>JADLZK010011066.1:0-636289 GCA_015847255.1 Hyparrhenia diplandra
CCCGACGCGCCGTCCAACCACAAGCAGGGTAGGCTGGTCGCCGCCCTACGCCAGATGACGAAGCCTTCGTCGGTCGGTCTCTCCGGCGGCGACGAGCACCCCACCAGGTACTCCCTTCCCTTCCTGCCGTGCGAATCCGAGACGCCTGCTATTGCTCCCTGATTCCGATTCGAACACTTGCGATGCAGGGCACAAGACCCTCCGTAGTTGGCTGTATAAATTCAAGGCCGCATCTACAGATTGGTCGATTCGTGAGCACAGAGCAGCAGCTGTTGTTAGGTCGCGCCGCAGTCAGGATGTCTAATAAGCGCCGGGAACAGGATGGCCAAATCCGGCGCGTCGCCGGCAGCGGTGACAAACCGAGGCGTGGTCAGGGGAGCACCTCTATCTCGTCTTGGATGACTGGGACAGGGGTTCAGCATCCCACAGGATCGACGCAATGAACAGCTTTGACACCAGCGACGGCCTACAGAGCAGGGTTGCCGGGCGCCCCGGAACCTCCGGCCCCTGCGGTTAGAGTCACCGGCTGGCCGTGTGCCCCACAATGGCATATCCTTCGCCGCCCTGGGCACCAAGATCTTTTGCATTCATGACGGCGCTGCAGCCGTCTACGACTCGAGGCAGCCATCTTGGCCATGAGCTCATGCCCCTCCTAGAATGCTATGTGGCCGGTATCCAATGTATGTGGTTGTCGTGGTGATGATCGCGATGGCGTGTCGCTTTCTCGAAGGCCAGCACTTCGTTAACCATGTCCGCGGCTAACCATCCCGAGGCTGGTCTTGGAAGACTCTGCCACACCCCGCGCCGCCCGTCAACATTTAAGCAGCAGCGTTAGCTCTTACAGCGCTGCACCGGACAGGTGCACCATCTTCATGACCACCATTAGAATAATGGCGCATGGGCACCTACTCGTGCGACACCAAGACTTCCTGCGTGGGTGGCATGGCGGTGCGCTGCCATTCATTGGCCAAACTTTCGCCGGCGGCCAGACCAACTTCGTGGGTTGGCCTTGGCTGGGGATGGGTACATCTGTTCCTGCAAAGGATTTGTCTCCCCGACTGCCTCAACCTGCTCGGATTGGCAGATGACAGGGGAATTGTTTCTGAGACTCGCGCGGGGACGTGAGCCTCCCTGCCTGTATGGGCACAAATGGATTCTGCCTTGTCCAATGTGTGATCGTGAGGGGGAGTGGAGGGAATTCGAGGCCTTGGGGAGACTGTGGCGGCTGTGTTCTCCCATTTGACCACATTTGGCCTCAAGTACAATCACAAAGGAGAGCTTCAAACCACAGACCACCACCCGGTCGGCAAGCTCCTTTATAATCTCTAGGCACTTAGAGATCACTTTTTCGTCCTATTGCATTCTGGATGGCAAGCTTTTTGGCTTCTTGCCATATTATGCCTCCTAGATCCTCTGTGATTGTTCACTGGTTCATGTCATGCATTGTCTTCTGAGCAACATAAAGAAATCAATAAATACCTTTTTTCCCAGCTGGGAAGTTGTGCTACTTGATTTACATATATATTGTTTTTTTCCTCCCCTCCCCCCTCCCATATGCTAGTTATCGATGTGTTTCCTTATCTTTTTTGCTCAAGTGTGATATTATGAAGGAAATATGCTAATTGTCCTATGTTTTTATAGTTGATACTCTTGCTTTTTTGGAAAGCTTGCTAAATTTAGCCATTATATTGGACCCTAGATCTTAAAACATTTTTTTTTTTTTTGCCAAAGTTAGTTATAACATTACATAGAAAAAAAAAGCTGCTGAGCTATTATTTATTGGGGTAACTTCGGTAAGGGTAGAGACATTTTGCTCACATCTTTTCTCAGCCAACTCACCTGGGTGGGGACGGGAAGGGGATGAGAATGAAGGCGGCATCCCAGACATGGAGCTCATCCAGCTGGTGAGGGCGCTGCCATCTGAGAATGGCTGGCGTCCCAGACATGGACCTGCCTTGAAACCTGAACATTTTGTTGAAGAAATGCATGTGTCTGCGAAGTCTCAGTTTTGATTCAGTTATGGTAATCTGCAGATGGCCCGAACATGGATTGGAAGGGTGTTTTCAGCCACCTGGGCTCCGTTGGCCGAGGGGGCGACAACAAGCTCAATGAAATGGCTCATGAAAGCGATCGGATGGAAGTGATGCCTTAGGGCCTACGAGAAGACGCGAGTGCGCCAGTCGGCGCATGCGCGGCTGCACTTTCATCGGCATCGGTTTGCACCAAAGGAGGCACGGCAACTCAGTCCGCGGACACCGGCGCCTCGATCGAGGAAGGAGCTTTGGCGAGGCGCAGCATCACGACAGCGGTGACAGCCGGAACCTGCGATGTGGCTGTGGCCAAAGCTGGCAGGCCATGCAGGTGGCGACCCGCATGTTGCCCTCTAGAGGAACCCACTGTGGGGGCAGTGTATAACATCGATACTTTTTTTGGGGGTGGGGGAAGGGGGTGATCTGGTTGGTTTGGTGGGGCTAATCCTGTCCTGCGGAAGTTTGATTAGTAGCTGCTCCTTTTTGTTTATTCTCTGTATATTCAGTTTGTTCCTTGGATTAGGATATAGAGCATTGATAAAGGTTTTATATGGGTCCCTTTTGCTTTTTGAAGTCTGGGCACTGTATTTTTTTGTATATCTTTTTTTGCAGATTTCAGATAAATGTGCCAATTTTCAATTTACCATTCTTTCAGTTTTTCTAGCCTCCAGTGGACCAAGCTTAGGTGCTATCATGAGCCACATAAATGTAAATTTCTATGCTGTTTCTTAGATACATTAAATGATCAATTGGGCAATTATTAGTAGACTGCTACAGAAAAAAAAAATTTATGGTTTTCTCTCTAAAGCTTTTCGGAGTTACTAGCATTTTCACTTATGATAAATACATTCCTGTTGGGTTAACTCTGCTAGATGTCACATGCATTTAAATTGGACTAACTACATAATTAGTTTAGACTTTAGATAACTCTCTAGGCCACCTCAGGTCTAGCCATATTAGATTGGATCCTATTAGATTCTTACTATGGGTTACCTACATGTCCTTTTTCATCTTCAGATTGCTCTCTTGTGGTCTAATACTGTTATCTTGGTCAAATTAGCTTTTATGCACAGATTTTTTTGGGCAACATTGATGGAGCTTGCCTGATGCATAGTTTGAAAAAGTTCATTGATCTTTTTCCATCTATTCTCATCTTTTCTCTTCCAACTCACCTGGGTGGGACGGGAGAGGATGAGAATGAGGAAGCGGCGTCCCAGACATGGAGCTCATCCGGCTGGTGAGGCAGCTGCTCTTCTAGGTGTAGCGATTTACCCTCCATCAGTCCTGGTTAAAAATTAGAGCTTTTCTTTATTAGGGATCCACCAGGCTTGGTTAAAATTAGAGCTTTTTCCTTTTTAGGGTTGGTCATAAAATTTCTCGGCGTAGAAGCGAAATGTTCTTGATGCGGTTTTGGCAAGTAAATGGTACTAGCTGCGTAATTAGTGGTGGCTGGAATGGAGACGAGGAAAGATACATACTTCAAATGTAGTTTGTTCAATCTGCACAATGGGTATACATAGACTTTGCTGAGGGGCCCGGTATCTTTTTGAGCACCAGTTATTATACACTTTATTTCTTGTTCCTGTAACTACATGTTTCATTGATAAGCTTCTACATTAATCTAGATTCTTTTTCTTCTCCATGGCGTTCCTATCAGGGGAATTATATATTTGTAAAATAATTCATGCAGATTGTTTTCAGAACTGGAGAGCCAGCAGCCACTGACAGCCTGAACCTGCTGCTGCTGCTGCTGCTGCTGGGTGAGCACTGATATTTGATTTCCTTCCAGTAAATTGCTCCCAAGGCGAATTCTAATCAACACATGCGATGGATAGCTATGGCATGTTTTGTCTTGCTGAGTTTGGTCTGTTTGCATGGGCCAAACCGGTATACATAACAATAGCTAAACCAAATGAGTAGCATGTTTTTTTTAATTATTCGGTTGGTTGGATGTTTTCTAGGACTTAGTGCATGTAGACATCAAAATTGATAGCCTTCTACACTTGGTAATATTAGTTGCTTCATGATTTTTGTTATGGTAGTGTCCTATTTTTTATTTTGTTCTTCCAGGTTCTTGCATATAGGGTTTAGATATTTTGATGTTGGTTCAGATAGGCATCTGTGATGGCAGGACCTGCTTATAAAACCTATGCTTTACATTTTGTTGAAGGAATGCATGTGTCTGAAGTCTCAGTTTTTGGTTCAGTTATGGTAATCTGCAGAACTATTGAAGTAGCCTATTTTTTGTTGTTTGCACATGAATTTAACATGGGTCTTTGCAGAACAAGGTGTACAAGTGCATGGTCAAAGGAGGTCAAGGTCTACAGGTGCATGGTAGCGGCTGGGATGAAGCTTGAGTCGCCGGCATTCCTCCTCTGTCAGGGGCTGTGTAGATGGGGCAGCGTTGATGGCAGCGTATAGGTGTTTTTATTATGCGATTAGGACCAAGAGTTTCCGCGAGGAGGTGACAGTGTATTCTGGGCTTGAGAACTCTCAAGTGGTTTTACAAGATGAAGTTATGATGCAAACTGCAAGGAGGTATGCATGGGACAGTGCTTTTTCAATGCAATGCAATGAGTTGGTTCCCTGTAATCCTCTGGAGTGCTGAGATGATGTTCTTTTTTTTACTGGTATGGATGGAGTAATGTACTATCCATAGAATTGAAGTTCAGGAAGTCGTTTTATAGAACTAGAAATACCACAAAAGGTTTTATCTGTGCCAAGCTTTTGCTTTCCTGCTATGCTATTATAATGTGCTGCTTTGTTTGTAAACAAGCACAGAAATGAATCCTCTATGAAATTACTCTTCTGACACTATGAAAAAGCTAAAAAGTTCAAGCCGAGGAATTGACACCTCTATAAAATGACTCTTTTGAAACTATGAAAAGTGAAAAGTCCAAGCTGAAATAACACTATGAAAAGTGAAAAGTCAAGCTGAAATAACTGTTATTGGATTTCACACTTCTGATATCATATCATATGAAATACCTTGGTTTTCCTGTCAAGACTATTACCAAGTGTCGTATAAAATAACTGTCCATGCAATGCAACACTGAACTGGCATTTCACTGAGCAAACAACAGAGTTAAAAGACCCAAGTAATGGAAGTGACTGAATTGGCCTAATACAATGTTGAAGCAGATGAATTAACCGAATACAATGTTTCACTGGTTGTTAGCAGGAACCAGGGTACCAATGAAACGATGATTTTTCAGCAGGAAACAATGTGTCGCTGGTTTCTAGCAGGAACCAAAGGGTAGAAATATGCTACAGGTACCATTTGTTTTCTACAGGATAGCAAAAGTACACTGTACAGTTTGGGAAGAGCATTCATTCACGAGATCAGTGAAAGCGACGCATCGTTATTTCGAGGTGAAAAAATAGGCTGTCAATGGATTCAGTTGAAGTCGGAATCCTACTTGAACATGAGAGGTGCTTTGGTGGATGCACCGAATAGTTTCGGTCCACAGTAAGTGCACCTGTGAGATTTGAAAACGAAAGTCAAACAGCTCTGGTTTGTGGGTCCTCGTGGTCACGGGCAGTAGCCATGAAGTTGTTCAGACAATAGCTCCAAACCCATGACTTCTAAGGATGTCATGATAGTATCAACAAGAAGAGCTAGGTTTTTTTTTTTTTTTTTTTTTTTTTTTTTGAACAAAGTTAGGGGTTGACCATGTGTAGATAGTTAAGGACGTTCCTTCCCTTCAGGACGAAGTCAGCAGATCTGCTGAGGCTCCATCAGGGCGGTGTGATGAGATCCTCATAGCCATTGACGCTCTTTGCGATGAGATCGAGCCATTCTCCGATGTCCTCGGTTCACCATCTCCTGAAGCATCAGCACCTGCTCAATCAGGCTCACAAGCGACAGTAGTCGAGGCCACCATTGACACCCTCTGCCTCGATAAGAGCCTGTCTTTTCGAAACTCATGTGCTTTCAAGCCAACCAACACATGAAAGCAATCAGAGAAATTCGTGTGTGTGTTTTAAGAAACTAGCACGCTTTTGTGTGTGTCGTAGGGATCTACTGTATTTGGCTCCGACCCCTGTTGTGTTTTGTGGAGCAAGAGCAACACTCGGCCATGGTTTGTGATATTTTGAAATTGTGTCAACCATCAATTGAAGAGTACCGTAGTCTACAATTGTTGTCTGTCTGAGACTATGCAAACATTTCGGAAGTAGGACCTTTTGTATCAGTAACTTGTTTTGATAAAATCTTCTGAGTTTCAGTTGTGCTGGTATCTCTTGTTTTGTGCCTCTCATGTCCTGATGTAAGTTATGTTACTAGTAATCTTTGCCGTGTTGCACTAACAATTTTTTCCTTCGTTACCCAGTACCCACTAGGACTTCACATTTTGGAGGGCTCGCGCCGGAGTGTGCCAGCACATACTTCAAATATGGATGCGCCCTGCTATACAAAGCTCAGGTGGAAAGTGATTTTTTGGAAATGTTCCCAAAAGCGTGACAAATGAAGAATCAGTGAAGAGTACGGCTTCTAACGATGATAGAAATAATGCCTTCAAACAAATAAGGATAATCCTTACCTACTAAGTAACATGCATGCCTTAGCACAACTAAAGCCTCCATGGGCTCCAAATGCAATCCCAGCATTGCTGTTATTCCTAATTTTCTCGGTTGAGTTGCAAGCAACAACGTCTTCAATGCCAGCTCCACTCATTTACAGACTAGCCATCATCATTAAAACCACTAATGGCATCATTAAACCCCACGATACATTTTTATGTTTAAACTATACAACAAGATGTACTCCTCCGTCATTTGAGTTTGTGTACGCGGATTAGTCTTGTCTTTTTGATCTTTGTCTTTATTCAAATTTTTACACAAATATAATTTATTTTGTTATGACTTATTTTATCAATAAGGATACTTAAATTTTGATTAATTTATTTT
This sequence comes from Hyparrhenia diplandra, assembly GCA_015847255.1. Classification (NCBI taxonomy): domain Eukaryota; kingdom Viridiplantae; phylum Streptophyta; class Magnoliopsida; order Poales; family Poaceae; genus Hyparrhenia; species Hyparrhenia diplandra. The sequence goes on from JADLZK010011066.1 coordinate 6,939, forward strand.
ATGATTTGCATAAATATTTTGAATAAAAGGATGGTCAAACATGAAATTAGTCGAAAGCAACAGCTCAGCGGGGACGGAGGGAGTACATAAGAGTTGGGGTTAAAGTTTATTCTTTGACAGAAGGTCCGTATTCCTAAGGCGTACGCTACTTCTCAGCCAGTCATTACTTTATTAGAACATACTGTATAAAACAGACCTTTCCATTCATGAATAAAAGAAAAACTGAGTTTGTCAAAAAATTTGTTTAGAGTTGGGCTGCCCTTCACACCTGTACTTTCTTTCCGTCTTTCCTCTATCTCGTCTCGCCGCCTTTTTACTTCTCCCATCCGCCCCTGGACTGCGCGCGCTCTGTCCCCACTTTCTCGCCGCCGCCGCCGCCGCACTCAGGTGCCCAGGTCTTCGTCTGTCACTTCGCCAGCCGCCAGGTCTTCGTCGGCCCATTCCCCGTTCTTCATCGGCTCCTTCAATCCGCCGGCGACGAGCACCCATCAGGTACGAGATGAGCGCGCCCCTCCCTTCCCTTCTCTTCCTGTCGCGCGAAGCCTGGCATTCGGATCTGATTCAGTACAAAGTGCATACACGCCCACCGACCTTCGATTCTTCTGCCGGAAATTATTGCTCCACGTTTCCCTGTACCCGGGTAACCTCCTCAGTTCAGCGTCAGCCCCCCCAACCGCCTGTTGCTCCCACCACGTTCGTGGCGCGCGTTCCCTGCACCCCGCAACCTCTTCAGGAAGCGTCCACGGACACCCGATGGCTAGTTGACCTGGTTTTGTTTGTGTGCGCGTCTGTTGCTTTGGTGCAGATTCAGAGGCTGGGAACTCCAAAGAGGAACAGGGTCCATGGAGGCTGGAGGCGCAGGAAATGGTTCGAATGGGGCGGCGCAGACAAAGGGGAGTGGGGGTGATGGCTCCGCCGCCAAGCCGCTGCCCCTTGCTGTGTCAAGGCGAGCCGCGGCGCCTGAGTCTGAGGCCAAGTGCCATGCCACCGTGGTTTCAGGATGGTTCACCGAGCCACGATCACACTGCGGTACGCGCCCTTGGTTGTCTTGCTTTGGTGACATGGGAGTACTTTATTGCCACTGTCATAGTTAACAGGTTATTTTATTTCACCCTGATTGCTGCCTGTGCAGGTAAAGCCAGCAAGGTTCAGTATTACAATAACCCAATGTGGCCGGGTACCAGCCCACCCGCTGCCAGTGTTGTTTACCTTATGTCATGTCTATTAATTAACAATTGTCTGCTGGATGAATGACAATCCAAATTCCCAAAGTCAACATGATTTTCTGAAAGATATGTAGTTATTGGCCCAGCAACTTCATTCCTCCATGGCTCAATGGATGCAGTGCTTAATTATTGCAACTGAAACTGAGCTTCTCAATCAATGATTTAACCAAATTTATTTATGTGAGAAAATGGTTTATCCTGGCTTATTCTTCAAATAAAATTCTAGTTTTTTTTTTTTGAAAATAGAAATGCATCTTGTCAGCTTCTGTACAGAGAATGATTTCTAAGATGTTATCTATATTATTATCACAAGTACATATAGTACTGTCCTTGCAAAAATTTGGTACAGGAAGTTGATCTAACATAGTGCGTGCTTATCAGAGTTGGAATTTTTTTTTGTTCTTATCTATTTTGTTGTCGTAAGACACATGCGTAGTCTGTTGACTTTGCTGGTGGTGATGTGGTGTCCTGTGCTGCTTAATCTTCTCATGGCAGAATGATCTTACATCAGCTGATAACACATAGCATAACAGAGTGCATATGCAACTGAGAGCTACCTATGTTTTTTAATTGTAAATTTTTAGTGTGGATGGTTTTGTGGTTTCCATGAGAAAGCCTGTGCTCTTTTTTAGTTTCATTTCCTTACCCTGTAACACGTTCAATTTATATTCAATGTTTGACAATTAGTGTTTTGCTATACTCCCGTGTGGACTCTTTCTCCCGAAGTATGTTATTTGGCATCCTATAGTATGAAATTGGCATTGAATCAAATTTCCAATTGCTCTCTGTTGCAGTATTTCTCTGGCTTTTGCCCTAGAGTGAAACACTTATACTTTTCTTATGTATCTTGTGATTTTGTTCTCTCATGTATAGGAGAGGCCCATTCCTTGAAAGTGGAGAAGATATTGTACCAAAGGGAAATCACCATACCAGGAGTCCTAGTCTTTGAGGTTCTCTTCATTTATTGATACCAGAAATATAAACTGCCCTTGGCTTCTGTTGTTCACGTATAACCTGGTAATTTTTGTGTGCAGTCGTCAACCTATGGGAAAGTTCTTGTGCTTGATGGTATTGTTCAGTTGACTGATAAGGATGAATGTGCATACCAGGAAATGATTACTCACCTCCACTTTGTTCAATTCCATCCCTAAGAAGGTACATCTTCTGATCTTTATGTCTCCTCAATAGTGTGAAATTATGTAAAATGCTGTGTTGCTTAACAGAAATTGATTCGGAGGATATTATGCAGCTATATTTAATATTTCAGGCTTTCAGCACATGGAATATTTATTTTGAGTATTTTTGACCTGTACTGAAACTGTAGCGTGCTATTGACTTATGTTCTTAGGACCTACTTTGCAGGTTTTGGTTATTGGTGGTGGTGATGGAGGTGTACTTGAGAGATTTCCAGACATAGTTCAGTGGAGTCTATCGACATATGTGAAATTGATCAGCTGGTTATTGATGTAAGATTCTCATTTGCTGCCTTAACCTTTCCAAATGTAATTAAAGCAATTATACGGTGCTGATATACATCTTATCTCATTAGATTTGCAAAGACTTCTTCCCACAATTGTCTGTTGGATTTGAAGATCACCGTGTTCAACTTCATGTTGGTGACGGTATGTTGATAATCCATGAACCATGATGACTATGTTATTTGTTGATATCTGCTGATAAGCTGAAGTTTCTTGGCGTTTTAGATATCTGTAATCCCTTTTAGTTTGTGAACTCTAATTCCACAAGTAAAAAATTGGTTTTCTTCTACTTTCAGCTGTGGAGTTCTTGAGAAATGCTCCTGAAGGGACATATGATGCTATCATTGTTGATTCATCAGACCCAATAGGTGAGCTTATGCTGCAATGCATATACTTCTTGAGAACAGTGCCATGGAAAATTTTAGCTATGTGTTGGTGTCATTCACATCTGTTCTGTGCCTTTTTTCTTTGCATCCTATTATACTGTTCCTGAACCCCATGCTTCTTTATTTCTACTAGGTTACTGCAGCAGTAGCTGTTCTGGGTTAATGATGAAAATTTTGCAGATATTTTCTTGCAGAAAGAACTTTGACCTATCAAATTCAGTCAAATCTTACTGTTATGTTACATTTTGGCATTTGCAGGGGCCTGCTCAGGAACTTGTGGAGAAGCCTTTTTTGATACCATTGCTAGAGGCTTTGAGGCCTGGTGGTGTTCTTTGTAATCAAGCTGAGTATGTGGTTGCATACACATTTGATTCAGGACATGCTTTCAATTTGCGTGAGACTTTCAAGGGTTCTGTCTGCTATGCATGGACTAGTGTGCCAACATACCCAAGGTTCTTCATATTCTCTATTCTAGTCTTCTTATGTAACATTTTTAACCCTAAGGTTCTTTATATTCTCTATTCTATGGTCTTCTTATGTATCATTTGTTCCCCTCATTTTAACTGTATATATGACTAATTTAGACATGCTACTGCATTTTCACAATCTGTTTTTGTGGAAAAATAGTTTTTTGTTTGTTTGTTATACATGCATCAAGTCTGCACCATGCATTTGGATAGCTGTTTGTTTGTCTTTTGTTTAGTACTACCGACTGTGACCGGAAGGTCCCTGGGTTCGGCTGCAGCCTCCTTGCATTTGCACATCTCCAAGGGGTAAGGCTTTGCTGCTAATACCCCTCCCAGACCCCATAGTGTGGGATGCTCTCAGCAGTCAGCACTGGGTATGCCCTTATTCTTCTTATTCTTCAATGACATGGAACAAATATGGGTCCATTGTTACAATATTTATTTAAATAGCATTTATTGAGTTGAGTTATCTTTCTTTGCTACAAGGATTAGCTCAGGATGGAGTGCAAGCTTCACAGTTTATATTGTGCTGTGCTGAGTTGAATGGATGAATATTTGATTGTTTTGATCTTATAAGCTTCTCTGAACATTTCTAGTTTTTATTCCTTTATGACAGGTCCTTGGTGGGCGTATATGGGTCCTGGGTTGGGCATAACTGCATCATAACTTGTTCTGCACTGCATTCAACTATTTTTTTGTGTTTGCCAATAAGTTCGTACTGCAATCCTCATGAGTGTCACACTATTGTTGACAGTGAACTGGTGGCAGTGCTGGTTCATCTGGCAGTCATAGGATATATCGGGCTTTAGCTCAACTCATGCAAGGAACCAGTTATAGCCTGGGCAAACCATTAGTGAGCATATTCCCAACATTATCTACATGTTTTACCTGATGAAACCATCCTATCTGGTCAATGCAAATATGTTTACCTCATTATTGAAGCTACAAATGGTTTTCCTTTTTTTTTTGCCCTTGAAGTCATTATTTTTGTGCAGGCTTTAGTAGACTTACCAAGAAAGGAAAACAATCACTTTAACATTGTGTTCTAAAAGAAAGATAAGTATAATGCGTGGGGAGCATGCTTCTAAAAGTTAGGACACTAAGCTTCCTGGAAAAAGAAACTGGAGTTAAATGCTATTTTTATTCAGAAAGACAGTGTATATTGTTTTGGGAAGAAGAGTTCAATCTGTGCATTGTACTTGTGAACTTTGTAAAAACTTTACTCTTTACCGTGTCATTTAATTGAGCAAAAACCGTTACAATGAACTGATCTGGATTTCAAACCAAGAAAAATGAACTTAGGGGGTGACCCAGTTACTAATTGGATACCCAATTCCATTCCTAGTCTAACCTCATGTTAAATTTTCTCCAAAGTTGTTGTATGAGTTCAAGGGTTTTTACTCCGTACTGACAGGGCATATAAGAAGCTGTCCAATGGATTATAATCCTTCAAAATTCCTTGGTTTCCCTTTGTTTAAAAAGTGGGGCCAAAGTGTAGAAGCTCAATTTGTTTTGACAGTTCTGAGGCTGTATGTTGTAGGTTTTGCAGTTCTAGCCTTATAGGCATACAAGCTAAGTACTTTGCTGTGTTTAGCGTTCTGTTTGGAACTTAATCTTTTCTTACAGAATGTTCACTTGAAATTTGCAGTGGGGTGATTGGGTTTCTGCTATGTGCCAAGAAGGACCACCGGTCAACTTTCTGACTCCTATAAATCCAATTGAAGAAGTGGAAGGAGCTACTAAAGCAGGGAAGAGAGATCAGATTTTATAATTCAGAGGTCAGTTTTCCTTTAATCAATCTTTTATGATTTCTTGTGCTAATATTTTGATTCAGACTATGCTGCCTTTTGTCCTAGTAGCAGAACTTTATCTTAGTGAGATGATCAGAAATTCATTTTTAAATTAATTACCCTGCTATGCTAGTGGAACACACAACTCGTCCATACCAACTAGTTTAGGGCCAGAGTTGCATTAACAGCTTTTATTATATTTGGTAGTAGTCGAGTCCTGTGTTTCATTTGTAATATGGGAATGCTCGTATACTAAGAGTTCCTATTTTTGCTCAACCATTGAAAAGCCCTTTAGACTGCAATATGTAAGATTGTTTCCATCAAGTTGCTCTGGCTAATTTTCATCGTTGAACAGATGCATAGGGGCGGCGTTTGTTCTTCGACCTTTCGAAGAGAGAGCTAGAAAGAATATTGCACTTCTGCAGAAACAGTAAGTTCTTTACAAATCGTGACATAGTGATCGATTAAGAATATTTAAGTAAGCAAACTCATAATCAACAGAATCTGTGCACCATTTTACAGGAGCAGGCAGAGGGAAACAATAGCAGCAGCACCACCAAAGCTAACTGTGGCAGAGGCACCAAAGAGTGAAGTTCTCACTGCATCCTAAGTGAAGTTCTCACTGCATCCTAACTAGACGGGCTTTCGCGACTCAGAACCGAGACATCTAGACACCGTTGTTCCTTCCTGGCATTCCCTAGTATGACCATTGGATATGCTCGTGTACTATCGTCACATATTGTAAGCATTGACTTCTAAGTATGTGGGGGTGCAATGGGATTTGACGCCTGATGAGCATCATGGGTTAATAATGAGCCTGTTTAGCCGCACTTGTTTGCAGCTGCAGCCGCTCAAACATGAGAGAGCAACAGTAGCTAGAGAAGCAATACGTAGCCGCTGCCGCTGCAAATAAGGGCAGGGCAGGGCAGCTGAACAGAGTGATGCCATGCTAAAAGGAAAAGACGAGCAGAGTGATGAGCATTCCACAATCCACATTGCATTTACCATTCCCTTTTTCGCATTTTTGTTGCTGACGTGGTGTGTTGTGGAATATTTTTTATATAGAATAATTGCAAATCTAGAAGCCGTAAATAAAAATTACAAACCGACTGGCAGGCTAGGCGTTTGTCGGACTATAGCAACTCCTGTCGGCACATGGACAGCCGATTGGAGACCTGTCGACCGCTGGGCAGCCGATAGTCTCTGTGGTGTGCTTCCAGCAGCCGATAGGAGACCTGTCGGCGGCTGGGCAACCTGAGGCTCGAGGGATGGGCTTCCAGCAATGTATGGTTGATACGACTGGCTTTGGATCAGCCAGATGATAGGAGTAGATATATATACTCTGAACATGCTAAAGCATTTTTGTGATGAGTGTTCCCCATATCTCGCCGTGTCTACCCTCGTACTACCAGTTGTCTATATATATTCTCCACGTTTTCAAATCATAGTGTAATGTAAACACTTATGAATCATCGCATGTGAGTTATCCTTTCAATTATATTAACTGATGGTCCTAAACTGTTAAATGGAAATTTTTAGAAATTCAGTTCAGGCATCTGAAACAGAACAACTCTCCGGAAGCAGAGCGGTCGCGTCGCCGTCGCCGTCGCCAGTCGCCGACACCATCCCCATCCTGCTGCCGGTAGATAGTGGCCGGGATTAGGAACATGCATGGCGCGATTGACGGAGATGGCTGCAGGCAGGACAGGAGTCGAGGACGACGACAGAGGTGAAGCGGTTGCTTCACGAGGAGAAAGCAGAATTAAGGATGGCTTTGGCTTCTGCCGCTGGGACCTAGCAGTCCTCGTTTCTGTTGGGCTGTTGGCAGATGAGCAGCCATGGCCAGCCGTGTTAGTCACTGTCCGGCCGCCCTGGGAGCTTGGGATCCATCCATCTCTTGACAGCACGCAGGCATGTACTACTGGAGTACCCTGCTCCAGTTGAGGAAACCAGTCATGGCCCATCCCATGCTCCGCCATAGGCCATGACACCATGGCATAGCAAACAAAGCCATGGCCTACTACCATGCTTTTTAGCAGTTTCAGCGGACCCTCCATTTGTATTCAGATCCTTAACCTCCTTTTGAAAGCTGGCAGGGTACAAAATAGTGATACATTATATTCCGTATGGTCTCTATTGACACCTTCAAAAGTTGGCACGCGCCTTTGAGGGGGCTGAACAAGCTTGTGATTACATTTGAGGGAGTCACAAAGTAAAGACCCCTCAAACTACTTTACTAACCAGCATGCAGCATGTGCATTTTCTTATACAGATAGAATGAGATGAGCATGTGTGTAACAACATCCAGCTGCAGGAGGCGTAAAACATTCGAGAAAGAAAGATGGCGACGTCTCAGATCGAGATGAGATGTCGGGAGTCGATCAATGTTGGTGTGACGGCGCAACAAAACCTCAACTGTCGCCCTTTTCTTTTCTTCCAGTCTTCCTTCCATACATCGCTAGCCCTGCCTTTGCTACCAGGACCGATGTGATGGCTCATCCTATATGAATTGATTTTATAGGCACCGACCAGCGCACTAACCATCTATCCATCTTGTAATCAAATCGATCTCTTGCAACAATTTGCAACAACCCATCAAAACTAGTTACTTGCCTTGGTGGTATATATGTATGATCACTGTGCTACGAGCCTACGACCAAACAAATCACCTCCAAAAACAATGAATAAAAACTGTATACATATGTATGTAATATATATATTCCATTGCATTCTCTGTATCTAGCTACTCTGTCAACATGGGCTAGCAGCTAGAAAAATTTTGGACACAAGAGCATCTCTATATATTGTAGTATATATATATGTACCACTATCATCGATCCCAAATCAATTCTTCCTTTTTTTTTTTCTTTATTGCCCTTCGTGTTCCTAACTAATCTTGTGAAGCTGCGTGTGAAAAGAGGCCAATTTGGGAAGACAACCAACGACTGTCACGGTCCATGGACTCAAGGTTGGTTGGTTGGTCTCAATCTGCCTCTCCTCGCGGCAATGCTAGCTGTCAGTCAGTCACGCTGTCTGTCGTCCGACAACAGATCGATCATCAAGACTCGCCGCCGGCGAGGCATTCACCGCCGCCGTGGCCGCCGCTGACCGGGCTCTGAGTCCGATCCGGCAGATCTCGAAAGCGGGGCTAGGCGCGTCCCCACCTCTCCACCAGGTCCTTAAACCTCTCCATCTCGGCGACGCACTCCTGGCACCCATCCTCACCACGCTCCTTCTAACCCTCGCGGCCTCATCTCCGGCGACGGCGTCAAACACCGCCTCCACCCATGCTCCCACGGCCCCGACGCGTCACAGGGTCCACGGTCCCGTTCCTATACTCAGTCCAGCTCCACTTCATCTCCATCCGCGCGACGTTCCGCTCGGCGCAGTCACCGACACAGGCGGGACGGCACGGCCGGCACTTGGCGCCACTGAGCGGGCCGGCGCGCTACCCACCGACGCGACGGGGACGCCGTACCCGGTGACAGGCGGGAACGTGTACTCGCGGTCGCTGAGGACGCAGAACGGGAGGCGGCGCTCGATTGCGGACACGCCGGAGACGGACAGCTGCGCCGCGAACGACGCCTCGAGTTGAGCCCCCGTGTAGCCCGCGGCGGCGGCGGCGTGGGAGCATGGAGAGACGGGACAGCGCGGCCTCCGTCGCGTCACGGCCGCCGTGCCAAGCCGGTCGTTGAGGCCGCTGAAGCGGGAGCCCTCCGGGACGACGTAGGAGGTCGTCGGAGGGGAGGAGGTCGGCGCCGTCGTCGTTGAGGCGGAGTGGCGATGTCCAGAAGCCGTCGAGGGCGGGTGCGGAGCACGGCGGCGTAGGTGAAGTTGCCTCGGGATTCGCGGTCGCGGATCAGGTCGAGCATCCTTCCACCAGCCGGAAGTATTGCAGCAGGCCCTGTAACGTACAATTGCAATTTGCAAAACATCAGTAATCAGTTGAATGACAAGATCAGGGTCAGGATTCAGGATCAAGCAACCTGTGATTAATTCAGGATCAAGCAAGTGCTGTATAGGATAGAGTGTAGTAAACTGTGTACAGTATATGCCATGCTCATCACTACTCTCAAAGTGTGCTGAAACTAGAAGCTAAACAACATGCTATTTTAGCCTTATCTGGCCACAGTGACACACATTTGTACATAGGGTGTGTTTAGAGCCCCAACTTCCCTCAAAATTTTCCTGTATTAAATCACATCCCATCAGCGTCGAAGCATTGATGCAGGCAAATTATAATGCGGCCAGTATAAAATTTTAGGTAAACAAAAAACTAATTGCCTGATTTAGATGTACATTGCGAGACGATTCTTTAACGTACAGTTGCAATTTGCAAAACATCGATGTCAGTTGAATGACAAAGATCAGGTTCAGGATTCAGGATCAAGCAACCTGTGATTAATTCAGGATCAAGCAAGTGCTGTATACAATAGAGTGTAAACTGTGTACTAGTATCACTAGTAGCGAAATGATTTTGCGACAGCGACAAAATCTTTTCATTGGCGAGCACTTTTTTTGCCGTCCGCGGAAAATACTTAAACGCCACATGCTTTCTTTTTTTTTACGTGGCGGCGTGTTTTTGCATACGGGAAGATTTTTGCGTGGCGAGGGCACCTTAACTACGCTGCCACGTAAAAATACGCTATTTTCGTGGCGGGGCGTGTTAAGGTGCCCGCCCGCGCCAAAATCTTTCCGTGGCGGGCATTGTAAACGCTTCGTCACGTAAATCCTCCAAGCCCAACAAACCTGCGATGGCCCGATATCCGACCATATATATACTCAAGTTAGGGTTTGGCACACCGGTCCTCTCATCCCTCACTCCTCGTGGCGAGGCACCTCTCCCTCTCTCAGCGTTCGTCCGACCGGCGAGCAACCCGGTCGGCAGCGCACCTCCTCCTCGTCCCCACTCTCTCTCCGCCTCCCTCCCTCAGCCCCGTCGGCCGCCGAAGTCCAATGAGGAGTCGGCGTCGGTTCCTTCCCCCTGCGAGCAAGCTCGGCCGCCGGTCTTCGGCCCGGCATCGGCGGCGGCGTGCGTCGGACATCGGCCGTGGCGGGGGCTTCCGGCGGCTCCAACCTACACAGATCCGGCTGCGGCGGGAAGGTACATGCGGCCCGGCGGGAGGAGCTCCGGCGGCTCCACCCTGACGAGATCCGGCTCGCCGCGACGGAGAGGACATGCGCGAGCTGGGGAGCTCCGGCGGCTCCAACCCTACCAGTCCCGGCTCACGCGGCGGCGGAAGGGACATGCGGCGGCGGATGCGTCGAGGCGGCGGTCGATCCGGCCGATGGGGGCTCGTGGCGGCCGGATCCGTCGATGGGGGCTTCGTGGCGGCCGGCCGGCTCGGCGGCGGCGGCGCGGCGCGAGGGGCGACGACGGCCCGGCGCCGCGAGGGGCGGCAACGTGACATCGGCGGGGGGCGGCGGCGGCGACGGCCGCGGGGGGGCGACGGCGGCGGCAGCGCGGGCGGATCCGTGGCGGCGGCGCTGCTCCCGTGTAGATGGGCTCGGCGGGCCCTAGATGATAGGCTCGGCGGGCTGTCGTTTTTTTCATTTTTATTTTTTCAAAACTTGGACCGTGGCGGGCATTATAACTTCGCCCGCCACGCTTATTCGCGATTTACCGTGACCTTTGCTTAGTGACGGGCTCAAATGCCGCCACGCAAAAATCAAATCGCCCCACGCGCCAAAATCATTTGGGTACTAGTGTATACTTCTGTACAAAATTTTGTCTTATCTTATACAGGGGCGAAGCCAGTGACAAAATTACCCTGGTGCACAGCTCAAATGGCATGTATAATTCTCTTAAAATATATGGTAAATTTGAAGTTGTTTAGTGGTAAAACATTTTTTTACCCTGGTGCATATGCACTCAGCAAGCTGTACCTGGCGTCGCCCCTGATCTTATATATAATAATATAAGTATGTCATGGTCATTACTACTCTCTCTCAAAATGTGCTGAAACTAGAAGCTAAACAACATGCTATTTTAGCCTTATCTGGCCACAGTGACACACATTTGTACATAAAGCAAAACTAAATCAGACTAGCTTATTTTGAAGGTGTTTTCCAGGAAGCACTTCTATTCTCTTTTAAAAGCACAAAACCATCGACATATCAAAAGTACTACTGGTCACTCGTCATATATATATATATATATATATATATATATATATATATATATATATATATATATATATATATATATATATATATATATATATATATATATATATATATATATATATATATATATATATATATATATATATATATATATATATATATATATATATATATATATATATATATATATATATATATATATATATATATATATTTAAGTATAATATAAAGTGGCGTTTGGCTTGGCTTGAACATGACACAAAGGCCGGAGAATGCGACTAGGCATCTGTTCATGGTGCGGTACCACGTAAGTACTCCATCACTTTATTGCATACAGAAATTCGGTGGTCAGGTGCTTTTCATGACTTTTTCTTCCGCACGCACACAAAGGTGATGAGATGATATCAGACTTTTTTTCTTTTAGAAAAGCAGGTATACACTATTATTCTTTTCTTGGTCTGCTTTTATTTCACATTATGTCTCTGCTTCTTAGTGCTATACTACTATGTATAGTACTTAATTTACATATTAGTACTATAGGTATACTTCTTGGAGCCAGATTTTTTTACTTAGAAAAAAGAAACATCGGAGTTGACTCTTTCGACGCATGCACGTACACAGAAGAGAATCGTACGCGTGCAAAAGCAGTGTGAATGTGAGTAGAGCTGAAGAAATGGCATGAGGGTAGCTAGCGTTCATAGTACATATATATCGTTGACCCCAGAGACTAAAACATGTGCAGTTTGACTCGACGGTATGATCGATCATCACACAAATAGGATCAGTATACAATATATATACAAGTCTGTACTTATATTTATATATAAGACACCTATATAGTTACATATACTCCATAGTTAGGAATTCTTCAATGGATGGGGGCAAAAGATATACAGTTGACCTGAGAGGGGGTAGACTGTGTTTACCGTGAAAGTGCACTGTAGTACTGAATGGTCTTTGTATAAACTTTTTTCGTTTGTTTGTGGTAAATATTAACTTTCTAGTAGGCTGTGTAGGCTTAAAAAATTCGTACCGTAAAGTTACGTCAAAACTGTCCGATTAGATATTTTGTTTAAGTATATTTAAATTTTCAATGCATTCGTCCAAAAGATTAGATGGGATGGAAAATTCAAACAACAACCGTAGTAGCAAAGGACACGGGGATGGAGGAACCATTGGCATTAGGGATCGACAACACGCTAGCCGCTAGCAATAAGCCCCGTATGGATGGATGGATCGAACAAGCAATTAGACTAAGTACGCCACATGCGACAATTGTCGTCGATCGGCAGGTTGTCGTCGTCGTCGTATTCTAATTCTTGTCTCGACGGACAGACGGCGATGCTGCAATAATGCTGGCTGGTTTGTTTCATTTTCAGGTGACCTTGAAACCACGAGTCACACACACGTACACCACTCACGCTTGTCAAACACAACAGGAAGAGAGGGTTTCCGTTCCCGTGGGCCAATGCAAGCAAGAGACGTCACTGCCGTGTTAATCTAATTATACTGACCATAGCTCTCTGGATTATATTGATTGCACGACGTACGCGTAATTGACTGAATCTCTGTGCATTTGTCTACCAAACATAAGCCGGCCGTTGATCATGCTTTTCATCAGCAGCCTAGTTATAGTAATTCTTTTTCTTTATAAATAAATATATATGCAAGTACGTAATTCCTTTTGGGGATCGATCATATCGGTCACGCCCGCTACCTACCTAGCGTACCTAGCTGCTGCTCTTCGTGGGCCAGGCCCATGCATGCAGGATCGATTCTCATCTCATGAATATTTTTTACATACAGTAATCCTTTCGAATTTTTACTGGCATAAAAAAAATCAAGAAACTAAAAATGGTAACAACTATGTAAAAAGTGATTTGATTGGTTACAAAGGGAAGCCAACACGCTTTTCCGCCTACTAAATAACAAGGAAAAAGGAAACCACGAAAAGTTAGCGCAACGATCTTTTCCTTTTCGCCAAGCTGGGGTTTGATCAAAGTAACAATTTTAGAAGATGCCTAGGGTAGTCGAACGGGAACCTAAATCGTAAGCTAAAAAGTAAATCTAATCTAATCTACTCTACTCGATGACGGTGACGACAGAGGAAAGCTAAGTAGGATGGTGATCGAGGTAGCTGACAACGCAGGAGATCAGAGGGAGGATGCATATGCTCTGCCATGGCATGCAAGCAACGCAAAGGAACCAATACAATAATTAATAATCAAGAAACAAATGAAACCCATGTCGGCGAGCAAGGGAGATCGATCGACTGACCTGGATGCCGTTAGGCGAGTTGAAACCGTGAGCACCTGCGCGCGTGCCGGCGGCGTCGTCTCGTCAGCGGCTCCGGCCGGAGCTACGCACGGCGGCGACGCTGACCTTGTTGCCGTTGCTGCTGCCGTTGCCCGCGGCGCTAAGGGGGACAGCTTGTAGGAGTCGGCGTCAGTGGGGCGTGCAGGGGAACACATCCACTTCAGTCGCCGGCGTCGTCATCTGATCGTTGTTGCTGTGTCCTGACGCCGCCTTCGCCGCCCGCTCGGGGACCGCGAACGCGCCGTTAGCAAGGACGTGGCGCGCGATGGAGGGTCCCGTGGCTCGAACCGCCGCGCGCCGCCTCACGAGGGCAGACGGCGACACGCGGTGCTGCTGCTACCGCGGTGGTGGTGGTTCCACGGGGCTCGCCGGGCGTCAACGGCAACGGCGGCGTTGGGGCGGATGGCGGCGAGGCGGGCGTGGAGGGAAGGGAGGCGCGGCGGCCAGGAAGGCAGTAAGTGGCGCCAGCACGGCGGCTAGGCGGCGTCGCGACCGGAGATCGTCGGGGGATCATCGTCGCTGTCGCCGTCGACGTCGTTACCATGCCGCCGCCGCCGGGCTTCATCTTCGTCACGCACGCACACGGCCGGCCGGGGCTGCTGCCAGTGCCTGTCTGCCTGCCTATACGCTTGCTAAGAAGATGGAAGGCCGGAGGCTACGTTTGTTGCTCTCTACCTACTACCTCGCCATATATATACGGCGCGCGGCAGCTTCGCCGGGCAGGACAGCTAGCGCGCTGGGACGGCGGGGTTAGCAAAGGGTGAGGCCGGACGGCGGCGACGGGAGGAGCGCCGCCGGGTGGTGGGCAGGTGGTGCCGGCCGCGCACACCAGGCAAGACGGTTGCCAGGCTTGGTTGGTTTTGGACTTGGTTTTACAGAATCAATCAATCCTGGCTTTGCTTTGGATTTGGATTTGGACTTGACCATGGATGGATGGGATCATATTATGATGCTCATGGTCATGGATGGCACGACGATGATGCGATGCGTTGGTCAGGGGACGACTTGGCGTGAGCTTCCTTCCCTTTGCCACCTTGGATCTCAAAACCTTTTTTTTGGTTTTGTTTTGTGAATGGATGGAACGGAATGGGCCACCTCTTATTGTACGGTGTACCAACGTGTAGGGCCGACCCGGTCCATGCGGACCCCAGTTTGGTGTGCATCTGACTCTTCTTTCGTTCTTCACTGATGATGATGATGACTGCGGCTTTGATCTAATCTGTATTATATTTGTATATATACACCCTGCGTAATTAAACTAAACAAGTTTCTGGATGGGACATGGAATGGAATCATTCGATATCGGTTACATACCAACACAACACATGCTCTTGTTGGTTTTAAAACTTCAACATGCATGTCCATGCATGCATGCTGTTGTTTGTTTTCCGATCGAGCAAATACACACGGGCGGGCAGGGTGGTTTCACACACGTACGTGCTTTTAACTACTACGGTTTCATCTCACGATCGAGTTTGTTTGGTAAAGAGCCTAACCGCTTGCAACTGATCTTAGATTGTTTCTCACTCAACCTTTACACTGTACCTTTATTTTTCCTTTAAATTATAAGATGATTTGATTCTCTTTTAAATCTGATACATTGTTGAGCTTCTTGTTCTTGAGGCTCCATCGCTAGCCAACGACTGGGCTCATGAGCATACATGTTTAAGTCGAGACTTGGTTTCTAGTGGTATATGCGATTCGATAGTTATTAAGCAAATCCAGCGACCCTGCGAAAGCGACCTCACACAACTGTGAATTGAGTTTCTCCTTGAGTCGACCTTAGGCTATGTGGGTGTTTGGATTGGGGTGACTACAATTAGTCTTAACCCTATTTTAGTCACTTTTGGTCATCCTAAACTTCAAGCAAGGTGACTAAAGTCAGCCAGTGATTAAAAATATTAAAGTTAGGGGGTACCTTAACTTATGGTGACTAAAATACTCTCTCTTTCTTTGGTCACATGATTAGCTCTCTCTCTACTCTCTCTCTCTCTCTCTCTCATTTTGATGCATTCATACCTGAAAATTAGTCAGGATGACTAAAGGTTTTGGTCGGTGACTAACAATCTAGCGAGGTTCTATGTGGAGTCCTCGTTAAGCCACTAAGGGCGAGGGGTAGTCGCGACGGAGGAGGAGTTGGCGTGAGCTTCCTTCCCTTTGCCACCTTGGATCTCAATAACCTTTTTTTTTTGGTTTTGTTTTTGTGAATGAATGGAACGGAATGGGCCACCTCTTATTGTACGGTGTACCAACGTGTAGGGCCCAACCCGGTCCATGCGGGCCCCAGTTTTGGTGTGCATCTGACTCTTCTTTCGTTCTTCACTGATGATGATGATGACTGCGGTGGCTTTGATCTAATCTGTATTATATTTGTATATACACCCTGCGTAATTAAACTAAACAAGTTTCTGGATGTGACATGGAATGGAATCATTCGATATCGGTTACATACCAACACAACACATGCTCTTGTTGGTTTTAAAACTTCAACATGCATGTCCACATGCATGCTGTTGTTTTGTTTCCGATCGAGCAAATACACGCCCAAATACACACGGGCGGGCTTAGGGTGGTTTCACACACGTACGTGCTGCTTAACTACGGTTTCATCTCACGATCGAGTTTGTTAGTAAAACCTAACCACTTGCAACTGATCTTAAGATTGTTCTCACTCAACCTTTACAATGTACCATTATTTTCAGTTCTAAATTATAAGATGTTTTGATTCTCTTTTAGATACGATACATTGTTAAGTTTCTTGTTCTTGAGGCTCCATCGCTAGCCAACGACTGGGCTCATGAGCATGCATGTTTAGGGTCGAGACTTGGTTCTAGTGAGTATATGCGGTCGATAGTTATTAAGCAAATCAACTGACCCTATCGAAACGACCTCACACAAGCGTGAATTGAGTTTCTCCTTGAGTCGACCTTAGGCTATGTGGGTGTTTGGATTGGGGTGACTACAATTAGTCTTAACCCTATTTTAGTCACTTTTTTTAGTCATCTAAACTTCAAAACAGGGGGTGACTAAAAGTCACAGGTGATTAAAATATTAAAGTTAGGGGGTACCTTAACTTATGGTGACTAAAATACTCTCTCTTTCTTTGATCACATGATTGGCTCTCTCTCTCTCTCTCTCTCTCTCTCTCTCTCATTTTGATCATTCTATACACAAAGGAGTAGTCAGATGACTAAAAGTTTTAGTCGGGTGACTAACAATCCAAACAGGTTCTATGGGGGTCCCGTGCGGCCACTAAGAGGGCCGGGGTGGTGCGACGGAGGGGAGAGTTCCTTACTAGCCTCCTTTCTCAACATGGCGAGGAGGGCGATGCCATGGCAATGTGCACAGCAAAAAAATGAGGGAAGCAAGAGCAAAAGTATATTGAGGGGGTGATTGCGATGTCATGCGTTGGTGAGGGGACAATTGGCGTGAGCTTCCACCCTTTGGCCTCCCTCCTCCTCCTCCTTCTGTGTTTTTTGCGAATGGGACATAATGTTTGTCTCGGTTTTACATTGATTCCCCTTCTTCCTCATGCGCTGCATAAATCTTGATGGCACTATTTAATTAATTAGACTTCTAGGTAACTAGAGAGATATTAAAGTTTATCGGGTTTAATGAGGGACAACATGGTGTTTTATCTTCTTTCTAATTTGTCCTAAAGTTAATAGGCTTTCGTTCTTGCAGAGACAAAAAGTGACTATTTCACCCAACTGGCCCACTCTTGCCACCATAGATCCCGGCATAAGATTTATGGTTGACATAACCCTTTGAGGCCGGACCTAGGGGTTTCCCCCAAAAAATGGGAGGCCTTGTACGAAATAAATAAATAACTTGAGGTTTTAACACCCAAAACATGAAAATAACTTGAGGCCTTGTACAAAATTGTGGCCATACTCCTAGCAAGTAGTCGTCATACGTGATGCCAGGTAGCTTTTCGTTCTACACGGAAAGTTGGAAACCGATCGACAAGTTCTCTAGACTCTGGACAGGACCGGTACGTGGAAGCAACTATCGAAGTAGCGGTGTACACTTCCTGGACCTACTAGACGTGCACAGAATTAAGTGGCCAATACTCCTATCAAAGTAGTCGTCATACGTGATGCCACGTGCACAGAATTAAGTGCCCAATACTCCTAGCAAAGTAGTCTTCATACGTGATGCTAGATTAGCTGTGTTGTATACAAGTTGGACAAACTACTTGACACCATGGAGTTCTTGCTATTATTATTTTATTAGTTATTTATGCACCGACAATACATACAGTTCGTTGAACGGTAATGCTCCTCATACACGCTGCACTGGGCCGTGGACTCCAGAAGTTGACCCCGTAGTTAAGACCGTATTTAACGGCCATAGGCAATTAGTCTAGCCATCTGAGAGTCTAAAGTGAACCTGAAGTCAAGCACGCCAAGGAAGAGCTGTCAAATGAGCCCATGGGCTGGAACACACGGACTTCTTTTCCTTTTTTTTCGTTTTATATCCTGACCCGGTCCACCAAAGAGTGGGCCGAAAAGAAACCCTGCTTTCAACTTCATTCCAAGAAATATTATTCAATTCGTCTTCTTCCCCACGTCGTCGTCAACGACCGGGAAAAAGCTGACACAGCAAACGAGCCGTGCAATCCGAGAATCCAGAGAGGAAATTCAGTCCATCACAATTTCATATCCACAGCATCATAAAATCACTCGAGCCTTCATTCGGTGCACTAATAACATTCATTCATCCAAACGTACGTAGTAAGACCTATGCAACACAAAAACTGATTATATGGACAATTTTACAGCTTACAGTTACAATTTTGTTAACGATTACTAGCCAGCATCGTCTGGATTCTACTGTAATCTAAACAGACACTGCCTGACACCATTCTGATCCTACAAGCCTTGTCACAAATCGTCATGTCCAAATGTACGGATTGCCAAATCCGAATAGCAGGGTGCAGAAGCAGAGCCTTATTCCAGCTCTGAATGTTTCGTGCACTTTGTTCATCTCATCTGAGGCAACAAAGGGTGATAGCTCTTGCACCCAAAATTCAGCTCAGAGGAGGGAGGGGACCCAACCAATGCTTTCTTTGGTACTCATTCAAGGATCAAACAAGTTACCTGAGTCTCTGTTTCTGTTCTTTGATATCCGTGTGCAGAACATGAACATCAACAAGAATGTAGACAGCAAAAACAGCCGGAAGTACGTCCTTAGCTCCTGCATTCCAAGGTCGAGACCTTCCAGTTTCCTCCTGTCACGGCTACTCTTCCGTTCCACATTTATCTCAACAATGTCTCCTCCAATTGGGACCCAGTTTTCCAGTGTGCCTTGTGATACTATCTGGGCATCCCGCAGGTTTCGCAGGCCTTCCTCAAAAAGAATGAGAAATGCCATGCACCACTTGTTAATGACTCTCTGGTGAGGGGAAAACACACACAAGATCAGATACATACAAATCCACCAAAAAGAAATGAGAGGTACATGAATGCAAGATTTACATACATCAAATGTTTTCTTGTCAACAGGATTGAACATTTTGAAGCAGTCGTCGGTAGATGCTTTCTCATCTCCATATATCTGAATAACAGCAACGTCAGTTCAGTGCTGTTATGTCTATATACAGCTTTGTGCTACTCCAGAAAGGGAAATTATAGACAAAATAGATTAACTGACCTCAAAGGTGAATGGCATTGGCACCTTTAAAATGTCATGCATGTAATCAGTTGTTGTACCATGTGCAAGATATCTGGCAAGGGAAGGATAAAAACAATGAACACACTTGCTTTGCTGGAGAGTTATCTTTAATGCTACTGTCAAAATCACATAACTTCAGTGGGTGACAAACAACACAGGAATAAAAGTAAAAATATGAGAAGATGAAAACATGCTAGATGAACATACCCAACAGATCCACCGCCTGACCCAACTAGGCAGCTATCTTGGAAATGTCGACGGTTCAAATTCTCTAGGACTGACCGCATCAAATGCGCAGATGCTCCATTTGGTGTGGTATTCTTGTGATCATATGGCATAAATAAGGCCTAAGGTTGAAGACAGAAAAAGATGAGAAAAACATAAATTAGCAGCATTAGTGGTACATCAGAAGGTTTTGTGCAACTACAAGACCTCTATCTATTTTTTTTTTTGTTATTATTATTTTATTTTATGATAGTTATTGAAATGTGATTTTCCTTGTTAATACTCATACATATTATTCTTCTGATTATAGCTTGGGCCGCATTAATCATGACACACTAGCATGTGGCCACATGATGATAAAGAATGTTTTGTATGATGTAGCCCGCGAAAGTCAAAAAAAGGTAACTGATAATCTCAAGTTACAAGGTCCAATACAGGAAACGTGCTTGAAAGTAGCTTCTTTCCAGACTCGTCAATTTGTCATCTTTTGGTGGCTTAGTTGCACCATCAGCATTGGTCAAACTTGTTATTATGCATCAAGTACAGATTGTTAACAGAATATAAGCGGGTTGCATTACCTCCATTCCAGAATGCACGTTCACCCAAATATGAGGTTTAAACGACCTGGATAGTTCCCTCATGATCTGGGCCTCAGGTTCACTAAAAGGAGCAACACCAGGATTCTCCTCATATGGGTCGTAGTCCTATAATACATGAAAACCCACACGAAAAAAATCAATAGACTAACAACATGCATATTTGTATGACTTTGATTGCAACAAGAAACCTGTAATATAATATAAAAACAATGAACCTGTCACATATAAAAAGTTCAGTTGCGCAAAATCCGAAAATGACAAAAACGTTGTCACGATTAAACCCAAGTACAAAACAATGACCAACGAATATAGACAGTAATGCATGGGCAAAATCATTTCTTTTTTCTAAAAAACCAGAGATTATAGATGCCAATAAGCCTATTTGCACTACAAAAGTTCATACAGTGATTCCACAAAACTACAAAACAAAAATATTTGTAAAGATCTGCAGAACACCCAACCCAAAACAGACATAGAATATACATGTAATGCATGAAAAATCGCAATTATGCAATTCCCCATAGATATAACTCTATGCCCAAAAGGAGCATTCCTGGATCAGATTTCAAGGGCAATGCACTTATGTGCTTCATATGAAGTAGAAGTACACAAACTTGTCACATAATTACACAGAATTAACTATGAAACATGGAAAATCACACACACAATGAGCTACTGCTAGCCAAGATTCAGTTCAGGATATAATTTTAAATAATCAACATGCAAGCTGAGAGGTATTTGAATTTTCCTGTGAAAATTGAGAAACTACTGAGACACTCACCTTTTCTTTCATTCCCCAATCAACACTCCAATTTCTGTTAAGATCAACTCCTCTTCCTGCCACAGGGAAATATATGTGAAAAGGATGTTGGCATAAAAAATGCTTGTAGTGATGAATTTGAGAGAAATGGATCAATCACCATTTCTCCTATCACAAAGCTCCCTTCTTCAACAAGTTTGCGCCCATTCATATTTTCCATTGGCACAATCTAAAAGAGAAAGCCACATGTGAAAAACATTACAACTCCTGACACCAGATGTGATTATGTACTGATACAGAACAATAATAAACAAAATAGTGGACGGAAAACAAACAGAAGGACACAAGCAAAGGTGACAATACTAAGCATGTCATCGACATGTAATGATAATGTTTCTAATTTCAAGGCCAAATCCATATTGTTTAAATTAGAAAAACATAATCAGCATCATAATACTCCATCCAATACAACCACCATAATTGCATGACAACATGAAGCTCATGATCACAATACTGGCACAAGGGCAGCACCCTGAATTTAAATACCTAACATATATGCACCTAGGACTCTTGTGAAAGAAAAGATCATGCCCAAGCCCAATGCTATACTAGTCCGTGCAGCGCATAACAGAACAAAGCGCACATCTATAAAATGTGTTCCATAATTTATTAACAATTATTTAAGAGCTGGATGCAAATAAGGACTCACTTTGATGACAAGGTTCTCCAGCAGTTTCTCAAAGGATGAAAGATCCACACCAGCGATCTTAGGCTTCTCCCGTTAGAATATAGAGAAGATGTAATGCAACTTCAGAGGTAATAAGTTCTCTGCCATGCTGCCCAAAGCTCTGGAAGACAATGAACCTTTCTGTCAAAACCGCAAGGTATCAATAATTTAATTTACTAATCAACACACAAATACCATGATAAGACATGTGTTTATTAGCTTTTTTCCCCCCTTCTAGTTCTAAGGTGTGCACCCTCTCAGCAGAGGTGAACTGGAATGGTGGAGAATATTTGAATGGAACGCTCATATTTGATCATTGGATCAATCTGCTGGGCAAGTTATCAGAAATCTTAGTTGGAAACTGACCAGAAGGATATGAACTTTGGAGCCATTATCCACGCTCTCCTTCAAGTGATTGAACGTAACTACAAACAGCTCTGCAGAATAGCCTCTGTTGCTTGTTCTGATAGTGTCCATCTGCAACGAACGCATTAGTCAGAATCAGATAAAAGGGGACAAAGCAAACAGAAAACTGGACAAGAAGAGGGAAACCACTCACACTCAATTTGTCGGAATGGCGAGCAACCAAAGCCTTGATTTCACGCAGAAGAGAGTCACTAGAAAGAAAAAGGGGGAAATTAGATTACTACTCGTATGTCATCATATAGGATAGCAGGAATTATGAAGTAAGCTAACCTAGGACCAATTATGCAGTCACTAAGCCGAATCCGCAGCAAGCAAAGCGAAACTAGGCACAGGCGACAGTAATAAATCCCAACCCCGTCGGGATTCGTCCCGGAAGCGAGCGGGACACGAGTTGCGGGAGGGAGGGCGTGGTGGTCAGCTCATGCTCACCTGGAGTGGTAGATGTCGCGCGAGATCGGGGTTCGGGGCCCCGAGATCCTGCCCGCGGCGGCCACGGCGAGAGCCAGGGCTAGGGTGAGGAGGCGGAGGAGGAGAGGAGGGGATGCGGCTGCCATCTTCGCTGTGCTTCCGTGGGCAGGGCGTGGAGCGGAGCGGGTTGGGCTGTCGTCGGCGAGCCGTCCGGCTCCCTGTCAGACCGAGGAGTGGATCGATGCGGTGGTGGATTCGCCTGTTTTGGGCTTGGCTTTGTCAAAATTAGTAAATCTCGCTCCATCGGATAGATAGTGGAAGTTGACCTCCTGCCTGTGGGTTTTGGGTGGATTTCTGTCGAGTTTCACGATACAGCTTTCCCCACACATGGGGTGGGGTGGGTGCACGCACGCTTACCACCACGGATACGTACGGACTTGGTTGGTGTAAAAATGGCCGTCTGACCCGGCGGGACGGGCAGCCTACTACTACTACTCGGTATAGTGGTATAGTTGCTTTTTTCCGATAATGAAAGCTTTATTATTAATTTCATGATTGCTATCATGTCAATTACGCTTAGCTAAGTTATCTTTGGTTAACACTACACACATGCATGGAGCAAATATAGGTTAACAAAAAACTAATTGCACAATTTAAATGTAAAGTCATGAGGCTAATCTTTTTAAACTTTGCATTAGTCCATAGTGGTATAATAATTATCAAATACAAACAAAAAAATGCTACCGTAGGAGCTTTTAATTTCCATAAGCCTTTATTAATATTAGGGACATCATTATGGATCATTGCTTGTCCATAGGATTCAAGTTCCAACGAAATTCATCTTCTTGCTGGCCTAACACAATATTGGTTATGCATGCAAGTAATTTGTTCCAAGCTAATAATTTGTGACCAATTAGATCTCTTTGCCAGGATAAGTAGGTGGATACTACTAGTAGTATTTGGTTTCAACAAATGATGTATTTGTAATACTTATCATACAAGTGATTCCATCACAGCTAAATAAAAGACTAAGAGCGAATTGCTGCTAGTGTGGTCCTGATATATGGCATGGTAGGCCTCACGTCAGGATCATCTTGAACGCAACGGAGGCCTATATGAATGCATCTTCCCACCTCTCCTCTGGGAGCGTCACCCATTCTCGGATCCTTCAACTGCTCAGCAGTCCCCTGAGTCCAGTGCTGCCGAACCTTCACCCAAAGTAAGAAATAGCAACTTAAAGGTAGAATCAGTAAGAAGGAAATAACCACAGATATTTATAAATGAATGAAAAAAAAGTGAGATTTTTTATCCTGTTTAAAATCTATAGTGTGCAACAGTTTCTTCTGACTCTATTGCAGTATTGTATTGTTGACAGAGACCTCTTTTTTTGCTGGGGACAATGGTGGAGTAACGTTGTACTTACATAAGTAGGAAGGTCATCAGCATCTTCTCTATGAAACGATGTCGCTTTGCAGCCTGTTACCATCTCCAGAAGTACTATGCCAAAGCTGTACACATCGGACTTCACCGAGTACGATTTGCGGTACAACAACTCAGGAGCGTTGTATCCACTGAGTAAGATTCATCATTCATTAGTTAGTAAGCACACTGTCACTGATTGGTTCTGCTCATCACAAGTAAAGGTAAAGTGCAGTAATGGCTGCCAAAATTAAATGAACTCACCGTCTTCCCCTGAAGCTCTCCACCTTCCCTTCAGATTGGCCTTGATCAAGCAGAGTTGCAAGACCGAAGTCCGAGATTTTGGGAGTGAAGTCATCGCTGAGTAGGATATTACTAGGGTCTATATCGCGATGAACAATTCTGCAATGCTCATGCAGATATAGTAACCCTTCACAGATCCCTTGCATGATGTGAAGACGTGAAGGCCAGTCGGGGACTTCACACTTGTCATCTTCAGCTGCACGCCTCAGATCAATTCAAGGCTGGTAAGACGACCATGATATATGCATCTTATAGAAATGATGATAACTATGTCTGCAAGGAACCACTTATGTTATAAGAAAAACATACCAAACAAAACTGTGTCAAGGCTACCACCGGGCATATATTCATAGCATATTAGGTTGTTGTTATTCCCTATGCAAGATCCCATCATCCTTATGATGTTCGGATGGTCAAGCCTCGCAAGAATTGTCACCTCATTTTTAAGTTCCGCGAGTCCCGCTTCTGTGTTTATTCTTTTGATCGCCAAATCACCAACATTCGGTAGTGTTCCCTGAGCAATGCCAAGGATGACAAATTCTTCATATATACTAATTTAACAGACTCACAACAAAAACTCCAAAAGGAAAACCTAAGTACCTTGTAGATGGTCTTAGATTGGGTAGAAATGATACTATTTTGTTCAGAAAAATTGTTGGTGGCGACTTTGATAGCATCCAGATCTAAACTCTGCTCAAGGTGGGCTGTAAGCTTAGGCCCTGGTGCGTGCTCATGTTCTGTTCCAAACAATTCTGATTGCACAAGTTTTTTCGCAATGAAATGATATATATAATCCTGAACATACATAAAAATCGTGAATAATGCTGAATAGTAATCATGCGTACCAAGTGCTAGTGGTAAATGCTTTCGTTGGCTTCGCCGATAACAAAGTACTAGCAATGCAGAAATAAGCAGCAACCCTCCAACAACAGAGGCAGAGGCAATGATAGCAGTTTGTCTAGCTGTAAAAAGAATAGGGATCCATATTTAGTACAATAAAGTACTAAATAAACCCTTGTATCGATAGGAATCATCGGAATATATATATATATACCTGTGTGAGATGGATTATGAGAAACCGAGTGTACAGATCATTGATCCCTTGAGCAAGCTGAACAGTATCGACCAGGTCACCTAACCAGACGACACAGTCGCTCTCTTGAAGGAGGGCGTAAGCATTGCACGAGCAGTTCCCTAAGCACAACTCCCTGCAGTCATCCAAGCTCTTGCCTTGAACCAAGGTGGCATTCAATGTGTCAGGCACCTTGACAGACGATAACTTGTGAAACCCATTCGCCCAGGAGCAAGAAAACGATGGCATTCTCATGCAGCCACCGGTGAAGTTCCTCCGGCCCCAATCATTTGGCGACGCCTGGACGAACTCCGGCAGACATTGGCAGTCAGCGTTGTAGCAAGCGGCGTTTGGGCCGCAGAACTTGTAGGAATCACACTGAGACTGCGGCCAATACCAGTAGTCCACCCACTCATTGCTCGAGTTGCTGTACCAGCGATGGGCAATGCCGTCTGGCTTTAGGACAGTGCGCCACTGCATTGACGTGTCCAGAGTCGTGAAGGAGTAGTACGCGCTGTCTTGGCGAACAGTCATGTTGAAAACCACACTGCTTGTTGACTTGAGATATGGCTGGCCATTGAAGCCCTGGCCATTCCATGGACCAGTCCTGTACTGCAAAGCATTGCCCTTGAACAAGAGCAGTCCAGGCAGTCGGCTCGGATCCAGCTTGATGATGTAGTCCCCGGAAGACGGGTCCAATTCGCTCTTCCACGATCTGAGTCGCAATACGTTATTCTCTGGCGACGTGTCATACCCGATTCTCATGCCAGACAACCATGTGTCGCAGGGATGAAGAAAGCTTTGCCATAGTGGTGGACTTGGAGTACTCCCAGACATGCTGCTGGTATCGTTGATGATAAGGTTACCAGAGTCGAGAAGGAAGGCTTGTGGACTGTTGGTGCCGAGTGAGCCAGTTGACCACAGGGATCCTCTTGTATCCAGAAGAACAAGAGAGCTTTGGCTGAACGTAAGACTTGCATTGCCTCCCTTTATTGGGTTGTCACGGTTTGCCACCCAGACGATTGTTTGAGGCTTCATGTAATTGTACCATATTCCTAGATATGTGTTGGCCCCAATTGGGAAGAAACCCAACACAAAAAAAAAATACCTTGTGCTGAAACTAGTGTTTGCCCAACTTGCAAAGACTGCCCTATGGCCAGCGAGCCATCTGCAACAAGATATATATTTCAAGATGAAAACTGTGAGAACGTGTTGACACCCAAAAATGTCCGAGTGTGATTCTTGGTAGCCAAGGCGTGACAAAGAGGTCATGGACATGATGGGAACGCAACAAGGAGGTCAAACGATCAAGAGATCCGACTGAAAAGGCGACCTACTCCAGCCGTCCACGCGCCGGACGTTGGGATTCGTGGGGGCCGCGTCGACGTCCGAGCATCGGGCGCGTCGGCGGTGCCTCCACGGCGCAGCCAGCCCGGGACGCGTCGGCTGGGCCGTGGGCCCGACGCCGAGGCCCGGCGTCGGACGCGCAGCGCCCGCGCTGAACGCCATTGCGAGGTCCTCTCGGGGACCGTGTCCGGCGCTGGCCCGGCGCGACGCTTGTCGGGCGTCCGACGCATGTCGGTAATGCGCGATTCGAACCGACTTTGTTTTAGATCGGTTTTGGAAAGTGTTGTTGTTTGGAAACGTATTTGGGACGGTTTCCTAAGGGGATAAGACCACCCCTCTATATAATGAGAGGTCCATGGCCGATTTGATCCCATTTACATCCAATCGAACTCAAACCAATCTATCAACTCCTTTTACCCTCTTCCAAACCCTAATCTCGCTGTCCGCGACGTTCTCGATGAATTTCGTTGGCGTTCTAGGTGGCCTTGCCGATCCTAGAAGATCCTTCGCGTGCATCCTCCCGACGGATCCTTCCGGAGGTTGTTCAAGCTCGTTTCAGCCGAGATCAAGCTCTACATCGCCTCTACCGGTCCCTAGATCGGTTTTGGTGATCAAGCCGTGAGTCTTGCTGTCCGTTCTGAGTTGATCGCAACCTCGTGGGCGCCCAAAGCCCTACCGGTGTGTTGGTGCAAACCCTAGTTCGTGTCAACATACTTTTTGGCGACTCACTGGGGAAGACAAGGCGTCAACTCCAATTTGATCTCGAAACTAGCACCATGACGAACGGAGAAGACGCAACCAAGCGGTCGAAGTGCATAGCACTAATATTCAGCGCCCCGAGTCCGTGGAGGAGCTCCCTAAAGACCTGAGTAAGAAGCTCCGGGACAAGGTGGCAGCCGTCACACGGGCCTTCATGTAGAGTTTGCAAGGATAGGCATGATCGAAGTCACTCAAGATTACCGTAGCTTGTCTATGGTGATGGTTCCGTGCCACAAGAGGTAATTCCCGTAGACACTCAACCTAAATTCGATGATGCTTACCCTACACATGCCGATTATGCAAAGATGCTAGCTGACCAAAAGGTAGTTTTAGAAGGTTTAGTCACACAGATAACTAGCTCTTTGGATTCACGCTTAAAAGTACTAGAAGGAACCCCAACCGATAACACATAATCGACTTTGGTACCTCAACCTGAGTTTGGCATGCCCTTAAATTTTTATGAATCCCAAAAGACTGTACCACCTACTGGTTTGCCTCAATCAGGTCTTTCGGCCTCCACCTATAGAACCGGTCAAGGTGGAGCCAAGTACATCGATCAATAATCAAAGATCGGTTCATCAACAATTAAGAACCGATCATCGTGCCTGGAACTTTGGGGGTGCATAACCCTTTGCCAAACCCGCCGAGGGGGCATAATATTCTATCCAATCCACCGAAGTCTCCAAGCCCAAATCCCATGCTCAACCAAAACTTGAATACGGGAGCTCCTCCCACCGACTTTGATCGCCTCTTAGCTCGGTTTAGAGAAGATTTTTCCAAATCTTTAGAAGAAAGCTTGGGAATTCGCATTACATCCACTACAACTTCATACCAAAAGCCATATCCTTCCTCTCTTGACTACTTGAAGCACCCCTGTGGTGGAAGGTACCTAATTTTCGTAAATTTAGTGGTAGTGATGGTAAGACTACTATGGAACATGTTAGTATGTACCTTGCACAACTAGGAACTGCTAGTACCTTAGATTATATGAAAGTACGTAATTTTCCTTTATCTCATGGTACAATTTTTTCATGGTTTGCATCTTTACCTCATTGTTCCATTAGTACTTGGGCGAATTAGAAAAAAAAAATTCATGCTCATTTTTATAATGGTGTCCAAGAAACTAGATTGTCCCATCTTGCATCGGTTAGGCAAGGGCGTGATGAATCCGTCCTTGACTTTTTCAAAAGGTTTAGAGAGATTAAAAGCCGATGCTTTCATTTACAAATTTCGAAAAGGGACCGATTGACTTTTGCTTTGCGGGACTTCGATCTAGCATTAGAGAAAAAACTTGAATATCATCAATTTGCTACATGTAATCAATTGCTAGAGAAGGCCGTTTCAGGTTGAATCACGCCTTAAAGAGTCTCGTGACAATTATCGCTCTCATCGTGCTAACGCATACATACACTTGATGGTTATTCTTCGCCCCGACGATGAGAGCAAAGATGTGTTGGCTACTGAAATTCGGTGGCAGGTGAGAACAATCAAGTAACTTGCCCTTCTCTCAAGCCGATTCATAAGAATCGGAGTGAGGAAGTAAAGTTTACTTTGATGTGTCCAAATATGACCGTATTCTTGATGAATTGTTAAAAATCGGATGTATTAGGATTAATTATACCTTGCCTTTCGGATGATGAGTCAAGAAGAGAGCATATTGCAAATATCATAATTCTTACTCTCATGCAACTAATGATTGCAATGTCTTTCGTCGCAGTACAATCGGCTCTTAATGAGGGACGATTGAGTCTTACCGACATGCGGCTTCGATAGGAATCCTTTTTCAGCCCACATGAATGTGGTTGAAGCCAAGACACCGAAGATAAGGCACCGCTATCTTGATTCGTCGTAACAAGCCGCTACCGCTCAAGGCAAGAACGTGATCATTGGCGAGCCACGCCCCATACCGAATGCTCCTAAGAATTCGGGACGGCAAGTGTTGGCTAAGAAGAGTGAAGAAGGCAAGACCAAGCTTACCATCGTTGCAAGTTCGATTGCAAGCGTTAAAAGCGTCAAGCATGGTTAGATGGTCACGCGGCACAAGCTAGACCAGCTAGGCCGACCAGTCCGGTCAGCCAAGATGGTGATACCCGGGCAATAGTCAAGCCGGTTGAACCGACTACTTCGGTCGTTTCAGCCAGCCCCGAGGGTTCTAGCTCCCTCACCTCCGGTGTGCATGTCCTCGAAATCATTCATTCCACGTAGCCGGAGGTGGGAGTGTGGAAGACCAATGACCCAAAAGTGAAGAAACAAGTCGTGAAGCCTCAATGCACTTTTGATCGACTTTTGGCGAAATACAAAAAGCAAAAGGCCGATTCGGAGAATCGACCAAGAAAAAAGAGAGTCTTCGCCTCCAAAGCGTGGAGAATCTAAAAATAAGCAATTGGCTATGACTCCTCTATATTCGTCTTCTGTTGCGCAAGTTGCTCGTCCATGGGTGTCCAGATGGGGGCCACCACTTCCACTAGTGGCGCCACCACCTCAATGGGGACCGAAGGGAGTCTTTGTGCCCTATCCTTCGGCTCCCATGATTGGAGGAAATGCTGGTCCTATCTTCTTCCGACCGCCTTGAGCCGATTGGGTCCTCAATCGAGCTCTAGCGGTGTAGAAAAGAAGGAGGAGCTCACATCCCACACTCTCACACTCGAGCAATCGGGGAAGGCACCTATGCAATGGGTGTGCGTTCCTAAGAAGGTAGAAGTGGTTGTGAAGCCCGCTCCCGTTGCCACTCCTCCACCTTCTATCATTATCGGCTCAATGACGGCGCCTATCAATGATGTCAATAAACCGATTGTGATTGGGGGCAAGATTTAGCGAGCAACAAAGATCAAGTCTTGGAGGACGCCGGCTGAAGCTCAAGAGAAGGTGAAGAAGCCCGTGGATCCTCGGTATAGACAACCCAAGTGGTGTCCGACCGGGATCGACAAGACGCTTGAAGAGGAAGCTTCAGCAAGCCCGACAAAAGATGCTCAAAGCGCATAGCCGCTACTCGAGGGGACAAGGACCTATCTTGCCAGAGATCGTTCGGGAGATCAAGCAAAAGGAGGCCGAGTTGATCGCCGCCGCTTTCGAAAGTCGGCTCAACCGATTGCTAAATCGGTTAAGTCGATTTTGATGGAGCAACCAGTTGAACCGGTTAAGGAGGTGTTAGAGCCGACTCCCGATTTGTTGGCACTCTTAGCGAATGGATCAGCCCGAGCTAGTCAAGCCAAGCGTTGAATCGACTAAGCCGGTCGATGGGGCCGCTAGTGCCCAAAATTCGGAGATGCCGACTTCCGAGTCGGTTGAACCGATTCCTATTGTTTCGATGTCTCTACTGGTATCCCCGAAGACTTCACCGTTGCTATTTCCACCATGGTCGGCATTGAAGCACCGGCTAGCCCGACGAGGAGATGGTGGACTACGAGCCTTCACCACCACATCTTTGAGATGAACACCACCTTTTTCTCCGCCGATTATTATGTGATCGAGGCGGGGAGATGATGAGGTGGCTGGCCGCAGAGTTGGCATTTGGAGTGGAGGACGCTGTTTTCAAGAAGCCCGCTGCACACTGTTAGACATCTGAAGCCATTGCATGTGAAGGGGCACATCAACGGGACTCCGGTGCGTAACATGCTAGTGGATGGAGGGGAAATTGTTAATCTTATGCCCTATTCACTATTCAAGAAGCTTGGGTGCAAGGACGAGGAGCTCATCAGGACCAACATGACCATCATGGTGTGGGAGGAGGTGCGCCAATTCCGTCCAGTGGGATTGCTAACGTCGAGTTAACCGTCGGGAGCAAGACCTTGGCTACTGCGTTCTTCGTCGCCGATGTGGAAGGTAGCTATGATTTTATACTCGGCCGTGATTGGATCCATGCCAATCAATGTGTTCCCTCTAGCTTGCACCAATTTCTCATCCAATGGGTGGGAGACGCCGTAGAGATTGTTCATGCGGACAATTCGGTTGAGATTTCTACAACCGATGTCACGCTTGGTGGGTCTGGATTTGCTTGTCTTTCGTAGAGATCCGCCCAACTATGAGTACATTAGCTATGATGAGCGTGGATTTGTATCTCGTATCATTGAAACCGATGGATCATTGGTTCAATATCATTAATTAAACATCGTTTATTAATGGAAGACAACTTTAAATGGTTAAAGCGTAGACTTGAGCATTATCAGACTGAAAAGACTGATGCATGCGAGGCTATTGATGATTTTGATGAGCTCAATAAGTTGGGCCAAGGTTTCACATTGGTGACCCTTTGGAACAAGGTTGACATTGGGGATGGTTCTATACCACGGCCGACGTTTGTTAATCAAAACTTGGAAGCGATTATAAATCTAAACTAATCGCGTTTCTCAAGGAATATGTTGATTGTTTTTTTGCGTGAAATTATACGAGAGATGCCTAGGTAGCTAAGCGAGATCTTGTTGAGCATCGGCTTCCTATCAAGAAGGGTTTCGGCCATATAAGCAACCGCCAAGACGCTTCAATTCGGCAATCAATGACCGAATCAAGGAAGAGATTATTGTCGGTTGCTTCAAGCGGAATTCATTCGTCCATGCGGTATGCGGAGTGGGTCTCTAATATTATTTCGGTTGAGAAGAAGGACACCGGGAAAATTAGAGTATGCATTGATTTTAGAGATTTGAATAGAGCCACTCCTAAAGATGAGTACCCTATGCCTATTGCCGACATGCTAATTAATGATGCTTCGGGACATAAAGTTATTAGCTTTCTTGATGGTAACGGCTGGTTATAATCAAATATTTATGGCGGAAGAAGACACATCTAAGACCGCTTTTATTTGTCTGGATTTGTTGGCTTGTTTGAGTGGATTGTCATGACTTTTGGGCTCAAGAATGCGAGGCACCACATATCGAGAGAGCTATGAATTTAATCTTTCATGATCTAATTGGGGTGATTATGGAAGTGTATATTGATGATGTGGTAATCAAATCGCTGCCCATGATTTTCATTTAGCCGATTTACGTCTTGCTTTCGAGAGGATGCGCTATTATGGTTTGAAGATGAATCCGCTCAAATGTGCTTTTGGAGTGTCGGCCGGGAAGTTTCTCGGGTTCATAGTTCATGACAAAGGCATAGAGGTTGATCCCAAGAGGATAGCAAAGATCAAGGCAGTTCAGGCGCCCCAATGTAAAAAAGGATTTGCGTAAATTCTTAGGTAAAGTGAACTATTTAAGAAGATTCATTGCTAACTTGTCGGGAAGATTATTTCTTTCACCCCCATACTTAAGTTGAAGAGTGAAGCTGATTTTGGTGGGGGCAAAGCAACAAGAGGCTTTTGACAAGATAAAGGAATATTTGATCTCTCCACCCGTTCTTCGTGCACCTAGAAGGGGAGTACCTTTCCAATTGTATATCGCCGAAGATAAGGTAATTGGGGCTGTTGTGACTCAAGAAGATGAAGGAAATGAGTATGTTGTCGCTACCTTGGTCGTCGTCTTCTTGATCCCGAGACAAGGTATGCCCACATTGAGAAATTATGCTTATCACTATATTTTGCTTGTTCCAAGATGAGACATTATCTTTTGTCAAGCACATGTGTGGTAGCATGCCAGGCCGATGTCATCAAGCACATGTTGTACCGGCCAATCCTTTTTCGGAAGGGTGGGCAAATGGGCATATGCTTTAATTGAATATGACCTGACTTTTGAACCATTGAGAATTTTTAAAGGTCAAGTTCTTGCTGATTTTATTGTTGAGCGTAGCATAAATCTTGATAATGAGGTGGATTACTACACTATTACTCCATGGCGGTTATATTTTGATGGATCGGTTTGCAAAGGAGGCGCCGGTGTTGTTATTGTCATTGTTAATCCTTATGGTGCTGAAAATCCTATGTCATGCCGGTTAGAATTTCATTGTACTAACAATCAAACCGAATATGAAGCTCTCTTGTTCGGGTTGATCATGTTAGAAGCTATGGGGGCCGATCATGTGGAAGCTTTTGGTGATTCATTACTTGTGGTGCAACAAGTCACCCGGTGAGTGTCAATGTCTAGATGGATCACTTCGCGTGCCCGCCTCGATGCTTGCCTTGATTTAATTGGTAAGTTTTCCGGTTAATTTGTCTAGAGAAGAGAATCATAAGGCTAATTTGCTTGCTCAACGAGCTTCCGGTTATATATTGGAAGAGAATCATTTGCATTTGAAATTCATACATAGAGCAAACTTGCTTGCTCAGTAGGCATCTGGCTTTAATGTGGAAGAAGGATACTTTCATCTACAATATTTGCCGATGCATGAAGATTTGTTTGTTCCAAAGGTAAGCATTGGAAATTCGGTTCAACCATCTAAATTAGTTGGACAAACCGATCTTTGTTTATGATTTGGAATATCGATCTAAACTTCTTTTGAATCGGTCTATTTTTGTTTTAGACAATGGTAGTACAGATTTGGAAGATTGGAGGACTCCTCTCTTGTCTTTCTTGCGGGATCCTAGCATTAAAGTTGACAAGAGTGTTCGGCGGCTCGCTTTCAAGTATACTTTGCATAATGGTGAGCTCTATCGAAGGACCGCCGAAGACTTGTTGTTGAAGTGTTTAGGAACCGATCAAGCAAGGGTGGCTATGGGAGAAGTCCATGAAGGCATTTATGGTACGCATCAATCGGCTCAGAAGATGAAGTGGCTATTGAGGAGGGCTGGTTTCTATTGGCCTACTATGATGGCCGATTGTTTTTCATTACTACAAAGGATGTGAAGAGTGTCAATGGTTTGGGAATATTCAGCTAGTGCCGGCTGCTATGCTTCATCCTATCATCAAACCGCGGGCCCTTTTCGTGGTTGGGGGCTAGATTTCATTGGTCAAATTCATCCTCCATCATCAAAAAAGGGCATAAGTTCGTCTTGGTTGCTACCGACTACTTCACTAAATGATCGGAAGCGGTACCCTTCTTGAAGAACATGACACATAAGGAGGTAATTGAGTTCATCACGCACATATTATTCATAGATTCGGCATTCCTCAAACATTAACTACGAGATCAAGGAACGTCATTTATGGCGAAAGAGGTAAAAGAATTTTTGCGAATCATATAAAATTAAGATGCTCAATTCATCTCCATACTATGCTCAAGCCAATGGTCAAGCGGAATCTAGCAACAAAACCTTGATCAAGCTTATCAAGAAGAAGATAGGTGACAACCCAAGAAGGTGGCATGAAGTTTTGTCGAAGCATTGTGGGCTCATCGTGATATCGAGGCATGGTGCTACCAAGGTCACTCCTTATGAGCTAGTCTATGGTCAAGAATTTTGTGTTGCCCGTCGAGGTAAATTTGGATGCATACAGGTTTGCCAAGCAAAATGATCTATCTCTCACTATGTATCATGATTTGATGATGGACAATATCGACGAGGTGATCGACAAAAGGATGCAAGCTCTAAAGGAAATAGAAAAAGACAAAGCCCGTATTGCAAGAGCCTACAATAAGAAGGTCAAAAGCAAATCATTCAAAATCGATGACTTAGTTTGGCAAACTATATTACCGATAGGAACGAAGAGCAATCAATTTGGTAAATGGTCACCTAATTGGAAAGGCCCTTTCAAAGTGGTCAAGGTAATCTTTGGGAACTCATATGTGCTTGAGTCAACCCAAGAACGCCAAACCAAGGCGATTAACGGGAGGTCTCTTAAAAAATATTTCCCAAGTGTTTGGCAAGAGGCCTAGTGCTCTCAAACAATGGCCGATGCATGCACGCCCTTAGAACAAGAATGGCCGATACCTAGTATCGCCCTTAGTTGCCGGACAACCGATATGATGGGCATTCGTTGTTGTTCGGTTTTTTTGTCTTGTTTTCGAGGTTCGTGCACCTCTCGCCTTGGGGGCATATGTTGACACCCAAAAATATCCGAGTGTGATTCTTGGTAGCCAAGGCGTGACAAAGAGGTCATGGACATGATGGGAACGCAACAAGGAGGTCAAACGATCAAGAGATCCGATCGAAAAGGCGACCCGGCCACCGCCCACGCGGACGGACGCAGGATTAGCGCTGGCAGCGTCGGCGGCGGTGCCTCCACGGCGAGCCCTTCTGAACCGCTGCCGATCGCGGCGGGCGCCGTGTCGCCCGGCGTCGAGCGGTCCCGTCAACGCGCCGAAACGGCTGGGGACGGTCCCTCGCGCCGTCTGGCGCGCTGGGCGTCGGCGGGCGTCGGCCGGGCGTCGGTGTCGGCGCGTCCGCGCGACGCCCGTCGGCGTCCGACGCATGCTCGGTAATGCGCGATTCCGAACCGACTTTGTTTTAGATCGGTTTTTGAAAGTGTTGTTGTTTGGAAACGCATACTTGGGCGGTTTCCTAAGGGATAAGACCACCCTCTATATAATGAGAGGTTCATGGCGATTTGATCCCATCTACATCCAATCAAACTCAAACCAATCTATCAACTCCTTTTACCCTCTTCAAACCCTAATCATTTGTCCGCGACATTCTCGACAAATTTCGTTGGCGTTCTAGGTGGCCTTGCCGATCCTAGAAGATCATTCGCGTGCATCCTCCCGACGGATCCTTAGGAGGTTGTTCAAGCTTCGTTTCGGTCGAGATCAAGCTCTACATCGCCTCTACCGCTCCCTAGATCGGTTTTGGTGATCAAGCTGTGAGTCTTCTTTGTCCGTTATAGGTTGATCGCAACCTCGTGGGCCCAAAGCCCTACCGGTGTGTTGGTGCAAACCCTAGTTCGTGTCAACAGAACGCGTCAAGAAACAACCAGGTATATGCATGGGAGATACGGCTGTAATTGTCTAATTCCCTCCCTTTGTTTGGTGTTTGCTTCGATTTTGTAAACTTTTTTCCTTTTAATAAAATTCTGTAGGGGCCTCGGCCCTTCCAGTTTCGTCAAAAAAAAAAAAAGATACGGTTGCCATATTGTTTCTAGTTATTTCTCTCACCAAAGAAAAACATAAAGGAAGACCAAACCAGAAAAACAAAACAAAAAGGTATCTTGCACAATTTATACTATACTGGACCAAGACCAATTGGCATGCTGTTAAAGTTGTTGGCCTGTTCGGCTGTCATTGATGCAGCTGCTTCTACAAGTTGCAGCTGCAATTCGCTCTCTACGGTAACTGTACTAGCAACAAGCTGCAGTGAACACTCTATCATACCATGAACACTCTACAGAGGATTAGTTGTGTACTGAGAGAGAGAGAGAGAGAGAGAGAGAGAGGTGTACTTTGTGACTGCGCCCGAGGTAGAGAAGCAGCAGCGAGCAGCAGGACCACCAAAATGAGGAGCATGGCCTTCAGCATCGTCCCAGAGCCGGCGAGCCCCTGGAATATAGAAAGCACTGTAGAAACAGCTGGTGTATCGCCTGCTCCTGCAGTTCCACACGCTTTATACGTATCTTCCATATTCTCAGGAAAACATATATAGGAAAATCATCACAAAGGTACTCCACCTCTTGTGAAATTTAAATGGAAGCCTCCTTTGTTTTCAGGAGGTGCCCCTGCCTGGCGTACTAGGATATTTGTGCAAGTCTTTATAAACAAATATGCGTTGACAATCAATTATTGTTACAATATATTAACATTGGTGGTCTGTATTAATATTAAAGTGATACGGGAGGTCTATGAAAAGATATTCACATCATTTTTCTGAACCGACTCAATGAATTTTCGCATCCATTAGTTGTCTTGGAATTCAAAAGTACCCCAAGTCAAGTGGAACCAATTACCAAGAAGTTATTTGGATAGGAACTGATGATGACCTGTGATGAGTTGACCTACCTTCCCGGCTGTATATATTGTGTTAACATCATCTAGACCAGCCCATCCTAGCTAATAAGCAGGTCGTCGTCGGTGGGAACACATATCCTTATGGCAAGGAAAGGTGCTTACAATGTTTACACATCATAGAGCTTTAGTTGAAAATAATTTCACTGCAAATAAAGCTGGTATTTGTATATACTGCAGTCCTGCCCAAAGCATGCATGGCTGATTACAAAATTGAAAGCAAGAATGACAAAAAGAATAGTAGTAATCGTTAGGATGTTTTGTGACTTGGAAGCAGAGAAGGTAGACAGCAGACTTGACCTAGCCTGTGGTCTGGTATACCGTATACGGCTAACTAGTTGAAAGGTCAACACCCTATTTACCTGGAACTTTTACACAGATGATTTTTTTCAGAAGCAACTAGATTTTTTTGTCAAGACCGGTTTGAATTGCGATCCACCTCTAGAAATGCTAAGATAGGCTATAGTTACGGATCATCCCTGGATCGGAAATCTATTTATTTTCAGGGATGGCTGCATAAGAGGACTACCTGCCCTAGAAACACTATTTCCCCATGTTAATGTTTGTTTCTAGCATTCTAGGAACATCCTGTGTTAATGTTTTTACTTCAATTATTGTAAAAATACTTTATCTCCACTGTAATTCATATTTAGTAGCTGGGTTAATATATAGTTTTATCCACTGCTAATGTTATCCTAATCTTTGGTATAATTTTGTTACAATATTTATATGTTCTATAATTAATGTCAAATGTTATATTGGATCGCCCCATAAATGGGCGATTTACCAGGGTGCTTGGCATAAGGGGAACCAACCTCTAATTTTCAAGGGTCATTCTCTTAAGCCTAACGGCCCTTTCCATTTGAGCCAATTCCTTACAAGCCATTATAAAAGATCCGAGTTCCTTGGTCACCACTGAATAACTTCATATGATGCGTGGAACATCATTTTATCTTTTTAGGACATATATGGACCACTGTCGTCATATTTGCCTATAACGGCTCCTAGCGGGAGGATGAAATGTCCCTTTTGCCCTCGAATGAACCTGGAGTAGAAATTTTCGCTGGTTCCTTGTATGCCACCAGCCCACCACTGACAGTCCTGACTGTCCCGTTTTTTGGCTCCAAATAATAGAGGACAATTAGGTGGAGGAAATATCATAGAACATTAGGAATATTGCTAACCTATGGTAGACTATAAACTGCAGTGCAAGAAGGAAAAAAAAAAATAGTATCGCATGAAGTGTTACCAGCAACAACAGAAATCAACTGCCTCCACTCAGTGTGATACTCAACAAATAGCTGAATCAGGTTCTGTATGCCTTTCAATTTTTTTATTCTGTCTCTGACTCAGCTTTCCAAAGTTCAAATATTAGTTCTTTCAGTTCCAGCGTCCAGTACCAATAAAACCCTGGTTGTAACATTTAAAATGTCTTAGGACTTCAGTTCTTAACATAGATCCTAGTTCGAATCGAACATCTGTGAACCATATTCAATAAATTTACCACGTGTTCAGCACAAAGCATGAAAGAAATAAGAAGCACATATTTCAAAACTACCCCTAAGCAAACTGTCCAACTTCAATTAATGCCAAAAACAGAGTGAAGTTTGAGGAATGACGATAATATACCTAGTTTATACACAGCAACACAATAATGTACCTAGTTTATGCACAACAGCACAATAATTGACTACATATCTCCATTATCATCTCATGTTCTAAATTTAATGTGCCTTACATTACAGATTACATGGTAATAGTGGTAGGTACACTCTAATTGTAAAAGAAATAGCTGAATGAGATTCTGAAGGATGCCTTTCTTTTCTTCTTTGTTAGTCTTAGAGTAGGGTAGTAGGGTACACACTATTTGTAAAATGAGTAGATATATATTAGCAAACCAAATATACAACAGAAGCACCACTTATATATTTATGCACTTATTTAAACTTAAATACAAGAGGGGAAAAAACATTGTGATTACCTTTTTTTGTAGACTGCAACTGAAGAAAGCTGTTATTCTACCTGGTGAGAGCAAATCATTAAGTTGAAATCCCTCTGTGCATATCAATGTACTAATTGAATAACATGCATGGAACATCTGCTAGCAGCCCACAACACAGCCGTATACTGTTGAAGCGTCTCACTGATGCATCCTCGTAAAGAACAACTGATGAACTTCTCCTGTTTCAATGACCGCAGAAAAAAAAAAAGTAGCTCGGCTGCTTGAGTCATTCAGGTTAGACAGAGAGCCAAAAGACTATGCAATATATTAAATTAACCGCTTACGGAACTGGGTAGCATAATCATGGCCAGCTCCCTGAAATGAAGATGTTTCAGATACTATCAGGCCTCCTGAAATGAGGCCAATCTGAATGAATGAAACAGGTGGGGATCGTCTCCCCTTCCGCCGACTTATCAAAAAGATGTTTCAGATGGTAATGCAACCGAGGACAGCGGTCCCACATCGCCGTCGCCGTCGTCGGGGCTGGCGCCCTTGGCCGGGGACGGTGACGACGAGCCGACGAGCTCGACATCGCCACCCCGTCGTCGTCGTTTTCGCTGTGGGCGCCGCTGGAGGAGAGGTCCCAGACGAAGGCCTTGTGAACCCCGGGTGGATCTCGATGGAAACGCGCGCAGGCGCCCGCGGGGGGAATGCGTCGACGGCGGCGACAAACCGCAGCGCGGCCGTCTACTCTTCGATGGAAACGCCCGTGTCAGCCGCGAAGGGGAGGGAGCTCCGATGTGCGGCAAGCAGCACAGCTTCTTCCTGCCGAGCGCGCTGCACATCCGCTGGAGAAGGACCAGAAGCCTGAGTGAGCTGAGTAGGAAGACGAGAGAGAGAGCGCGCGAGGAAGAAGAGAGAGCCACCTGTCGGCCCTCCGCCGACCGATGGTCCTGGGTCCTGTGGTCGGGTGGCCCATGTGTCGGCAGCTGGGCTGGGCTGGGCCGATACTGTCCTTTCTGAACTGGACGGGGCCCAGTCGGCAGCTGGGCTGCCGATATCGCTAAATAACTGCAGGGAAGGCGGCGGGCGAGAACAAGGCAGAGGTTTTTTAAAAAAATAATCTTTTTTATTTTTTTCGAAGGAAATAATCTTTTTTTAATAACTAGTGCAATATCGGACATTGAAATGCCGATAGGGCTATCAGCTGGTAAATAGGGCTATCAGTCTACCAGCTGCCGACGGAAAAATTTCTGCACAATGACACATGTAGCCTATAGGCACGTAGTGTTGCTTGGTCCAAAACAATTGAACCTAGTTCAACCGTCAGGATGCAAGCGGCGCGGGCCTTCCTGCAAGCCCACTTTGCCCGCCCTGCAAAAAAATCATTTTGGACAATGCAGATGTCCTGCTTAACAAATTGCGGTTTGAAGCATGTGGACCTGCTAAGCCCAGCGGACGGAAGCGGGGTCCTGCAAAGACCTGCTACGACCCACAAAACTCCTCTTCCTCGCGTTGCAGACCGGCGGCGGTGATCTCGCGCGCGCCGAGCTCCGTCAGGACGTCGAACCTCACCTCGCAGCGGTCCAACGCGCAGTCCCGGGGCACGGGCACCGACCTGCACCCGAGCTCGTCGGCTGCCACCAACGCCGACTCCATGGTACAACCGGCCGGAGGTCACGGAGCCGGCCAACGCCATCAGTCGCCCCGGCTCCTCCCACCACAAGGACCTTGGCATCAGGGACGAATCAACCGTGAGTGCCATTCGATCTTGTTGCCATTGCATTGCAATCCGTCAGGCAGTGCTTGGCATTTGCAAACATTGTTTCTTTGCCAGGGTTACGGAGGGAGGAATAAGAGGATCTATTACTCTGGGCCGCTGATGCCGCCGAGCGGGAACATAGAGCACATGCTCAAGGAACACGAGAAGCAGATCCAGAAGGCCATGCGCAAGGCACGAGTCGAGAAGGAGAAGACCAACGGACACTATTACTGAACAATGAGAAAAACAATTGGCATCAAGTTGGCGGCAGCCATGGTGAATTCCATGGTCCCAGCCAGACCAGAGCATTCGTTGCCTCTCCATGAAACGGGAACAGCGGTGAGAACGTCATTGGTGAAGGCGAACACACGAATGCGCAGCGCAGCGCTCGGGGCTGCATCGAGTCGGGCTCATCTTTAGCTCATCCATCCATGAGCCTGCTTCGTTTTCCTACTTGCGGGTCCTGCTAGGCCTAGCAGGTTTCACCGCCAAGCCCACTGGTGTTTTGCGGACATCACGCGCTTGAGTTGTGGACGCCCGCAAAATCTGCATGCAC
The DNA here is from genome assembly GCA_015847255.1 of Hyparrhenia diplandra. Taxonomy (NCBI): domain Eukaryota; kingdom Viridiplantae; phylum Streptophyta; class Magnoliopsida; order Poales; family Poaceae; genus Hyparrhenia; species Hyparrhenia diplandra. The sequence goes on from JADLZK010011066.1 coordinate 48,447, forward strand.
GCGTTGCGGCGAGTGCGGCGGTTGGCAGGACCTCTGCAGACCGGCCCACTTGCATCCTGAATCAACCGGTTCTTGGACTAGCGAACCAGTTAACCGATGGCTTCACCAGTTCAATATCTGCATGAACTGAACATGTGCATCTTTCCATAATTAATAATAGAAGAATATTGATTTAGAGATAGTTTAAACAAAATCACTCTCAAGCTCATTTTCCAAGAAACATGGGCCCATACACCAAAAACAAAAATCCACACTTACATACAAATCAATAACACTAGGCCAAATCCCATATTCCCATTTCGATTAAAACTGAGGGACTATTTGTTAAAGCTAACGAATGAGATCTATAAGTAATTTATTGAGCAGCAAATCAGTGTAAATTGGCATTCATCAAGCTTGGACCTCTTAGAGCAACTCTAATGGAGGCCCCTAACTAAACTCCTACTTGCAACCCAGGTGAGGCTTCTAAATTAGGCCCTATTTTAAGTCGCCCTAAAATCTAGTCCTAAGTTTTTTTTTAGGAATTGGAGCCTCCTATCCACTCTCCTACTCACGGATTCCACCTTTAAGTACTTAAATTTTACAAGTTACCTCTTAAATTGAAAATATGAGTCCATCATTTAGAGTGATGGCTGAAGTTGCTCTTATACCTACCAAATAGACAAATAGGAGGACAACCCTATGGAACCAAAACCAAACATGCTGACAACACTGCCTCTTTGTTTCGACTATGTAAATAATAACAAAGAATGCCAAGAAAAACAAAATCCAAGTAGTATATAGCCGCTTCAAAGAGGGTTTGCTAAAAGATATATTTTATGATTCATCTCACAATATTTATTCGGTTTTCGAAATGTTAGTAGTCTTTTTTATTTAAATCTAGTTAAATTTATATCTGTTTGGCTCTCGATAAACTAGAGTTTATTTTTGTGGATTATAAGGGGGCGGATGAGAGAATGAATCAAACAGTCAACACCAATGACTAGGACAATAGTTAGGAGGGTGCCCTTTTTGCAGAGAGTAATCCCAGGTTTGTTCTTTTTGTAAAAAGAGTGGATAGTGCTTTTGTAGTGTAGGAGTACTACTGTATCTCACAATTTTCCAGATCAGGCGTGCCGTGCACCGTACGTGCTGTCGTGCACACCACTCATGTCTTGTCAGTCAGGATGCAAGCGGGGCGGGGTTGGGCAGCCCACGACGCGTCCGCATCAGCCGCAATTACCAAGTGAGCTGATTGCGGCAGCCCACAACTGGCCGCTCTCAACTTGTGGGTTGTAGCGGCAGCCCGCAAAGTGCCGCAAATCTTCTCCCTCCGGCCCTAAAATAAATGACGTTTTTCGCTTCCGAGTAAAACATCTACCGACAATTATATATTAAAATAGAATTAATATTTGTATTACATAATTAGTATCATTGGAAAGATCTTTTGATCTAGTTTTTTAACAAATTTATTTGGAGATTTAAATCTTCTATGTATTTTCTACAAATCGAGTCAAACTTCAAAGATTTAAAACCCAAAATGTCGTTTATTTTGGGACGGAGGGAGTACATACACTGAGAATTGACGGGCAGTCGTGTCACCGCTCATTAATCTCTGGCTCTCACCAAACAACACAGCTGTTTCCACTTTCCACCGTTGGAGCCGGATGTGCAGCGTGAATGTAGGATGTGTGCCTTTTGTATCTCTTGGAGGGAGCAAAGTGATCCTCATGCCCTCCCAAAAGCTTTCATCTGGATAAACTTGAACCCCACGAGGCCACGACGATATTCGCTCCCTCCTCTGTCTCAAAAAAAAGAAGATCATTTTATTTTTTTTTAGACATTATGTTTAACCGTTCATCTTATTTAAGACTTAAAACGGCGCTATTTTTCGAGACGTGAGAATACACTCTTTTGGTAGGGTACTGGGGCGGACGGAGGGGAGGGCCTGAGGGGGCTGGGCACCCCTATGATTGGTGAAATCTCTTATGTGTATAAGATTTCACCATGTATTTGAAGAATTTTTTAATAATTGCCCCTTCTATAATTCATCATTTAGTGTTTGGCCCCTCATAGTTATTTCCGGACCGAACTATTCCGGATGTCAAAGCGCACAATCTATGATGTGACTCCAAAAAATATAAACGCGCCAAGGATGTAAAGCTCTATCGATCGATAGAAAATTCAAGAGATTGGATCCAAGTGCTTTACAGGAAGTAGTGGTAAAGAAATGGAGTAAGACTATCCGCGCAAATGGGAGTCAGTATAACGATCCTTCAAAGAAGCAACATGCCGAAAAAAAACAAGCTGCAGCGGGGGTCTGGAAACCCACGCTATCGAACCGGAGGCGGCTCAGTTCCGCCAAATTACCAGCGGCTAGCGGACTCCGTTAAAGACTGACAAAGGTCCCACGGGCTGAGAGAGAGAGAGAGAGAGGTGAGAGGCATGCAGCTGTGGGCTCATTGTTTACGGTAACTAAAAAATATTATAACTCACAAACGAAGAATCCAAATTAAATTCCAATTGCACCATTAAATTTGTTTCAATAAATCCTTCAAAACAAGATCACACATGAATATATTTAGATAAAATTATAAATGGACCCCATTTGTTGGTAGTTGGTATAGAGTAGAGATATAAAAAAGGATGAGTGCGGGGAGATAAGACTTTAAAAGGAGGGAATCTTGATGGTAGGATGTATAGATGGAGTAAATAGAGGAACATGAGTGCGGATAGTCTAAGCACGCCGTATGCATATTCTTGGGTTATTCGGTCCATAACAGCCAAGAGCCAACGCCAGCAACTCTGTTATTTCTCTTTAGCTCCTATTAAGGCAAGGTTAGGGTGGGACATGTACACACAAACAAACACGGACATGTACAAACAAACAAACACACACAAAACTAATGACGCCAGCGAGACCAGTTCCATTTGTCTTCAGATGCACCTCCATTTTATTAAATTGAACGTTATTACTATAATTATTACTGAAATAACGGAATCAGGATCCTGTACTGTACTTGTGCAAGAAAGAATCCGTTGCACATGCACATCCAGCACGGTCCCAAAGTCATGAGACGACGACGAGTTGTTGTACGTTGCACTCACGCCATGTACGTTGCCATCAATGGCGACAGCGGTGTGCCTGCCTGCCACGCAGAGTTCAGAGCTTGCTTCTCGTCCCTGCTGATCCTCCCGGCTTCTTGGAGCTTGAGATGCTGCCCATGGCCTTGGCTTTCTCCCGGAGCGCGAACTTCTGCACCTTACCCGTCGCCGTCTTCGGCAGGTCATCCACGAACACCACCGTCCGTGGCGCCATGTACCGCGGCAGCCGCGCCCGGCAGAACGCCATCACCTCCTCCGCGTCCACGCCCACCTCCGCCTTGAGCACCACGAACGCGCACGGCGTCTCGCCCCAGTACTCGTCGGGACGCCCCACGACGGCGGCCTCGGCCACGGCCGGGTGCGCGAACAGCGCCGCCTCCACCTCGATGGTGCTGATGTTCTCCCCTCCCGAGATGATGATGTCCTTAGACCGGTCAAGTATCTTCACGTACCCATCAGCGTGCCGCACCGCGAGGTCCCCTGACCGGAGCCACCCGCCGGCCATGGCATCCGCCGTCGCTGCCGCGTCCTTGTAGTACCCGCTCATCACCGTGTTGCCACGGAACATCACCTCTCCCATGGTGCGCCCGTCGGCGGGCACGCTCGTCATCGTCGTCGGGTCCTTCACGTCCACCTCTAGCCCCAGGTGGTGAAGCCCCTGCCGGGACTTGATCGCCGCGCGCTCCGCCGCCGGCAACGCGTCCCACTCGGGCTTCCATGTGCACACAGTGGCGGGACCGTACGTCTCCGTCAGCCCGTACGAGTGGATCACTAGGAACCCGAGCTCCTCCATCCGGAACAGCACCTGCGGCGGCGGTGGCGCGCCGCCAGTCATCACCGTCACCGGCTTCGCACGCGGTTGCAGCGGCCGCCTCTCCTCCGCCGTGGCGTTCACCACCATGCTCAGCACTGTCGGCGCGCCGCCCATGTGGGTCACCCCGTGCGCTGCGACGGCGGCGAAGATGGCGCCCGAGGTGACCTTGCGGAGGCACACGTTGGTGCCGCCCCTGTGCCGCCACGCCCCATACCAGGCACCACCCGTTGCAGTGGAACATGGGCACCGTCCACAGGTACACCGGCAGCGCCGCCATGTCGTTGAGGAGCACCGACGCGAGCGTGTTCAGGTACGCCCCGCGGTGCGTGTACACCACGCCCTTGGGCCGTGACGTCGTCCCCGACGTGTAGTTGAGCGCGATCGGCTCGTTCTCGTCGGCCGGCCACCGGATCAAGAACGACGGCTCGTTCTTGCTGCTGAGGAGGGCCTCGTACTCGTAGTAGCTCCGATCGGTTGGCATCAACGACGGCGGCGGCGGCTCGTCGAGGACCTCATTGATTAGCACCACGGTGGGCACCCTGCTGCTTGCTTGGGCGATGAGGCGGAGCGCTTCTCGGGCGACGCCGAGCAGCGCGGCGTCGACGAAGACGACCTTGGCCTCCGCGTGCTGCAGCAGCACGGACACCATGGCGGCGTCGAGGCGGGCGTTGAGCGCGCAGATGACGGCACCGGCCATGGGAATGCCGAAGTGGAGCTCGCAGAAGGCCGGGATGTTCTGCGCCAACACCGCAACCTGCACGTACGGGGCCAACAGCTGCGATTGAGAATCGGCAAATTCGATTCGTTTTCTGAACAGACTATAGTACAAGCAGCTTCTTCTCACTGATGAAACAGTATGATTCGTTCCGAGCACAATTCGCAAGCAAATTAAATTCAGGTGATCGAATAGTTGGTGAATTCGGGCAGCAAGAACAACACTATCAATCTACTCTCATCGAGAAACAAACATTTCAACCAAGAACAGCGTAACTAAGAGCAGTAAAGGTCAATGTTTGGATGCCAGTTGGCAGGTAAATAATGTCTGAATCTACCGGTCCGTAGCACGGAAGAAGAGGAGGACAGAGGAAGCAAGGGAAGCAGAGGCTGGTGACTGACCACGTCACGGCGCGCGACGCCGAGCCCCCGCGAGCGCGGCGGCGAGGCGGAGGCAGCGGTCCCGGGTCTCCCTCCAGGTACGCGGCTTTGGCGCGGCGGCGTGGCAGGCGGCGACGATGGCGGGGCGGTCCGGGTAGACGAGCGCGGTGCGCTCGAGGAAGCTGATTGGCGTCAGCGGCGCGTGGTTGGCGGCGCACAGCACGGTGCCTTCCATCGGCGCTCGGGGGAGGTCTCCTCCGGCTCCGGTTCCTCCGGCCGGGGTAACAAAGAACTGGGCGCGGTGGCGGAGCGGAGCAGAACAGAACAGGTAGCTCTGATGGGAATGGGAATTGGTGATATAACGAAATCGAGTGGAGCAGAGGAGATGAGAGGGAGGGAGAGACAGAGACGACGAGTTGACGCGCTTGGCTTGATGCCTCGATGGTGATGTCGCTTGCTCCAGTGGAGTGGAGGAATGGAATGAGAACAAGCAAGCTGCTCGATCTGTCTCTCTTTAACCATGTCGTCGTCGTCGTCTAGCTCCATCCGATCCGGCAGCACCTGATGTTGTGATTATGATAGCATGATTATTGATGCATTGGTGACGTGGAACCAACCAAAGCCACTACAAACAACAACAAAAACAACAAAGCACACTCTGATGTTGTGATTTGAAAATTACTAGTGCGTTTGTTCATCATGGACGCACGCACACAGACACAGCACACTGCCGTGGTGGTTCGTCTCGCCTTCCTTCGATAATGAATGGATGAATGAATTGATGATGATGGTATCGTTATCTAGCAAGACAGCGATCTTGCTTGCACGAAATCGACTTCCTTTTCCATTGCCTTTTTGTCCACTGTGCCAGTGTGCCACTGTGGTAGGATCTAGGATCTGTCCAAAGTCGTTGAAAACGGTTCAACACCTACCTGCCTTTCATTTGCCTGCCTCCTCTGAGAATGAGAGAGGTTGGTTGTTTGGTGGCTCGCGCCTTAATTGCAACAAAACAGATGGAGAACCAAATGCTCACACAAACAAGACCACCCTTTTTGAAACTATAATTGTTATTATGCCGGTTACATTTCCACCCTATTTGGTGCCAAGTTGGTTTGTTGTCGGTCGATGTTGCAAAAAAAAAAAAAAAAAAGGCCTCGTAGATGCGTTATAGTTTTTACCCTACTTTCTTCTTATCCCTTTGTTGTTTTATAAGTTAGTTTTAGTGTTCATCAACGACACACTTTTATGCATTTTCATGCCTTGCTATGTTCTAGCAAGGTTAACCCACCCATGCAAACAAATCATAAGACCTACAGAACAATATGCGACTACTTGCAAGTTTACAATGACGTCTCCTATAAAGGCTAGATGATTGTTCCGATTTTTTTTTTTGAAACGAATCAGGAGGAGAGCTGCCGATTATATTAAAAAGGAGATTCCCGGCCGCATAAACCAAAAAAAACAACGCCAAGGAAAGTAAAAAAAAAAACTAACTATACTCAACCGGTTGGATTGGGGACGTCAACGCGGGTTACAACTCAACGGTCGGTCGGATTGAGACCTCAACACGGCCAAGCCACTATACAAACACAATGGCAGAGAAGAAGCAAAACCCTTGTATCATGATTTTTTGATTGAACTAATAACAAAGTACAACAACTTTATTAACAACCAAACAAGATGAATGATTCATAACCGTATATCGACCATGAATACCGTCATCGTTTCTTAAGGCAAAATTCCATCACAAGTTTCTCATTTTTGTTGGTATCATCAAAATAACCAAGTAGAATCTAAGGTGTGCCAGAAGGTTCGACGCCCATAACATGAGGCATCAGTTGGTAGGACCTTTTTTTTTTTTGAGTAAAGTTGGTAGGACCCGTTACTCACCCTACAAAATAAGTAAAACAATACTTCTTTCTTCACACATCATTTCTTTGCCCTCGGCTCTATAACATTCAATTCAACATATTTGCAATATCTGATTTTCACTATGACATTTATGATTCAGCTGCCACAATAATTTCTCTTTGAATTTACAGCACCATGGTTGTTTTTTTTCGTCACAAGAGCTTATTTTCTATTTCCCTTCCTCTAGTTGGTACTAGATGACGTGTAGCCATATATACAAATTAAACTGAAAGAACTTCCTCAAAAAAAAAAATTAAACTGAAAGAGATTCCAACCATCATGTTTCTTGTCTAGATGAAAAAAGGAAACAGAAGATCTCATTTTTTGGAAACCATTTATGTGACAGTGACCTTGCTACGACTGCTTCTTCTATTTCAGCATTGTATCTCACACGACAGCTACGTATTGTAATCAGCCGGCTACGATCTGAACCGTCCATTTGTCGATCCAACGGCCACCAACCTACCACCACTTCATGAGCTCCACCTGATCCATTGGCCGATCCAACGACCGGAGGTGGTGCACCTGGTGGAGCAGCTCCAGTGCCACCACCTCACCCCGGATGCGTCCCTCCTCTGCAACTCCGCGTACCCCGACCTCCTCCAAGTATGCACGCATGCACATCGCGCCTATAATATCATGAGGTTGAACAACGTGTGACTGCTTGCAAGTTTATAATGGTGTCTCCTAAACTAGAGGCTAGAAAATTGGTTGGAGCTGCTGGAGTTCATCTCCAAAGCCATGCTAAACACCCCTTTATTCCCTTGATGTCACTATCAGGAACGAACACAAACATTTCAAACCTGTTTTTTTAGAAACATTTCAAACCTGGTTGTGAACAAAAATTATTGCTTGGACTCATATTAGGTTTGGGTCGGGGTTGGCAGCAGAAGGCCCAGGTGGGCAGCGGTGACAACTAACGAAACCTTGGCGCTCCCCACCTCGCCCCCTCGAGGTCCACCATTGCCGTCGGAGAACAGACGCACCCGCCCACGGCAAGCACCTCCCACGCGGAATTCGGCGATCATGGCGGCCTGCACGTCTCTACTACACAATTTTCTAGGGGCGCCTTCGAAACGAGCTATCCATCTGCATCTCAATATCTCATCCATTTTTGATGCGTCAACTATTGCAAGTTGATCGGTTTTTTTATTTTAATGCTGGTCGGCTGTAGAGAGATGGGTGAGGACCTCTCCTCTCGACTATTTGTTTTATTGGACCCTAGTTCCTCGTACTCTTTGCATCGTGGTGGAAGTGCCCTCTCGACGATTCGTTTGATTAGAACCCTACTTCTTCATACTCTTTGTAGGAAGTCCTTTCAAGTGGGATCTTAACTTGCCGATTAAGCTCATATCGTATTCTACAGTAAACATGCGTAACACTAAGGGGCGGAGCCCATTCAAGGTAGGCTTGTATTCATTTCGCCCTTGCTGTCTTTTTTAAGTCAGTCTCAATTCAAATGTCACTATTTCCAATATTATTATTCTTTAGAACTAGAACACGGAATAACTGCATTGGCAATATGTGCAGTTCATGACCATTCTCTTATGTATTTTTATATAGCTTTCAATCGATGACTTGAGCTTCTTATCGTCATCTAGCAAGCAAGGCTCTGAGACTATCAAGGAGAAGGATAACAAAATGGAAAAGTTGAAGGTCTTTGTGAGAAATGAATGACATAATATGGGTAACCCATACAACTCCCATATCTTCTCCAATTACATGAATATGGTTGTGTGTACAAATATAAATTCACTCTATGTGAAATCATTGGGAAATACATATTGCTTGGATTCAGCAGAGAGTGTACATTATTATTTATCATGTTGATAAAGTAGAGGAGGTGGTGAAGAAGATGGATGAAGCCATTGAATAGATGAAAGTTCAATTGGCGGACTCTGAGGAATGGTCTGACAAGCACTAGCTGACATTGATGGCAAGCATGAGAAGCTAAGGCTGAAGGTTAGTGAGTTAAGGTCATTCAAAGACCTTTTGGATGGCATGTATTTGAGAGAGAGAAAGAGAAAGAGAGAGAGAGAGAGAGTGTGCTTCAGTTGTTGTCTCGGGCAATACACCAGAAACGATGTATGTGTTAGAAATTAGAGTTAGTTCTTTGCGCACTAGAACATAGAACACAAGCACACAGAGAGAAAAAGAGTATGAGAGGAAGAGGGAGCTCAATGTATTTCATTTTTCTTGTCATGTACATCTAAGGAATGTACCTCATATATTGAATTTCTCCCTCGCCTCCATTTAATTGGTCACTATTCCAAGTCAAGTGTATTCACATATGTCTTTTTGACTTGGTTTACAACACCCCCTTGGCCAATATATGTGATGTGTATACCTCGTTAAAAACTCCACCCAAAAACCCAATGGGAAAAAAGGTAGGAGAAAAAAGAGTACATAGCATGCATCTCTTATGTTGCACTTGTTGCCTCATAAAAACCTTACATGAGAAAACCAAAGTGGGAAAAACTCATCAAGGGAGAAAGAGTACAACAGTTGATCTTTAGGATCATATCTTCATTATCAATCTGACCATTTGGACTAGTTCATGCATATAAGTCTTACGGACCTACGGTCTTCGGGACCGACTCGTTATCTCCAGGATCATGATTATGGGCTATCACATTAGGGGTTATCTCCCCTAAACCTTGCAACCTTATGTGCCAGTTGCATAGAAAAAAATGTGAATGCTAGAGGTAGACATAGATTTGTGTACAAATCTAAATGATTTACACATATCTAATAGCAAGGTATTTACCTCCCGCCGTGTGGAGCTCATAGGGTAAGGGAGTTGTGAGTAATAAACCTTTGTGGGATTGCTTAGCCCTGATGCATTTGTGCAACACAAGCAACATTATCTCAGAAGATAACGATAAGGGAATTGATAGTATACCACATGACTACCGGATGTGGTTAATCATTTGTCACAGTTGATCACATTTTTGTGTGGTTTTAAATATCACGATTCTCCTTGAGTGGTGGTCGATTAATTCAACCATGGTCTGTCTCATAGGTCGCCAAGAAATGGCCACCATAGAGAAGTATAAGCACCCAGCCTAAGACATCGCATCATGCAGGTCGAACATACAACTATTATGCTCATATCCCGCCTTGATTGGGACTTGGTTCTTCAAGAACCATAGACCAAGGTTTTGGGTACCTTGTAGGCACATGGGGATAGTTTGGGCGCCAACCCAATATCTTCTTGTGGGTAGCATTGTACATTGCCATCGACAATAATGACTTGTGTAGTCCGTTAGGTACATTAATGTTTCAATGACGCTCAATTAGGGAAATTCAGGTTCCAACATTTCCTCAATGACGCTCAATTAGGGAAATTCAGGTTCCAACATTTCCTCATTATTATTCTTGTGTCTAAATGGGACTTCCCCATTTTAGGTGATCAACCCCATTGTGAGAGATTTTAGAGACTCGATGCATAATCTCTCCTTGAGGGGAGGTACTCGAAGTTGCCGGCTCAAGTGGGACTTGGTCTCACTAAAGTCCTTTATCTCGAATTCATTCTTTGTTAAGTCATTGCTTCCTCGATGTCCTTTGAGGTGCCAATGACATGATTCAAGATGATGCGAAAATCCTTCAGGGATTTCATATAGGGACAACCAACATTGCCCATGTAACCCTCTTTAGGAAGTTACTTGATTAGTTGAATAACGTACATCCGAATTGTTTTAACCAATACGACTATCTTTGTAGATGGACGCTAAACATGTTGCTATTTTGATTCGGTCTAGGGATCTTGAGTCCTTTAGGGTATCTCATATAGATTTCGAATCCAAAGGACCCATACAATTATGTGGTCATAATATCCATCAACCGCATTTTAGATTCAAGTTAATAGCCGCTTCAAATATATGTATCCGAACATCTTTGCCACTCATAATAGGAGTATATTTCATATTAATTGATGATGTGCTTTGCCACTCATAATAGGAGTATATTTCATATTAATTGATGATGATGTGTCTTTGCAGGGACCCATATGCCACTAGCCTCACTTTGTGCCAAATTTATTCCTCTTCTAGAGGAGACCAATTCACATCCTTCGGGGATGTCCTTCGGAAGTTGGGTCTCCGAACCCAATAACCTCTCTTTCAAAAAAAGCGAGCATTGCTCTACCTTGATTGTCGCAACCATTTTGTCCCAATCTAAGTGTTTAGACACTTTGCCATGGACTTTTATTATGGATCCTAATCAATTGAGCTAGCAATTCTTAGGGCAGAATGTAAGCCAATAATGGTGGTCTTTTTTTCAATCATGCAAATCTTTTGATTCCACATTTTTTAGTGGCAATCGCCCCATGATCATCCTCTAGCTCATCAAGATTTCTCACAACGAGACCTATAATATCATGAGGTAGAACGACATGTGATTTGCTTGTAAGTTTACAATGGTGTCTCCAAAATTGGAGGCTAGATGACTATTTTGACATTTGTAGAGTTAACAATAAAACCAAAACTCTTGTATAACAACTTTTAGATCATTACTTGTAACTAATAACGGACTATAACTATTTGACTAACAACCAAACAAGATGAATAATTGAGCTGTGTATCGATCATGAATACAACATTGGTTTTAAGGCAAAATTCCATCACGGAGTCTCGAAGATCTCAACCATTTTTGTTATCATGATCTCAACCATTTACGTGATAATCGACCTCTTCTTCTGTTTCAACACTTTGTATATCCCTCACACGCCCGGCCGACTTTCAAGAAACCTTCCCTTATGCGTATTGTAATCGGCCGACCACCAACCTCACGATCGAGCTCCACCCGATTCAAACAAACAAACCAACGCACTACCATTAACCGGCCGATTCCCCGTCGTAGGCACGCCGCCCGCGATGTCGAAGGCCGCGGCGGCGTCCCTCCCTCCGCCCCCATTTGTAGGTGGCGCACACAGTGGAGCAGCTCGGCGCCACCACCTACAGCGCCGGTGGCGTCCCTCCTCTCCAACTCCAGCGCACTCCGACCTCCTCCGGTACACACGCACGCCACGCTCCTCACTTCTCCCCACGATCCTTTGCTCACCTGAACCCCGTGGCCGGCGCAGTGCATGAGGAGGTCGCGAGCGGAACGCGCTCTACCTCACCGAGGCACCGGTGAGTCGTCCCCACGCCCCCGCCCGTTTCGGCCGGATCCACATTCTAGGTTTTGTTTTGGTCGTCGGCTTCTCATCGATCCGGTGGCTCTATGCTATACTATGTTATGACGTAGGCGGTTTACTGTGAGAAGGCGGTGGCCATGGTGGAGGAGTACCATCGGGCGGGCGTATGCGTGGCTGGCAAGAAGCTCAAGCGGTCCCCGCGGTGCCAGTTCCCTCATTTTTCATTCACAAGGGTGCAAGTACATCTTGAATGTGTGTTGGGTGGGCGGTACTAGTATTTGGGTAATAGACTGTAGAGTTCCTCATTGTTAGTCAATCGTATTCCTCATTCTTTGGTTCCATTGATCAATGAGCTTTACTCTGTCGATTATGAACCCCCGGTCGTGTGTACGAGCCTTTGGATTTTTTTTTTTCATAGACCGGTGCAAATACATCTTCAGATATGATATGGTGGGCAAGTGGAGGGATTAATAGGCAAAGTGGAGGGATTTCTCATTGTTGGTTCAATTAAGCGTTTCCAATATTATTAGTCTTTAGAACCGAGTACTGAAACAACTATATTGACAATTTGTGTAGTTCATAACCATTCCCTTATGTATTTCTATATAGCTTTCCATCGGTGGCTTGAGGCTCTTGTCATCATCTACCAAGCAAGGCTCTAAGATCGTGAAGGAGAAGGACAACAAAATGGAAAAACTTGTTCCAGCCTCCCCATTAACCAAATCCAGGTTCTCATTTGTTGTTTAAGAATCTATTACACCTACAAACAATTTGTGTTAAAAATGTGGTTCTACAAGGTGGTGAGGAAACCTTTGCCCGGTCGGTGTCCCGAGCAAAGCTTAAGCACACATGGTTAAGTATGAAAGTATGATCACCTGAATAACCTTAATGCTTCATCAATATATTCACCAACCATTACAAAGTCAATGTTTCTTATTCTTAGGATATTTCTCCTCCCCTTTGGGGTCCTGTAGGGGCATGATGGTCTTCTCATCTTGGCTACCGCCAAACTTCTAGGCTTGTGGTACACAAAAAAATAATTCCCTTACCCCAAGATGAACTTGGTACACAAAATCATTATAGTTCCTAAAGTCTGCATTATCAAATGATACATACTCACAAGGTATTGCATATGGTAATCTCTTCAACACCTCTTCAAATACATCAATGGAATATCGCATATCCAGTAGCAGTAGTTGCATGATACATACTCACAAGGTATTGCATATGGTAGTCTCTTCAACACCTCTTCAAATACATCAATGGCATATCGCATATCCAGTAGCAGTAGTTGCATTGGTAGTAGGATCTCTTTCCACCTTCATAAACTCTAGATATCCATTTGTTCGTACACCTACTCAAAGCTTCTTTCCATTAGTAGGAATTTGCTATTCTTTAGTCCTACATAAGATTCTCCTGACCAAATTACTTGATTAAGATCAGGCATAGAGTTTATATTTGTTGTTTCTAATTTGTTTTGACTGTTGCCTGATGATTCCATGTTTTGTTTGTCCAAAAGCCTATCTCTTGTGAAGCTCCTCCAACCACATTAATTATCTGGAATATGGAAGGTTGCAACCGCCCATTTTTAAGGTCAAAATCACCATTTAGGCCTCTGAACTTAGTATGTAAGACTGCATCTAGAAGATTTTGACCAGTTGTACAAACACCCAAACCTCCAAAACATGTTATGTTCTTTGTGTGCTGCTGCTTCTAAAATACTACATTGCCCATGCTAACATTTTCTTTTCGCTTGTAGAAAGGCCCAAATTGTACATCCAGGTTAGTAATGTCATTTGTTTCCAATATTATTAGTCTTTAGAACTAGAGCACGAAACAACTACATTGGCGGTTTGTGTAGTTCATGACCATTCTCTATGTATTTATATATGTCATCATCTACCAAGCAAGGCTCGAGATCGTGAAGGAGAAGTACAACAAAATGAAAAAACTTGTTCACGCTTCCCATGAACCAAATCCAGTTCAACAACCGTGTTAAAAATGTGGTTCTACAAGGTGGTGAGGAAACCTCCGCCCGATCAATGCACCGAGCAAAGCGAAGCACACGTGGTTAAGTATGAAGTATGATCACTCAATAATCTTAATGCTTCATCAATATATTCTCCAACCATTACATAAGAGTCAATGCTCCTTATTTATAGCCATCGTCGACACCCACAACTCAATTATAAATTAGAACCTTGAATATTCCTAGGATATTCTTCCTCCCCTTTGGGGTCCTACGGGGGCATGATGGTCTTCTCATCTTGGCTACCGTCTCCCTTCTAGGCTTGTCATTTGGCTCATTTAGGGTCCGATCCACCGAGGGAGAGCCGTGCCACACCTTCTCTCTCTAGGCATCATCTTCGCTCCGCTTACGGATTCACCCCGAGATTTGATCTTGGGACGGTGAGAGGTTTGGGCGGAGGTTCCGAAGATGTCATCTCGCTCCTCGAGCCCGGATGTTGTGTTTGTTCCTTCAAGGGATACCTTAGCGAGATTGATATTTGCTTAAAATCTTTGCTTTACCTTGGTTACCTCCGCTCACTGCCAGCTTCATGTCCCAATAAACTGGGTACATCCAGTTGTGACCATCTATTGAACATCGAATTTGCCAGTAAGGAATGTGCTATCTAACGTCAATACATGGCTTCATCACAAAGAAAAATCTATTGAACCTAATCTTCTCATTGATTGTGTGATGATCAATAGCAACCAAGCTACCAGCACAAGTTGTTTCAATATGTGAACCTAGACAAGTTGTTGAAACTATCAAACCATTGCCTACCTGCACCAACCCTTTTGTAACGAATTTATACTTTGTACTCATCTTTTAATTTCTTATGAAGCTACTTAAGGTTTCATCCTAGGATCCTCAGCAAGCCAATCCTTAATTTTGTTAGCTAGAAATTGCTTGCTTGCTTTACCTTCCCACTTACAAATTGAAACAAATAGTAGACTGCACTCTCAAATGTAGATCCTCACAAATTTCAACACAAGCAATTGTAAACATAACTAGAAAAACAACATAACCTTGATTGTGACATTATCACCAAATGTAGATGCATTGATCCAATTGTTGAATGACTCAACCAGGTTGAGTGACATAGTCAACCTTACACAGTTTATTGAACTGACTCCTAGTCCATAGTTACTTAAGATTCTAGCTTCGCTCAAAAAAAAAAAAAAAAAAACTTACGATTCTAGCTCCTACTTCTCAAACTAGCAAGGTGACCATGAATAAGCTGCTGGCCAAAAGTGGCCATAATAATAAACAAATAGAATCTAAGGTGTGTCGTAAGGTTCGATGCACATAACATCGACATCAGTTGGTAGGACCCGCCACTCACCCTACAAACCAGTTTACTTCTTGGTTCACACATCATTTATTTAGCCTACACCCTTTACCTTTTTTTTATCCGGTTCAATTCAACACATTTTGCAACAACTGGTTTTTACTATATATGTCTATAATATAACATATATGATTCAAGTGCCACAATAATCTCTCTTTGATTTTAGAGCACCATGATTTGTTTTCCCGTCACCAGATCTCTTCTCTTATTTTTCCCTTTTTCTAGTTACTACTAGATGACGTGTAGCCGTAGAAAGTCACTTGAAGAATTTCCAACTATTGTGTTTCTTGTTTAGATGAAAATGGAAACTGGAGATCTCATTTTTCGGAAACCATTTCGTGATAGTGACAATGTCTATGACCTCTTCTTCTCGTTTTATGCTATATGCTTTCCCCTAAGTTTATTTTATCCCTTTTTGTTTCAAGTTTGTTTTAGTGTTCATCAACGACATGCTTTATGCATTTTAACTGTCTTGCTATATGTTCTAGCAAAGCTGACCACCTATGCAAACAAATCACGAGACCTATAATATCATGAGGTAGAACAAAATGTGTGCGCTTGCATGTTTACAATGGTATCTCCTAAATTGGAGGCTAGATGACTATTTCAACATTTGTAGAGTTAAAAAATAAAACCAAAACTCTTGTATAACAACTTTTAGATCATTACTTGTAACTAATAACAGACTACAACTAATTGACTAACGACCAAACAAGATGAATAATTCATAGTTGTATATTGGTCATGAATACCATCATCGGCTTTTAAGGCAAAATTCAACCACAAGTTTCTCATCTTTGTTGGTACCACTATTGTGGCTAGCTACACACCATGCGCTTGGGGGCACCACATCGAACCAAACAAGTAGAATACCCAAGGTGTGTTAGAAAGTTTGATGCTTAGCTTGATAGCTTTGTTAGCTAGTAGAACCTATTGATGATGCAATATCTAATTTTCACTATGACTCATATGATTGGCCTGTCACAATAATTTCTCTTTGATTATTTTGCAGCACCACGGTTCGAATTTTTCATCACTAGAGCTTCTCCAGTTACTGCTAGTAGAAAGCAACTATCCACAGAAAGTAACCTGAAGAGTTTCCAACCCCCTGTTTACATGAAAACGGAGACTGAAGATCTCAGCCATTTCTGTGACAGTGACCTCTTCTGTTTGAGCATTGTATATCACACTACGACTGCCGGCTTTCAAGCAACCTTCTATTGTAATCAGCCGGCCGCGATCTGAACCGTCCATTCGCCGATCTAACGGCCACCAACCTCACGAGCTCCACCCGATTCAAACAAACCAACGCACTAACCGGCCGATTCCCCGTCCGCCGCCGTCCGCCGGCCACCGCCCGCCATGTCGAAGGCCGCAGCAGCGTCCCTCCCGCCGCCGCCGCCGGAGGTGGCGCACCTGGTGGAGCAGCTCCAGCGGCACCACCTCGCCCCGGACGCGTCCCTCCTCTCCAACTCCGCACACTCCGACCTCCTGCAGGTACGCACGCACGCCACGCTCCTCCCCATGATCGCTGCTCACCTGAACCCTGTGCCGGCGCAGGCGCGCGAGGAGGTCGCGGCGGAACGCGCGCTCTACCTCGAGGCACTGGTGAGTCGTCCTTACCCCCCTCCCGCCCGTTTAGTCGGATCCGCATTCTAGGTTTTGTTTTGCTCGTCGGCTTCTCATCAGATCTGGTGGCTCTATGCTATACTATGCTATGACGTAGGCGGTTTACGCGGAGGCGGTGGCCATGGTGGAGGAGTACCATGCGGCTGGCGGCGCCGGCGCCGGCAAGAAGCTCAACTGCTCCCCGCAGGTTCTGCTTCTTTCTGACAGCTCCCTCATTTTTCATTCACTGGTGCAAGTACATCTTCGAATGTGTGTTGGGTGGACAGTACTAGTAGCTGGGTAATAGACTGTAGAGTTCCTCATTGTTAGTCAATCAAATTCCTCATTGCTGGTTCCATTGATCACTGAGCTTTACTCTGTCAGTTATGAACTCCTGATCCAGGTGTACGAGCCTTTGGATTTTTTTTCATAGACTGGTGCAAATACATCTTCAGATGTGATCTGGGTGGGTGCTTATAACCGGGTAATAGGCAGTGGAGGGATTCCTCATTGTTGGTTCAATTGACTTAGCACCATAATCGAAAAAATTGTCCAGCGAAAATGACGTTTTGATTCAGTCACCAAGCTTACTCTGTTGGTTCTGAACCTCTGATAGTCTGATCCAGGTGTACGAGTCCTTGGAGCACCGGTTGGCTGTGGCGGAGGCAGCGCAGAGGCTGAGGCTCCCACTGCTATCTCAGGATGGGGAGGTCCATGAGCAGGAGATCGAAAAGCTGAGCACCTTTTCGAGGAGTTCATTTGATAGCACCCTCACAAGCGCGACACCCAGCTCAAGCTCAATCTCGACGAGTTACAACAATTATAGCAGCACTGCTAGTCGCGGTGACTGTTGCTGCTGCACATGGAACTGCTAGTTCAGGCGCAGTTGAACCTGGTGTTGGTGGTGTTCCTGACCGTTTTCTTGGGATCACCTCTGATTATCTCTACCAAGTGCAACAAGAGCAGCCAGCCATGTCTGTGGTAAGAAAATTTTTGTTTTTTTGGGTCAATTCATACCTTGTTACTTGTTTGATTTGATGAACGTAATTCTGATATGTACCTTGAGAAGTGCTAAACTATTTTGTAACCAATTATTAGACTATGATGCGTTTTACCCTTTTTGTCAACGAGTGAAAGAATATAAAAAAGCTCCACCTAAACTATGAAAGCATCTGCCTTTGTGTCGATTACAGGACATGGTTGATTATCAGAGAACTTTGGCTAGGGAGATGGAAGCCCGGTTAGAAGCAAAGTGTGATGCTTTGGCCGATCTATTTGCTATGGATGAAAGGGGTCAGTTGCTGAAACTAGTGGAGGAATAGAAAAGAGAGAGAACAGTCTAAATTCTGGTTCTGGTTACTATTCTGTCTTACCTTAACATCTTTGCTGCAGATTTGTCATCCATCAGTCAAATTTCAAGTGCTAGGCTTCCAGAAAGGTGGACTTTCTTATCATACATTTTAAATCAGACTGTACCAATGACATCTTTAGTATTAATACCATCTTACCATCCCTTCTTTGCTCCAATCCCATCCATTTACATAGCTAACTTATCTTGGCATGAGTGCCCAATTTTCGATCTTGTTTGGAATTGGAAACTAACGTGGTGCTTGTCATAGGATGAAGTTGGACTTGGACAGGCGTCCCTGATAAGTATTTCTCATGATTTTTACTTCCGACAGGGTAAAGTTAATCATCGAAGAGATAGAAAAGGAAGAGGCACATCTACTGGAGGACCTTGCTTCAATGGACAGAAAATTTGCTGAACATTATAATGTATGTTTGTATGTCTTTGCTAATGCTTAATTTTCAGAGGTGCACCCACCTTACCTTAGCATAAATTCTTTCTCGTTACTTCTAACACATTAGTTATGGTTCTGAAAATTTCAAAGGTCTTGGAGCAAATTCTTGCTGTGCTTATACAGTTTGTTAAAGACAAGAAATTGGAGCATCAGCACCAATTTGTAAGCATTCTCATATTCTGTTCTCTGGTTCAACTTCTTTAAAGTAAACATGTCACCTTTTCATGTTGTTAGTATTGCTAGTCAAAATGCTTAACATGCCTCTTGTTGTGTAACAGGATGATCTAAAGAAGACCTGGCTTATCAAAAGGTGTCGGACAATGAATGCTAAACTAAGGTTGGCACCCGCATCGGTCAACATATTATAAGTCTCTAATAGCCGATTCCCCTCTCTCTCTCTCTCTCTCTCTCTCTCTCTCTCTGTATATATATATATATATATTTTGAACTTGAAATACTTAGGGATTCAAAGATTAGGTTAACCATACTTTTTTCTTTACTTTGATTCCAGCTATCTAGAGCATCATCTATTGCGTGACACTTACACCAAGGACACAGTACCAGCACTACACAGGATCAGGTATAGTTAAGGCAATTGATCTTTTAGTGTATGTACTTTCTGAATTATGTGGCACTTGTTATTCATTAGATGGATTTGCTTTGTTGAGTGCATTTTATTTTCAGCAAAGGACCTTCTTTTAACATATTAACTGCTTTTTGCAGGAAGTATCTTGTAGAGGCCACAAAAGAAGCATCCAATTCCTATAATGAAGCGGTAAGATACATGATTTTGCTTCTCGTAATATTTCTAATGTTTGGTTCAATAAACAGCCAAGAAAAAAAGCTCTCAAAATTGTGGCTACAGCTATCAAAAGTAGAACTGTACAGATCATAAGAGCCAATGCCTAGCAGCTAGTTTTTAGTGAAAAAACAAACTAACTGATACCTCGAGGTTGTATGAAGTAGTTAACATCATCATGACTTAGCAAAGTCCAGTTTAGGAGGTTAAATGTGCAAATATGTTTTGGGTTCTGACAACCTATGATTTTAATATTGAACTGTTACAGTAGGCAATTTAACCTGATGTAGGCTTATGCGTTACATAACAATAACCGGGCATACAGTATTCTGTATTTTTTTTTTTCATTTTTAACTGCATGTTTGGAGAATGTACGGGTGGCATACTGCCATCTCAATGAATATTCCATCTGAAAAGAAATCATGAAACCCAGTTTTCACTTCCGTCAGTTAACTGTTTGCTCTGATGTTTGTTCTTGTGTCAGGTTTTGTGATTTGCGTGAGTATCAGGGTGTAGATCCACATTTCGATGTGATTGCAAGGCAGTACCATGAAATTGTAAAGGTAATCTGGCTCAGTGTTGTCGCAATTAGTTTGACATATGTTACATGTTATTATTGCTAACCCTGGTTGAGCTTCAGAAACTGGAGGGCATGCAGTGGACAATTCACCAGGTGGAGATGGACCTAAAACCTCACCATGATCATGCAGCTATTTAAGTCCACATTTGTTGGAGACCATGTTTATTACCTGAATGCATTGAATGTGAGTTAGGGAGTTGCCTTCTAGGATCTTGTTTCACTGCTCCAGACCTGTCAAGCTGGACAGCTCAATATAAAGTTTCATCTGAACACGAAATATATATGGAGGCCTTTTCTGTTTGTGCATGATTTTTTAGTCTTATATATAATGAAAAATAGCACCATCAGTGCTTGTTTAATTATACGCTCATGTATTGTATTCTGAGAGATCAGAATGAAGTTGCAGAGCTGACTATTTTACAAGCAGTCCAAAGTGAAGAAGGGTTTAGGAAAACAGCAACCAATATATTTCATTTCATTACAATTGTAGCTTTTTTTTGGAAGATCATTATCATTGTACCACCATCTTCCGCATCTCATGCAAAATGAATTAAGTTTAGATGACCTTTGTTAGGAATTCAATCTGGAGGAGGCATCTGTTTGCCACAGCATAATTACTTGCTAAAGTTATTGTACTTTTAAATCATTCTATTCTAAGCCAGATGACAATAAATACTTTCTTTGTTTCAATTAAAAGTTGATTTTAATTTTAGGTACATTGTTTTTGTTATGCAACTAGACTTGTGCTATGTATCTAAAAAAATAGAATGACTTATAATTTGGAATGGAGTAAAATTGAAGTACATGGCTAAAAAATAAAGAAGATGTTAAGCTAGTAATTATAGCAATTACAGATGGCTTAATAAATTCCAACATTTTTAACTATAGTTGAGACCGACACACTTATTATTATGTATAAATAGGTGCATACAGTGGATGTATATGATAGATATCCAGCTCACTTTCTTTGTCGCATCTATATCCATCTTTACAATAGCGATGGCGAGGACAAATATAGCAATGAAGATGCAGATGATTCTAATTTTACCATGGATTGTTCTGCTGATGTTGAGCAGCATCCTCGTTGCCTCCCGTAAGTCTTGATGGTTATTACAACACCAATCCGCGCCATATATACGATGTAATTTAATTTCTATAGGCACTTCACAAAATGGTCTTTAGATAATCATGGATTTATAGGAACAATTATGCATCATCTCTAGGTATGGATTTCAATGGGTGTTTGGAAACATCACCTAGGAATAGATTTCTAGGGAATCACTTTCTTTATTGATTTTTATAAACATCGTATTGAATATTTTGGCCCCTAAATCATCTAAAATGTAAGAGGTTATTTTGGCCCCTAGAAAAGTTTTAAATGTAAGAGGTTTAGTTTCTTAACTAAAGAACTATGACAACATTGTGGGCGTTGAGAAATTGTCAACAAAGCACACAGCTTACAACCTTGGCATTGCACAAACTAATATAGTATGCCTCAGCAGAGGCAGTGAACATAATATTTCTTCTTAAAAGATAGATCTTTTTATAAGTTGTGTTTTCGACCAAAAGTTACACAATAAGAGCATCATGGTAGCAAAAGTTGTATTCACAACTATAAGCAAAGGCAGCAGTCACTTACTCAAAAAAAAAAAAAAAAAAAAAAAAAGTAGCGGTCCACATTGTTGTGTCTTGTACACCAAAATATCCTACCTATCTGGTCCTGCTATAAAGAAGAAAAAAATAGGGAAGCATATATATGTATGCGGAGTGAACTAAAAAATTCATTTAAAATATACAATTTTGTGTGTTGTATTAAGCATCTAATTTCATATGAGTGTTTCTATGTTACCTGTTTTAAATTAGGGCATATCTCCAAATAAATATGTTGGATCCAGGTGTAGGGAGAAACATGATATCTTTAGAATATTAGCAGATGGACGTTTAATCAAAATTAACATGAATATGTGATCTAACTCCTTGAGTGCACCAACGATAATATAAATCATATCCATGAATGTAAGATATCCACAAAATCAAAGTAGAAAACATAAAAAAAAAAAATCATATATAGTTATATTGTAGGTGCAACCATCAAAGTATGATCTTCATGGATATTCTTTGCCTTGCAAAGGACAAAGCCACAAAATATACTCCTTGATTGTTTTCATGCACCTATAAGAGAAATGCATTCCTCTTTTGTGAATTTTTTATATACTTTTAGAATCCATGTTTTGCAAAGTTGCTTGATTTATATAGAAAACATGGTGGCAAGTACAATTGTAAATAACCTGCTAAATACATGTGGTAAGATGTAGCAAATCAACAGTGAGGAACAGTTGTTGAAAGACTTAAGGGCATAGGAAGAAACTATAAGTAAAAATTGTATTAGTTAATGGGCAAAATATTTTCTCAAGGTAATAGTACTTTTGTGCTTGCAGAAGACATGGAGGATCATGGCTTCATAGAGATTTTTCAATAACGATATGTAATGTAGGCAACAAGACCTTTAAGAGAGTAGTATTTGATATGGTAACAAATTCGTTAATTCCTCTAAAAGAGATGAAGTGTAATGAACCAAAGATGCATTAGTTTAGCAAGTCTACACTTGGTAGTCCGTTTATTAGAACCTTTCCATAAATACTTAACTATGATGATTTTTAAGAAAAGGGCATCAATTCAATTATTCTTTGTTACTTAGTTTTAGTTTTTCCAAATTATGCCCCCGCCGCTCCGGTGCACCCTTTTTAAAAATTGCACGAATCTAAAAGCGGGCTACCTAGCTCCCGCCTGGGCCTCAGCCCATATATTATGAACCCGAGCCCAGCTCATCATTCCAGACGTCTCTGTTGCCGTCCCTCTACATGCCGTAGCGTCCGTGACTGGGAGTCTGTTTCCGGTTAGGGGAAAAAAATCTCCGTGAGAGTTCTTCGTGCCTTCGCGGAGCGGTGGGGGCGCGGACAAAGGCCGGAGAGGAAAGGAGGCGCGGTGGGACGCGATGGGAGTGCCGGTGCCATGGCCGCCGCTGTCCAGGAATCAGCGTTGGCTCGTAGGCTGCACGAACCATCGCATGCATCGCGCCTATGTTTGGAAACCTGTCGTGAACGCTCGGCCGCGGGGAAACGCCCTACTCCTCCCACCTCTCCCGCTCTCTCACCCGGCCGGCCAGTTGTACAGAAAATCCATCCAATCCAAAAATAGTTTAGTTTTTGTTTATTGATCCGTTGCTAAAAGGAACCGGTCACCGTCGGCGGATCCTCGCTTGCATGCATGCCGAAGCCGGCGGCGAGGAACGCGTCGACAGTGTCGGAGGCGGCAGAGGAGAGGAACGGAACGCGTCGACGCCGATGAAGCTGCTGGTCCAGCGACCCTTCGTGAAGCTCAAGCTGGGAAAGCGGCGCGCCAAGACGGCCCTCGTGAAGCGCAGCTTCCTCCTCGGTGTCTGGTGGACGAGGCACTACGAAGTGGCGGCGGACGGAGTCCCGTACTGGCGGGAGTAACGGAGACGAGCGGAGTCTCAGACGTCGTTACATGCATCTGGATGAGGGCTGGGCTGGGATCGGATGATGGACGGGCTGGAGCCCAGGCGGGACCCAAGTAGGCTGCTTTAGGATTCGTGCAATTTTTTTTAAAAGGACTACCGGAGCAAAAAGCCTCATTCATTTGTTTGAGATAAATTACTCAGGTAAAGGGTTACTCAAGAATCACAGACTACCAATTGAGTGTAGTGTCATCCAAACCATGAGTCACAGTTGCATCGTTTCATTTCAGAGCATATTGACAAAAGAACAAATATTTCACATGTCGCGTGATGCTATGCAGCACATGATAAAAGTCAAGGTCCAGCATCACATGAGAAAATTACTACTATCTATACTTCAATAGGCTTTCCAGTGTTCCTTGAACTAGCTTAGTTAAACAGAGACACACTTTAAAGCTCCACCGAACCAACACGATTCGGCGGCGCACATCCAACGTCGCGGCGGTCAACTCTTCCCACTACATGCCTCTACGGATCTGCAGCTTCAAAGAGAGGGAGCAGGTACGTGGACGACGAAGGCGTCCCTCGACCAGCTACACGACTTGGATTTCTTCAGTGTTGCGCCGTTGCACGCAGAAGGTGCTGAGGAAGCGGAGGTGGCCCGAGAGGCGGTGCATGTGTCGCACCCGTGGCCGCCGGCGTTCGCCGTCGACGTGAGCTAGGCAAGGATCGATCGAAAACGATGGCGTTGGCAGGGCAAGCCCTCTGCCTTAGCCGATTTTGTATTTAGAATGAAAATAGTTGTTCAATGGTTTCAGCGCCGCACGCGCTGGACGGTGGAGCTCGCATCTTCGTCGTGCCTGGACGCGCGCCTTCCGCCACCTCTGCCGGTGCCGTGGTGGGCATGTGGGCCGCCACGTGTGCCCGAGGATGGGGAGAGACGGAGCGTGGACGGCCTCGCGTCTTCGTGGCATGGAGGGTGGACGAGTCTGGGCGGAAACATGGCGAGCGCGGCGCGGTCCAGCGCGCGGCCGACAAAGAAGCCAATGGCGAGCGCGTGGCCGGAGGGCGAGCTTCGCGGCGCTGGCCCGGCCCGAAAAATCCTCTGCCCCGAGCGCGCGGCACGGCCCGGTAAAACGGCCCATAGGGCCGTGCTTGGGCCGTATGTCGCACGGGCACGATGCTAGCACGGCACGCGGCGGGACGCCGGCACGGGCGAGGCACGCTGGCGGCACGACACGACACGGCCCGATGGACATGTATAACGGCGAGCGTGGCCGAGGGCGACCTCCACGGCGCCGGGCCTCTCTCTCTCTTTGTCCGCCCTCTATCTCCCCTGCTCCTTCCGACGGGCCACCGTGCGGCCCCCGCCGCTCCCATCGGATCCGAGCCGGAGGGGCACCGCCTCGCTCGCCGGGCTCCCCTACTCCGCCTCGCTCCCGTCCCGGAGATGTTGAAGAGCATGTTGTGCCCACCATGCCGGCCCTCTTCCCCCCCCTCCCCACCTCCCACCTCGAGTTCTCTCTCTCGCCCCGCTAGCTATGTTGGTGTCCTAGAGGCGCACGTGAAGACGCCGAGAGAATACAGTGGGAACAGGCGTCCGTGACGCCCTCCAGTACAGCGGTGCGGGAGTTTGGAACGGTATGGCCTCCTCCAGTACGCCATAGAGTACACCAAAGGTGACAATCTTAAGATCGGATACACCGTGAGGGCCCACTTGACAGAATAACAGAACGAAAACGGAAATAGGAACCGTTGCTTCTCCTTACATTCCAGCTTTTCCTCTTCAACATCTTCGTCGTAATGGTGTGGTCCAAGATATCAACGGGGACCCGATCCCCGATTCCCCGCGGGGAATTCCTCTATTAGGTGTCCGCCATGACAGGATGGTACATCAGGCGGAGGGCAAATGCTCGCGAGCTTCAGGCGGCGGGCGGAGAATGGGACCTTACACCCATGGCGTGCCGTGCTCAGGTTGCCCTGCAGATGCGCCGGTGGGCGGCACCCGCGCCCTGGAGGTGGCCGTGTCCGGTTAGCCCTTGCGGCGGTGCGGGCAGCGCCGCTTTGCTGGTGGCTGGCGCCCGTCCTGAGCAGAAGGTTACCCAGTTTTCGGGTCGGGTAGAGATGGAACTGATCAGCAATCTAACAGTTATAGGGTTATCGGGTGACGTGGCCGGATCCACAAGCCCGCGGTGGCTATAAATACCGCCCCCCCTCCACCGATCGAGCAGCTTACCCGGATCCCAGCTATCCCTCCCCTCCAGGCGAGACATCCTGAGCAGTCCAGCACAAACACGGTTCAATCTCTCGTGCGAACCAGCGCCGCCCCTCCAGGTGACTACCGAGCTCTCCTCCCCAATCGAATCTTCCTCTTTCCTTTGGGATTTTTCAGGGAAGGTTTTATCCGTCTCGGGGACGCTATAGGGGATTAGTATTTGGGAGGGGATTTTTTTTTTTTTTTTTTTTTGATCTTTGGCAGCGGATTTTGCTAGGGCCATCTCTGCTGGAGTTGAGGTAGGGTAGGGCGGCTGCCCTATTCCTCGGGTTAGGGTTTCCGTCTGATTCCGGCGAGCTTAGAGGGATTAAGTAGGCCGGCCAGCTGTTAGCGCCGTCGGGAGTAGTCAGCCGAGATCTGGATCTAAGGGATTGTAAATTTTATTGTTGGAAAGCTTTTGTTTTTCCTCAAGAATCAATTTTCCTCCGAAAGAAGAGTTCCACTCGAAACTTTTTTTTCTAAAAAAAAAAATCTGAATTATTAATTTTCTTGGCAATTCTTCTTGAAATTTTGTTTCCTTAAATTCTCAGCACCAGTTCATGGCGGGAGTGTGATATATAACAAAAAGAAAGAAATCAATAGAAATATGAGTGGATGGGTTAAGGTTACATGGGTTACATAACACCAAACAGAGTCATCATATATACGATTTGAATTGAAAAACTGAAATCCATGACAAATCCACGTAATCATAAAGGGGATTTGCAACGGTTTGAAATACCTTCATGGAGAAAGAATTTTCCATCTTGACCTCAAACCTTCAAATATATTGCTTGACAGCAAAAATGGGAGATCATGGTTTGTCCAAGGCTCTTTAGTGGAACTCGTCAATATCATACTACAAACAAGTGAACTACAACCAAACCCACTTTGCTGAGGTCTGGTCTTCGTAGACATTTTACAAACACGTTGCAATTCTCAGCACTACTAAATGGCGGAAATGTGATATAACAAAAAAGAAAGAAATCAATAGAAATATGAGTGGATGGGTTAAGGTTACATGGGTAACATAACAGCACTCTGTCCAACATAGGACAGGCCCTTTTCCTAATTCATGTCCGTTTCAGATAAATTTTCAATTCTGATTTTGTACAATTTTCAGTTTTTCTGTTTGTTGATGATGGGAGCTGTGTGCTCATTCTGTGAAGTATGGAGACTGCAGCTTACTACTACTTGAAATGGCTTAATGATCTGTCTACAATGTTCTTCATTGGCATCTGACTTCACATTTTATTTTTCAGCACACTTTGAGTGGTTGCATTGCGCTGACAAAGAATGAAGCACACGGCGACCACCACCATCGCAGCAGAGACCTTGGAGGGGCACTCCTGGGCTGTGGGGGCATTTGTCAAGCTTTGCTACCATATCGAGATGATGGCGGATATATTTCAGGGAGTAGTCATCAAGGAAGCACGTCCGGTGGGAAAAGTATTGAAGGCCGCCAGATCCCCTGTTGTTGAGTGTTTTGCTGGGGCTTCCAAAATGATTCTTCTCCTTGGCGTCTCAGCAGCTTGGGCATTCACCCTCCACACTGACCCAATCTACAGCCCCGGCTCTCCATGGCGTCTCGCCGTCGTCATGCTGTGGGGCTTCTATATGGCGATGATCGCGTGGATAATGACAGACGTGACCATAAACATGCCCTATGCGCCTGCAGACTTGTTGGAAGCTCTCTTCAACGTTGGTTGGCTTTGGATAGGCGTTTCTGCGGTGTTGGTCGCTCACCCTGTTGTGTACTTTGGGCCTGTGTGGATGCAAATCTTTCTGTCGTTCCTTCTCGCGGTTCTGATCGCCGGTGTTATTTCCTTCTGGGTGTCGCTTAGGCGCACCTATGGAGGAGAATCGTCATAACTCTCGGTCTGCAGGAGCGACACCTACTTGTCTCATTTGTGCTTACTGGGAGCACCTATGGAAGGTAGAACAACAACGCTGCTCGGCCTGGCACCTCCTGCCTCATTGTAAACAGTTATGTTTCAGTCTGTGTACTGTGTGCAATACTAATGGTTTATTATGTGTTATAAGCCTGTTTAATTGGTTACAGTTAGCGCTTGTGTCTTTAATCAATCCGGCTCTGTGTTTTAAGAGCTTCCAGCGCTTGAATTTTTTAGCCATCCAATTTGGATGTGTGGCCAATGTTAAATGTACTCTATATACTAGAAAACATTATTCAAGCGTTTTTATCTACCCTACTAATGTACTAACTTCACTGTGTTTAAATCTATTCAAATAAACGTCCTATTACTTCTCAATCTTCTCTGCCGTTACTTCTTTTCATCGATTCGACGATTAGGATTAAGTGTATGGGCCTCCGTCCCCTTGGCGACTCAATTTTTCTCCTTCCTTTCCGCACTCCTTCCTTTCCTCATATGGATTCCCGTTTTTTTTTTTTTTTTTTTTTTTTTTTTTTTTTCTCAAATACGCCCTTTTTAGATTCATTTTAAAAATGGACCTTTTCTCGGCGCCATGAGTCACGGCCCTAGTTATAGCGTCTCGGCGCCACAACCCATGACGCCAGAGGTTGCTCTGCGTGGTAAATCCAATAGCGGCATTGCAAATTTTACATTTACCCCTCGGCGTCATAGATCACGGTGTTGAGGGGGTAAATGTAAAGGATGTACATGGCCAATTATTACAACTAGTGGATAAAAAGGTAGAGCAAAACAAATCTCTAAAAAAGCGGATAAAGAGAACTAAAGCAAATGATAAATGTGTTTCCACCCTCTATTGGGAAACTCCAAAGTAATCACTTCTAGTTTTCTCGCTAATTAGCGAGAGTGTGTTCTTGTGTTGTTCATCACGCTGGGCTCAGTACCTTAGCCAATAGGCTCCTCTGAAAATAACCTTCGACAACGAGAAAACTTTCATTTTGTTAAAGATAATATCATTTCGACAGCGCCAAATGGCCTAGCATATAGCTATACGACGCCAACCCAAATCAAGTTCCTAATCCTTTTATTCTGATTAGTAAGCCATGTACCAAACATACGGCTTATAGATCTAGGCTGGTTTAGGCTAGTAGCATAAAAGATGATCCTCCATACCGTTTTCGAATACGGACAATCTAGGAAAAAGTGTTGGATGGTTTCATTCATATTACAACCAACACATTTCGGCTTCCTTTCCAGTTTTTTTTTTCCTAGCAAGGTTATCGTTTGTTAAACAACTCCCCTTTGAAGGAGCCAAAGAAAGATCCTAATCTTTGGGGAAGTTTCAACTTTCGGATCAATTTATCGAAAAAGGTGGTTGATTGTCCATGAGGTCAAATACATAGATCTAACGGAGTATAACCTAGATTTGGTTAAGTACCATTTGAAAATATATCGAACCCTCCACCAACTCAACGTGATTTGTGCTACGAGATTAATCCAATCAAATAGTTTGTTACCCACGAAAGTGGCCTTCGAAGGATATGTGAGAGGGCTCTGGCCATCACTTTTGCCCGCAGATGCACGAGGGTCACACACTATGTTGTATAGCGATGGATATCTATCTTTGAAAGGAATTCCCTCTACCCAAGTGTCGTCCCGGCGAGTTTTGTTCCCATCTCGATAATGAAGGAACCTTTGGCCATCACCTCATCTTTAATCCGCATGAGACCCCTCCAAAAATGTGAGTCATGAGGTTTAGCCTTAACTTTGAGTGAGTGATTTAGATCTTAGATATTTGTTTGTCGGTAAAGTTTGCCACACGCCATGAGTGTTTAGCAAATTTACCACCCATTTTGCTAATAAGCATTTATTTTGTAGATTTAGATCTAAGATACCCAGCCCCCTTGGTCCTTAGGTCGACACAAGATGTCCCATTTAAGCGAGTCTATATTTATGTTTCTCTCGAGGATCCTTGCCAAAAGAATCTTGATCTAAAATCGTCAAGATTTTTGAGGACTCCTTTGGGGATTTTAAAGAAGGACATCATAAACATGGGTAGGTTGCTAAGTACCGAATTAAGTAGGATCGATTGGCCTGCCTCCATAGGATAAGTACTTGGCTTTCAAACAAGAGAGTCTTTTCTCAAAGCGTTCCTCAACCTTTCTCCTTTTAGAATTGAGGAGTTGTCTGTGGTGCATTGGAATCCCTAGGTATTTAAAAGGGTATTCGTCAATATTATAACCAAAGAGATCGAGTATAATAACAGCGACGGAAGCTACTTGTTGATTTCCATCTAGCGGCGAGGCATCAACGCATCATCAAATTGTCGCCTGAATTTTTGGTCGGCGGGGAAGTGCGAAAAGCGATAATTTCAACGCTTATATTCCTTCATAGATGAATACACAAGCTCAAAAACACCGACTGCTTCTGTCGAAGTACTACTACTATCTTGTCTTACAAAATTTTTCCTACTAAACAAAACATTTGCTAAACTACATTTTGTTTATATTCCTCCATTCCTCGAACTACTTCCCTCCGTTTCAATTTGTGAGTCGCTTTGATTTTTTTGGTACATCCATTTAGCTATGTATCTAGATACAAAAATATGCCTAGACACATAGCAAAATGGGCCAACCAAACAAGTCAACGCGACTTAACAATTTGGAACGGAGAGAGTGCAATTATCGTGATACATTGCCTCTATGGATTGTGTAGTCTTCATAGACTTCCTATTACGTAATTGAATGTATAATATTAGGGCCTTGCTAATTTTTTTGGTGACTGAAATTTTCAAATATGTTCAGCGACGTAGTTGCTTTAGTGATTTCCATCCAACGGCGAGGCATCAATGGCGTCATCGGTGTCGCTTGAATTTTTTCGATCGCTTAAAGTGAGGAAAGGTGACAATTCTCGCCGCTTATTTTCTTCATAGATGAAAACACAAGCCTCGAGAACACGACTACTCTCCGAAAGTACTACTACTATCTTGTCTTGCAAAAATTTTTCTATTAAACTACTTTTGTTGCTAAACTACAGTTTGTTCATATTCCTCTATTCCTGAACTACTTCCTCCGTTTGAGTTTGTAAAGTCGCTTTGAATTTTTTTGGTACATCCATTTAGCTATGTATCTAGATACAATATTATGTTTGGATGCATAGTAAAATGGACGAACCAAAAAAGTCAAAGCGACTTACAATTCGAAACGGAGAGAGTGCAATTTTTGTGATCCGTGACTCTATGGATTGTGTAGTCCTCAAAGACTTCCCTATTACAAATTGAAGCTGTATAATATTAGGGCCTTGCTAATTTCTAGGTGTTTGAAATTTTTTAAATTTGTTTTAGGCGATGAAGCTTTTTTAGATAATGGATGAGAAAAACATCCGGCCTCTACATCCGAGGATGTACACATGACCAATTATTACAACTAGTGGATAAAAAGGTAGAGCAAAACAAATCTCTAAATAGATAATGAGAACTAAAGCAAATGATAAATGTGCTTCCACTCTCTATTGAAAACTCCAAAGTAATCATTTCTAGTTTTCTACTAATTAGCGAGAGTGTGTTCTTGTCTTGTTCATCACGCAAGAATCGGGCTCGAGTACCTTAGCCAATAGGCTCCTCTCAAAATAACCTTCGACAACGAGAAAACTTTCATTTTGTTAAAGATAATATCATTTCGACAGCGCCAAATGGCCTAGCATATAGCTACGACGCCAACCCAAATCAAGTTCCTAATCCTTTTATTCTGATTAGTAAGCCATGTACCAAACATATGGCTTATAGATCTAGGCTGGTTTAGGCCAGTAGCATAAAAGATGATCCTCCATACCGTTTTCGAATACGGACAATCTAGGAAAAGGTGTTGGATGGTCTCATTCATATTACAACCAAGGCTTCCTTCCCGTTTTTTTTTCCTAGCAAGGTTATCGTTTGTTACAACAACTCCCCTTTGAAGGAGCCAAAGAAAGATCCTAGTCTTTAGAGGAAGTTTCAACTTCGGATCAATTTATGTCGAAAAAGGTGGTTGATTGTCCATGAGGTCCGGATACATAGATCTAACGGAGTATAACCTAGATTTGGTTAAGTACCATTTGAAAATATCCGAACCCTCCACCAACTCAACGTGATTTGTGCTACGAGATTAATCCAATCAGATAGTTTGTTACCCACGAGTGGCCTTCTGAAGGATATGTGAGAGGGCTCGTGGCCATGACTTTGGCCATAGATGCACGAGGGTCACACACTATGTTATATAGCGATGGATATCTATCTTTGAAAGGAATTCCTCCTACCCAAGTGTCATCCCAGAAGCGAGTTTTGTTCCCATCTTTGATAATGAAGGAACCTTTGGCCATCACCTCATCTTTAATCGCATGAGACCCCTCCAAAAATGTGAGTCATGAGGTTTAGCCTTAACCTGAGTGAGTGATTTAGATCTTAGATATTTGTTTGTCGGTAAAGTTTGCCACATGCCATCAGTGTTTAGCAAATTTACAACCCATTTTGCTAATAAGCATTTATTTTGTAGATTTAGATCTAAGATATCCAGGCCCCCTTGGTCTTTAGGTCAACACAAGATGTCCCATTTCGTGAGTCTATATTTATGTTTCTCTGAGGATCCTTGTCAAAAGAATCTTGATCTAAAATGGTCAAGATTTTTGATGACTCCTTTGGGGATTTCAAAGAAGTTCATCATAAACATAGGTAGGCTGCTAAGTACCAAATTAAGCAGGATCGATTGGCCAGTCTCCATAGGATAAGTACTTGGCTTTCAAATAAGAGAGTATTTTCTCAAAGCGTTCCTTAACCTTTCTCCTTTCAGAGTTGAGGAGTTGTTTGTGGTGCATTGGAATCCCTAAGTATCTAAAAGGGTATTCGCCAATATTAGAACCAAAGAGATTAGTATAATATTAGGCGACGAAGCTACTTGATTGATTTCCATCCAACGTGAGACATCAACGCATCATCTAGTGTTGCTGAATTTTTTTTCGTCGGGAACCGAGGAAAGGCGATAATTTCATTTGCTTATTTTCTTCATAGATGAATACACAAGCTCAAGAACACTGATTTTCTGTCGAGTACTACTACTATCTTGTCTTACAAAAATTTTCCTACTAAACGAACCATTTGCTAAACTACAGCTTTGTTTATATTCCTCTATTCGAACAACTTCCTCCGTTTCAATTCGTATGTTGCTTTGACTTTTTGGTACATCCATTTAGCTATGTATCTAGATACAATAATATGCCCTGGACACATAGCAAAATGTATCTAGAAACTGAACCCACGACACTTGACCGCTACTATAATGTTGTTATCGGTGTGTTTTTGTCATAGGAAACTGCTATTCTTCTTTGTCTTTGTACATGAATATATATGTGTGCTCAAGGAACACGATCTTTCGAAAGAGAGTACTATAACATTCTTGTCTTACAAAAATGTGCCTATTTAATGAATCTGTTACTAAACAACGGTTTGATTATATTCCCGAACGACATTTTATTTGTTCTCGCCTTGTTTAGTCCTCATAAAAAGCCTATTCTGAGAATTGAACCGTATAATTTTATCATCACATGGATATTTTCAGTTGTAGATACTGAACTTGACACCGAAAGTGTTACTATAATGTTGTTATCTCTGTGTGGTTTTGTCATAGGAACTGCAACTACTACTGCTTATTTTATTTACAAAGATGAATATACGTGCTCGGATAGAACAATGATCGCACCTTTTCCTCGCCCTAGAACTGCCGGTGAAGCTTTGTCGTGTGTGCTAGCTATTGACGACTTTCGAAAATGGTAAGTGTCGGTAAAAAGTTATCCTATAGAAATATTTATAATAATCCATAGTTTAACGGATTGGTGAGCATTTCACCCGAGAGGGTTTTAATATCGAATCCACGGGGAGGATGGTGTGAGGTAACTAAAGAATATAACTAATCCCCTCGAAAGCAAGAGTTAAGGAACTGAAGAAGATAAAGAGATAAGAAGATTTCTATGGTTGTCTAATTCTTATCCTTGTAAGCATATGTTGGTATTGTCTTAAAGGGAAGCACCCAAAGGAAAAAACATGGTGAAACATGCAATCCTCCCGCACTTACATGCCCAACTTGTCTTATAGACGGAGGGTGGATTTCAAAGGACTCAACAAGACTTGTCACTCCCGCGATCTACCACACGGCCCGTAATATAAGGTGTCATCACAAGCAACCCCAGTCTAGGCACCACGCCTAAACCTAAGTTACCCTTCTAATCTATAGGGTCCTACAGATTAAAGTACTCAAATAAGAGTTGTGAACAATAAGAACAATAAGAACATTCACTTACTCAAATAAGGAGTTGATCTACCATAGAAGTCTCAAAATCAAGTACCAGTGTTACTTGATTCCGGTGGTACGAGATGTGGAGGAGTCACCGACAGGTCCGGTGCTTCCTCGCCAGACTTTTCCCATCACCAACACTTTAACTCTAGGAACAAGATTAGCTCTAGTCTCTCTGATGAGGACTATGGCTCTAATCTCTTCTTAACTCTTACTCTTGATTAGATCTAATCAGATCTAATCCACTTCTAATTACATGTCTAATTGTCCTTCACTAATTTCTTAGAGAGAGTTGATCCTTTCAAGGGACCCCTCTACAACTAAGAGTTAATGAGATAGAATGAGATGGTAATGAATTAGGGTTTAACCCTGGGGTCAGGGGGTCTTCTTATATAGGCCTTGGCGATGAACGATAGCCCTTGGATCAAACCGACCTTGGCAACGGTGTAGATACAACCTCAAAGTCGGTGGTAAACCGACCTAGAAAGGAGAGGATGACATGTGGGACCCACCTGGCGGCCGGCCTAAATGGCTCTGGCGGCCGCCAGGGTCCAGAATGTTCTGGACTTCCTGTTCCTTCTTGTGTCCTCTGGTACCTTCTAGAATGTTTTAGTCCACAATTCGGGTTGAGTTACTTCACGGTCAAGTCTTGTCATTGTATGAGATGTATATTCCGGAACTTTCTCCATTCTTCTCTGCATTTATCTGTTAAGTCCCTGAAAATATATAAATCACCAAAGCTCGTGGAATTTTGTTAGTTAAACCCCTAGACTTATGTTGATATTCAATTTAAGCCCTTATTTCATGTTAGTTGACTAGTAATTTTATGCTATAACAGGTGTCAACAAGCTCCCCCAAGCTTACCCTTTGCTAGTCCCTAGCAAAGCCAAACTTAGTAATGGATCAGGAGTTGCTACAACGCTTTCACACCTCTAAAGTACACATGCTTTCAAACAAAATTTTCTCCTCCAGATAAGAATAAACTTGCTCAAATTTCAACTTAGCCATATTACCTTTAACCATGGAGCTTATAGCCTTTTCTTTGATCTTGGGCAATTGAAAGATAGAACAATCAAGTCGAGCATCATATCTCAAACTCTTTGTTCAACTGTCCTTCCGAGTTTTGCAAGTTTTCAAATAAAACTCAAAGTTTCTAGTATGACTCTCTCAAGTCTCTCATTTGTGGTTTTTGTGGATCCTCACTAAGGCAACAAGGTTGTTTTACATTTCTCTCATGATATGTAGTATTTTTAGACTAAGGCAAGAGGACACTATGCCTTCTTCTCTCTCACCCTATATCTAAGGATTATATCTGGAGCTCATAGGTGGGAGAAAACTAATTCTACTTACTAAGCATATATTGTAAATTTTCAAGCAATGGATCCAAAGTTACGAGTCACACTGATCAAGTGGCGCATGTGTATAGTGGATAGAATATAAATGGTAGGGATATGGTAAGGAGGAATGAATGAGGGGAAATCTTACTTATGCTCCTTGAAGAATCATCTCTCTTTTGAATTTGGAAACTTTATAGAGAACCTGGGTTGTATCTTTTTTTTTCTTTCTTTATTTTTCTTTTATGGAGAGGCGAGCATCAAAGTACCCATTGTTTTTGGCGGACACTTGTCCATTTTTTTTAACTCTCCTTTATTCTTTCTTTTTTTTCTTAGAGAGAGGTGGGTCCTACTCACCTTCGGACTTGTGTCCATTTTTCTCTCTCTTTTATTATTTTAGAGATGTGGGCTCTACTCGCCCTCGAACACTTGTTCATTTTTCATCTCTTCTGTTTTGGGAGGTAGGCTCTACTCGCCCGTAGGACTTTTGTCCATTTTTCATCTCCTCTTTTTTTTTTTTAAATCTACAACCCATATCTCTTTTGCAATAACTTTTGAGAGATAAATAAAAGTAATGGAGCTTCTGTAAGATGTTGGCTAGCAATGAATGAGTGGATGGGTATAGGGAATATGTTTGGTTGCTCTCTCCCAGGATAGGAGTATAACATTTTTGGTGACTGAAGTGAAATGGATAGTGGTATGTATATGATGGGTGTATATGGTGGTGTAGTGGAATGGAGTGGAATGAGGTGGAGTGTACATGATCGGCATGACAAGTTTCTAAGGGTCAACAAAGATTGAACAAACTCAATGCAAAGAAAGCAGTCTATATATATATATTTAAAAAGGTTTTTCTAATCTAGGGAGCATATAGCTGTGGGTAGGAGGTTCAACACTTTGTCACACGAGGAACTTATCATGTGTACTTTTAAAGTTTCAAAATAAATCTCGTAAATCTAGTATCACTAGAAGTAAGATCAATAGCAACTCAAACTCTCATATATCATATCCGTCAATTACCTAGTCTTTAGAGCAAGCAATTTGCTACCCACGAGGTTTTAGGTTCAAGTTAAAGCAGTTTTTTTTTTTATTTAAGGCTCAAGAGAAATTAAGCTTGAAAGCTAGGTACCGAAAAAGGAATTACGGCGAGCAACTATTCATCATTTCCATGCATGAGATTTAGCTTGAGAGATTATTTTATGTTGGTGGAAAAGAAAACTATGGTACACTCCTATTCATTTATTCACACTCTAAAGATCACACTTCTACTAAAGACTCTTTAAATGACTAGACTCTATAAAACTAAAACTTATTAACAAACTTCTAATAGCAAACCAAATATTTAATTAATAATATAAATATAGATAGTAGTAGAGATACTTATCGTGATAACCGGGGGTGCTTGTTGGTAAATCTAACGTCACTATAACATAAGGTGGAGTTAATCTCACCCTAGGCCATATGCCATTAGAGAAACTCAAAGTGGTTCATCTCTTAACACTACTATGTGCTAGGTTGTCATCCCTAACAAGCAATGCTATGAAATGCAAAAGTGATACTTGTGATATGTGTTATATGCAATCTAATAAAATAAATATAAAAGATCTATAACAAGCGCACAGATATAAATACCTTTGTTGTAGCATTTCAGGGAGTAATCCAGGTTTTGTCATTTATATTCTACCATGGGGAGGAATAATCTAAAGATGGGCACTAACATTATTAATAAGTGGCATACTTATGAAAGATTCTGTTATTAGAGCTATCTTTAGCGAGGGGGTAAGTCGATAATAAAGATATAATAATAATAATAGATAAAAAGTAGGCAGAGGCATTACTCACAGAGATGGAAATAACTACTAAGTTAGACTTAACATAGGATTACTTTTAAGAGACAGAATTCATCTATAGCATTTAATCTACTAAGTCATTACATTCATTCTAAGGCATATGTTATCATCTATAGCATAGTAAACTCTAGATCATGTATGGGGACGATTATCAAGGAAACTCAAGAGCGAAACAAGATATTCCCCATAATCAATGTCCACGTGTCTTATATTGGGGAGGGTGGACTCCAAAGGACTCAACAGGTACATCACCCCCCGCGATCTACCACACGACCGGGAATATAAGGTGCATTTGCAGGTAAATCATATATAAGCACCACGCTTACATAATTTCTACCACCTAACCCACTCGAGTATTGAATTAGCGCTCTACAAATAGATACATATATCTATCATAAACTAAATCTATATCAATCATACTATTAGAATAAAGTAAGAACATAGCAAACAAACACATAATAATAATTAATAACAAAGTAATAGATATAATATAAATCATACCGAAGTATTTGATGATCACGAACTCGGGTAGACACACCCGGCTCTAATTGTATCTAAATACGCTAATCAACTTGGATGAACTAGAACTAGATGAACTAGAACTAGAGCTAGTAGCTAATCCTATTCTCCGGTGGTAATTCTCTCTTCTACTACGCCGACTGCGTCTAATAATGATTACAAATGAAATTCATTGCTAGGCACGGGGGTAGAGGGTCTTCTTATATAGTACTTTCGCGATGAACGTCAACCCTTGGATCAAACCGACCTTCAACAACGGCGTAGATACAACCTCAAAGTCGGTAGTAAACCGACCTAGAAGTCCGAGGTCGACGAGGAGGGTCCCACCCGGGCGGCCGGCCAAAATGGCTCTGGCCGCCCCGATTGCCCGTGTCTCCTCGGCCTCTGGTTTCTTCCGGTGTCTTACGGTAGTTTCTAGATTGTTTTAGTCCACTTTTCGGATTGAGTTACTTCACGGTCAAGTTTGGTCTTCACAAGTCTTGTATATTAGGAACTTTCTCCATTATTCTCTCGCAATTACCTGTTAAGTCCCCGAAATTACATAAATCACCAAAACTTATGGAAATCATTAGTATAATCCTCTATTCTAAATGTTTATTTGAATTATGTCCTTATTTCATCTCTTGTTGACATATAAAAATGGGTGATAACAGGTGTCAACAAGCTCCCCAAGCTTAACCTTTGCTAGTCTCTTAGCAAAGCTTTTCACCGAGTGGATCGGGGAGTTGCTACAATGAATTATTTTCTCACAAATACACATATCATCAATTTAAAATTCTCCTCCAAAGAAAAAAGTGAATTATTCTAATCTTTCATCATTCTTTTTATTCATTGAAAAATATGGAACTTTTACTTGCTCTTTTATCTAAAGCAATTGAAAGATAGAATAATCAAGTCAAGCACTATGTCTCAAACTCTTCAATTCACCTCTATTCGGAGTTTTTATAAATTTTTTTTCAAAATAAAACTTCGAGTTTCCATTGTATGACTCTTTCAAATCTCTCAAGTAAAATTTGTATTATTCTTATTTTTAGATCCTTACTTAGGCAATGATGTCATGCCTTCTCTCATGATATATAACAATTGTGAAACATGGCAAAAATATCATATCCTCTCTCAACCTTTCTACTAAGGATTATATCCGGGGCTCATAGGTGGGAGACAGTAAAGTATATTTTGTAAAGTCAAACAACGGATCCAAAAGAACAAGTCATACAATGTGAGTGTATGGAATGTACTTGTGAGGTGGATATATGGTGATAATGGGATATAATGATTCTAATTCTACTATGCTCCTTCTTGATATTTTTGATCTCTCTTTAATTTTTTAAAAGACTTAGAAGAAAACCTGGGCTTAGCTTTTCTTTTTATTTTCCTTTTTCATTTTTTCTTAGAGAGGTGGGTCCTACTCACCCTCGGACTTTTGTCCATTTTTCTCTCTCTTTTCAATTTTTTTCTTTTTCTTTTTATAGAGAGGTGGGTTCTACTCACCCTCGGACTTTTGTCCATTATTCTCTCTCTATTTTTAAGAGATGTGGACTCTCTTGGCCCTCGAACTTTTGTTCATTATTCATCTCTTTTAGGGAGGTAGGCTCTACTCGCCGCCCGTAGGACACTTGTCCATTTTTCATCTCCCTTTCTTTCTTTTTAGCTTAACCCGAGGAGTTTCTTCTTTTGTCAAATGAATAATTTGAGAGATAAATGAATTTTTATGGAGCATAAATGGGGTTTTATAGAATATTTATATAGAGATGAGAAATATTTTATGGCTAGCAAATAGTTGAAGGGTATGTGAGTGGTGTGCGTGAAATTGTATGACAAGTTCCTGGGGATCTCAAAGGTTGACTAAACTCAATACTAAGCAAGTAGTCAAAGAGTTTTTCTTATTCTAGCAACATGTATAAATTTGTGGTAGGAATTTGAGAACTCTTAGTCATATAGGAAACTCATCATATAATTTTCAAATTTTCACAAAGCAAACCTCCGAATTTGGTGTAACTTAGAGTAAGATAAATAGCAGCTCAAACTATCTTATATCATATCAATCAATTACCTAGATTAGCTTAGATCTTTCTCAAAAATTGAACAATTCTTATAGCATGGGAGAATTCTAAACCAATGATAGGTACTTGTAAGAAATTAAAAACGAGCAACTATTCATCATCTCCAAGAGATAGCTACTAAATTATTTTTTGAAACAAGCAAACTTAAACTTAATTATACACTCTTTTTTATTTGGTTTTTCATGATTATGCATTTTTTTAATTAATTAATTAATTAACAAAGCAAAGCAAATTTAAACAAACTATAATAATAATAATAATAATAATAATAATAATAAAATAGATAATTGCGGGTTGATGAGACTTACGGCCAAATGGGGACAACTCCCCCAAGCCGGGTGTTGGTTCGGGGGTTCAGCGACGCCATACGGCGGCGGCGTCCATGCATGGCCTTGAATTCTTCTTCATTTTGCTTTCGGCGGTGTCTTGAAGATCGGTGATGCTCTGTTGCATACGAGTATTCCAATTTCTCGATAATTGTAGTAGTTGACTTGATCGTATCTTATGTCTTGAATGGTGTTGTACATTCCTTGAAACGTATATGGCTCGTACCACAAAAAAAGAACTGCGAAGCTGGTTCGGGAGTAGGGTGTTGTGAAGTACCTTCGATGGTATAGAAACATTTCTTTGCTATGGTGAGATTCACGGCGAATATGTGCATCTCCTCCTTGCTCACTTGGGCCTCCTTGTTCATATCGGGGGTGATCGGTCGCGACCATAATCGATTGTGATGGTGGGGGATAGGTCCATGACTGGTATCCTCAAATCTTTGGTTCTTGTGGTCTTGGGTCAGCACCGGTCCAAATTGGATCATGGGGTGCGATGTCTGCCGAAATGGCATGGGTCTTTGTACATTGACCGGGCTGTGCTGCACATTCAACAAATAGGACTCGCACATTGTATATAGAGAGATCGGGGTTAGGCAACCGAATCTCCCCAATAGTATGGTGAATCATGACATAAGTGCTTCCTACTTTCTTCAAAATGTGTCCCTTACTAAAGAAATCAAAACCTATGACAGGCCTTTCATCCCTTAGAAAAGCAACATGAGCATTATCATCCAAAAGTCCTAAATGATTGGCAATTCTAGTGATCAGTGATGTGCAATTAACATTTCCTAGGAGAGTTGGCACAGACCATCCAATGCTGAACTAACATGTATATCGGTGAAATTTGCCTTCTCTTTATAGCTGCATAGATCAATTGCAACTCTCCTACTCTAACATTGTGTCCATCCTTTCTAGGCAAAAGAGTGAAAAGAATCCACTTATGGAAAAAACGGAAAGTGGGTAAGTGTAAATCTCGGCTTTTGCATCTAAGAATGCATCTACATTGGTCAAATCTTTCCAAAGCAGGTTGCATGATTGAAATCAACCAAAGCTATGTCTAAATCCATGACACAAGAGTCACGAGAAAACCTAGTGCATCACTTAAATTTCTCCAAGTGAGAGAATATTGTTGTTGGAAGAATCTAAATGTGACTCCTTCGTCGATTACAACGAAGAGTGCAAAAGAAATTCCATGGTTAAATACTTAGAACCTTCTTCCGTGATGTTTGCAAAAGTTTTCCAACCCAAAAAGCGAAAAATATGAGCAAATTCAGAATCCATACTGTTTGGGCTAGAAGATCGGGGATCGATCACGAGAGTGTGAGTGAACTTACGTCCCTTCAATTGGTTGTATCTTTCTCTCTCATATTGGCCATGAAACTTGAGATGTGAATCGGAAGTTAACCTTCTCCTGCGGCGGAGATTTGGATGTGGTGGCACATCTTGCTACGGTTCATAACTCGTCTCGATGGTGCTCGGAAGATGACTCTTCAAGTTTCGAAGACGTTTTGATCTCCTTCCACCGAATGATTTCCGAAACTCATCACGCAAAAAGATTAATACACAAACAAAACAAACAAGAAACTAATGGAGGGGTTAGAATAAAAAGTTAGAAGTTAGTTTGTCCAAAGTCGGGTCGTCGAGGGGATTAGTCGTACGAAAGAAAAGATTGCAAGTGTTTTATTATTTTGACATTACTTCCCTTAGCAAAATTTTATCTTGATTACTCCCTTAGGACAGCACCTCCACTAATTTCTCTAATCTTCTCTAATACTCTCAAGATCTTCTCCTCTCAAAAAGAAAATATTGCTATTACTACTATGCACTTCCTTCTTCCTTCTCACTTCTCTTTCTCTCTACTACCAAGCCCAAGGCTCTCTGGAACTAGGACTTGAACCGTAAGCTGAAATGTTGATCAAAGCGTGTTGGTGTGATGAAGAAGCGAGGGATGAGGGGCTTTTATAGAGGAGATGAGAGCTTTGGCGGCCGCCGAGTGGTGATGGCACCGGCCGCCATGGTGGTGGGCCTTCTCCCACTCACCTTCATGCAGCATATTGCTCACCCCAATGCCATTGTTTTGAGTGTGCTTTCGGTGGAAAAGAGATGGCGAGGTAGTGGTGCATGGTGGTAGGTGAGTTTGAGTGGTAATTGTCTTGTCCAAATTAGGTGGAATATGGAAGTTAGTGTATGACAAATGGGACCCATCACCTAGTGACTCTATTTTTGTGTATTTTCAATATATAAATGCAGGAGTAAAATGATAATGTAAGAATAAATATTTTTGAG
This sequence comes from Hyparrhenia diplandra, assembly GCA_015847255.1. Classification (NCBI taxonomy): domain Eukaryota; kingdom Viridiplantae; phylum Streptophyta; class Magnoliopsida; order Poales; family Poaceae; genus Hyparrhenia; species Hyparrhenia diplandra. The sequence goes on from JADLZK010011066.1 coordinate 90,955, forward strand.
CCTCCATAATAAATACTTTCACAATTTGTCACACAGTAAAATTATTTATATGGGGCTTGAATTTTTTCTGTAAGTAAATGCATAATAATATAAATAATTCTTGACTTACCTTGGATAAATTTACGTAGTTAGAGTCATGTTTCCTACCCAGTTCGAGGACTTTAACCAATTTGATTAATTATCGATGCTTTCTCCGGTTCAGGAGATGGTACCGATGATGGCTCTTCTTCAATTTCGATTCAATCTTATTTGCTATCAAGGCCGAGCTCGATCCGGGTTTAAATGCGAACTTCTCTTCTTTTCCATTTAAGCTAAATGTAATCTCTCATTTGTGACATTGATGTTTGCATTAGCTGTGCTTTCGAGGAAAGGTCGTCCAAGAATGATTGACACTCACGAGTCCGGTGGCATATCCAAAACTACAAAATCCACGGGTATAAAGAATCCTCGATATTAAGCGGTACATTTTTCGCAATTCTCGAGGGATATCGATTGATTGATCCGCCAATTGTAATGATATTGAAGTTGGCTCCAGTGTTGTGTATTTGAGTTTGTCAAAAATAGTCTTGGGCATTACACTAACACTTGCTCCAAGGTCACAAGGTCTTTGTAAATTGAAGATCTCCGATTGAACAATTAATTACTTGGGTATCTGGATCGGTCATCTTATGTGGCAAAATATTAAGGATAGCTGCACTTTGCATTCTTACATTAACTTGATTACCTCCATAGTGGGTAATGGTCTTTTCTTGTTCAGAATATCTACGAGATACTTTGCATAGGTTGGAACTTGAATAGCATCTAGTAGAGGTATGTTGATGTATAATTTCTGAATCACCTCCACAAACTTTGTAAACCGATCATCCACTTGGGGTCCACGGTTTCTTCTTGGATATGGTAAGAGATTTGTATCATGAAAGTCTTGCGTCATTTGAGGTTCTTGAGTCAAATCTTCTATGTCATTATTTTCTTCTTTCTCGATTGGTTGTACCACAGGTCTTTTTGTTGTTCTTTGGTGTTGCGGGTGCCATAATAGGTGTCCCGATTTGCTGTTTCTATTATCCTTCTTGCGTCAACAGGATCACGTGTAGATTTACCTCTTCTTGTAGTAACATTATTTACCTGCTCATGGTTAGTGGCACAGATTTTGCAGCAAACAACTTTGCTATTTGACTTTCTACCCTTTTATTAAAAAGATGTTGTTCTTTAAAAGCAACGAAAAGTTGATCCATCTTAAAAATTATTTTTTCTAAAACTTGTTTATTAGTAGCAAGCTTTTTAAGAAGATCATTATTTAACTTATCTTGCTCCTCAATTAACTCTCTTAAAAATGGGCTTCTAGAAATATTACCTTTATACTTACGGGTAGTTTGATATTTGTTGTAATCTTTTGTTCTTGTGATTGAGTTGATGTAGAATTGTTGACAGCCATGCTTGAATTTGATGCAGAATCAATATAGTCTTGTAAATCTTGTCGTTCCTGCTTATCTTTGGCTCTTTGTTCAAGCCAATTTAATAACACATCCATCTGGGTTGATAGTGCTTTTACTTCTTCGGGATGTCTTCAATCGATGATAATATTGAGTGTCTTGATTCGGCTTTGATTTTTCGATATCTTGTTCATGAGTGCTTGACTTTGTCAAGTGTGAGTGATAAAATGATCCTTCAGCAGTTGCATCTAGTTGTTCTTGTGCTCTTTGTGTTAATCCATGATAAAATCCTTGCATAAGCAACCAATCTTCTATTCCATGATGAGGGCAATCGATATGTATTCTTGTAAACGTTCCCATGCATTGGGATTGATTCTCCTTTCTTTGTTGGAAATTTATAATTTTTTCCTCGTAGGGTATTGGTTTTACCTGTGGGAAAGAATTTTGATAGGAAGGCTGTAGAACATTCATCCCAATTCTTGATTTCTTCTTTGTTGGCATAGAACCATAACTTTGCTTTCTCCTTCAATGAGAATGGAAATAAGCGGAGTAATATGATATCTTGGGGAATATCCTTGGGTGAAAAAGTGTTGGCAATCTCAGAAAATTCTGCGGATGTAAAGCGTGCATCTTCGTAAATCCTTCCACTAAATGGGTAGCTTGTATCATGTTGATGAGGCTTGGCTTGAGCTCAAACTCAAGATCTTTAAGTTGAAGTGTTGGTCTGCATGCGAATATCCTCGGTGCTAGGAGGAGAAAACTCTCGTAGGGATTTTTCAAACCATAGCTTCAATAAGCGATATATGCTCTCTTGATTGATTTGATTACGATAAATGAGGTGAATAAATTTCCAATTTGATAAACCCCTGTATAAAATAAACAAAAAGAAAGACAAGGGTAAGCACGCTAAAGAAGCTTCCTAATTTAGATTCTCTTCATAAGTTTCCATTTATTAATATGTCTAGCTAACTTTTATTTCCTCCCGGATACGGCGCGGAGAAATGCTTGTTGGTAAATCTAACGTCACTATAACATAAGGTGGAGTTAATCTCACCCTAGGCCATATGCCATTAGAGAAACTCAAAGTGGTTCATCTCTTAACACTACTATGTGCTAGGTTGTCATCCCTAACAGACAATGCTATGAAATGCAAAAGTGATACTTGTGATATGTGTTATATGCAATCTAATAAAATAAATATAAAAGATCTATAACCGCAAAGCGCACGAGATATAAATACCCTTTGTTGTAGCATTTCATAGGGAGTAATCGAGGTTTTGTCATTTATATTCTACCACGGGGAGGAATAATCTAAAGATGGGCACTAACATTATTAATAAGTGGCATACTTATGAAAGATTCATTATTAGAGCTATCTTTAGCGAGGGGTAAGTCGATAATAAAGATATAATAATAATAATAGATAAAAAGTAGGAGGAGGCATTACTCACGAGAGATGGAAATAACTACTAAGTTAGACTTAACATAGGATTACTTTAAGAGACAGAATTCATCTATAGCATTTAATCTACTAAGTCATTACATTCATTCTAAGGCATATGTTATCATCTATAGCATAGTAAACTCTAGATCATGTATCAGGACGATTATCAAGGAAACTCAAGAAGCGAAACAAGATATTCCCCATAATCAATGTCCACGTGTCTTATATTCGGAGGGTGGACTCCAAAGGACTCAACAGGGCTGTCACCCCGCGATCTACCACACGACCGGAATATAAGGTGCATTTGCGGGTAAATCATATATAAGCACCACGCTTACATAATTTCTACCACCTAACCCACTCGAGTATTGAATTAGGCGCTCTACAAATAGATACATATATCTATCATAAACTAAATCTATATCAATCATACTATTAGAATAAAGTAAGAACATAGCAAACAAACACATAATAATAATTAATAACAAAGTAATAGATATAATATAAATCATACCGAAGTATTTGATGATCACGAACTACGGGTAGACACACCCATCTCTAATTGTATCATACGCTAATCAACTTGGATGAACTAGAACTAGATGAACTAGAACTAGAGCTAGTAGCTAATCCTATTCTCTGGTGGTAATTCTCTCTTCTACTTACGCTTTGACTGTCTAATAATGATTACAAATGAAATTCATTGCTAGGCACGGGGGTAGAGGGTCTTCTTATATAGTACTCGGCGATGAGCGTCAACCCTTGGATCAAACCGACCTTCAACAACGGCGTAGATACAACCTCAAAGTCGGTAGTAAACCGACCTAGAAGTCGAGGGTGACGAGGGTCCCACGGCGGCCGGCCAAAATGGCTCTGGCGGCCCCGGTGCCCCTGTGTCTCCTCGGCCTCTGGTTTCTTCGGTGTCTTCGGTAGTTTCTAGATTGTTTTAGTCCACTTTTCGGATTGAGTTACTTCACGGTCAAGTTTGGTCTTCACAAGTCTTGTATATTCCGGAACTTTCTCCATTATTCTCTGCAATTACCTGTTAAGTCCACGAAATTACATAAATCACCAAAACTTGTGGAAATCATTAGTATAATCCTCTATTCTAAATGTTTATTTGAATTATGTCCTTATTTCATCTCTTGTTGACATATAAAAATGGGTGATAACAGGTGTCAACGAGTGCTCTCCCCAAAATTTGGATTGAAGTGTCGGGTTTATTATGGGAGTTGAGGTAGAAAGGATGGCGAGTATCGCCCTATCATGTTTCTCTTCCTTGAAATCTGCTGAACTCAAATAGATAACAAAGCTAGTGGAACTTGATTAAGCGTTAGTGGTTTGCCACATAGGCCTCATGTGTCTAAAGATTTTCAAGATAGATCATGATTATTCGGATAGAACTTCAACAAGATTTCTCTTCTAAATATTTTTGGGGTTTTATAGACTTATATGCATGCAAAGAACTATAATACAAATGCAACTAGATGAATGCATAATTATTTTTGTGCCACCACAGTGGATATCCTTATGGGTTGTTACACGCCACAAAATTATTCATATGGGGCTTGAGAATTTTTCAATGCAGTGCTAATGCATAAATGTAAATATGCTAAAGGAAAAATGATCATGCAATGTAAGGAAATAAATATGCTAATGCAAGATGCAAAAAGATAAATATGATATGCAATTAAAGATGCAATGCTAAGAATTAAATATGGATAACTACCGAGCTTACCTTCCAGCGAGGGTTCAATGTTTTAAGTCCTTTGAACAAGACTTCTTATCTTACTCACTCGTCAAGTGTATCATCTGATCTTGGTAGCTAGCTCTCCCGAGATAATGATCTCGAGGATGGCATCACTCATGTTGCTTGCTTGTCCCATAGTTTGAAGTAAAGCTTTGACAGTGGAAGCAGGCAACATCTTGTTTTAGTATGCGCTGTTTGTGGGTCAGGACATTTCCTTGTAGAATTCTGGGAGAGTGAGATACTCCTCTACGTTGTGCTCGAAGTATGTCCTATTTACAAAGACAAAGTAGAGATCAAGTGCAGGGGCTCTGTTGGTGGGAAAACACCAACAGAACCTAAACTTTATTCATTCTTCTCTACCCTTAAGCACATTAAACAAGGCAGAGTTAATGTTTTAGCTATTTCATTTATTTACGATGAGGGTGATAAGATCATAAGATAGAGCATCAAAAGTTTAATGATTATGACTATCTTGCAAAGCAGGATGAGCAACATTTTAATTCACATGAATGGGGGCTATGAGATCAAGAGAGTGGTTATTAGGAACAAAGAACTAAACATGTGAAGCTCAGCAGTAAGGATACGGTTCGGTTTTGACTCCAACATGTTTGATTCTTTATTTATGAGCATGCCAAAATTAGGGAAAAGCTTAGTTAATGATAGCTTACCTCAAGATGTTACCTTTTATTTGGTTGTGAAGGCATCGTAACAACCTTGTGGTTCCTTTGCTTGGAGCTTTCCTTAATTGGCCTTTTATGTATCTTGCTCCTAACTTGTCTCCTTTATTGCATCATCCTTTCTTTCTTCTCCTTTGAATTGTGCTAGGACCTTTTTGCTCCTCTCATGGTTTTACTCAGCATGTGTAGTGATGGGGCATGTAAGGAAGAAGAGCACAGTTGGATTATCCCTAGTGGAGTTGGTCTTCTTCTTCCATGTGCCAATTACTCTTTCATCCTTGAGCAAGAGCTTTTTGTTTATAGACTCTGTTTGTGGTACTCCTCTTCTTTCTCTTGCTTCCTCTTTAGTATGGTGGTTTAGTTTGCAGGTTCATTTCATTCTATGAATAGACTTAACATAATCCTTTCACGCAAAATATCAATGGACACATACCGAGGGAATACAACATGGTTGAAGAAGGGGTTGTTACTCAAGGTTCATATGATCCAATCTATGCTAATGAAAAGGTGGTTCTTTGATTACCTTAGCACAGAGATTTTATTTATCATGTCTTATATTTTAATTATGGTTGCACTCTTAACATGTGGATCAAGGCAAAGGTAACTTACTGACAAAGGACAAAGTGAATGATTTGATACTTACAATTCTTCCATAAATGAGCCGTGTCCTTTGCAAAATGTTGGATTCATCATATGCCTTGCTTCATCTCTGATCTGAGTTCATCTCTGGATTTCCCCCAAGCTTGTTTGAGAGCTTTTCTTTCTGCAGGGGTTAGTCTAAAAATATACCAATGTCTACACAAGTAATATTTACTTCAATAAATAAACTAGACTCCATGTCTAATTTAATTAAGGAAGGCATTTTAACCTAAGCACCACGCTTAATTTAAAAACCTTTGAAAATACTCATATGTAGTACTTCCAAACCAAAGCATACTACGACGGACAAAGGGTGATGTGAAAGCTTTATAGAGATTTACTCGGTGAAGATGAAATAGTGTAGCAACTTGAGCATGTCTTAAAGGTAGATACAACCAAGATAATATAGCAACATGGCAAGAAATATTTCTATGCATATGATTTCATGTTGCATGATAATTGGTTAGACATACCTTTACATTGTCATCCTTCGTTTTCTTTGCTCTTGATCTGAAATCGTTAGTGACAAAAATACCCGAAGGAATATTCACACAATTATATCTCTATGCTCACTACACAAGAGGGTGTTATAGCAAAAGATCTATTCTTATATTACTCCCCTTAGAGTGCTTGTTTTTAGGACAAAAAGCTCGTCCTTGGGAAACCTTCAAAGATGATTCAAAATGATGAAGAGGTTGACCCTTAAATCACCAATCTTAACTTTTCAAGCCAATAAGATCAACAACCTCCCTTTCCAAATCATTATGAACAGTTATTTCAAGGGAGTTTGAAATCTTATAAGTGACTAGATTAGAGATGGCAATCAATTCGGGATCAATTCAGGGAGTTTGTTCACATGGGCAAGGATTGGATAGAAAATTTTAGGATGTAACTCCTATGCTCATGGATGTTCTCTAACTATAGATAATGTTCTTTTCTGGTCTTCCATAGATCTATCATGATGTCTATACTTAGGATTTCTAAGATCATAGGTAGACTTACGAAAAAGAACATTAGAGGATTCATTGGGGTCAAGGATGAGATTAAAGATGAGTTTGGATAAGTTATCTAATCTGAAATAGAAGGAAAGAAGATATAAATGGATTCTAGATAGTTTTGCTCTCCTTCTATGACATCATTAGATATGCCATCCTTGGGCTCCCAACGTCCTTTGTAAGAATAAGGATACTTTCTAAGAGACTCTTCTCTAAAAGGATTTGGTTTATAGGTATTCAAAGATCTCCTGTGAAGCTAGAAGTTTATCTCCCAAAATTATCACCATAAAAGATTCAAGGGTAGAATTACTTCTTCCCTTGGAGAGATTTAGAGTATGGATGATTTAGGATTGGTAGCTAATCAAAGGATTGGAAATATTATGATCGGCTATCAAAAACTTCTTCTTTGGTCTAGAGGATGATTCCTTTTCTTCCTTTGGGTGTTTATGAAAGAATTCTAAGAAAAAAGATCATACCCATTTGAATTTGTCAAGGACAAACCTTGCTTTAGAAAAGGAAAAAAAAAGTTCCTCCAAAAAGCGCATGATGGTCATGCCAACAACTTTTCTAAGATGGGATCCAAATACATTATCCTTTTTTTAGAGGATAGGATTTGGCCCTGAGATTAACTTTGATTTCTCTCCTATAATGGGTTGTTTCATGATCATTTAGATTAACCGTAGACACAGTTCAAAACCAAGGGGTAGGATATGTTCTATAGATGCTAATGGCACGAACTTGTGTTTATGGGTGCTGATATAAGGATAGGTGTGGAATCAGAGGGGATCGAGAAAGATATAAAAAAGAAGAAAATATAAAAAGAAAGACTACACTAAGATATGGTACAAGATTAGTTATACTCAATATTTTCTCGGCAACCATTCCTCCCAGACAGCGGCGCCGAGAAATGCTTGTTGGTATTTGTTAAGCCTACGAAATATTTATAATAATCCCTTAAGCGAGCGGATCTTGGTGAGCATTTCACCGGGGAGAGGGTTTTAATATCGAATCCACAGGGGAGGATGGTGTGAGGTAACTAAAGAATATAACTAATCCCTGAGCAGTAGTTAAGGAGCTGAAGAAGATAAAGAGATAAGGAGATTTCTATGGTTGTCTAATTCTTATCCTTGTAAGCATATGTTAGTATTGTCTTAAAGGGAAGCACCCAAAAAAGGAAAACATGGGCGAAACATGCAATCCTCCGGCACTTACATGCCCAACTTGTCTTATAGACGGAGGGTGGATTCCAAAGGACTCAACAGGACTTGTCACTCCCGCGATCTACCACACGCCCGGAATATAAGGTGTCATCACAAGCAACCTCGGTCTAGGCACCACGCCTAAACCTAAGTTACCCTTCTAATCTATAGGGTCCTCTGATTAAAGTACTCAAATAAGAGTTGTGAACAATAAGAATATTCACTTACTCAAATAAGGAGTTGATCCACCATAGAAGTCTCGGAATCAAGTACGGTGTTACTTGATTCCGATGGTACAAGATGTAGAGGAGTCACCGATGGTCGGTGCTTCCTCGGCGAGCTCTTCCATCACCAACACTTTAACTCTAGGAACAAGATTAGCTCTAGCCTCTCGATGAGGACTATGGCTCTAATCTCTTCTTAACTCTTACTCTTGATTAGATCTAATCGGATCTAATCCACTTCTAATTACATGTCTAATTGTCCTTCACTAATTTTTTTTAGAGAGAGTTGATCCTTTCAAGGACCCCTCTACAAATAAGAGTTAATGAGATAGAGTGAGATAGTAATGAATTAGGGTTTAACCACGGGGTGGGGGGTCTTCTTATATAGGCCTTGGCGATGAGCGATAGCCCTTGGATCAAACCGACCTTGGCAGCGGTGTAGATACAACCTCAAAGTCGGTGGTAAACCGACCTAGAAAGGAGAGGATGACATGTGGGACCCACGGTGGTGGCGGCCTAAATGGCTCTGGCGGCCGCCCGAGGTCGGGGAAATGTTACGGACTTCTGTTCTTACGGGTGTCCTCTGGTACCTTCTAGAATGTTTTAGTCCACAATTCGGGTTGAGTTACTTCACGGTCAAGTCTTGTCATTGTATGAGATGTATATTAGGAACTTTCTCCATTCTTCTCTGCATTTATCACATTAAGTCCCTGAAAATATATAAATCACCAAAGCTCGTGAAATTATGTCGGTTAAACCCCTAGACTTATGTTGATATTCAATTTAAGCCCTTATTTCATGTTAGTTGACTAGTAATTTTATGTTATAACAGGTGTCAACAGTGGCCCGAGAGGCGGTGGATGTGTCACACACCGTGCATTTGGCGTTATTTGTCGGCGTGGAGCTGGGCAAGGATCAATCGGAAGCGATGGCGTTGGCGAGGGGCAAGCCCCTACGCCTTAGCCGATTTTGTATTTAGGATGAAAATAGTTGTTCGATGGTTTTCGCACATGCGCATTTGGGACGACGGAGCCCCCATCTTTGTCGTGCCGGGCGTCGCGGCTTCGCCACCTCCATCGGGCGCCGTGGTGGCATGTGGGCCACCACGTGTGCTCCGAGGATGGGGAGAGACGGAGCCGCGGACGGCCTCGCGTCTTCGGTGACATGGAGGGCGACAAGGGAGTCTAGGCGGAACGCAAAGGCTTAGTGCGGCGCGGTCCAAAGCGTGGGGGGAGGGTGTTGACACCGGTTATAGCATAATATTATAAGTCAAATAACATGAAATAAGGGCTTAAGTTAGATGTCAACATAAGTCTAGGGGTCTAACTAATATATTTCCACAGTTTTGGTATTCTGCGTGACTTTCCGGGGACTTAATAGATAATTGCGAAGAAGAATGGAGAAAGTTCCTCGAATATACAAGACATATGATGACAAGACTTGACCGTGAAGTAACTCAACCCGAAAATGTAGACTAAAACATTCTAGAAGATACTAGAGGACACGGAAGAAACACGGCCGGGAAGCTTACGGACCTGGCGGCCGCCGGAGGCCATTTAGGCCGGCCGCGGTGGGTCCCATTTGTCGGCCTCACCTTTTTATGTCGGTTTTACCACCGACCTTGAGGTTGTATCTACAATCGTTATTGAAGGTCGTTTTTTTGATCCAAGGGTCCACATTCATCGCCAAGTCCTATATAAGAAGACCCGGTGACGACGTGGCTAAAACCTAATTCATACTAGTTCATTATCAATTCATTCTCATCAAGTCCAACCAAGTCTAGACCTAAGCCCTAGTTCATACTAGAAGTAGTTAGCTATCTAGCTAGTTCTAGTTGAAGATCAAGTTCATCTTGAGTTCGATAGTCAAGAAGTAGCAAGGATCATCGTTCTTGAGACTTCTCTCTTGTATTCGATCTGTAAGTACTATTATATTGAGAATACAATTGTTATGGCTCGATCTTTATAATGATTATATTCTTAATGATATGTGTTTATGCATGTTATGATTATATGTTTAGTTTAGTGAGTTTGTTTTATATCTTATGCATGGAATTGTATAGCATCCACGTAGATGATCACTATGTGGGTGATAAGCAATGTGTAAACGTGGTGTTTATACAACGTTTATACGCAATTGCACCCTACATTCGAGATGTCGTGTGGTAGATCGCGGGAGTGCCGGTCTGTTGAGTCCTTTGTAATCCACCCTCGAATGTAGGACTAGTCGAGCTTATAATTACGATAATGATCAAGTTTTATCCTTGGTTGTTATTGGTAATGCTTGCCATGTGTAGATGTAATCCAACCTTGCCATGATAGCTAGATGTATTGCACTAATTGTAGTATTCATTGACATATATGATTAAGAGTATCTTAGGAATATTTTTTCTATTCTTTCTATAACATGCTAATAGCTCGTATGATACTAGTGGCATATGATGATCTTAGACTTGGGTAGTTATCATTTATATAATTATATTTATTTTGTGACTTATCCTATTGAGTAATGTTAGATGCATATGGCTACTCGCATTATACTCTTTGTAAGTGGATCTCATAAGTAAATCACTTCCTAAATCATTAGATATCCTTTTCTCTCTACTTTCCATAGACTTACCTTCCTGTGGTAAAATATAAATACGATACCGGATTACTCCGGTGAAGTGCTACGATGGTATTTCTATTCAGGCGCTTTGCGATATCATGTTCATTCTTTTATCAAGGCCTTTCAAGAATACCATACCGCATTTTTTTTTGAGCGTTATTGCTAGGGTGACAGACTAGTGTATAGGTAATGCCTAGAAATGAGTGGTATACCTTGAGTACATATCTGGTGAGATTAACTCCACTATGGATAATGATGCTAAAGTTTACATCCCACTACTAACACCGCCTAACCGCTTTGTTGGATCATGAGATTAATCCCATATGCAAGCTAACATGATTAGATAGATATCCCATACTCCCTCCATATTGAAAAGGAAGTCCATTTGGAAAAGGCTTTGGTCAAACATTGGGAACATAAATCATTAATAACTTTTAAGTCGTTGAGTTTTGAAATGTGAAAATCATATCAATAGATTTGTCTTGAAAAATACTTTCATAAAAGTATACATATATAATTTTTTAATAAATATTTTGATAGAAAAGATAAGTCAAAGTTGCACTTTGGAGACGTGTCGATGTCCTAAAAGACTTCCTTTTCAATATGGAGGGAGTATATATTTCTTTCGCCTTCCTAAAGTAGATTGTGTTAGAAATATCAAGGGCGACCTACGCTTTAACCCTGGCCTTCTCTCTCTTTGTCCGCCCCTCTATCTCCCTGCTCCTTCCGCGGCCTTTGTGCGGCCTGCTGCGCAAGCTCCCATCGAGATCCGGCGGAGGCACCCTTTGCCGCCGCTCCGCCGGGCTCCCCTACTCCGCCTCGCGCTCCGTCCTCGAGAGATGTCGAAGAGCATGTTGTGCCCACCATGCCGCCCTCTTCTCCCCCCTCCCACCTCGAAGTTCTCTCTCTCGGTCCGCTAGCTATGTTTGGCGTCCTAGAATTTTACCACGTGAATCTGGCCGAGAATACGAGGAGCGGGCGTCCCGTGGCGCCCTCAAAGATCTGGCGGTGCGGGAGTTTGGAACGGTATGGCCTCCTCCAAAGACGCCATAGAGTACACCGGTCTGGAACAATCTTAAGATCGGATACACCGTGAGGGCCCACTTGACGTAATAGAATAACTAAAAGCGGAAATAGGAACCGTTGCTTCTCCTTACATTCCAGCTTTTCCTCTTCAACATCTTCGTCGTAATGGTGTGGTCCAAGATATCAACGGGGACCCGATCCCGATTCCCGCATGGGGAATTCCTCTATTAGGTGTCCGCCATGACAGGATGGTACATGGCGGAGGGCAAATGCTCGCGAGCTTGAGGCGAAGGGCGGAGAATGGGACCTTACACCCATGGCGTGCCGTGCTCGGGTTGCCCTGCAGATGCGCCGGTGGGCGGCACCCGCGCCCTGGAGGTGGCCGTGTCCGGTTAGCCCTTGCGGCGGTGCGGGCAGCGCCGCTTTGCTGGTGGCTGGCGCCCGTCCTGAGCAGAAGGTTACCCAGTTTTCGGGTCGGGTAGAGATGGAACTGATCTGCAATCTAACAGTTATAGGGTTATCGGGTGACGTGGCCGGATCCACAAGCCCGCGGTGGCTATAAATACCGCCCCCCTCCACCGATCGAGCAGCTTACCCGGATCCCAGCTATCCCTCCCTCCAGGCGAGACATCCTGAGCAGTCCAGCACAAACACGGTTCAATCTCTCGTGCGAACCAGCGCCGCCCCCCTCCAGGTGACTACCGAGCTCTCCTCCCCCAATCGAATCTTCCTCTTTCCTTTGGGATTTTTCAGGGGAAGGTTTTATCCGTCTCGGGGACGCTATAGGGGATTAGTATTTGGGAGGATTTTTTTTTTTTTTTTTTGATCTTTGGCAGCGGATTTTGCTAGGGCCATCTCTGCTGGAGTTGAGGTAGGGGGTAGGGCGGCTGCCCTATTCCTCGGGTTAGGGTTTCCGTCTGATTCCGGCGAGCTTAGAGGGATTAAGTAGGCCGGCCAGCTGTTAGCGCCGTCGGGAGTAGTCAGCCGAGATCTGGATCTAAGGGATTGTAAATTTTATTGTTGGAAAGCTTTTGTTTTTCCTCAAGAATCAATTTTCCTCCGAAAGAAGAGTTCCACTCGAAACTTTTTTCTAAAAAAAAAAAAAATCTGAATTATTAATTTTCTTGGCAATTCTTCTTGAAATTTTGTTTCCCTTAAATTCTCAGCACCAGTTCATGGCGGGAGTGTGATATATAACAAAAAGAAAGAAATCAATAGAAATATGAGTGGATGGGTTAAGGTTACATGGGTTACATAACACCAAACAGAGTCATCATATATACGATTTGAATTGAAAAAACTGAAATCCATGACAAATCCACGTAATCATAAGGGGGATTTGCAACGGTTTGAAATACCTTCATGGAGAAAGAATTTTCCATCTTGACCTCAAACCTTCAAATATATTGCTTGACAGCAAAAATGGGAGATCATGGTTTGTCGGCTCTTTAGTGGAACTCGTCAATATCATACTACAAACAAGTGAACTACAACCAAACCCACTTTGCTGAGGTCTGGTCTTCGTAGACATTTTACAAACACGTTGCAATTCTCAGCACTACTAAATGGCGGAAATGTGATATAACAAAAAGAAAGAAATCAATAGAAATATGAGTGGATGGGTTAAGGTTACATGGGTAACATAACAGCACTCTGTCCAACATAGGACAGGCCCTTTTCTTAATTCATGTCCGTTTCACATAAATTTTCAATTCTGATTTTGTACAATTTTCAGTTTTTCTGGTTGTTGATGATGGGAGCTGTGTGCTCATTCTGTGAAGTATGGAGACTGCAGCTTACTACTACTTGAAATGGCTTAATGAACTGTCTACAATGTTCTTCATTGGCATCTGACTTCACATTTTATTTTTCAGCACACTTTGAGTGGTTGCATTGCGCTGACAAAGAATGAAGCACACGGCGACCACCACCATCGCAGCAGAGACCTTGGAGGGGCACTCCTGGGCTGTGGGGGCATTTGTCAAGCTTTGCTACCATATCGAGATGATGGCGGATATATTTCAGGGAGTAGTCATCAAGGAAGCACGTCCGTGGGAAAAGTATTGAAGGCCGCCAGATCCCCTGTTGTTGAGTGTTTTGCTGGGGCTTCCAAAATGATTCTTCTCCTTGGCGTCTCAGCAGCTTGGGCATTCACCCTCCACACTGACCCAATCTACAGCCCGGCTCTCCATGGCGTCTCGCCGTCGTCATGCTGTGGGGCTTCTATATGGCGATGATCGCGTGGATAATGACAGACGTGACCATAAACATGCCCTATGCGCCTGCAGACTTGTTGGAAGCTCTCTTCAACGTTGGTTGGCTTTGGATAGGCGTTTCTGCGGTGTTGGTCGCTCACCCTGTTGTGTACTTTGGGCCTGTGTGGATGCAAATCTCTCTGTCATTCCTTCTCGCGGTTCTGATCGCCGGTGTTATTTCCTTCTGGGTGTCGCTTAGGCGCACCTATGGAGGAGAATGGTCATAACTCTGCTCGGTCTGCAGGAGCGACACCTACTTGTCTCATTTGTGCTTACTGGGAGCACCTATGGAAGGTAGAACAATAACGCTACTCGGCCTGGCACCTCCTGCCTCATTGTAAACAGTTATGTTTCAGTACTAATGGTTTGTTATGAGTTATAAACCTGTCTAATTGATTACAGTTAGCGCTTGTGTCTGTTCTCAAATCAATCCGGGTCTGTCTATACAACAGTTGAATGTTTTAAGAGCTTCCAGCGCTTGAATTTTTTCCAGCGCTTGGGATGTACTCTATATACTAGAAAACACTATTCAAACGTTTTTATGGGTTCTAACACCTGAATTCTAGTTCCATCATCATTATTCAATAGTTACATCATTTTTATTCAAAAGTTACACCGACAAGATCACTGTAATTTTAGAGAAACATAACTGTATTTTTTTTTTTTTTTTTTGAGAATAACATAACTGTAATTTTAGTGTAAAGTAACTGTAACTAAGGTGTAAATAGAAATTCAACTGTTAAAAGTTTTTTTAGGACACAAGAATTTTCTTCTTTTATACTTCCTATACAAGTTGTAATTAAAAAATTAGGCCTTGAAATTCAATAGATGACAGCTTGTACCCACACAACAACTTAGGCCAGAATAATGAAGGACTAGCCATCCACGCCGTAGCGAAAAGCCCGGCGAAGTACAAAAGGACGTGCAGACCGCAGCATCGTACCGCGCCGCTCGCTATACTATCGAGCCAGTAACAAGTAGATTTCCCTTTTCGAATTTAGCTGAAATGGCGATGAGCCTGTGCGTGGGTATGGATTATAATTTTAGCTTTATGCCAGCGCTCATTGATGACCATGAGAACTGCCTAGCCGGCATTGTAGATCAACGTACACACGATAATAATAATGCTAACTTGCTGTTGAATTGTGCTAAATAAAGTCTGCTCCTTTAAATTATATTCCCTCCGTCCAGAAATATACGCATTTGTTGACTTATGATGATCACGTTTGAGAACAAATTTTTTTGAATAAGGCGAGAAATAATCAACTGCGACTACCTGAACAAAAACAAAAGAAAAGAAATAATCACTTGAAATTTGCTTATGGTCTTGGATAGTAAATTGCAAAATTAAGAGCTTCTCCAACGATCTTAATTAGCCCATGTTTCTGATTGTCTTTCCTTTGCTGGACTACATAAAACTTAAGAGCATCTCCAACACTTTAGGAGCATCTCCAGCAATCTTATCCCATGTTTCTATCTTCTAAGCTTTGCAGGATTACATCAGGCTTACTGTACAATCAAAAGGACGTGGATTACCAATTTCTGTAGAATACCAAAAAGAACTCAATTGTACACTCATTGTTCAAGGCATCTCATTACTAACAGCCTCTTAATCTTTTGTACAGTTTTACAGCGAATATTTGAGGCACTAGAGTACATGGAGCATCTCACCATCCCAAATTTATACATCCTCATTGCCTCCTGCTCCTGCGTAATGATAAGTTGGGTGCTAAATAACTATTTAAAACCAGGTGGGTTGAATAGCATCGACGTAATGATAAGGTTTATTTTTATTTTGAATTACTTACCTTCAACTGGTATTAATCCTATTCCATCACCATGGTTCTCATGTTCTATTCCATCACGATGGTTAGCAGGTCCTGCACAATTATATATAAAAACTATTAGTATATTGGGTGGATCATTATTATTTTTCATTTGAATTACCTTCAACTGGTATTAATTCTAATCCATCACCATGGTTCTCACGTTCTATTCCATCACCATGGTTAGCAGGTCCTGCACAATTATATATAAATATAAAAAACTATTAGTATATTGGGTGGATCATTATTATTTATCATTTGAAAAGATAAATCTCCTTACCTCTAACCACTTGCATTGCCAACAATCCAATCTTGACCCACGCAACAAAAAGCGTTGAGTCCTGAGACAACCTGTAATTTTTTTTTTTGGGATCAAATCCATTTAGGGCCTGTTTGGAACTCATGAATATAAAATAGAGGAATGATAGGAAACACGGGAACAAAGGAAAGCGAAAAGTGCAAAACTATAGGATTGTAAACCACAGGAATGAAAAAAATTTGGACCGTTTGGATTGCAGGAAATAAATTCAAATTTTCACAATGTTCAATGAACAAAGTAGTTATTCTTAGTTTGCTTTCTTTCCTGGTCTGCCATGCATTCTAGCTAGCCATTAGTCGTTGCTTGTTTCTCGTCGCTATACAAGCATGCTGCTGCATACTTTGGAGACTAGCAAAGCAAGACAAGTACGTACGTGTTTATTCATTCTTTAGGCCATGGCGGGATGGAAAAAAGGCAGACTAGCGGGGGAGTCAGAGAGCGAGCGTTGTGTTCCCTCCGTTCCCTTGGGTCGGAGTGGATTTTTTCAGTTCCCGTGTTTTGTGTATGTATCGATGTCTTTCCTATGGAATGGAAGGTTACGTTCCTTCGTTCCAAAGCGGCATGCCTCCGTTCCTTTCCTGCGATTCCTGCTCCGTGGAATTCTTGTATGAATCCTTCAATCCAAACGGGCCCTTATTTTGCCAAGTGATTACTGTGTTCAGCAAGTCATGTGTACCATAATGTAGAGCAGATCACGATGCCACATAACCGTGAGAATGACCATGAAAACATTAGCCACAAGGTCGAGAGCAACATCAAGGAACATACAAATTTTGTCAACACATCCATTTGCATATCCCGTATGCTACACACAAAAAAAACGAACAGAACATGCGCACAGTGGCATCAATAAAAATCAACATAGTTATTAGAACCCAAAAAGTCTTTAAGAACATAAAAACGTACGTAATCTCATCGATCTGAATAATCTGAAGACAAATAAGCACCAGTATACCAATAAGACTCAAAGGGGCCTCCCATGATTTTGGAACAGCAAATCCATATTGCAAAATGACAAAATAGGACCCCACACATGGTATTGTGAATATACCCACAATTATGGTCTACAAATATAGTGTAAAATTATTAGAAAACAGTAGCACACAATGTTAGGAGCAAGCAATAGTGATATCATTACCATGAATCGATGGTTATCGATGAAGAGCAAATATATATAACTCAGGACCGAATGCAAGAGGAAAGCCGTGGTAGCCACCTTGTCGATATCTGTCTTAAAGTTTACCATGCTGTAAGTTAGCCAAATCGAACTATACAGTATTTGGGCTGATGTGCCTGATATGCCGAAAATTCTTCTGCATCTGTCCACACTTGTCACAACCAACATAATTTTCCGCATGAAAACAGACAGAATTGGAGCAATAGCGACAGCGACGAGAATCGCATTCTGCAGAGTCTGTTTAATGAAATTTATTAATCAAATAATGGAACAAACCAGTATGACAATCACTAACTATTACTACTGAATCAAATAATGCCATACACAAACAAGCATTAACAATCATGAACTACTGGTATTGAATTAAAACATGGCTTGAATCAAATAGTTGGATGTCCACATAGTTAGTGCCTTCGCTCTCTGTTACTTCTATATTTTTCAGATAGTATATTGGGCAGACCCTAGTAGAAGAGATTGGGTAACATATTATTTCTGCAAAAAGGAAGTTCCTGGAGGGATAAAAAGGTTGAAGCAACGCTTGGCAGGTGGATATGGGGATGTGGCAAGTTGTGAACAGGTCAGCTCTGAAATCAGAAACGAGATGATAAACTATTTCAACCCAAAAAAGAAGAGGCCTCAGTTCTTGGATTAATTTTGATGAGGACGGGAGAGGCGGATGATGAAGTTGTGGAGGTGTCACAATCAGATGTTGCTGCAAAAGAAAATAACAACACCAAGGCCAAAGCCAAATTCTGGAACAGCAGCCAAAAGAGGACATGCCATTTATCAATTGAGGTCTGCCACTCCAAGCAAGGGCCAGATAACTCCAAAATCAACAAAGACAATTGATAAGGTCTTAAGAATAACTGAGGAGATGGTAGATGAAAGATGTGCCAAGTGATTTCAGCCTACCATTGAGTCCAGAACAAAAACTAAGAAGGAGAGGCGCTATGTTTGTATGTGGTGTACCTATTAATGCCATAAATTCAAGGCAGTTTCAGATTTGCTGTTGCATTGGACGAGTTCGTGACATAAGATTATCCGGAAAAACCTACCATATTCTCTACGGACAGCCCTTCTAAACCGATAGCACTGAAAAGTGTAAGGTTTACGTGAGATACCTGCGGGACACTCGCCGGATGTTCCTGTGCGAAGCCTGATCGATCCTGATTGCCACCAGCAGCACCAGCAACAACTGTATCGTGTAGCGACTGATCTGCGGATTCTGCAGCCGACAGCCAATTATTCTCATGACAAGCAATTGTTTTTACAAAATAACATTAAAATGCAAAATAAAATTTGGATCACCTACAGCTAATAATATTGAAATGCGGGGACTTGGCAGAGAAATTATAGGGCATCCTTAGAAATTGAAAGTAGACACATGACTCAATAACAACAGAACACATCCTTTTGGTTTCTGCAGCATTGTGAGTTACAGAATAACTGAACGATGTAAATACAATGAATTGTGGTCAAATGTCTTTCTCCTTTTGCTAGGCATTGCGAACCATTCAATCAGGCATGTTGCAACAATTATTTTGGGATATCCTAGAATCCTAATCAGGTTTGGCATTTGGAGGATCAGGGGCCCAAACGTAGTACGGAGTAATTCCACTAGCCCGCTGGTAAACCGAAACAACTAGTACCTCTCGCATCCTAAGCAGTTGGGGCCCTTCAGTTTAGTCAGAGATGAGAGAACTCAAAACAAAAATACTCCAGTGAAGATGTAATTTCCTATCCAGCTCAGAAAGTCAGAAGCCAGCATAAAACTAGTATAAAATTATGCGTGGCAGGAATGCATCACACATCGACACATCACACAGCTAACCATTCGCCGTGTGGCCAAGCTAGCTAGAATATTCTACACCCAGAGCTCCAAGCAATATATCCATTTTAGAAAATTGTAATGCAGTAGTATCAGGAAAGGAAAGGGTGGGCCTGGTGCAAGTGGTAGTGTTCTACCGCCTGTAACCAGAAGGTCCCGGGTTCAAGCCCCAGCCTCCGCATATTGCACATGGTGCGGGTAAGGCTTGGCGCTAAAATACCCTTCCCCAGACCCCGCGTAGTGCGGGAGCCTACGGCACTGGGTACGCCAGTAGTATCAGGAAAGGGTACAGTGGCCCCAATCTAACGCGAGTGCCGGCACATCAAATGGACTGAACAATTCTAAAGTATCCATGGTTAAAAAAGTTGAAAGCGCGAACAAATCCGAGCGGCGAGTTCTCGCTGAAAAAAGCCGTCCAGAATCAAATCTTCTGAATTAAATGACTTAGTACTAGACGCACATTGGTTACAGGCCAAATCGAACTGACGTGACAACGGAAGGACGCGCCGGACCACTCAATGCGACAGTGGAAAAAGGGTAAGGAGATACATGAACTCCTGGAAAGAAATTTTAAAAAAAAAATCGTAAAAAGCGAATCTGAAAGCAAGCTGGAATGCTAAAGCAATGCCAAACGCTAGGCGTTCGGAAGTAATCCCAGTGAAGTCCATCGAAGAGAATCAAATGGGATGAAACGGCTGAAAGGACTAAAAAGGGTTTGATGAAAGGACTAGAAATTTGAACTCTAAACACATGATGTGATATCTTATCTAAAATTCACCAACCTCTCTCTGGAAAAAAAGGGTCCGAATTCAATGGGGAAAGGGTGAAGAAATAATTCAACCCAAACCGCAAGTGAAAGCGCAAGCAGAAGTCCCTTGCTAGCAGCAACACGCTGCTTCAAACCTAACCACGATGAACCCAAACAAATTCAGATATACCGCACTCCGCAAAAGTACCTTGCAAAACAAAATCCAACTGCAAGTACTCCAGCGCGAGGGGCTGTTGTTCCCCCAAACAATCAAGAGCTCCGTCACAAACACACATCTAATAAAGCAGTAAAAAAAAAACTACACACTGCTTTGAAGTTCAAACCCCAACCACAATGAGATGAGCCCAAAGCCCCAAACCAGTGCAGACAAACCACACTCTGCACAGGTACACACCTCCGCCGCCGGAAGGCAACTCGCAACACCAAATGACAAGGAGCGTGCTTACCTTCCACTTCCTGAGCCGCTCGAGGGGTGCGCCCTTGGCAGGGATGTCGAACGGGTCAGCGTCGCCGCTGAAGCTGACCCGGCCGCTGCTGCCGCCTGACGACGAGGACTCCATCCGGCCCAGCTCAACCCACGCTCGCTGGCGAGAATAGAGGCGCCGCCCACCAAACCCCTGAACCCAGGAGCCGCGAACTCAGGGCAGGACACCGCCTCCAATTTATGGGACGGACGGACAGCGCTCAGAGAAGGTTCCGGCTGGTAACCACTCAAAGTGTGCTGAAAATAAAATGTGAAGTCAGATGCCAATGAAGAACATTGTAGACAGTTCATTAGGCCATTTCAAGGAGTAGTAAGCTGCAGTCTCCATACTTACACAGAATGAGCACACAGTCCCCATCATCAACAAACAGAAAAACTGAACATTGTACAAAATCAGAATTGAAAATTTATGTGGAAGGACATGAATTAAGGGTCTGTCCTATGTTGGACAGAGTGCCCATCCACTCATATTTCTATTAATTCCTTTCTTTTTGCTATATCACACTTCCGCCATGAACTAGTGCTGAGAATTTCAAGGGAAACAAAAATTCAAGAAGAACTGCCAAGAAAATTAATAATTCAGGATTATTTTTTTTAGAAAAAGTTTCGAGTGGAACTCTTTACTTTCGGAGGAAAATTGATTCTTGAGGGGAAACAAAAGGTATCCAAGAATGAAATTTACAGTCCTATTACTGCCCATCAGATCCAGATCTCGGCTGACTGCTCCCGACGGCGCTAACAGCTGGCCGGCCTACTTGAATCCCTCTAAGCTCGCCGGAATCAGACGGGAACCCCAAGCCGAGCAATAGGGCAGCCGCCCTACCTCAACTCCAGCAGAGATGGCCCTCTCCTCCTAGAGATAGGAAAATCCCCTCCCAAAGATAAAAAATCCCTCCCAAATACTAATCCCCGAGACGGATAAAACCTTCCCTGAAAAATCCCAAAGGAAAGAGGAAGATTCGATTGGGGGAGGAGAGCTCGGTAGTCACCTGGAGGGGGCGGCGCTGGTTCGCACGAGAGATTGAGCCGTGTTTGTGCTGTGTTTGTGCTGGACTGCTCAGGAGGGCGGTCCTGGTTTCTTTCCGATCGGGGAGGGAGTAGTCAGCCATAGCCTGGGCATTCGGTAAATATCCAACCGGTTCGGTTGCTGAGAAATCCGTACCCACGGGTAAAAAAAAAAAAAAATCGGTTCGGGTATTTATTTATTTATTTAGAGTTTAAGGGCATTGCCCATGCGGTCCGATATCAGGCCGATGTCTGTGAAAAGATTACAAGGTTCTTGCCCACCGGTCCATTAAGGGCGTGTTTTATCTTGGTCAAAAGCGGTCGGCCGGGCTCGTGGGATGCTCGGTGCCGTGTTTGATAACACCGCCCTGTTCCCTAGCCATGCTCTGGCGATGCAATTTACCTTCACTCTCTTGGCTCGCCAAGCGCTCCTCCCGTGTTCTTCCTCGGCGGCTCGGCGGCGCTTCCCGAATCTTTGGCGATGGCCGGGAGCGGGGCTGGCTCTCGTGGGCTGTAGCCGGGAAGTAGGAAACTACGCAGCGGCTTCTTGCCCGCCATCCCCCTTCTTAACCCCCCTCTCCTCCCTCCCTCTTCCTCTCTTCTCCCAACTCTGCTCCCATCGTCAACAAGGTAAGCTCAACTCCCGCTTGGTCTTGGTGTTCCCCGGGGCTTCCTCTAGTTCCCAGGTGTGGATGCGCATCCAGGGGCGGCGCCCGCTCTCTCGTCGGCTCGTGAATCGGTCTTCTTCCTCTTCTTCTTCTCCGGCTTGGTGGTGTTGCTGGCTTGGCGTGGATCTGTCGACCCTTCTTTCCCCGTCGGACTGCGGCAAGCTCCTCCCCACCTCGATTTGAGCTGCACCTCCCCCCTCCTACGACCCAAGGTGAAATTGATTGGTTCACTTCGATGCATTCTTTGTTTAACCGATTGGTTCATGTTAGGGTTCTTTACCGTCGTGCTTCGATCGACTGTTGTTGTTTAATTGATTGGTTCACTTGGTAGCCATGATGGCCTTATTATACTTGCTTAGTTGTTCTTGCATGTTAGGGTTAAGCTGTTGTGCTTGGATCTTATTATAGTTGTTCTTGCATTTTATATTGGTCGATGATGACAATAGCTCATGTGCCTTTGGGAGGCGATAATGCGGCCGTGCAATATTGTTTTTGTGAATGCTTGCACTTACATTTGGAGGCCGGCAGGGGGTCTACTTAATTTGCTTATACATCCGTGATGAATGCATGTAGATGAATGCAAATGCGGCTTGAGGTGATGCACAGACAAAATTTCTTTGGGATGGTTGTTGTGATGGTTTGCTTTGTGGTGAATAGGCTTAGAAGGATTAGAGATGAAGAGGTTATCCCTTATGGCCCTAGGACTCATCTTTGAGAGGCATAGATAGAGCACACTCAGAAGATGTACAATTACAATGATGTTGAGTGTATTGCCATGTTGAGGATGAAAAGGGCCCCTTTTTTTTTGCCTGTGTGACTGATTAGGAGTAGAGGTCTAGTTCCCCGAGAGTGTTGGTTGTCCTGTGGAGGAGCGGTGGCAATGTTTATACATGTTGTTGGACACAACTAGAGATTTAGGGTAGTGCACCAATCATTTGCCGGGTCCATTGAGACCGTAAGTAGAATTTTCCACCAAGTTTTGTATGCCATTGGTGAGCTCGGAGGTGATCTGATGAATCCTGCATCCACTGACACACACCCTAAGATTATGGGTAGCCACAGATGGTTTCCCTTTCTGAAGGTACCCTTTTTTTGTGTGTCTTAGAATTTCATAGCTACCTGTCATGGTTTCCTTATGGACTTTCCATTATTTATGTAGAAGTGTATTGGTGCCATTGATGGCACCCATATGTTGGCAAGGGTGCCCAGACACATGCAGCAAGCTTTCAGGGGTAGGCACAAGAGTCCAACACAGAATGTCATGGCTGCTGTTAACTTTAATCTGAAGTTCACATTTGTTCTAGCTGGCTGGGATGGGTCAGCCCATGATGCACCGATTCTAGTGATGCCATTGAGAGAAATGAGTTCACAATTACTGCGGTAATTTGCATTAGTTAGTTGTCACTACAATTTTATCCAATCTGGTCAAGTACACAAATTCACAATGCTTGTCCACCAATTGTAGGTCACTTCTACCTGGTAGATGCTG
Organism: Hyparrhenia diplandra; assembly: GCA_015847255.1. Lineage (NCBI taxonomy): Eukaryota > Viridiplantae > Streptophyta > Magnoliopsida > Poales > Poaceae > Hyparrhenia > Hyparrhenia diplandra. Next base: position 114,766 of record JADLZK010011066.1, read on the forward strand.
GATATGCATGTAGACTTGGCTTCTTGCTACCATATAGAGGGGTCAGGTATCACTTGAGTGAGTTCTCAAGCACAAACCATCCCACCAATGCACGAGAGCTTTTCAATCTAAGGCACTCTTCACTTAGGGTGACTGTGGAGAGGGCCTTTGGTACACTTAAGGGCAGGTTCGGGATTATAGACAACAAATCCTTTCATAAGTACAAGACTCAAGTAAAAGCGGGTCATTTACTGCGCCCCTCTTTGCACAATTGGATCATTGGTTTTGGCTTAGATAGTGTTGTGCCACCCGAGGAAGGATTTGAGGGGGCCTTGCGATGATGATGATGATGATGTCCCCTTAAGGAACCAGCCATGGTGAATGTGAGGGATGAGATTTGCAATGCTATGTGGGCTTCTAGGGGGACAGCTAGGACTTGATTTTCTTTGCATTTGATGGATGTGTAAAATAATTTGGTAGACCCTGGATATGGAACCAATGTATTGTAATGCTATGGATTTTTTTTCATGCTATGTCTAAGACCAATTGTTATTCAATGTTATGGTTGATTTGATGATTTTTGCTTCTGTTGGTTCTCTTGTCCTTTTGTTATTCAAAACTGTGTTTCATTGGTTCTTTACCTTGGTGATCATAGGATGTCCGGGTTTAGGTTTCACGTCTGCTTTGCAAACATGGTGCAAGGTCTTTCTTTGCTCTTGCTCAACCTGCTGGCTGCTTTGAGGCTGTTTTTTGGTGGAATTGAGGGGCTCAGGCTGCTAGAGGTGCACCTCCCTGTTGTTGACCTTGAGGCCGACCCCCGCTTCTTTGGGGCTCCGCTCTTTGGGGCTCAAGGCTGGCTGGAGCTCGTGGCCGCTGGCCCTATGAGGTGGACTAACAACATGTCCGGGTTTGTCCTAAGGAGGATGGCCCAGATTGTGAGTGGGGCTGGTAGAACTGACAAGACCTACAAAGATAAGGATGTGAATGCAGTAGCTAAGGCTCTTAAGAGTCTTTGTGGGTTTCTGTTAGCCAAACTCAGGTGTATAATCACTTGAGGAAGTGGCCCGGGCAAGTAGTCTAAGGTAGCTAAGCTAAAGGACCTTAGTGGGGCAACCTTTGATGATGATGTGCATGCCATAATGTTAGAACAAGACCACTACCTTGGTCTTTGCAAGGTATATCATAAAAAGAAAACTTAGTGCGAAGCATTATCATCTTCTCTTTGTGTCTGTTCTTAATTGTCTGCCCTCACTGCGGGACCACCCTAAGGATCTTTGAGTTTCCGAATACTCCTATCGGGTTCTACACCGAGATGAAGTCCCTCTTTGGTAGCACCTTGGCTCTTTGGTAGGTTTGCCTTAGGATCCAATGAACCTCCGGGGGAAAACAATGCCGATAGTGTTCTTTGCTAATTTTGGAGGGGCAAGACTTTTCTTGTCCAACCAATGAAGCCAAGACCTCGGGCCTTCCCATTGCCTTTGGTGAGGGCAGCAAGGGAACCTTTGCCCTTTGCCCTTTGCCCGCAACTCGGTCGATGGGTGTTGGTGGCATGAGGAAGAGGGCCAATTTCACCGAAGATGAGATGTTGATGATGACCAACATGAATGATGCTATCAACAATGTTGCCAATGCTATGCTCAAACCGGTGCTTTGCCCATATTCACCCCGACCTATACTATCTTGTCATGGAGACCCTCGATTTCTCCACGGAGGCCCCGATTGTTGCACTCACTCACCTTCTTGAGAACAAACCCGGTGGCAATTGGTTTTGTCAACATGAGCAACACCCACGGGGATCATGCTCGTCTTGAGACCTATCTTGTCAAGAACTACTTTCTATAGTTCGGTCCTTGCTTGGCAAGGTGACAGATAGGGGTTTCTTGATGAGATGGTATAAGATCTCCACTTCCCTCTCCAACTACGTCTTCTTTTGACTTTGGCTAGACATTGTGTGCATGGTAGATGGGTGACCAAAGACTGTCCTTTTGGATATAGTTAGTGGGAAGGTGGCTAACTAAAGCTAGTATATTTTGGCTCACTCTATGGGATGAACTCTATTTGGCGAGAACAGGTATTGTAATATTGCAAGCCTCTGTTGGCTTCTTTGTTGAACTTTATTCTACCGCTTATGGTTCTTTGAGGAAATTTTTTCGCCAATGATGACATGTTTGCTTTCTTATGGATATGATGATATTTCTATTTTCCTCTTAGCCTATGATGAATGCAATGACAAATTTATGATCTCCCACTTGTTGAGGAACTGGGCATATGCACTTATTATTCATGATCGTCATCGAGACATGGCTCACGTCCATGCCCAATGCAAGCTGTTATCATCCAAAAGATGACTTGATGTTTGGAAATTTGGATGTGAGCCATGCCTTCATGGCCTTTATGACTTTGTTACCCGGTGGGAGAGATGGCTATTTGTGATCCTTATGCTCCAAGTAGGAGAGATGGTTATGGAATGGCAATGCAATCCGAGGCTAATCATTTCATTTCAGCTCTTATGTTCTTATTGTTCCAATGGCATAGATGGTGATCATCCTTCTTTGGTCTTTGGTGATCCGATATGATGATATTTACGTTGGAGGATCTTTGGTGATCATCCGCTTTGGTGCCGGTGATCCGGAGGCCTAGTTGTTGGTTTGTTTGGTTAAATGTGCTATGACCGGCTTGTTCAACTCAAAATTGAACTCAATCTTGTTGTAATCGGTTGGCCAATGATGCATGACTTGAACTGATTTGTCTTGAAGCTATGTATTAGCCGAGGCCATTAATTTAGACCTTTACAAACCATTTTATCATGTCTTATATGCATTCTTGTTAAACCGTGTTCCTTTCAACTTGAAAACCTGTTGAAACATGGGGTTGGGCTGGCCGCAATCAAACACCATCTCATGGTGGCGGTTGTTGGCGATTGGGGTTGGACCAGGCCAACCAGGGGTGAATCAAACAAGAAAAGCAAAAACCAGGGCTCCGGGGGGCCAAATGAATCAAACATGGGGTTTGGCCCATGGGAGCCGGGCCAAGGGGCGGCGAGGCGGCTCGCCCGGCCCGGCTTTGCTAGAGACCCGCGAAATCAAACACGCCCTAACGGGCCAATGGACCATGAAAGATTACAAGGTTTTGTGATGGGGACCATCCATCCAAACATGCCCGAGGATAGCGAAATAGTCATAGCGATCCGCGCAAAAGCAAAGTCCGGACACAACTAAGTTTTAAGACTATGAACTACATCGGCATCAAGCTACCAATCGTAAAGTAGGCTGTGAAAACATGACTCCCCGAGCAAGACTTGATTTCTTCTCCCTTGATTGTTGTCCTTAGCTTGATTCAAAACTTCACCGTCTTTTGATTAGTTCTTGTGACCCACTTCCCGAACATCACTTCTATGTCGACCACAAGACTTGGGAGGCCTCGGTCTTGATCATTGGCACCTTTGTCGGCAAAGTATTTCTCTTCTTCTCGGGCGAGTATAACCCATTTTTGGATTTGTCTTCGCTATCATCACTAGTAACGAAATGATTTTGCGAGCACTTGCAAAATCTTTTCCGTGGCGGGCACTTTTTTGCCCGTCACGGAAAATACCCGCCACGTCGACGCCCGTGACGGGCGTTTTTTTGCACCGTCACGGAAAGATTTTTACGTGGCGGGCACCTTAACACGCATGCCACGCAAAATAAAATCTTTTGCGTGGCGGGCGTGTTAAGGTGCCCTCCGCAAAAAATCTTTTCCCATGCATCTTAAAAGGCCCGCCGCGCACAAAGAAAGGCCCAGATAGGCCCGAGATGAGCCCGATTTCTACCATGGAGTATAAAGCTGAGACTTAGGGTTCCATTCAACATCCATCCTCTCCCCGGCCGCCACCACCACTCTCTCGGTGTCTCCTCCTCTCTTCCTCACTCGAAGTCTCTTCCCACCTACGGAGGACTCAGCGTGGAGGACACGCCTTGGCCGGGAGGACACGCTTCCTTATTTGGAGGATCAAGGCAGCGCCCGGACGCGCTGGGGCGCGAAGGACAGCTCGCAGCCGCTGGCGGCTTCACGGCTTTCGCGAGCCGGCGCCGGGGCGGACGGAGGCCTCGCCGCGTCGCTTGCGCGGCGACGGTCGCTCGGGCCGAGGCGGGGCGGGTGTGCGGGGCGAGACGAGAGGCGCGGGCTTCCTCCGCCCGCGCCAACGCGTCTTCCGGCCGGCTGCCGATGTCCACGTCCAGGTGGCGGATCCGGCCGCGACGGCGTTATCCGTGTTTGATCCAGTGGCGGCCACCACGGTAACGACCTCATCCACCTCCGTGGCGGATCGGGCGTGCCTCCCTTCGGGCGGAACCCTAGGCGTTGGATCGCGGGCGTGGCCTCACGGAGCCAATACCGGGCGGTCACGCTTCACGCGCGGCTTGCCCGCGTGGCGGCGGATCGTGCGGCCCGGCGCTCTTTGCCGAATGGGCTCGATGGGCCGTAGCCAGGTTGGCCCGGGCCTGTCCCTGCTTTTTTTATTTTTTTTCAAAACTTTTGCGTGACGGACCATTGCATTCTCTCGCCACGGCGATTCGACAACCGTGACGCACAGAGCCGCCACGCAAAAGTTCGGAGATTAACCGTGACCTTTGCTTAGTGACGGGCCCGGTACGCCACGCAAAGTCGATTCGCCCGCCACCCAAAATCATTTGGGTACTAGTGCATGTAGAGAAGTATCTCCATACTCCTCCACCCTTTGGTTCGGTATTTACGAGAACAGTATGCGAATTGATCCCAAAAAAAAAGATATAATAGCATGTTCAAAAACTAATTTGACATAATTTCATAGATAATAATAGTGCAAAATACCCATTTAAACAAATAGCGTGTATAGCGCCGCTATAAGCGGCGTTGTAGCACGCCAATTGAAACGCCACAATGCTATTGTCAATTTCCACGCTATTGCCGCTATAGCACGCTATTGCGCCGCTAAAAGCGCGCTATTTCTACGTTATTGCGCCGCTAAAAGCGCTATTGGCGCTATAGCACGCTATTTCCACGCTATTGGGCTATAGCGGCAAAGACAGCCGGCTCTCTATCGCACATAATCTGCGGCTATAGCGGCGCTATAGCGGCAAATAAGCGCCCAGAAAAGCCCGACACTATTTCTCATAGCCCGCGATAAAAAACATGACAAAATACAAATACATATAAATGTCCACATGACTATTAGTGTAAGTGCCAAAATTATATAATATAATAGTCTATAATAGTACAATCAATAATTAAGATCATACTTTGATGGTTGCACCTATAATATAACTATATATGATTTTTTTTTCTTTATGGTTTCTACATTGATGTTGTGGATATCTTACATTCATGGATATGATTTATATTATTGTTGTTGCACTCAAGGAGTTAGATCACATATTCATGTTATTTTTGATTAAACGTCCATCTGCTAATATTCTACAGATATCATGTTTCTCCCTACACCTAAATCCAACATATTTATTTGGAGATATGCCCTAATTTAAAATAGGTAACATAGAAACACACATATGAAATTAGATGCTTAATACAACACACAAAATTGTATATTTTAAATGAATTTATTAGTTCACTCCGCATACATATATGCTGCGTACGCGGATCTGGCAGGGGTCGTCGTATCGCGTATCCGATACGCCGCGGATACGGATACGGCTCGGATACGCGATGGATACGATCCATGCCGCATTACTAAGAATATTGGATACGCATACTAGCCAGGATACTTGTATCGGATACGTATGGGCCAACTTGGATACGTCTCATGAAGGCCTAAATAGCACTCCCGCTGCGTGACCTATTTTTCGGCTACTGCCTCCGGCCTTCGCAGACGCTTCGCATCGTAGAACCAGAACGCCGCCACATCTCACCCACTTTCTCACGTGTGACTTACGCACTCGCTTCGACTGGAGAGCGGCTACCGGCGGCGGCGAGATTTAGCCAACTTAGTTGGCCGCCACTCACAAGAACACACTCGGCTGACGAGATCGCCGGCTTCAACGGGCGCTATGCATCGTAAAAGGAAACTAATGCGCGACCGTAAGTAAATACTGAACTAGTCCTAGTGTAGCTGAACCGTCACCGGGATGGCCGCCAGGCTCCCTGAAGCCCGCGCCCAAAGCCACCGCCTCGTCCTTGATTACTGCAGGAGTTGTGTTGTCGACCTCTCCACGTTGCCAAAGGTCCTCCTGGTTCCTCTCCTTCCATAGCTCCCAAATAACCAAGAGAACAAGGGAGTCAAACCCTTTAGTAAGGCTTGTGCACTCAGCGTCTTGACGCTAGCCACCATGTGACCAATCTGCCGTCGGTGTAGGGCACGGTGTGATCCACCTGCGGCGATTCCCGAAAGGGGCAATGCCACACCTCCCCTGGTGTAGACACAGTACCAAGTAGGTGGTCGGCGATCTCTACGTAGTTTGTCGCAGCGCAGCGCTGATCCGCCCGGCTAGCTGCGTATCACCATGTTGCATGCGTCGCTCGCATCCCCACACCCACCGTGCGGGCCGAGCCGAAGAAGAACTTTCACCTTCGGTGGCGCTCGACACGCCATAACTCCTTGGCTCCGAGCAATCTTGCCGATCCGATGAAGAAGGCGTTGTAGGCTGATGTTGTGGTGTACTGACCGAAAGTCGTCTATTTTGGAATGTGTGCCATCATTCACATCTCCTCCATAATCGGGTACTAGAAGTCATTTAGGAAATCATTGTGCATACCAAGGAGGTATTAGGCAGAGCTATTTTTTTCTGTTTGCCTCTAATAAATACGGTGATGGGAGTATTATAAGCACAAAGATCTTCTTGGCTCGCTAGCCAGCGCGACGAGTCCTGAGGCTGCTGTGCTGGGAGGTCACTGGTTCGATTCCTTGCCCGCGGTCAATTTCTTTTGCGTTTTTTTTTGCCTTTGCTGCTTTTTGCATGGGGCTGTTAGGTTTGTGGACGTCGACGCGCGCTGCCGCTGCTCGCTCCGTTTTTTTCCGCCGTCCGTCTTGCTCGCGCTGGGTGCATCGCCTGGGCGCGCTGGTTTGGCACGCTTGTTGGTTTTTTTCGTTCGTTCCTTGCATCGGCTCTCTGGTGCGCGGCTTGACCGGTCATTTTTCGGCATTTTCGTTGCTCGCGCGCTTGCTACTCGGCAAAGAGTCGGGCACGTGCTCCGACTCCGGCGCGGCGGAGTCCGGCACGATCTCGATGGACTCGAGTCCGGCATAAACTTGATGGACTCCGAGTCCAGCACGACGGTGTCCTGCTGCTCGGCGAGAACATCCGACGCCACGCCCACGGACTCCGGCACCACGGACTCGGGACAAACGAGTCCACGGTGAGGACGAGCAGCGATGGCGAGTAGGGACCGGCGATGGCGACCTAGGCACGCATAACGGGCGTTGCAGCCGTCGTCACGCCATGGAAATTTTGCAAATATCCCCTGCTCGCGAGGAGAGAGAGCAGAGCCGTCATCTCGCGGGGACGGCCGCAACGGCCCGTGCTCCCAGCGGACTCGACCGCTGGGTTGGCGTTATCTGGCCGTCGGCTTGAGTCGATGACGGCGGATCTAGCTGGCGCGCGAGTGGAATGGATCGCACCAAAATCGAAGCCATCTTCTTCGTCCCTTCATCCTCACCACCGCGGGGACGGCAGCAACGGCGGCGAGAAGGCGACCGCCGCAAGACCGAGGCGTCAGCGGGGCGGCGGCGCAGTGGCAGGCATGGGATGGAGCGCGAGCGGGCGTGGGCGAGGGAGTGGCACACCGCCCCCAGTCCCGTCGTCCGCAACATCCCTCCCCGCCCCACCACACCAGAATCGACATCGCCCGGGCCGTGCTATGCTCCGTGCCGTGAAGAGGAAGAAGAGATGGGTAAAAATGTAATTTTATTTCACTCTCGGGGTTCACGATGCAAAAGAGTCGAGAGAGAAAGAATTTTAGATCTAGCCTTGGTTGGTTTGGGGAAAGTCCAGGGCCCCCGATGAAAAAAAGTTTTTCTTGGTTTTCTTTTTTCTCTTTATCGGCTGAATCTAGTTTAATTTAATTCATAATAATTTATACAAAAATCGTAAACAGCAAATGTGTTCAGTAATTTTGATTCTCATGGCTGTGAACTCATCAGTTACCTACATATAATATAGTATGATTTAGGATTTATTTGTATCAATTAGCAACATGATGATATATAGAAATGTTATTCATGATTGATCGTGGCTATATATAAGCATTAAATGATTTGTAGAGAGCCAAATAGATCTTAGTTGTCAGGTTTGGTTGTATGGTAGCCGCCTATTCACCGCCTCGTGTTGTAAATTTCAAGAACGTGCAGACAGCACTGTCTCACGGTTGTACATTAAAGACCGATTGGAAGTCTGGGTAGGCATGTGAACGGACGGGAGTGAGGATCGATGGCGAGCAGATTGAGTACGCATGCAAACGGACAGGAGCGAAGTCGATGCGATTAGGAAGGTGCCGCGTAATTAAGGAGGGGCAAAAACGTCCTGAGCCGGTGCGCCCGTGGCGACTTCTTTTGCGCTCTGCGCGTTTGGACGGAAAACGACTTGTAATCCCATTACGGAGGGAGTACAGGTATACACCTCGTATTTTTTAGAACAATTTTTTGGACATCGTATATCTATCTGACAGAAGAACATCACCTGACCACTTTTTGCTTCCCTCGTCGCCTCTCACCACGCAACCCAGGCCACTATTTACCTTTTCTTCTCCCGATACACGCCGCCGCCGCCGCGCCGCCTCGCCACGGCGGCGCCGCTCCACCTCGACACGCCGCCAGTCCACCTCGCCGGTCCATCTCTCCCATGAGTTTCCTCTCTTTCCATGTGCTGATGCTGCGACGCGTTGAGGTAGAGAGAAAAATGAAGCTTGTCTACGAGATGGAGGCTGCGACGGCGTCTGACCATCTGGAGGAGGCCGGCGCGGCCGTCGGAGCCGGCGAGGGCGACTGCGACCCTCTGCTCGTTGGGAACCAAACGGAAGTGAGAGAAGAAAAGGAAACAAATGCGGAGAGAGAAGGCCTGCAGGTGCCCTCTTCGCACGTCGCACCGGTCACCAAATAAAATAATGCGTGCGAGTACTGCTTGTGTACTGCAGTATACGAAAGTACTCCCTCCGTTCTACAATACTTTATTCTTTTATTTCATATAAAGCGTGTTTGACCTCTCGCCTTATTCAACTTTTTTTAATAAATATTACCATTTTTGTTATGACTTAATACATCACTAAAGATATTGTAATAATGTGGGGATCAATATTTTGGATGACCCCAATCCGTCAATCAAGACCCTCTCGACATCATGTCTCGATGATTCTAACCAAGGACCTCTCCTCCACCCATGGTCGCCTACGGAGCAGATTATCTGGCGCACGAGCTTTTCACAAACAGACCTCTTTCCGCCTCGCCGAGGTCTCCGTCGTCGACCTTTTCACGCGCACTCGAAGCTCTCGGCGAGACCTCTTTCCGCCGGGCCGAGACGGCCCCTTCAAGTTTTTGCGCTTAGAGCTCTCCAACCTCTCTCTCCGTCGCCCGCCGAAGCTCGAGCTCGGCGAACCGCCAACAAACGCCCCCTACGAGCTCGTCCCCGGCATCACGCTGAAGACCGCAGTAGTACGTGAGTTGGCCAACCACTTCCCTCGGCAGTGGGCCACGCCGAGGCACGCGTTGGCGAAAGACGTGCCCGCCTGCCGCCCGCCCATGCCCCCGATGACCTAACAAAGGCCCACCACGCACGCGCAGGTACAGCGCGACGGCGCATACCTCATCCACACGGCATGGGCACCCCCACGCCGATGACCGATTCCAACCACGATTGGGGTCGGGCAGGACCCCTTTACCGCCACTGACCGGGATTCGCACAGGCAAAACGACGACCAATTTTGGCGCCCAAGGCCGCCAAGAGCTCAAGAGGGCCCCTCGGCAACCAAAGAGCTCGATCCGATCTCGATCGTCAGATCCTCGCCAACTCAAAGAACTCGCCATCATGACCGGGAGACACTACACTACCCGCAGACGCCATCGCCGCAACATGGGCACCCCCACAATCGAAGGGACGCCTTTCCAACTACGGTCAAGGACCAGGTGACGCATGACCACCGCCCATGCCCCGACCGCCATGTGCGGCGGCGACGACGGTTCAAGATCAAGGCGCCGAGAGCTCGAGGTAGCTATTGGCCAACCCACGAGCTCGCCGAAGAGCTCTTTTCGCCGACAAGACACAGATATCATATTGTTCCACCTACCCCGCCCCAACTCGGAGAGCTCACATGTTCTATCCCCCCTTGCTACTATAAAAAGGAGGGGTAGGGTCTTGATTGGGGCAAGCAGCAAGAAAAGAAGAAGAACAAGGCACCCGGTTCTTCTCAAATCCGCATCCTCACTCTCATATTGGCACTTGCCTCAATCATAGAGACACAGGAGCCCGCTCCCTCTCTCGCTTCCGCCAGATGCGCACCCGTCACGAGCATTTGAGCTCGGATAGTGAACACCTTTGGACTAGGGAGCCCGACTTTGCCCCGAACCAAAAGATAAATTCTCGTGTCATTGTCTCCAGCTAGGCCATTCTGAGTCCGCACTAGCCACCATTCTTGTGGACGGTGGTATTAGACCACGACAAATAACGTTTTGTTTGTTTTATAATTTACATTAAAAATTTGAATAAGACGAGCAAATCCAAACACGCTTTATATGAGTCAAAAGAATTACAAGTATTGTGAAACGGAGGGAGTACCGTATATGTGTCAGTGTATTTGATGTTAAAGTTTGTATTTCGGTTGAGGTAAAGGTGACGTGAATCTCGAGATACTAGATACGGTTGCATGTTTGGAAGCACGTGCTCTTGAAAGCAAATTTAACTTTCTCTGTCGCCATCGCCACTGGATTGGATTTGGATGGATGAATAAAGTGACCGACCATTTCTTCCTCCCCTTTTGTTGCTTAAGTTGGGACTAAATCGGCCGGCAGACATTCTATCCGCTCTATCATGAATGTGTTGAGCTCTCGGACCTGTTATATTGTTATAAACGGTGACGACGGGAAACGACGAAGAACAAGATCAAACCACGAGAGAGACATAAGATTTAGCGTGGAAAACCCTCCCAATGCGGGAGAGTAAAAAAACCACGGACGCCACCAAATAAACACTCCTCATTATTATCAAGGGTCGATTATAACGCCGATGCGGCGCTTACAAGAGAATGAGACAATGTGCAAGTGGAAACCCTAGACAGGGTATATGTACCCACCACTGGAAAATCGATTAGTTCTGTGTGTGCCAAAACACACAGAAAAAATACGAATCCCGCCAGAAAAAGTTTTTTGTGAGCGTGTACCGTCGAAAAAAAAATACACACAGTAAATACGTTGACAGAAAAATTCAATTTTTCTGACAGTGCACGCTCAGAACAATATTTTTCTGATGGTAGTGCACACACAAAAAAAACTGTTGGTCAGATTAAAATACTTTTTGTGTGCTTGAATCCGCACAGAAAAAAGAAGTAAACACACACAGAAAAACAGAAATGAACATTAAAAAAAATAAAACTGAAGCAACAACATATTAAAATATATATTGTCCATCCAGTAATTTTGGGAATGACAAACGAAGTTCCATTCAAATAATACATAAATCAGTAGTCCATCATCAATGGAGTCAACACTAGTGTTAAAAGTAGACTCAGTCTAATCTATCGGCACATATATTTGGTCATTTACATGTTCAACATGAATACTACAATGAATTCACAAACATGGATATGGATAAAGAAACCAATCTATTTTTTTTCTAGTTCAGCCAATAGTAAGATACTTCACCATGCACTCCATCTCTACCTGTTAAGGAAAGGTGTATTTTTAGACAGCAAGAAAAGAACTAGTATTCTAAGAAAATTGCCTTTTATTGATCAAAGTGAGTATAACTCAGTACCTTTCATCTCCAGTAACATCCTGTGCTACAAGCATGCCTAAAATGATTATGATTGAATCTGCAAGCACAAAAACAGTAGTTCAGTGGTGCAAGAGATTGAATCTGCAAGCACAAAAACAGAACTGGCATCACAAAAACACAAGTTGCTTCGGCAATCCAGTTCCAGTATAGTACAAATATGAATTCTTTTATCTTATGATATAGCATCTACCTAAAATGATTAAGAAGAGTTGCCTAGCAGTAACCATGCCTAGCAATCACTCTTTATCAGCTACCAAGCTGCAAGGAATTTGTAGCAGTTAGTTGCTAAACAGCAATTGCAGAGGTACTCTGAACTGAATATGTGAACTATTTTAGACAGAAAGAACTAAAAACTACAAAGCTGATATGAGAATACTAGTTATGTTGCACAGTCTGCAACTCACACATTTTGTTACTATCCACCACGTCTAGTCCATTACAAGAATATGCAAAAAGAGGGGGGCAAGGCAATATGTTCTAGTCATCACCATATATAGGCAAGTTTATTATTATCCACACCATGTTGTAGACTACTAATTTCCCTAAGCACGGAAGCACCACAATTTTCAACGAAGCAGCATACTATCTCAGCCTAATACACAAATTACAGAGAACCCAGCAGCAGTTTTGCACACATGCTGTTGTCTAAATAATATATGGTCAGATTTTACATTAAGGAATTAACAAGTCCATCCTTAAAAGAAGTTGGCAGTTTCAGTAATCGTGGCAAATAATAGTGCAGATTTCTCATGTAGCAGTACTACCCATCTAGATTACATATATGTACAGCTCCTGGCCCTGCACCTGCACAATCTTTAGCTGCAAATTTTGATACCCCGAAATGTGATAGATGGAAGCTGCAGAGATCCATATGACAGACATATATATCAATCGCTAACCAATGGACCATTCGGAGTTCAGATAGAAGGGAAGGAGTCAATGCGTCATGCAGAACACAACTGGATGTTGGGGTTGTACCTTTCTTGGCCGACAGTGTCCTAGATCTCGGCATTGGCGACCTCGTCGTTGCAGTGGATGCGAGTGGCAATCTCAACAATTTCCAACAGCGCTTGGAGGAGATCTGCCACCTCCTAGCCTCCGTAGATGGATCCACCCCCTTCCTTCACCCGTCCTGCGAGCCAGAGCAATTATGCCAACTGTGGGACATAGAGATACGAAGAAGAGAAGACATCTTCAATACCTGTGGTGGGGGCAGTTGCCGGCGATAGCGGCAGAGACGGATGAAGGAGACCGCTGCCGCCACCGCCACGAGCATCATCCTGTCACCATGGATGGGAGGGGCGGGGATTGGATTGGTGAGCCCTCGCGCGCCCTTGCCGAGCTCGGCAACCATCGCCAGGATGCGTCTCGGAGTGGAAGACTGGATGCGGCGTGAGGGCGCTGAGGATTGGGAAGGGCACGGAGGTGGCGCAGACTAGGGTTTGGTGGATTTTATTGGACCTCGGAAGCATATCAGCCGTCCATGCTCCGATCCGACGACCAAAAGATCATGGGCCCAACAAGCCTGGTAATATTGGGCTACATTGTTGTGGGCTGAACAACTATAAAAAATATAAATATATTTCATTATTTGAAACATATAGTATAGTTTTGGGCTAGTAAATAAATTATTTCAAATGAAAAAGGTCAACAACGAAGTTGTAGAAATATACAGTAATTTTTGTGGTGGGTGCAAAATCTTTTTGTTTTGCATACGTAATTCAAGTAGTTTGTCGACGCTGCGGGGAGAAAAAAGACAAGTAATTCAAATAATCATCGAGAAAAACCTAAGATTTTACGTGGGATCATATTTTGGGTGTAGATGACTACAAAAAAAAAATTCAAGCCATTTTGACACCAGCAGACTCAACATCCTCCACAGAGGTATATGGAACCTTTCATCCAACCATGTCTCCCACACTTAGGCTTTCCATAATTATGTGATTCATGTGTATTCCACTGTGGTATTAGCCTCAAACTTTTTCCCACACTTACACATGCCCCTGTGTGTAGGAACCGCCAATTTTGAGATTTTTTCTGAATTGGTTTGGTACTTTTTCAGTTTAATTGAATTTTCGCACGACTTCTCGGTAATTATATGTTGAACTGAGTCCACTCCAAAAAAGATTTGGAACGGTGCAAAACTTTTGCGACAAGGTCTCTTGTGCCCTAGGAGACAGATTTTTTTGTGGAGGTGGGTGCAAAATCCTTTTGTTTTGCATACATAATTCACCATATGCATGCGCCGCACGTGGCACCTAAAAAAAAATACAGTAATTCAAATAATCATCAGAAAAAATCTAAGATTTTACGGGGGTCATATTTTGGGTGAAGATGACTACAAAAAAAAAAAAAAAATTTCAAGCCATTTTAACACAGGGAGATTCAACATTCTTCACAGAGGTATATGGAACCTTTCACCCCAACCATGTCTTCACACTTAGGTTTTCCATGATTATGTGGTTCATACGTATTCCAATGTGGTATTAGTCTCAAACTTTTTCTCACACTTGCAAATGCCCTGTGTGTAGGAACCGCCAAGTTTGAGATTTTCTAAATTGGTTTGGTACTTTTTCAGTTTAATTGAATTTTCTAGGCGACTTCTCCGGTGAATTATAAGTTGAAGGCGAGTCCACCCCAAAAAGATCTAGAACGGTGCCAAACTTTGCGACAAGGTCTCTTGTGCCATTGGAGACAAAATATGAGAAATGTGACGTCATTTTTAGATAGCAAATGACTCCAAGTGAAAAAGATATAAACCATAAAATTTTTAAATTCATCAAGATCTATATTTTTATTTTGTTCATTTCTCCATCGTTCTTTTGTTTGAACAACTGAAATCTTGAATTTGAAAAAATAACAACTTCAAATGAGATTTTGAAATAGCAATGATTCAAATTTGAAAAGAGTCATCGACTACAAAGTTGTACAATGTCGTATGAAAAGGTAACCAATATAATGGCTATAAAACATAGTGAATTGATAGAGCATTATTTTAGAAAAATTTAGGGAAAAAAATCATCAAATTTGAAGTTAGTATGTGGATAAAAAACTAGTTGCAAGTTTTATAGAGAGATTAAAAAAAAAAACTGCACTTGTTCATATGAACTTACTATGAAGGAGCTTCCTCAATTTTTTTCGTGTGTTTTTACATTTTTTACGTGTGTTTTATAGAAACGCACACAAAAATCGCAATTTTTACGTGAGTAACTAATTTTTCCGTGTGTATATTGTCACGCATACGAGAAAAATGATTATTTTTTAAATGCGTTTTTGTATTTTTGTGACGGGATATTCTAAAACCCACGAGAAAAATTACCTTTTTTCTGTGCGGTGTATCGAAAAAAAGCACGAGAAAAAATTGAACACGCTTTCGAGAACTAATCCATTTTTCGATAGGTGACCGCCCGCCCGCCCAAGCCTTCGGGCGACGGGCCTCCGCTTCGCTAGGGCGTAAGCCCGGCCTCCCTTATAGGCCTGAATTTGGAACATATTCAACATATATATATGTGACATGTCAAATCAACCCAACACTCGGTCTGCACGCCCTTCTTCTTCGTCGCATCACATTGCATCTTTGCCACCATTCTCGACCATGGTTGTTGGCCGTGGTGGAGGCTCCTGCTGCTCTCGCAGGACGGGGAGCTGGAGATCGATCGTAAAGCTGAGCACATTTTCAAGTTCATTCGACAGCACTCTCTGAATAACTTCAATCTCGACGAGTCACAACGTTTAATTATAGAGCAGGCCAAGGTGAAAGCGGTTAGGAGAACATAGCAGCAACTGAATTGTCCATTTCATTATTATTACTGTTTTTTTTCCCTTTTCTGAAAGACCATAATTTTATTTCTGTATTATTGTAAGTGATTACTGATTAACAGTGTGGACTGTTGCATTTACATTGCACTGACGAAGCTCTGTCTGACTCTCTAAGTCCGGCGGTGCTCGGTGCAGAGGCTCCGATGGTGGTAGTCGTCGTCCACAGGCCTCTACGTCAGCTGCCCTATATGCAAACACACACCAATAGTGATTGGAGTTCAGCAAAAGCAGTTTCATTTATTTAAATTTCAATTTTTTTTCTTATGAGCACGCTGTTGCGCGTTTTTAATATTTAAATTTCAACTGTATATGGTGTCGCAGCTGCGACGGTGGACTCGTTGGGATTGGGAGGGTTGTACTCAAGCGTGCTCTGTATATTGTACAGTATCTGTGGGAGGCTCAACACAAATCTATCAGTATTTGCCGTATTTATATTCTCACAATTTGTCGTTGCATGTATGCAAGTTGTTTTGCTTTCATGCAATTCATGTTTGTTCAGGTACGTGTTAGGTGCATTGCATAGTGTTAGGCGCTTAGAGTGAGTCCTGATGGATTAACCCAACAAGATATATGGCAGTTAACACTACTGTACTACCCATCCTTTTCTGCACCGTAACTCATGCAAAATGAGGATAAATTTTATTAAAGCTTCTACAAGATCTTCGATTTTTTGGCCAAGCATTCTCCTATCGCTTCCCTCTAAAGTGCTTTTTTCAAATGAAAGGGTAGCATTGTAATCGTGACATTAACCCCACTCCCTCACACCCGGTAACCCCAGGCACGCACCCCTCCCCAACCCGCCGCGACCCCCACCCGAGATCCCGACGCAGGTCCTCTTCGTCGCCATCGCTGGTCGCCCCTCTCGTGTTGCGCCGACGCCGGTCCGCCCTCGCCGTCGCCGTGGCGGTCGCCCTCGCTCAAGGACCCTGCCTCTCCACCTGGCCCTCGTCCGCGCGCCGCCACTCCCTCGCCCTCGCCATTCCCCGGCGGTGCCTTCTCAGCCGGACTGCCCTCGACGTCGCGCGGCGGTGCTGCCTCAACCGGAACTCCGCCCCCAGCGCGAGGACGCGGTGGTCGCCTTAGCCTCCGGTGCATCTCCACCGGCGGACCTGCACCCCGAACTCCGCCTGCCTGAAGGTGAGGAACCCGACGGCTGATCTCCGACTTGCCGGCCACGAGAACGTACCCTTCCACGACCTTCATTGCAACGTATTGGGTAATCTTCGATCTCACCAGTATCTTTTTTTTTTTCTTCTGTTGTAATCTATTGATCATGGTGTTCAGAGGCCAGAGCAACCCTAAACTGAAATGCCACATTGGAACCTGCAGCTAGCAATCACTCTGCACTAGTAATGTTCCATTTTTTCAGTACCTAAACCAGGCTCAGAGGCCAGAGCAAGTCCTCTCTTATTTTAGCTGTATAGAATTTAGATGACTGCATATGTAGTATCTATCCAGGTGATTACCACTGTTTATACAGAAGGTTGTGTCTAGGGGCACTACTTATGCCTACACTGGTGCATAGTAGATCATACTAACAGTACTCAATGGGTTAAAGGTTAAATTTAGTTTTGATTTTGAGTACACCAATGTGGATTTGTTTGCAATCTTTTTGGAACACTGTCTCAAGCCTTGTCTCAGTACTAGTACACTCTGACTGAATGTCTTAAACTGAATCTTGGAATGCTGTTGACAATGTGTATGCATATGTAGTTAGAAACTCATGGTTTCTGCATCTGCTAGAGAATGCTGTTGTTTGAAGCTCCATCTGCTTTGGAGCATCCTAAAGTCTTAACTTAAATCAGCTAGCTTTTAAGTGGAAAATTATCACATCACCAAACAGTCACTTTTGATTTATCTATTCAGCTCCAGCAGCTCTTTTGAGGTCCTCAATGCCATCAGTGATATCTTTATTGGGATATGATGAGCTTTTTAGTTCCATTTGTACTGTTCTCTACTTCCCCAGTGGGCCAAATTTAAATGATTAGATCATGTACCATGTTCTCTTAATACTTGTGTATTTGGATTCCATCTTGCAAACTTTGAAATGGTTAGAGTTGAATATGTGCAGACATTCAAACATGATGTGGTGTGTCATGTTACTGGGAAACTTTTGTTAAGCTATTTAGTTTTTTTTTTTGGCTGGATCTTACCAAAGCGAGTATTTTTTTCTGTTCCTTTGTAGGATTTGGTTAGATTTCAAAATATGCTATCCAATATTGTACTTATGCTGTTTTCACTTTGCATCTCAAAAATGAAATGCCTGTCTTCCTCATTTGCTAAGGCTCCTCTGATGCTTTAATTAATTATTTTGTTTACTACGTTCTGTGACCTGACAAATCTTATATTGATGGAGTGGAGGCGCAGGCACCGGCAGTGGAGCCACAGTAGGTGCGGGAGCTGATGCAACTGAATTCTCGGGAGAAAATAGACCTGAGCAAGGCACATCTTGGTGAAGCGGGGAGACTAACTGATGCCGGCAAAACAGGATTGCAAACTAACAAATTGAAGGCGACTTCCTGTCAGCGGCAGCACTAATAAGAACACCTGGTCACTGATCATTCATTAACTAGTATGTTTGTATGGCATTTCAACCTCTGCAGCTTGATCTCAGTTTCCTTTCATGTCTAAACTCGCTAGCCTTTTCGACTTGTTAGTTTGGCACGACATAGTAAACTGCTCCAAATTTTTTTGTAAGTAACTAAGTATTCTTTGGAATGCTGTGCTCCAGTGGGATGAGATGCCCGGTGTTGCCAGTGCCCACTGCCCACTGCGGCACTGCCTCTTCATGTTTCGTGCCCTTCATTAAGCATCCAGTGAACTGATAAATCTCTGAAGTTTCAATTATAAACTCTCTAAGCACATTCAAGTGTTAGGGAATTATTATGTAATGGCTACAAAAGTCTATTTGCATGTTCCTTTGAAAGTCTGAATGAAGCAGACAAATTAGCCACGGTGTGACCTCATCTTGATGAGATGACAGTAGTACTTCTCATGTGTTTATTATCTTTTCGTTTGGTTACCCGAGGGAAGCGACGCCTTGGGCTCTGCCTGTATCTATACTTAAAACTATATACTCTTCGTGGAGACTAAAAATTGACTACGATCCTATAGTCACGGTGCTGCTGTAAATGAAGATCCTAAAATCACGGCACAGTTTCCCTCTTCCCCACGTCGCTGGTATATCTAAAATAATTTTTCAACTTTGCAATAATAATAAGGGTAAAAATTAAACAGCAATGGGATACAAACACATATACATGAATAGCATAATGGTCAGCCCCTGGAGTTTGAGCTGCAATTCATGGGTTCGAAACCCATGAAAGTGCTGTTTTTTGTTTTACAATATTTTTGCTATTTTTACCTTTGTTTTAATTTTTTTTCCATTTTGACCTTTGTTTTGATTCAAATATATGGGTACAATCATGCCAGTACAATTTTAAATGATTTGAACCATATGCAACTATTCATCCATCACAACCATGAACATCTCTCACTTACACCCAAAATTATATGTGAGACTTGTTCATGGTTGTGAAGGATGTGTATCACCACATTCTCAAAATCATTGTAAATTTTTATGTCATGATCATACACCAAAATCAGTTGTCCATTCAAGTTTTTAGATTTTCTACCTAGTATACAATATTTTTATATTTTTCTTTAATTTACCATCAAATAATCACAATAATAGGTAAATTTGTTCAGAAAATTGTACAAATGCACATAACATCATAGTTTGGCTCCACTAACATGTCATTAATTTTTCAAATGATTTGGACAAAATGACACTATGGATCCATCACAACCATGAACCTCTCTCACTAACTCACATGGCTCTATGTGAGCATGTTTATGGTTATGAAGGATGTGTATCACCACTATCTTCAAATAATCTGAAATTTTAATAGGGTGTTCATGGATCCAAACTATGATGTTGTGTGCATATGTGCAATTTTCGAACAAGCTTACCTATTTCTGAATGTATTTCTAGATTTAATAAAGAATAAATGTTAAAATGCCCTATACTTCATGGAAAAATCCAAAAACTTGTAGGGATACACCATTTTGGTGTATAGTCATGAAAAAAAGTTGCAATAGATTCTCGACAAAGTGACGGGTGCACGTCCTCACAAAGAAATACATGTCTTACTACGACCAATGTGACTATGTTACGGATGTCGCTACATGTGAGATATGTGTATCACCACAATTTCCAAATCATCTTAAACTTAATTAGTATGTTAGTGGAGCCAAAATTAGCTGTCTATGCAAAAAAATTACAAAAAAATAAAGAACATAGAGAAAAAAAAAACACCGTTCAAAAAGCATGTGCATAGCGGGGTTTGAACTTGGGAGCTCGGGTTCTCAAACCAATTAATATAACCATTGGGCTATCAATGTATTTTTGATACTAAACGAGAGTGATTTTATTTGAACCAAAATTATCGACTGACCTAGCGACGCTGAGTGGCCCGTTTTTCGCCTCGAGGGCCCAAATGTCCAAGCTGCCCCGCCTCGACGAGGCCGGCATGCCGCATGCGGTTTTCCCCTACTGGCCAGTATACCCCCGCCACCGCCGGTCTCGGCCGATCTCGATTGTCGCATGCGGTTTTTCCTATCGGCTCCTCCGCGCGCGCTGCGCGCCGTGGGACACCACGAAAATTTCCCGAACGTGGTGGCTTTCAAAAATTCCACGAACCCCGTAGGGGATCCGATGGAAGCCTAGAGGGGGTGAATAGGCTTAACCCCTCGAAAATCGCCCCGTTAAAACTTTCAAGCACCGCCGATAACAACAAGCGCCTTTGCGCGGCGTAAAGGGAAGCGACGCCGCCGAGAACGGGAGAGTGACGTAAAACAGAGAAGTAGCACTTCTGCTGGGTGCGGTGGCAGCGGCCGCCGCGTCCCCTCGGGCGCATCGCCGCTGGTCACTTCACGTAAGTGACTACGGTGAATCGTGTGCTTCCACTTGCTTGGATATGATTCACCTAGGTTCCCGCACACATGTATCTCACAAAACACAAGCTCTAGCTGGCGGGAAGCTTGCCACAAAGTAGATCGGGTCGAAGCCCTTTCTCACAAGACAAATATGCAACAAAAGTAATGAGACAAGGTGACACAAGGATTTGACCCGTGGTTCACCGCGCCACACACAGCCGGGCTACGCCCACGTTGTTGAGGTTGCCACACAAGGCTTAGCTTGCCCACCCGGCTTGCTTTTTTCCCTCGCTCACAAGTCTAGGGAGTTAACCCTAGAGATGTGGGGGTAATGTATTGTCGTAGATCGAGGTTACAAACCTCCCAAGGCTGCCACACGAAGGGGGCAAGCTCAAGGGCGACGCCTAGCCGTCTAGGAGCAAGCTCCAAGAGTAAAGAACCCTAGGGTTCCGGCCAAACGTGAACCAAATGCTCTTTTGAGTGGGGAAGTCGTAGATCCGGTCTCCAATCGAAGTTTGCATTTGTTTCCCTCAAGAATCCCGGTGGGAAGTGAGAGATTGAGTGGGGAGCTCAAGGTGCTTCAATGGAGGTGAGAGAGAGAGCAAAAGGTGGTCTCCCGGGTCGTTTGGTCGGGAGGAAGAAGAAAGTGAGCCGTGTGACCGTTGGGGAGGGGTAGAATGGGTATTTATACCCCACGGACCCAACGGTACGATTAAGTGTGGCATCGCCAAGATCGACACGCCTGGGCATCGCCGCGTAGGGCGCTGCATCGCCAAGCCACCATTGCGCTGCACCGCCAAGGCCACCGACAGGCGAAGTGTGAAACACGGTGATTTGCCGGGTCGGTCGCTTGGAGTTGTGTGTGGTGTCCGGATTTGATGTTTAGAGCACTTGGTCCACGGATACCCGAGAATCCTATGATCCTCTTAATAGTCCCGGCATTTCCTAAACTCAAGATTCAAAACATAAAGTAATTTAAACGCCTTGATCCAGGAAACACCATTGTCTAGCGTATTTGGTACCTTTGGACTGTTTACCAACTCCATATTTTAATCCCCGCATGTCATCTTCGTAAATCTCATTAGTCCCCTAATTCGGTGGTCATCAACGCCAAAACCCACTTAGAGCTTGATTGCACTTACAATCTCCCCTTTTTGGTGATTGATGACAACCAAATTAGAGCTTACATAAGATGTAAAGTCAAACTTAGATTACTTAAGATCATGGATGTAGAGCCCTTTACCCAAATATGTAAGTGAGATTTGAATTCTCAATATTGACATGAAAAGTCAATTTTCACATATTTTAGGTGTAGTAAGGCCTCCCCTAAATGTGTGTGGGAGATTTGAATTCTCATTTTGACATGGAAGTCACATCACACATTTAGAAGTGGTGGAAGACCTCCCCCTACATCCATGATTCTTTGTGGGGTGCTTAAATAGTGTCATACAAATATATCCGTGATGCATATGTCAAGATAATGAACTACAAAGACAAGAATTATAAATGCGTGCTCAGATGTCTTGTAACGCTGTAATCGCCTGTGAGAGTGCGGCACTAATCGCCGCGCCTATCGGCATATAGACAAAGACAAATGTAAAACATCAAAACCACAAAGATATGTGACAAGATGAACAAACTAAACCAAAGAAGCAAGATACATAAAAAACAGAATTCAAGCAATCAAATGACCAAATCCGAGAAATAACAAGTCATAGGTGGCATTATTACATAAAATAGAGTTTCTCTCAAACTCACACCTAACAAGCTACTCTCAAAGAATCTAAACTCAAAATCTGCTTTGCTGCCCCATCCTCGAACCATCTCGTGGCGACGAAAAAGTTTGACCCCCTCATTTCTTCTAATTTTTCTCCCCTTTGGCGCCAAGCACCAAAAAGTTCATAGAAAAGAAAAAGAAGAAGAGTGGAGTCACTCATCATCGCTCATCCCCATCGCTAGAAGCGGTGTCCTCGCCCTCCTCGAGATAGTGGCACCGGCCCGATTTGGAGGCGAGTGGAGCGCCGAGCCGGTATCTGGCCGAGAGAAGGACCCAAGTATATCCGACAACTCCCCGATCCGAGCCTTGGGTGGTGGTGAGCTCTGGGGAGGTCGTGACTTGTGGTGGCCTAGGGATAGGAGGAGGAACCGGAAGTCCTTGCTTCTCCCCTCGACACTCTTGAAGGCCTGTCTCACCTCCCTGCGTAGCTCATAGGTCCGGCCGAGAAGCATATGAGCAATGTCCAAAGATTGCCTTGAGCCACTTCTTCATCTTCCCCTTGGACTTGCCGCGTGCCTCCCCGGGCCTAGAGCTTGATGGCTCCTCCAAGTCCTCTCTGCCACCGAGGTGCCTCCCCGCCGATGATCCGACTCGCCACTGGTCTTCCCTCCATCTAAGCCATGGGTCTTCTCAATATTGTAGACCGTGTGAAAGCAATCCTTGGGATAAATGTTCCCTTAAAACCCTCTCAATCATAAACATGATGTAGGGAGCATATGGCGCATTCCTCCTAGCATCGCCCAAGGCATTTGCTAGCTATCTCCAAATGAACTTTCCAACATTGAAAGTTTCATCATTCCTGAAATGAGCAAGCACATTCCTAGCATAGCCATTCACATCAGAGGCTGCCCCATCCTTGGGATCAATGGTACACCTGCAGAGGTTGTTCATCACATAGAAGAAGTCCTTCAACCCCTTCCTCTTGCCAAGCAATCCCTCGATCACCAAAGAATCCTCGATGGCCTTGGCTTCAATAGGGTCTATCTCATGGATATCAGTGTACTCCCCGCGGGTCAGCCCCAAAGCCAAGTATCGACGTGAATGTGACAAAGTCAACTCGTAGTGCCTCCCCGTCGGGCTCATCCAATTGGATAGTATCGTAAGGCCTGCCCCAGTAGTAGGTGGCATGAACCGACTAAGGATCTCTTCATTCCAATCATTGGGAATGACATGATGTCTGTCAGCTCAAACTTCTCACATGCTTCTATGGCCTCATCAAATGCATCCTCCTCTCTATCTCTCATCCTCTCAAAGTCAATGTAGTGCATCGTGGTGATCTTGCTCTTTGTGGAGTGGAGAAGGACTGTCGGTAAAAGTTTGAATGAAAGGTGCCCAAAACCTCTCATCAATGCCTTCCCCGCTGTTCCTCCGCATAGACATTGATAGCTCTAGCATCGCAACCTCCCTTTGCTTCTTCAAATAACTCACCACCGGGATTGGTGGGTCATTGACAGTGCGATCATCTCAAACACACCCTCAACCCGCTGCATGTAGTCGTTATCAAATACTAGAGGGTGATGGAGTGCCTTGTTCCCCTGCAGGTACAATAGTGTACCCATACCGCCAGAAATTTGCTCCTCGTGAGCCGAGCCGCACCACGCCTCCTACCATGTTCGATTCTTTCTTCCTCCGCCTTCTTCGTCACTTTGACCCTCCGCTTTCTCTTGCCATGGGGATCACTTCCGTGGTCCATCTATGTCAAAGATAGGATTATGGTAAGAAACCGCCGTAATAGTATGCATTGTCCAAACATATGTAGGAGAAAGATTAGAAAAGTGAAAATTGATGAGAAAAGCAAGTCAGTCCAGGGTGAAATCACGGGCTACGCGGCCTTGCCGGCGTAGGAGGCACGGCAGATCGCTTGCAGTGTCATGCACGCACGCACCGCCGCCGCTCCCCTTGCTCAGATCATCGATTTTTTTTTTTACTTTTCAATCCCTTTCTAATACATCTATCGACCCAATATACATGTCTATTACAATTTCATAGTCCAAATTTTAA
Source organism: Hyparrhenia diplandra (assembly GCA_015847255.1). NCBI lineage: Eukaryota > Viridiplantae > Streptophyta > Magnoliopsida > Poales > Poaceae > Hyparrhenia > Hyparrhenia diplandra. Next base: position 139,228 of record JADLZK010011066.1, read on the forward strand.
ATTGTGAGAAATTTCCCATGGATTCAATATAGTTATGAACTCTAGTGAAAATATTTCTTTGGTATTTTTAAATCAATCGATTTCCCATCTTAATTTGATAAGTGCTTTGAGAGGTATACGCTGTTCAAATCCGTCAAGAAGAAACTGTTAGGTTTCATGTTGGAGTTACCAACATCCTCTTCCTCTTAATCACTTAAATAATTAAAACACGAAATCCATTGATTCCAATCCACCAAACCACTTTCCTAGTGTTCATACATTACTAATCAACACAAATCCACAAGAAACTTCTACAAAATCCATAGATCGGGCAAGAACTTCATGGTTAGGGTTAGGTTGTACCTTGTTGATTGAAGGGGAAAGAAGAGAAGCCGCTCGGGGAGAAGAGAGCAGGCCGGCCCGTAGACGGAGAAGATGGCCGGCGGGGCGGCGGCAACGGCACCGCCGGGGGCACGCGCGGCCGGATGAGCGGCTGCGGGCGCGGCGGCGACGGGCGGCGGCCTTTCCTTCACGCGCTTCGGAGAGAGAGAGAGAGAGGGGGCGCGGTGTCGGGAGAGGAGAAGAGAAGAAAACCGGTTGGGCCGGGGGTAGAAAAGGAAAGAAGAAAATTTTGGCCCAAAAACGGTTCTGGACAGAGCTTGATCGAAACCCTAGGGCGCGCACGCCGCTGACTTGGCGTAAGACCTTGGGTGTTTACGCTGCACCGCTTGTGTGGCACGCGGCATTGCCGCACCACCGGCTTGCCCCGCATATATATTGCCACTTCTCGACTTATTTCTCCTCAAACTTAGACACAGAGACACCAAGATTCATTGCCGTGGGACAAATCATCAATACGTAACTATGGCATTGAATTTCGGATTAGAATTTGAAATCTTTTGAAACACAATATGAAAGTTTTCACAAACTTTTCCTATGTCGATCTAGTGTCTCAAACAGATTGCATGTGTGCTTGAATTCAAACCAAGTTACGAGAATCGAGAATATTTAGCTCACTACGCAAAGCACAAAACCTTGACTCATCGAGAGGCTTGGTGAAGATATCGGCTAGTTGCTTTTCGGTGCTCACATGGTGAATTGCGATATCTCCTTTGAGCCGTGGTCTCTCAAGAAGTGATGACGGATATCTATGTGTTTTGTTCTAGAGTGTGCTACCGGATTGTTTGCTAGTTTGATGGCACTCTCATTGTCACAAAGAAGAGGTATCTTTGTGAATTGACATCCGTAATCTTTTAAGGTTTGCTTCATCCAAAGTAGTTGAGCACAACATGCGCCGGCTGCAACATACTCGGCCTCGGCGGTGGAAAGGGCTACACAATTTTGCTTCTTAGAGCTCCAAGACACTAAGGACCGTCCAAGGAATTGACATGTCCCCGAAGTGCTTTTTCTATCTACTTTGCAACCCAAGCATAGTCGGAATCGAATAGTCAAGTAGATTGAACTTGGAACCCTTGGGATACCACAAGCCAAGGTTAGGAGTGTGTACTAAGTATCTCAAGATTCTCTTAATGTACCACATAGTGACATTCCTTTGGATTAGCTTGAAAACGAGCACACATACACACACTAAGCATTATGTCCGCCTAGATGCACAAAGGTAAAGTAGGGATCCAATCATGGAGCGATATACCTTCATGTCCACGGCTGAACCCTCCTCATCAAGATCAAGATGTCCATTGCTTGGCATTGGTGTTTTGATAGGCTTGGCCTTCACCATGTCAAACTTCTTTAGCATATCGTGGGTGTACTTTGTTTGGCTAATGAATGTCCCTTCCTCCATTTGCTTGACTTGAAACCCGAGGAAGTACTTCAGCTCACCCATCATGGACATCTCAAATCTCTTGGTCATTGTCCTACTAAATTGCTCAACATACACATTGTTAGTGCTACCAAATATTATGTCATCGACATATATTTGGCATACAAATAAATCATTGCTAACTTTGTGAGTGAAGAGAGTAGGGTCGGCTTTGCCTATCTCAAAGCCTTGTTTGAGCAAGAATTCCTTAAGGCATTCATACCATGCTCTAGGTGCTTGCTTAAGCCCATAGAGCGCTTTTATGGAGCTTGTAGACGTGGTTGGGAAACTTGGGGTCTTCAAAACCGGGTGGTTGCTCAACATATACTTCCTCTTGTAGTGGACCATTGAGGAATGCACTTTTGACATCCATTTGGTACAGCTTGAAGTCATGATGGGCAGCGAAGGCTAGAAGAATGCGAATTGCTTCTAGTCTTGCCACCGGTGCATAGGTTTCATCAAAGTCCAAGCCCTCTACTTGAGTGAAGCCTTGAGCCACCAATCTTGCCTTGTTTCTTGTCACCAACCCATCTTCATCTTGCTTGTTGCGGAAGACCCACTTGGTACCAATGATGTTAGTCTTGGGTCTTTCCACCAACTCCCAAACTTCATTTCTCTTGAAGTTGTTGAGCTCTTCTTGCATGGCCAACACCCAATCCGGATCCTTGAGAGCATCATCTACTTTCAAGGGTTCCAAAGAAGAAACAAACGAGAAATGTTGGCAGAAAGCAGCTAAATGAGATCGAGTGGTCACTCCCTTTCGAAGACTCCCAAGGATGTTGTCAACGGGATGATCCCGTTGAACCGTTTGTCGTAGTCGTGGGTGATCAACGCCTTCAGCTTGTTCTTCTTGATCTTCATCATATTCATCATTAGCTTCAAGTATTGGTGCAAGATCAAGTGGTTGAATGGGTGATGTAGGTGGATCGATTCTTTGTCGAGGTAGGTGGCGCGGCAGCGCTGCGTTTGTCTTATGCGCACCGCCGCTACTGGCACTTCCAGCCAGGTGTGTGCCGCACTTGGTCTTTGAGTACGTCACGGAATCTTGTGCGGCAACAACCGGTGGATCCTCCTCTTCATTTGCTTGATCTTCTTGAGGCCTTATGTCACCAATAGCTAGTTGCTTGATTGCCTCACAAGGTGGATCCTCCTTTCCTACAACACTTTGATCAACTTGCTCTACTTGAGAGCCGTTAGATTCATCAAATGTCACATCTATAGTGATCTCAACCCTACCCAAGGTTTGATTGAAAACACGATAGGCATGCTCATTTGATCCAGTAACCAAGAAGAAAACCTTCATCAACTTTAGGTGCAAACTTAGAGGTTCGGGGCCTTTTGTTCAAAATGAAACACTTGCACCCAAACACCCTAAAGTATGACACCTTTGGCTTGTTACTGGGTTAAGAGTTCATATGAAGTCTTCTTGAGTTTCTTGTGTAGATAGAGACGGTTGATGGCATGACAAGCGGTGTTGATAGCTTCGCACCAAAAGATGTCCGAAGTCTTGTACTCATCAAGCATTGTCCTTGCCATCTCTATGAGTGTACGGTTCTTCCTCTCTACTACACCATTTTGTTGAGGGGTATATGCAAACGGTGAGAATTCATGCTTGATGCCCTCTTCATCAAGATACTCTTCAACTTGGGTGTTCTTGAATTCGGTCCCATTGTCACTTCTTATTCTCTTGACGGGAAGATCGAATTCTCTTTGTGCCCTCTTGATGAATGTCTTCACCTTCTCTTGTACTGGCACTTATCAAAGACAAAGAAAACCCAAGTGAAGCGGGAATAATCATCAACAATAACAAGTCCATATTTGTTACCCCCGATGCTAAGGTAGGCCACCGGTCCAAAGAGATCCATGTGTATCAACTCCAAGGGTTGAGTAGTGGTCATCAAGCTCTTTGGTGGGTGAGGTGCACCTACTTGCTTTCCGGCTTGGCAAGGTCCACATATCCTGTCTTTGTCAAAGTCAATGTTTGTTAGTCCAATGATGTGGTTGTCTTTTCAAGCAGTTTGGCCAAGTTCCTCATGCCAACATGTGCTAGACGGCGATGCCATAACCAGCCCATGCTAGATTTTGCCATTAGACGGGTATCAAGCTTAGCCTCACTTTTGTTGAAATCAACTAAGTAAAGCTTATTCTTGAGTTTTCTGTAAAGACAACAGAGGAATCCTTCTGCTAAAAGACTTCCACACCAACCTCCGTAAAGAGACAATTGTAGCCTTTCTCACACAATTGTGAGACCGACAACAAGTTGTATCCCAACGAATCAACATGCAATACATCTGAAATATTATGCTCAGTTGTGATAGCAACGTTACCAAGACCGATCACACTTCTCACATCATCATTTCCAAACCTTATGTTATTCCTATCGTCATTGGTTTGGGAATATGATGAGAACATACTCCTTTCTCCGGTCATATGATTTGTACGCATTTGCCAAACACCCAACTTGACCCACCGGAGGAGTATGCACAAAGCAAGTTTAGTTCACAAGTTTAGGTCCCCAATATTCTTGGGACCTTTTACCTTTGTCACAAGAACTTTGGGAACCCATATAGAGGTGTTGCTATAAAGCTTCTTTTTCACGCCCAAGTACTTTGCAAACACCTCCCCCTTGCTGTTTGCCTTCACTTCAAAGCAAGGATTGAGTTCAACTTGCTTGCTTTAGCCTTCCATTGATAGGAGTAGCTTCTTGGAGTAGCCTGGACAAGATTTTTTCGACCACGGACCTTCTTCACAGCCTTTTGGACCCTCTTCTTGGGTCTATTCAGCCGAGGCGGTGTAGGTGACCTTCCCTTTAGTTGGGGGCGCGGCCTTTGCCGTTGAGTCCTCGCGGCACCGCGGCGTGTGGCGTCGGTGCAGCTCGGGTTGGCTTGTGTCCAGCGCTCTGTGCAGGTCTCTCTGTACCTACTGTGCCTTTGCTCAAGAATTTTACACATTCAACACCATTGATCATCTTTCGACCATTGGTCTTGTTTCCTTGTTTGTGTCCAAGTCCATCCTTGATTCTTGGATTTCTCCCATCAATGTAATTGGGCTTCTTTGGAGCCTCAACTTTATTGCTCACTTTGTGGCTTTCTTTGTTTTCACCTTCTTTTCTCACCATAGCCGTGAGCCTAGTGATCTCTTTCTCCATTGCTTTCATGTTGACAAGGTTAGTGGTATAAACATTCATATCAACATTATAGCATTTACCACAACCTTGACTAGTGGAGGGAGTAGAAGTATCCTTTGTGGTTGAGAGATGTGAGTTGCTCTCCCAAAGAAGGCTATATTGAGCTTCAAGCTCTTTGTGCTTGTTTTGCAAGTCACAATACTTCCCATTTAGGGCAACCATAGCTTTCTTTGTGAGAGCATGGTCTCCTTGCTCATTAGCTAGGCTCTTTTGCAAGGCAGCCACCTCACTCCTCTCAGCTACAAGAGCATCCTTGTTGTCAACATAGAGTTTTTCAAGTCTATCCAATTGACTATCTCTAGTTGCCAACTCCGCTTGGGTACTTTCTAAGTCCGCCATTAGTTGAGCAAGAAAGCTTCTAGTTTTAGGATCTAGGTTCTTGGTGAGTCTAACATATTCTTCATCATCACTAGATTCATCTTCACTAGAGCTTTCACTAAGATCACTAGATTCATCACTAAGAGAGGGAGAGGGTTTGGATTTAGTTTTTACCTTCTCATGCTTGGCCATGAGACAAACATGAGTGGAGTCAAGGTCCTCATCCTCATCATCGGACATGTTGTTGAAGAGCTTGGGTGTAGAGGTTTCTTGCATGGCAAATGTTGCAATGTGAATCTCCTCTTCACTTGTCTCTTTGGTTGAGTCCCACTCATGACCGATGTGAGCTTCACCCATGTTCCTTCCCCTTCTCTTGTAGTCTTGCTTCTTATCTTTGCCATTGTCCTTCTTGTATTTGTTGTTCTTGTTCTCATGTGGACAATCGGCAACAAAGTGTTCGGTGCTGCCACAATTGAAGCAAGTTCTCTTTTTCTTGTTTGGGAATCTTCGTTGCACCATTTTGTAGCCATTTGCCTTCATCCCCTTCCCATACTTCTTCATGAATAGGGCCATATCATCAATCTTCTCGTAATCAGCCCCATCATCTTCATCATCACTTGAGGAAGAGATTTCATCAATATTTTCTTGCATCTTCTTCACTTCCTTGTCTTGACTTATGGATGCTTGCTTGCTGCCTTTTGTCTTGTGTGATGAGCATGACTTGCTTGTCTTGGATGCCTTTAGAGCAACATCCTTGATCTTGATGCCCTCAAGCTTGGCTTGCAACTCACCAAGCTTCTTTCTCTCATTTGCTTCTTCCATTTGCATATCATGAGTGATCAACCTTCCAAGCACATCATTGGGTGTAAAGTGCTCAAACTTCTTCTTGTCTCTAATCAAGGTTACCACGGTGGGATTCCTAGGTGTGTAGGCCACTAGCATAACCTTGACAACCGTGTGGTCATCAAGATCCTCATCTCCAAATCCTCTAATCTTGCCAACTAGGACCATCAACCTATCAAACCTTTCTTGTGCACCCTCACCATCAATGATCACAAACCGATTGAGCTTTGCCTTCAACATGTCAATCTTTGCTTTTCTCACTTTGTCAACACCTTCATGTGCAAGCACCAAGGTGTCCCAAATCTTCTTTGCAATGTTGACATTCATCACCCTATTGTACTCATTTCCTTCTAGAGCACTTAGGAGTATGCTTGTAGCTTGACCATTGATGTGGGCAGCAGCTAGCTCTTCATTTGTTGGCGCCTTTGGGTTCACCGGTGGTTGAAATCCACTACACACAACTTCCCAAAGACCGGGGTGAAGAGCTTCAAGATAAGCCCTCATCAAATGTTTCCATTTGGCATAGTTGGTCCCATCAAATTTGGGCAACTTCCCCACGGGAACATTTATGAATGACTTCTTGTCGCGGTTAGTCAAGTAAGATGAATAGTTAAAGGATATGGCTGCAAATTTGTTGTTGTTGACGCTGCCCTCATCCTTCTTCTTGTTCATCTTCTTCTTGGGATTGTATGATGCATCATCATCGCCATCTTCCGAGCTACTAGATAGCTCACTTGACTCCGCTTCTTCTTCTTGTCTTTGCTTTTCCCTAGCTGCCCTTCTAGCAGCCCTTGCCTCACGGATCATCTTTCTTTGCTGTTTTCTTTGGAGCTTCTCGGCGAGCTTCAAGCTAGCTTGCTCTTCTAGCTTCCTCCTTTCTCGCTCTTGTCTTCTTGCGGCTCGCCGTGCTTGTCTAGCGGCCTTTCTCTCGGGATCGGTAGCGTCACCCTTGATGGTGCTATCGCTGGCCGTACCAAGAGAAAGCTCGGCTGCCGCTAGGCTCTAGCTCTTCCACAAATGACGGTGGACTTGCCTCCTTTGTTCGATCCCTCCGGTTGCCTCCATACTTCACGCGGTGAAGCGTATACGAAGTAACCTCGAGCTGATACCACTTGTAGGATCTGATGGAAGCCTAGAGGGGGGGTGAATAGGCTTAACCCCTGAAAATCGTCCTGTTAAAACTTTCAAGCACTGTCAGATAACAACAGGCGCGGCTTTGCGCGCGTAAAGGCGACCTTTGCCCGCGAGAACTGGGAGAGGAGTGGCGAAGAAGTAGCACTTCTGCAATGCAGTGAGGGCTTTGCCGCGTCCCTCGGGCGGCATCGCCGCGGGTCACTTCACGTAAGTGACTACGAAGTGAATCTGTGTGCTTCCACTTGCTTGGATATGATTCACCTAGGTTCTCGCACACATGTATCTCACAAAACACAAGCTCTAGCCGGGCGGGAAGCTTGCCACAAAGTAGATCGGGTCGAAGCCCTTTCTCACAAGACAAATATGCAACAAAAAGTAATGAGACAAGGTGACACAAGGATTTGACCCGTGGTTCACCGCGCCACATGTGCTGGGCTACGCCCACGTTGTTGAGGTTGCCACACAAGGCTTAGCTTGCCCACGGCTTGCTTTTTCCCTCGTTCACAAGTCTAGGGAGTTAACCCTAGAGATGTGGGGTAATGTATTGTCAGAGATCGAGGTTACAAACCTCCCAAGGCTGCCACACGAAGGGGGCAAGCTCAAGGGCGACGCCTAGCCGTCTAGGAGCAAGCTCCAAGAGTAAAGAACCCTAGGGTTCCGGCCAAACGTGAACCAAATGCTCTTTTGAGTGGGGAAGTCGTGAGAGATCCGGTCTCCAATCGAAGTTTGCAAAATGTTTCCCTCAAGAATCCCGGTGGGAAGTGAGAGATTGAGTGGGGAGCTCAAGGTGCTTCAATGGAGGTGAGAGAGAGAGCAAAAGGTGGTCTCCGGCCGTTACGGTCGGGAGGAAGAAGAAAGTGAGCGGGTGACCGTTGGGGAGGGGTAGAATGGGTATTTATACCCCCACGGACCCAACGGTGCGATTAAAGTGTGGCATCGCCGCGACGACACGCTGCATCGCTGCAGCGTAGGGGCGCGGCACCGCCACCATTCATTGCGCAAGATGCGGCGCCGACCTGGCTGCGAAGTGTGAAACACGGTGATTTCTTCGGGCCGGTCGGGCTTGGAGTTGTGTGTGGTGTCCGGATTTGATGTTTAGAGCACTTGGTCCCACGATACCCGAGAATCCTATGATCCCTCTTAATAGTCGGCATTTCCTAAACTCAAGATTCAAAACATAAAGTAATTTAAACGCCTTGATCAGGAAACACCATTGTCTAGCGTATTTGGTACCTTTGGACCTGTTTACCAACTCCATATTTTAATCCCCTCGCATGTCATCTTCAGTAAATCTCATTAGTCCCCTAATTCGGTGGTCATCAACGCCAAAACCCACTTAGAGCTTGATTGCACTTACAAACCCAGCGGCTCGCCAGGGGAGAGGAAACCATGATCTCATGCGCCGTAATTTTAGGATCGCGGTTTCCTCCGCCCCTTTCAGCGCTGATAGCCGCCAACCATTGATCACCACGAGCTCCCGAGGATTCCGGCGCCACGCCTATATAAACTGCCCTCAGATTGTGTGTGGATGAAAGTTCTGTAATATGTGAAATCGCTTTTGGAGTTTAAGACTGCATTTATTCTTTACTTTCAGTCTTTCACGCTTATCAGATTGCTCAGGTTTCAGACAACAAAAAAGAATGGAGATGGTATATGCACGCACAATCAGAGCATTTCAAGATTCAAATTTGAACCCTATACATGCACCAATTAGCGTGCCACAATCAGAGCCTGCATACTTCAGAACACAATAGGTTTTCCCAAAAGAATTTCCATTCCGCCATAAATATGTACAAACATCTACAGAAACGTCAACAGACTATACACCCAGTTAGGCTCAACGTCTCTCTTGTCAGAGTCCACACCCTTCTCCAAGCTTAGCCACATCCTAAGACGAGGAACATCCTCTACATGAATCAATAAGCCATGCGTCTATCACTCTCAGAAAACAATAGTGAGCAAGTCATCTTTACTACATACAGCTCCAGCTATTTTACATGACAATCATAGGCGGTCACTGTCGCCATGTCAACTACGTCCTGGCAGTCAGTGAACATCCACAGGTGTCAGTGAACATCCACAGGTCGCCGGAGTTTACTCTTTTGAGGCTGTCCCCATAAGGGACAGGATTGAGATCTTGATCGCCTGCAAAAACAAGGATAAATAGCATGAACCAATCAATACAACTACTACATCTAATAGTATATCTCTGCAGCAGATAGTTCAGTGTATGGTCCTATTCATATTTCATATCATACAGCGATCAGAGTTGCGTTAAAGCTCAGACAATGAAACTACTCAATAATTGGCTCTTGAAACTATAATCTCCACTCGTATGTGTGGCACAAGCAGTTATGTCCATCATTCTGCAAGCTGGCATGTAACAGTCTTAACAGCATTTTGCTCTGGACAAGCTCATACCAGAGACCAGACACAACTTACAATCATCCCAACACTTCAGTTTATTTTATTCGATCAATCAATTAAAGAAAATGGACAAATGCTATAGAAATGATATTTTCATCTGAACTATAACTCAGCTCACAGCAAACAAGTTGTTACCTTGGACATTCAGCAAACAATTTGGCCACGTGCTACAGCAGCTGCAGGTAACTGACTGAAAAGATTGAGTGTCCTAATTAATGCCTGATATTTTTCAAATTCAATGGATAAAAACATTATCCAAACCAGATTCTTAATTGCAAGCTATAATCACCTATATTATTTAGGGGACATAAACATAGTGTGACACAGTACTCCAATCAATTAGTATGCTTTAAATGATAAAATTCCACCCAGTATATACATCTCCAATATTCATGTTCTGATATAGTATACAAAGATATGTCATCAAAATTAGAAGCATAAAGGTTAAATATGCATGCTCACTGCTCAGATATGACATTGTTTTATTAGAAAGAAGAGCATACTGCATAGAATAAATTCTCAAAGGCATGCACAATCTAGTGTATTGCTGAACAATGATAGATGATCGCTTTCACAATTTCAGTTGATTCTATATGATGATTGAGTTGATGACTTGATGTACACCAAAATATTATTTAAAGGGCATGATCCACACTAACAGAAGCAGATTTTACAAGCAACCTGGTAATCTATGGTAGTATGAAATTTGTATGCCACTCACAAATACCCATCTGCTATGCCAAGGAATGCATGGTTGCACTGTCATCTGTATGAACGATTTTTGACTCACCAATCCTCTTACATTGCATAACCTTGAAGAGAGACTGTGGACTCCGATTGAGAAGCTTGCAAATGACACAAGATTTGTCACATCAAGATTGGCGCCCTTCAGGTGTTTGCTGAACCAGAGAGGAGTAGCTGCTTCACCATTAGCAGGTTATGGTCGTGCATCACCATCAGAACCTGGACGTGCATCACCATCAGAACCATACCAAAACATTCATCGACGTCGCTGATTGACGGTGGAGGAGCAATGCGTCTGTGTGGATGTGGGGATGGGGGATTCGACACTCACCAGTCAAGCATGCTTGCGCGGGCGGAGGGTGCCTCGCCGGGAGCTGCGTCGACGAGCCCCAAGGCGGTTTGGAGACAGTCGGGGCGGGTGAAGCCCACCACGACGGCCACGGCAGTCTCGGCGTGGCTCCAGCCAGGGCTCCCGTGCGTCATCGAGCAATGGTCCTGGAGGCTCCGGCGGATCCGCCCGTCGTGCCTCCGCTCGCCGCGCCTCCAATCGCCGCTCACCAACTCGCGTCGAGGCAGAGGCCCGCCATCGCCTCTCCCACGCGTGTGGATCCGCTCGTCGGCGCCTCCGCTCGCCGCCCGCCGTGCCTCCACACACTGCTATCCCGCAGCAGCTCCAGCCCAGCGCGCTCGGCGGCTACGGACGAGACCGGCGGCGGCTGCTCCTCTCTCTACTTCTCCCCAAGCCCTCTCGCGGACGCCAATGAGCCCAACGCCGACGGATCAGCTGCGGCGGCGATCCCCCAACCACCGGTGCCGCTGACTTGACGACGAACCCTAGAACGAGAGGAGCAATTGAAAAAAAATGCAACTAACTACAGTAGTTGTATAATCCACCCTAACTATACTAGGTAAAATAATATTTTGTGTTTATAGAGTTACCATTTTACCCTTGACAAAAAAATGAATAACGAGAATGCAATTACCGCTCATTCTTAATCCCTCCATTTTGTGGAAGCGGTGGGAGAAGCAATTTTTGCTCCTATGGCCACCTTGTCATAAGCCACAACAGGGGAAGCGATTTTTTTGCTTCTATGCTCTTTGCCTCTCATTGCTTTTCTGAAATTTTTGTAGCCGTCGGATCATTTGGCTCTCGGGGACGATTTGAGCCATTTAATTTTTTTCCCAATTATTATAGAAAATTTCATTTTATTATGCAATGTAGCGAAAGCGAAGGCTTCAGTGGAGGCATCCATTTTCCATGCTATATTTACTTGCTAAAGTGTCACTATACTTTTACAACATTCTAAACTATTGATAATAAAATTGAAGTACATGCCAAATAATAAAGAATGTGTCAAGTCATGTAGCTATAGCAATTACATCCAGCTAATTTACAAGCATTGATGTATACGGCATGTTTTTTTTTTTTTTTTTTTTTGGAAAGATCCGGTTTTCGGCTTTGGTTATATTAAGAAGAATAGAGTTTACAACAACACGCCCACATATAGCGTAATCGCTTCTGAGGGGGCAAAACATCCACGTCAAACAAAAGAGTGAAGCGACAACCCAAATAAGAAGCTAAGTCGAGAGAAACCAAGCCTAGTCTAACTCCACAACAACGCCTTCAGCAAGGTTACGGCGGCAAAAACGCCCGCCGTCGCTAGTCCAAGCGGACGGGTTTTCACCCGTGGAGGAAAACTAGGAGCAGCGCCCCTGACGAGGAAGCGCGCCGCGGCGTCGCCCGTCGCTAGGCTTTCGCCCAAGGGACCCCGGTTCGGACAGCCGGCTCGGGGATCGGACTTACGAAGTCGCCGTCGTGTCGGCGCTAGTCGCCTGCTTTGACCTCGGCCGGAGGGCATCCCGGCCCGCGGCACATCCGCGGCCGCAGGCTGCGTCGGCCACCCCCTTTGCCAGCGACATGCGAAAAACCTGACCATCACACGTGCACTGCGTGTCCTGCCGCCGCCCGGCGCCATCTTCATCTTCGGCGCGGCCTCCGCGGCTGCTCAACCCGGGAGCACGAACATGGCGACCGCTCTCGCCGAGGAGCCCGGCGAACCACCTCGTCCCCCAGCGCTCGGTCTCCATTACCCGGCTCGGCCGCGGGAACAGGGCGCTCACTTAGGGAACCACTCACGGACCACGGGGCGCGGGGCGGGATACGACCCACGGGCGCCGCCGCGGAGGAGTTCGCGGTTAAAGGCCGTCCCGGGGAGGCGGCGAGAGGAGGGCCGCCAAACGCTGCGGCCTAGTCACCGGCTCATGCCCACGGCCCGTCACCACGAGGCGTCGTCGGCCACCCGCGACCGAGCGCCCACGCCGCCCGACCGTCGATCGAACCCCTGCGACCAACCGGGCGCGGATGCGGGCGTCGGCCCCGGGCCTCGCTTAGCCGCGAGAAGATGACCCAGGATGTAGAGGAGCCCCCCTCCATCCCGTCGCTGTCACGCCGCTCGGCCCGCAAGGACCCCGAGGTCTGCCCGCGACGCGGACCCGAGCCCCCACACTGCGTTGTTGCCGCCTCCAGCGTGCCCAACATCACCGCGTCGTCGGACCGGCGTTGGCCGCCGGATCCGCTGCACGGCCTGGAAATAGATCCGGGCCACAAAGGGGAAGCGGGCGGCTTTGGATGTCGGCGAACCGCCCGCGCCGCCGCCACCATGCGGCTGCGCCTTTGGGCGGCCAGCCGCGCCGCCGTGAACCGCGGCCGGCGACCTCGCCCGAAGCCCCACGCGGCTCGAGGCGGCGCGCCGCTATGCCCGGTCGGTGAGCCTTTGCCACACCACGGGGAGAGAGCAAATCGCCCCCGCCGCCATCCCTCGGCCGCCGCGGCGGCCGTGACCTTCCGGCGGCGCGGCGGGGAGAGTGGAGGAGGGAGCTCGCGGCGGCGGCTAGGGTTTTCCGCCGGGTCGCCAGCGTGGGAGCGGCGGCGGCGGGCTTCAATCAATGAACCTAATACGGCATGTTTTCATTATCCTTAGATGTATATTGGCATCTCGGTTGTCAGTACAATAGAGATGATGAGGACAAATACAATAATGAAAATGGAGAAGATACTAATTTTTCCATTCATTGTTTTGTTGATGCTGATCATCTTCGTTTGCCTCCATAAGTTTTGTTTGTTAAGGTATCAATCCACGACTAAGAAATAATTTCTAGTTACTGATTTGATTTTTACTCAAGGGCATTTAGACCCCTAGAAATGGATTTCTAAGGATGGTTAGAAACACCAGCAACCACTAGAAACTGATTTCCATGGTGATCAACAACATCGCACAACACTAGAGGAATTTTTTTTAAAAAATATAAAATAGGCATAAAAATACCATTTTTCCCTAATCCTAGGAGAAGCCCACTAGCCAAGGTACGTTTGGATCCATAGGACTAACAACTAAGGGCCTATTTGGTCCCATGGGACTAGGGACTAATTTTTAGTCCTATTTAGTCTCTAAATTACCAAATATGAGGACTAGAGACTAGTAATTTTTAGTCCCATTTAGTCTCTATCTTGGGAGAGACTAGGACTAATTTTTAGTCTCATTTAGTCCCTAGTCCCTTAAACCAAACAGTCCCTAATTCACTAATTTTTAGTCTCCAAGGATCCAAACGTGCAGAATAATCCTTAGTTCATTAGCCATAAGTCAAGCGAATTTTTCACGCATGTGCATTTCCTAGCGGTCAAATTTTTGCGTTCAACTCTTCTTCTACTACAAAGCCTCACAATCATTTTGTGACGGACGTATAGGATTTATATTTTGTTGTTAAATTATATTGGATATTTAGCTAGGAAAATATAATTCATATGTGAGGTTGATTGGGTGTAGCTAGGCACATGCACACACATGCATATAGGATTGTTCAACTGTTCGGTGTGTCTGTCGTCTATATACATATATACTACCAATCTTTCTCTGCATCCCAAAAACGAGGTAAGTTTAGATGACATTTATTAGGAATTCTTTTGGACGGAGGCATTTGTTTGCCACTGCATAATTACTTGCAAAAGTTATCTTTGTTGTTTCACATCATTCTAAATTGACTTAGTAGAGGCCGACCACGTCGCCCCCATTGAGATCTTCCATCAAGGTTGCTTTCGGATAACGGCTCTCTCCTTCCTCCGACCGCCCCAGCGGGCGACTTCGGAAGAGCGGCGGCGGCCGACCGCCCTAGCTCTCCCCCCGGCCAGCCTCCCCTCCGGCGCCCCGCGGTCCCCATCACAGGCGCCGTTGCAGCCCCCTCCACCTCGCCCCCCTCCTCACCCCCCCCCCCCACTCCCCGGCGTTTTCCGGCGGCTAGATCCGGTCCTTGGGGCTGGATCCGTCGTCCCTGTTGTGTTCTCGTCCAACAAGTTGGTGGCCGCACCCACGGCGGCGGCACCATCGTTCGGCGGCAGCGAGGGCGATCGGGGCTCCTAGAGCGGATTTGCCGTCTGGCGGCGGGGGCGCTCGCGGCCGTCTTGGCGGCGGCTTCGGCTGCCGGCGTGGGGGCTGAGGCGGCGCGGGGCTACCCGGCCTCACGTTCACGCCCCACAGTTCGGTAGCGGTCGCCCCCGCCCGCGAATGTCGTCTCGGCGGCAGGCGGCAGCGGGCGTGAAGTGCAGGCGGCGCCGGGTGCGGACCCTGTCAGCGTCCCCTAGCTCTCGCGGTGCGCGGCGGCGACTTGCCACCCTCGGGCTTGGGTGCCGCGCGAGGGTTGGGCTGCGGCGTGCTACCCCCTTGTCCCGGGTGGCTCAGACCTGCCGTGGTTTGCTGCCGTCTTCGTGCCGTGTGGCGACCGGCCGGGTCATCGTTGGCGCTGCTTTGGGTACTTTGGGTGGGCGGATCCGATGAACACTGCAGCTAGGTGAAAACCTAGCCCGGCTTGTCGGCGGGCGTCGATAAATTTGTTTGCATCATGTTCCTCCTTGGAGGTGTCGGTGAAGCTCTTGTTTGTCAAAGTGCGGTTGTAGTTGAAAGACCGTCTCGTGTGCTTATAGCATTGTTAGCGTCTGCGGGCGTCAATGTCCGTCTGAAGGCCTTGCTGAAGCACTCCTACAGCTCTTCTCTTGCCGCCTTAAACCGGGTACCTCTACGTGCTCGTGCTCCTCTTCCCGTGCGCTGGCGGTTTGTCGGCTCTTGATCCATCAAGCTGTTGAGTAAACTTGTTCGTTGGCGGATGCTTTGCGATGTGGTTCATTGGCGGATGCTTTGCCGTCGGGTTTTGGGTTCCTCTTGGGGGCTGCTAAGTTGCCAAGAGTGAGTGGAAAGGCCTCTGCTTGGGCAGCTTTTGAGTTGTCAAGACTGATGAAGCTTCCTAGTTCGTTGGCGGATGCTTTGTCGTCGTGTTGTCGGCCTCCTCTTGGGCAGCTTACGGCACCAAGAGTGCGGCTGCCGCTTGGTTTGTTGGCGGATGCTTTGCCGTCATTTGCGGTTGTTGGACGGTCTCCTGAGTTGACATTCTTTGCGTGGTGGCTCTACAGGCACATTTGTAGTCCTTAGGTGTGGAGGGCAGTCGCCCCTTCTATGTATTTTTTTTTTTTTTTCGTTCAAGTTTTTAATTTCGTTCGTGTTTGTCGGGGGTTCGGTAATTGTTCGACTACCGTTTTTCCTCCTCTTGTTGTAACAAAACTCCCTTACGCTTAATGAAAAATGCGCCAATGGTGTCATCATGAAAAAAACATCATTCTAAATTAGATGATGATATAAATACTTCCTCTGTTCCAAATTATGAGTGATTATGTAAAACTAGTGCTATGTTTAGATGCGTTTTTAAAAACTATTGCGTCTAAAAAAACTAGAACGGCTTATAATTTGGAATGAAGGGAATAAAAATTGAATTACATGCCAGAAATAAAGAAGAAGTTACAAGCTAGTAATTATAGCAATTACATATAGCTTATTTACAAGCATATTCAATATTTTTTAACTATAGTTGAGATCACCAACACACTTATTATATGTATAAACAGGTGTAGACGATTGTCACTTCTGTATCCATCTCAGTTGCCAGTAGATAGCCTTGACAAGGACAAATATAACAATGAAGATGCAGAATGTTTACCATGGATTTGTATTGCTAATGCCGAGCTGCGTCTTGGTTGCCTTAGTAAGTCTCGTTTGGTTACTACAGCATCAACTGCGTCCATACCCAAAAGCTAGGAAAAAGTTTGGGTCAAACATTGAGAAAATAAATCATCAATAACTTTTTACGTTGTTGAGTTTGCAAATGTGAAACCTATATGAATAGATTTGTCTTGAAAAATATTTTCATAAAAGTATACATATATCACTCTTCATAAATATTTTTATAATAACAAGAGGTCAAAGTTATATTTTTAGACCGTGTCACTGTCCCCAAACGTCAAACTTTTTGAGTATGGAGGGAGTATGTGTCTAGTAGAAAAATAACAACGACCATGGTCAGCAGGTTTTGTTTCAGAGGTGCCTGGGAACAGCAAGAACGTGAGCGCTGAAGACAACACTTTGTGCATGACTGTCGGGAAGTGTATTTTTAAGTGCTATCATAAAGGTCATTGCGACCGCTGTTGCAAGGCTAAGGGCTGGCCCGGTGGCAAGTGCGAGGCGCTCGAGTGCAATTGCTGCAACCCTACTGGGACTCATGATGGGCTCGGCGGGCCTGTCTAGGGTTTTTTTTTTTTTTGTTTTTACGGCTGTGGCGGGCATCCTAATCTGCCCGCCACGCCAAAAATCAGTTAAGCGTGGCGGGCACTGTAGCTCGCCCACGGTTAATCACGCGATTAACCGTGACCTTTGGTTAGTGACGGGCAGCTGTGCCCGCCACGCAAAACAAAAAACGACCGCCACGGAAAACGTTTTTAGGTACTAGTGTCAGCCACCACCGTCACTGCCATGATCCCTAAAATAGCGTGTATGGTTTGGTATATATGCATGGGTCGAGTTACATCATACGTGACAGGATTGGATTAATTTGGATGGATGAATAAAGTGACCGACCATTTCTTCCTTTAAGTTGACTATGAATCGGCCACCAGGAATTCTATCCGCTCTATATCATGACATGGTACGTACTGCATAGTCCAACCCTTTTAATCCATGGACGAAAGTTTTCTTTGAACTTGAGGTATCGATAACCATCAACCATGGAAGCACGTTATTATAAGCAATAAAAATCACGTTACACAAATAAACACCAAGTATTGATCCGCACCATGATGAAATTATAGTACAGACAATCATTTGGTTATACTAATAGTAGTTACTTACACCACAATCATTGGTGGCAATATCGTTGTTCTGATAATGAAAAGTAGAAAGAGAGTTAGACATGGAAATAAATCTCAGAGATAAGAAGTTGAAGTCTTGACTTTTTTTTTTTTGAAACTGGGCAACACTTTCATTAATCATCAGCTAATAAATCATTAGCGATGATCACAGTTACATTTTCAGGCAGAGAGTTGGAAATCACCTCTTCACCCTCATTACACACGTAACCCAGTACGGCTAGACGAGCAGTCCAAGGTGAACAAGCGGCTAAAAAAAACATAGCAGCAACCAATAATATATCTTGGGTTGAATATATCAACTGCATGCCCTTGAACTTATCAACGGGTGTCACTTGTCCATGAACTTTGAAATTCATTTCTGGGTCCACATGAGCATTTTCCTTGATGTGGTGTTGCCACTGCGGCGCATGACCATTTCTTGAGTAGTACGTGCTGCCGCGCGGTGTAGCAACTAGCAACAATGGAACGATGAGTCCAGCTGCCTCCTCGCCATGCGCAGATGACCGGCTTCGGCGAGAACGCGCGAAGTTCAGCGTGCATGGTTGCCGAGATCCATGTACGTCACCTGCCTAGGGCCATCCGCAATGCCCACCAGGGCTGCTCGTGCAGGCAGATCTGGAGTGTTTTCTTAGGCCCATTTCCTTGGAGGTGGAGAGCAGCCAAGGAAACAACAATTACCTTAACAGTCTAGTGTTTCCTCGGAGGTTGTCAGCCCTCAAGAAAATTACTTTACACAGCGGCGGCTCTATTATTTCCTTAACCATTTGGCAAATTAAGTTAAAGTTTTGATTTCTTTGGCGGTTAGCCTCGAAGTAAATTATCCTTTAGCATCGAAACCGCTAAGGAAACTAATTTTGCTTGCCTTCTATTCTTGAGTGCGTTTACTCGACGGTTTATGGTCGGGGATCATTTCCTTGATGGTTTCCCCTAATTCCTTGGCCGTTTTCGCTCCTCAAGGCAATTCAGGATTACGGTAATGAGAGGGCCACTAGACCGCCACCCCATGCAAGGCCCACCTCTGCGCACTTGAAGCCCCTGCGCCCGCTCAGGTGCCGTATGGTGTCAACGATCATTGGTGTCAACCATTTTTTTAATGATGAAAAATAGAAGAGAGCTAGACCATATGGAAATAAATCTAAGAGATCTCTGAAGAAAAAAGTTGCAGGCTTGACTTATTTTACGAGTAGTCCAAGGTGAATTGAAGAAGCGGTTAGGAAAACATGGCAGCAACTAATATATATTTTTTTCATTATGATTGTAGTTTTTTAGAGGACCATTATTATTGTGTTACCACCCTCTGCATGTCATGTAAAACAAGGTAAGTTTAGATTAGATGACCTTTATTAAGAATCTTATTCGACTATCCATTTACCACAACATAATTATCTACTAGAATGTTAAAAAAAGAAAAATTGAAGTACATGGTAAAAAGAATATAGAGATGTTAAGCTACTAATAGCAAACTGCTTACTTATTCACAAGCATATGCCAACCCTTCCATCCTTCTCGATCTGTATCTCAAGAAAAAAAATGAGGTAAGTTTTATATGACATTTATTAGTAATTGTATTAGGCGAAGGCATCTATTCACCACGCCATAATTACTTGCTAAATTTATCATTTTACTTTGAGACCATTCCAAATTAGATGATAATAAATACTTAATATGTTCCAAATTATAAGTCATAGTGAATTTTAGGTACTTGCTTTTTTGTTATGTGACTAGACTTACACATAACAAAACTATGTATCTAAAAAACTAAAATGACTTATTACAGCTTGGAATGAAGGGACAAGAATCAAAGCACATGCCAAAAATAAAGATGTTAAGCTAGTAATTATAACAATTACAAATATCTTATTTACAAGCACATTCCAACATTTTTACATGTATATATAAGTGTAGACGTTGGATGCATATGACAGATCTCCAGCTCACTTGCTTTGACACATCTATATCCATATAAGTTGCCATTACAATAGAAATGACCAGAACAAATATAACAATGAAGATGCAGAAGATCCTAATCTTCCCATTGATCGTTCTGCTAATGCTGAGCAGCATCCTCGTTGCCTCCCGTAAGTCTTGTTCCTTATTACAACATAGGTTACAACATCAACTCGCGACTAACACCATATACTCCCTCCGTCCCTTTTTGTTTGTCTCTAGAGAAGCGTATTTGTGAGGGAAACACGGTTCTCTAGAGACAAACATTTAGGGACAGAGGAGTATATTGTTAAATTTGATTCCTTTAGGAAATTTTACACAATGGTCTTTTGAAATCATGGATTTTTAGTGAGGATTACGCAACTGTCTCTAGTTATGGTTTTCTACGGGTGTTAGGATACACCACCTAGAAATTGATTTATAGGGAATCACTAATGTGGTGGCATATCTGGGAACCATTTTTCTAAAATTCCCAAATGGGCCTAATAAAACAATATCTTCCTATTTAATCCTAGAAGAAACTCAGCAGTTAAGTCACAATTGAAGCGGGTGTTTTCTACGATTCAAATCCATGTCCTCTCGTCTCACACGATCGTTTCTTAAAATTCAAGCAATTTTCAAGCGTGTGTTTTTCTGAACTACAAATTTTTGTAGAGTATATATATAGGTGACACCGTCTGCCCGCAAAACTAGATGTTTATTGGGGCGGTCCGGTCGCATACCACTATCTAGATTCACCTGCAGAAGCCAAGTCGATTTCTTATCGATCGGTGATGCAATGCAACTGACACATTTATCTATAAAAAACTGATTGAGGTCTACAAGATTAATTAATTAAAATAGTTTTTTTTAACTAACATCTGGATGTACTGACAGGTTATGATGTTTCAAAAGGGCATGGGAACAACAAGGACGATGACATCGATGTGTGCACGGGTGAACGAGTAAAGTGTTCCTATAAGTGCTTTCATCCAGGTGCTTGCGACCGCTGTTGCAAGAGTTTAGGCTATGGCCGTGGTAAGTGCGAGGCGCTTGGCTGCAATTGCTGCCCGCTGTAAGCACAAGCCTGAACCGCCAATACGATCGCTAAAATAGTGTGTTTGGTATGCATGAGTTGAGTTGCATGTATGACTAGATTGGATATTTGGATGGATGAATAAAGTGACCTGCAATTTCTTTTTTTATTTTGGTTATTTTGGAACTAAACCGGCCAGCATTCTTTCCGCTATCTTGAGTGTTGGGCTCTCCGGCCTGTTATGTCAAATCAACCCATCACTCGTATGCTCCCACATTGCGTTGTTGTCTTACACACCCCTGCCACCACACGATTCTAGACAACGGTCGTGCAAAAGCCAAACTCGTGCCTCTTTGTTCGAACTAGGATCAGCATGACCGTGTGTTGCGAAGGGAACAAAATAATATCGATTTTAAATTTAAAGGTGGGTTGTAATGTTCTAAAAATATTCATGACAATTTGCTCAGCAACCATGACCCATGGAAGTGTGTCGTGTTTGTGCTCAACAGCGTTGCGCAGGGTACCCACTTGGGCGCTCTGTGGGGATCTCATTTGGCTAATTCTTGTACATAAATTCTTTTGTTTTAATTGAGCGGCAAAGCTTCTGCCATTGTTTTGAAAAAAATACATGCTAAAGTACCGTTATATTTGCAACATTCTATAAGAGATGTTAACAAAGAAATTTCAAGTACTGCTAAAAAACAAAAGAGATGCTAAGCTAGTAATATTGCAAATACCGCTAACTTATTTACAAGCATATACCACCACACTTCCATCCTTCTCTGCATCTTATGCAAAGCTAGGTAAGTTTATATGACCATTTATTAGAAATTTATTCGGTAGAGGCATCTATTTGCCACAACATACTTACTTGCTAAATTTATCGCTATACTTTTACATCATTCTAAATTTGATGATAAATAAATGCTTAATTTCTTCTAAATTGTAAGTCATTGTGAATTTAGGAAAATCGTTTTTTATGCAATTAGACTTGTGTTGTGTCTAGATATGCATAACAAAATGAAGCTATGCATCTAAAAAGTAGAACAAATTATAATTTGGAATGGAGGGAGGAAAACTGAAGTACATGCCAAAAACGAGGTTATCTCACGCGCTGTGGTCAAATCCTTCTGTGACATCGTCAGCTCGTCCTGAACGCACATGTGAGGCGCTGTTCGCACCTCACCGTGTACTGTGACAACCACCCCCGCTGTAATGTCATCTCACGCGCCCATCCCGGAGGGTCTCGGATGACACTGTAGCCACGACGCCAACCCCTCGGGCGGGTACAACGGCGAGTTCGGTCACCATCAACGTACCCCTCGGACAGCGATGCCACCCCCTCGGAGCATCTTCCCCGGGAAGGTGGGGGTCTCGAAAGTCAATGCCCCCTCGACATGAATCATTGCGGGTCCACGTAACCCGGGAATACACACGAAGATCGGGGGAAGGACAACCTCCTTTCCACGAAGACGACCAAGGGCGCCCTTTTACAAAGACGGGTACAAGGCACCGACCAAGCAATTTCCTACACTTGGAGACCATGTACTCGCCCGGCCCTCCTTGAGACTATAAAAGGGGTGCCGGGCATAGACTAGGGCAAGTCGAAGCACTCACGCCTTGACTTCACACCACGGCCACCTAGCTCAATCACCACGCACGGAGACTTGAGGTTCCGACCTCTCTCACCCTGTTTGTATCCCCTACTACGAGCACCTCGGTGCGAGACCACGACTACTCACCCGGCGGGCGTAGGGCTGGCGTTGGCTTTGAGCCAGTATAAATCTTGTGTCATCTCGCACCAACCATCCGGTTCTGGGGCCGGCGCAACACAATTACTAGTCAGTTAGCCGTACCCCGGTTCAAAACACCGACAAGCGCAGCTGCGGCCGACAACAACAACCTCGTCGTGTTGTTCGGCGAGATGCTGAGGACGAATACAATAATGAAAATGGAGAATATACTAATTTTTCCATTGATTGTTCTGGTGATGCTGATCATCCTCGTTGCCTCCATAAGTTTTGTTTGGTAACGTATCAATCGCGACTAAGAAATAATTTCTAGTTACTGATTTGATTTTTACTCAAGGGCATTTAGACCCCTAGAAATGGATTTCTAAGGATGGTTAGAAACACCAACAACCACTAGAAACTGATTTCCAAGGTGATCAACAACATGGCACAACACTAGAGATAATGTTTTGAAAATTTCAAAATAGGCATAAAATACCAGTTTTTTTTTTTCTAATCCTAGGAGAAGCCCACTAGCCAAGGTACATTTGGATCCATAGGACTAACAACTAATTCACTATTTTTTAGTCTCCAAGGATCCAAACGTGCAGAATAATCCTGAGTCCATTAGCCATAAGTCAAACAAAATTTTCACGCATGCTCATTTCCTAGCAGTCAAATTTCTACAGTCAACTTTTCTTTACTACAAAGCCACACAATCATTTGTGACGAGGTGTAGGATTTATATTTTGTTGTTAAACTGTATTGGATATTTAGCTAGGCAAATATAATTCATATGTGAGGTTGATTGGGTGTAGCTAGGCACATGCACACACATGCATATAGGATTCTTCAACTGTTCGATGTGTCGTCGATCTATATATACTACTGTCAGATTCCGGCTAGATTGGGCCGGAATTGACACGTGTTCGTCGACCGTTGGAGCTCCTGAGATGGTGTAGGGGGCTGCAGCTTCTCGCCGGCGGCGACGAGCGGCAGCACGAGCAACCGCTGCGGAGAGGGAGGAGCCGTGACGAGGACCGAGGGGGGCGGCGGCGCGGGCGCGGCGGCGGCGGCGCTGCAGCTGCGCTGGGGCGCGGCGGCGTCTTGCTGGGCTGGGGTCGGCGGCGGTGGAGGCAGGGTGCTGAAAGCGATAGATATATTTTTATTGCTTGCTTATCCCCTAGAGATTAAATGCCTCTTGCTTATATAGCCCGGCTAGTGGGACTTGTAATCTAAGCAATCTCTATAAGGTTTCGTTATACGATCGGAATACCTTTTATAAGCAATATTTATTTATTTATTTCCTAATAAGGGTCTTCCTTATAGATTGGAATATCCTTTTACACACCAAAAATTCCTAAGATAATCCTAACTTGAAGACTTGGGCGTAGTCGGACTCGCACGGGAGAGAGGAGACGGCGGGCGACAAGGGGCGCTAGCCCCCCTTGCGCGCCAGCGCCCTGGCCCCTCTCGGGCGGCGGCCGGCGCGTCAGGTCCAATTAGCCCGTCGGGCTGGCCCAATTCTAGGTCATGACATTTCCCCACCGTTCGACGAGGGCGCGTCCATCGTGCGCCCAACCCACCAGTGGTGGCGAAGGGCACGCTGATCGGGAAGTGACAACTCTGGCCCGGTAGAAGACAAGAGGGCCGCGACTTGTCGTTGTCGTCGTTGCGATCTCTGGCGTCCTTGTCAACGAAGTCGAGGTGGAGGTCGCCGAAGTAGATGCTGAACTTGAAGCTCAGCGGGGGCTGCACGAAGGGACGTTCCGCCCATGCACGGCACATGACGGAGGCGCTGAGAGTGCCCGACAGCTCGATCATCTAGCGAGTCGGAGGAGGAGACGTGTAGGTGTAGGTCATCGGGACTGTCACCTTAGCGTGGAGCTGCCTACGATGAGACATGTCGAGCGGCGTAGGCGGCGAAGAGGTGAAGTCGAGGAGGCAGCCGTAGAGGAGGTCGATTGGGTGTGCCGACGGGCGGCCCTAGCTGCATCTCCTTTGTCCACGCGTGCGCCAACCGTGACGTTGTCGATGCGAGGAAGAAGACATCGCCGTTGTTGTCAAAGAGGATGACGGTGGCGCCCTCGACCCGACGTCGGGGTCTTTGTAGTAGGAGGACGCTTGCTAGGAACGCCCGATCCTCTCGAGGGCGGTTGGGAGGTGGAAGCCCACTGCTACGCCGTGCAGCGGGACGTTCTCCCCCAGCAGGAAGTCCTGGAGAAGCTCTAAAGCAGCGGGGATGTAGGAGCGGTGGAAGTACCTCACGATGCCGTAGTGGAGGCTCCACTCTGGTGCGGTAGCCCGCAACTTGATGGCGTTCGCGATGATCCCGAGCTCCTTGTTGGTCGTCATGCCCAAGTGCAGCTCGGCAATCATGTCGTTCGCCATCAGCCCGTCAATGTCGCCCATGGCGGCAACAAAGGCTTCGCTGTCCGGCATGCGGTCAACCGGGGCAGCCGCAATGTCGCCGTCGATGTCGCCGGGTCGGCTTGGCGGCCGGCCGTGTTGGCACTGGTGCCGGCGCCCATGTCGTCGTCGTCCGGCTCGTCGTCGTTTAGCGGCGGGCAAAGGTCGATGGCCTCCTCCATCGAACGAGGCTCGAACCACTCGGAGTTGTGCGCGGTGTCTCCCGCAGGCCTCAATGAAGAGCTCGACGCGGTGGCGCTGTCCCCAAGTTCCATGCGTAGAGCATAGTTCTCGGCGGCGTCGATGTAGTCGTCTTGCCTCCCAGGGAAGGCGGCGCGTATGCCCCGCATGTCGAGGTAGGCGGGGGGTCCGGTGATGGCTCAGGCGGTGAGTGAACTCGTCCCACTCGATGGGGAGTTCTTCTTGGACAGATCCATGAACTAGACTGCAGCAATACCTATGAGGTGGAAGGCGGCGTAACTCACGTAGTAGTCCGGGTCGATCTCCAAGTTGAGTTGGAAGAAGAGCTCCAGCTTGCGAATCCAGAGGTCGGGGTCGTCGGTGCCGTCGTACTCCTGGACTTGCAGGCGTGTCACGTAAGGGAGGAGGCTGTGATGCCGCGGGTGGCACCACGGTCTGGGCGCCGCGGGTGGCGCGCGTCGGGCGCCTCGGGTGGCGCCGGGAAGGGGAAGGGGCGCCGCTTGGTGACGCCGTCTCTGTCCGGAGAGTCCCGCGCGGTCGCAAGTGTCGGTGGAGAGGAGAGGGCAGCGGTGCTGCGGTGTCATCGAGGATGACGTCGATGACAGCCGGTGCGTCACTGGAATGCCATCTTCCTCCTCCGGTACGGAGGATGGCGGGGTCGGAGCCGTCGGCGGGGGCCACAAAGGGGGAGGGGGCGGCGACCGGGCGGCGCCTAGGGCCGCCCCTCAGGCTAGTGGCTAAATGTCTTTGGGCTCTCCTCCGGCTTGGTCGTCGTGCTCGGGGGTAGTCCTAGAGGTGATGAAGACGTACTCCATGCGGCGCAGCGCGTCTCCATCTCATTTAAGCGGCGGCTGATCTTGACGCAGTTGTCATCGAGGAGCGTCTTGTGTGCGCGGTGAACTCCCTCATCTTGGAAGCCATGGGTGGTGGGAATCGATCCTGGTCTCCGGATACCCGGCCGTCAGATTCCGGCTAGATTGGGCCGGAATTGACACGTGTTCGTCGACCGTTGGAGCTCCTGAGATGGCGTAGGGGGCTGCAGCTTCTCGCCGGCGGCGACGAGCGGCAAAGAGCAGCGCTGCGGAGAGGGGAGGAGCCGTGACGAGGACCCGGAGGGGCGGGCGGCGCGGCGCGGCGGCGGCAGTGTCTTGGGAGGGGTGGGGGCGGCGGTGGAGGCAGTGGTTTGAAAGCGATAGATATATTTTTATTGCTTGCTTATCCCCTAGAGATTACATGCCTCTTGCTTATATAGCCCGGCTAGTGGGACTTGTAATCTAAGCAATCTCTATAAGGTTTCCTTATACGATCGGAATACCTTCTACAAGCAATATTTATTTATTTCCTAATAAGGGTCTTCCTTATAGATTGGAATATCCCCTTTTACACACCAAAAAATTCCTAAGATAATCCTAACTTGAAGACAAAGCGAGTTGGACTCAGACGGGAGAGAGAGACGGCGGCGGTAAGGGGCGCCGCCCCCCCTTGCGCCGGCGCCAGCCCTCTCGGGCCGGCGCCGTCACGTCCAGCCCAATTAGCCCGTCCCAGGCTGGCCCAATTCTGGGTCATGACGCTACCCATCTTTCTCTACATCCCAAAAACGAGGTAAGTTTAGATGATGTTTATTAGGAATTCTTTTCGACGGAGGCATTTGTTTGCCTTTGCATAATTACTTGCACAAGTTATCTTTGTAGTTTCACATCATTCTAAATTGACTCAGTAGAACCGACCACGTACGCCCCATTGAGATCTTCCATCAAGATTGCTAAGATAACAAGCATTGATGTATATGGCATGTTTTCATTATCCTTAGACCTTAGATGTATATGGCATCTCGGTTGTTAGTACAATAGAGATGATGAGGACGAATACGGTAATGAAAATGGAGAAGATACTAATTTTTCCATTGACTGTTTTGTTGATGCTGATCATCCTCGTTGCCTCCATAAGTTTTGTTTGTTAAGGTATCAATCCACCGACAAAGAAATAATTACTGATTTGATTTACTCAAGGGCATTTAGACCCCTAGAAATGGATTTCTAAGGATGGTTACAAACACCAACAACCACTAGAAACTGATTTCCATGGTGATCAACAACATCGCACAACACTAGAAATATATTTTTTAAAAAATATAAAATAGGCATAAACATACCATTTTTTTTCTAATCCTAGGAGAAGCCCACTAGCTAAGGTACGTTTGGATCCATAGGACTAACAACTAAGGGTCTGTTTGGTTTCCATGGGACTAAGGACTAATTTTAGTCCCATTTAGCCTCTAAATTACCAAATATGAGGACTATGCTAGTACCATTTAGTCTAACCATTTAGTCCTAGCAGTCATATTTCTGCGGTCAACTCTTGTTTACTACAAAGCCACACAATCATTTGTGACGAGGTGTATGATTTATATTTTGTTGTTAAACTGTATTGGATATTTAGCTAGGCAAATATAATTCATATGTGAGGTTGATTGGGTGTAGCTAGGCACATGCAGACACATGCATATAGGATTGTTCAACTGTTCGATGTGTCTGTCGTCTATACATACTACCGATTTTTCTCTGCACTCATGCAAAACGGGGTAAGTTTAGATGACATTTGTTAGGAATTCTTTTCGACGGAGGCATTTGTTTGCTACGACATAATTACTTGCTAAAGTTATCTATGTAGTTTCACATTATTATTCTAAATTAGATGATGATATAAATACTCCATCTGTTCCAAATTATGGGTGATTATATATGTAAACCTAGACTTGCTATGTTTATTAGATGAATCATAAAAGCTATGTTTATTATGATGTGAGGGAGTAAAATTGAATTACATGCCAAAAATAAAGAAGATGTTAATAAGCTAGTAATTATAGCAATTGCATATAGCTTATTTACAAGCATATTCCATCATTTTTAACTATAGTTGAGATCACCAACACACTTATTACATGTATAAATAGGTGCAGACGATTGTCACTTCTATATCCATCCAGTAAAATAGCCTTGACGAGGACAAATATAACAATGATGAAGATGCAGAAAACCCTAAGTTACCCACTGATTGTACTGCTGATGATGAGCTGCGTCTTGGTTGCCTCTAGTAAGTCTTGTTGGTTACTACAATATCAACCATATGTGTACGTCCAGTAAAAAAATAACAACGACCAAGGTCTGCAAATTAAAATTAATTAAAATGGTTTCTTGACTAATTAACATCTGGATTCATGTATGGTCAGCAGGCCGTTACGTTTCAGAGGGGCCAGCAGGTTTTGTTGCAGAGGGGCCTGGGAGCAGCAAGAACGACAATACTTTGTGCATGACTCTCGGGAAGTGTCTTGTTAAGTGCTTTCATAAAGGTGCTTGCGACCGCTGTTGCAAGGCAGCCGGCTGGCACGGTGGCAAGTGCGGCGCGCTTGAGTGCGATTGCTGCAACCCTGATGGGACTGAGCCGCCAGGGACTGAGCCGCCACCGCCACCGCCATCGCTAAAATAGTGTACGTGTATGGATTGGATTGGATGAATAAAGTGATTTCTTCCTTAAGTTGACTATAAATCGGCCAGCAGGCATTCTATCAGCTCTATATCATGACATGGTACTAGCATAGTCCAACCCTTTTAATCCATGAACGAAAGTTTTCTTTGAACTTGAGGTATCGCTAATCGTCAAACCATGTAAGCACGTTATAAGCAATAAAAATCACGTTACCCAATAAACAAACAATAATGGGTTATATAATAGTATAATTGCACCATAATCATTGGTGGTAATCGTTCTTCTCTATTAATGGAAAGTAGAAGGGGAGTTAGACATGGAAATAAATCTCAAACATCTTTTTTTTTTTTTTTTTTTTTTTTTTTTTTTTGAGGGAGAAATCTCAAACATCTGAGGGGCCGTGTTCGTGTCCGCAATGCCCACCACGGCTGCTCGTGCAGCCAGGTCCACCACACCACCACGCCACAGGAGGCCCGCCTCGCCGGCTGCACTACACTGCCGCACTTGAAGCCCACTGCGCCGCTAACGGTGTCGTTCACCAAAATATTGCCCAGCTCACATATAAAAGGTGTTAACTGCAAAGTGGCAGACACGGTAAGCACCATAGTGGCAACAACACATCATATAAAATGCTCACGTGGCTCCTATGGACCTATGGTGCACCATTTAACAATTTTATGGATCCAAAAAGTATTTTCAAAGTTCGTGGACCATATTGACAACCACTCGGTGGATGCGCCCGTGACGGTCAAATAGTCTTCTAATCCTATGTGTTTGTAATTTCTTAATTTATATTTGTAGCCATGCGTGTTTGTAGTCTCTTAATTAGTTAACGTCATTTTCGCCTTTCTAATAATTTGTTGATTCTCCATGACATGATAATACCATAGTCTAACCGTTTCAATTCACACATGGACGTAAGTTTTCTTTGAAGTATCACTAATCGTTAACCATGAATGCCAGGACGAAGCACGTTACAACAATAAAAATCACATTGCACCAAGTATTGATTAAGACAACGAAACTATAATACAGACAATTATTGGTGATAATAATATAATCACACCACAATCATTGGTGTCAATCATTTTTAATAATGAAAAATAGAAGAGAGGTAGACCATATTATGGAAATAAATCTAAGAGATCTCTGAAGAAAGTTGCAGGCTTGACTTATTTTATGAGTAGTCCAAGGTGAAGAAGCGGTTAGCTAGGAAAACATGGCAACAAACAATATATTCCTTATGATTGTAGTTTTTTTGGAGGACCATTATTATTGTGTTACCACCCTCTGCATGTCATGTAAAACGAGGTAAGTTTAGATTAGAGATGACCTTGATTAGGAATCTCATTCGGCTATACATTTACCACAACATAATTATCTACTAAAATGTTAAAAAAAGAAAATTGAAGTACATGGTAAAAAAATAGAGATGTTAAGCTACTAATAGCAAACAGCTCACTTGTTCACAAGCATATACCAACACTTCCATCCTTCTCGATTTGTATCTCATGCAAAAACGAGGTAAGTTTTAAATGACCTTTACTAATAGCAAACAACTCACTTATCACAAGCATCATCTATTCTTCACGCCATAAGTACTTGCTAAAGTTATCGTGTTACTTTGAGACGATTCTAAATTAGATTACAATAAATACTTAATATGTTCCAAATTATAAGTCATAGTGAATTTTAGGTACATTTTGCTTTTTGTTATGCAACTAGACTTACACTATGTCTAGATGCATAACAAAAATTATGTATCTAAAAAACTAGAATGACTTATTACAACTAGGAATGATCAAGGACAGGAATCAAAGTACATGCCAAAAATAAAGAAGATTTTAAGCTAGTAATTATAACAATTACAAATATCTTATTTACAAGCACATTCCAACATTTTTACATGTATATATATGTGCAGACGTTGGATGCATATGACAGATATCCAGCTCAGTTGTTTTGACACATCCATATCCATCTAAGTTGCCAGTACAATAGCGATGACAAGAACAAATATAACAATGAAAATGCAGAAGATCCTAATCTTCCCATTGATAGTTCTGCTAATGCTGAGCAACATCCTCGTTGCCTCTGGTAAGTCTTGTTGCTTATTACAACGTTACAACATCACCTCGCGACTAACACCATATATATTGTTAAATTTGATTCCTTTATGCAATTTTACACAATTGTCTTTTTGAAATCATGGACTTCTAGGGAGGATTACGCAACTGTCTCTAGTTATGTATTTCTACGGGTGTTAGGATACACCACCTAGAAATCGATTTATAGGTAATCACTGATGTGTGGTGGCATATCTGGGAACCATTTTTCTAAAATTTCCAAACCGGCCTAATAAAATAATATCTTATTTAATCTTAGAAGAAACTCAGCAGTTAAGTCACAGTTCAAGCGAGTGTTTTCTAGGATTCAAATCCATGTCCTCTCGTCTCACACGACCGTTTCTTAGAATTCAAGCGATTTTCAACCGTGTTCTTTTGAACTGAAAATGTTTGTAGAGTATATATATTGGTGACACGTCTGCCCTCGAAACTAGATGTTTATTGGGGCGGTCCGCTCGCATACGACCATTCAGATTCACCTACAGAAGTCAAGTCAATTTCATATCAATCGGTGATGCAATGCAACTGACGTGTCTATCTAGACTAAAAAACTGATCGAGGTCTGCAAGATTAATTAATTAAAATGGTTTCTTAACTAACATCTGGATGTATGGACAGGTTATGATGTTTTAGAAGGGCATGGGAACAGCAAGGACGACGACATCGATGTGTGCACGGGTCAAGAAATAAAGTGTTCTTATAAGTGCTTTCATTCAGGTGCTTGCGACCGCTGTTGCAAGAGTTTAGGCTATGGCCGTGGTAAGTGCGAGGCGCTTGGCTGCAATTGCTGCCCGCCGTAAGCCCGGGCCTGAACCACACACCACGACTATCGCTAAAATAGTGTGTTTGGTATGCATGAGTCAAGCTGCATGTATGACAAGATTGGATATTTGGATGGATGAATAAAAGTGACCAGTAATTTCTTTTTTTTTTCTTTTGTTCATTATGTTCGAACTAAACCGGACATGTTTCTTTCTGCTATCATGCATGAGTGTTGGGCTCTCCGGCCTGTTAGGTCAAATCAACCATCACTCGTTAATTGCGGAACCAATCATAGCTCTCTGTAGCACTGGGCGAAATGCCGTTTCTCTTCTCCTTCCTCTGTCCTCCACCCCCTAACCTCACACCGCCGCTTCCTGCGGCTGCACGTCTTCTCCGGCGACTTGCCGGCGACGAGGGGGGGGGTCGGCACTAGCTGCAGTGTCGATTCAGCAACGGCGTTGTTGCTACTGCCGTTCGTAGTGGTGCGGCTGGAGTTGTTTGAGGTCGCCATGCCATGTGCGGTCTCATCGCTGGTTTTTTGCTGCTCGGCGGGTTTGCTCGTCAAGCTGTGGAGGGGCGGGGTCTACATCCGCATCGTCGCCGACAATCGACCTAGCACTCCTTCACCATCTCCGCCGCGCTGCCATGGGAATCCACTGGTTCAACTATCGCTGGGGAGCCGGAGTACCCTATCAGTGCGGTCTTGCCGCGGGGACGTGTGTCTCGCGCGGCACCGACTTCGCGGTGGCGACTGCCGTTCTGCCGGCGCCCTCGCTGGACGTACGTGCAGTGCGTTCTCTCCAGTCCGACATGGCTTCGCCGCTACCCAGCTCCTCAGCATCGCGTCTTCCTGCGCCTGTCCCAGCTGCTCCGTCCATCTCAACCGTGGAGGCGAGGCTCCGCAGCCATGACCTCTGCAGCAGCTCAGGTCTCCTGTGGGGTCTGTGTTGTGGGGCCCAACACCTGCTCCACGGGACCCACAAATGCAACATGCACCACATGCGGCGACCCTCGGTGGCCAATGCGGCGTGACTCAGTGTGCGGGTGTAGAGGCACCTGGTCCTCTTGCTCGATTCGCTCCAAGGGTGGGCCCACCTTGTCTGTCGTGGGTTCAACGCTTCATGCATGCAGCACTACCAGAATCCTGAACTACCAGGCACATACGGTTTGCTTCTCAACTCACCCACGGCAACACATGACAACAGGTGCCATCAACGACTGGAGCATCCTGCCTCTACGTGGCCAGTGGAACACGTTTTACATCACTGCCTCGCTTCATCTTCGTCCCTATCATGCAGCCTGAAGAGACAGCTACTTCTTTGGTGCGGGTTTCGATGACTACGCCTTCACCTGGGGTTTCGGAATGAGCTTCTTCTACCGTCGACGACGAAATCAACATAATTCTTCAGTAGTTGTCGGCATGTTCCTTCTTCGACGGCTCTACCGACACTCTCTTAACCGTTGCAATGCGCGGTCAGTGTGCACACGTCATTGACGCACCTGCGAATACCCCTCACCGGCACAATCATCATCTTCTGCGCCTCAATCAACACTGCTGTCTTAAGTTCTGGTCACATGACTTTGTCGTACCTTGGTCTTTCTCAGAAGACCTCTATGTAATATGGCTGCACTAATATAATATATATTGTTGTAAACAAACCATCACTCGTCTGCACACACCCATTCACTTATCGCATTGCTCCCACATTATGTTGTTGTCATACACTGCCTCCTCGGCCACCACACGATTCTAGACAACGGTTGTGCCAAACTCATGCCTCTTTCTTCGAACTAGGATCAGCATGACCGTGTGTTGCGAAGGAAACAAAATAATATCACAAGGTGTGTTGTAATGTTCTAAAAATAATTATGACAATTTGCTTGGCAACAATGACTCATGGCAAAGTGTCATGTTTGTGCTCAACCGCGTCGCACGGGGTACCGACTTGGGCGCTCTGCCGACATCTCATTTGACTAATTCTTGTACATAAATTCTTTTGTTTTAATTGAGCGACAAAGCTTCTGCCATTGTTTTGAAAAAATTACATGCTAAAGTGCCATTATATTTACAACATTCTATAATAGATGTCAATAAAGAAATTTGAAGTACTGCTAAAAAATAAAAGAGATGTTAAGCTAGTAACATAGCATTTATTGCTAACTTATTTACAAGCATATACCACCACACTTCCATCCTTCTCGGCATCTTATGCAAAGCGAGGTAAGTTTATATGACCTTTATTAGGAATTTTATTCGGTAGAGACATCTATTTGCCACGGCATAATTACTTACTAAATTTATGGTCATACTTTTACATTGTTCTAAATTCGATGATAAATAAATACTTGCTTTGTTCTAAATAATAAGTCATTGTGAATTTAGGTGAATCGTTTTTTATGCAATTAGACTTGTGTTGTGTCTAGATATGCATAACAAAATCAAGCTATGTATCTAAAAAAGTAGAACTGATTATAATTTGGAATGCGGGGAGGAAAATTGAAGTACATGCCAAAAACGAGGTAAGTTTTGATGACCTTTATTAACAACTATATTCTGTGGTGGCATCTATTTGCCATGGCATAATTACTTGCTAAATTTATTGCGATCCTTTTACACCATTCTAAATTTGGTGATAAATAAATACTTGCTATGTTCTAAATTATTAGTCATTGTGAATCTTAGGTACATCATTTTTTATGCAATTAGACTTATACTATGTCTAGATGCATAACTAAAACTATGTATTTAAAAACTAGAATGACTTATTACAACTTGCAATGAAGGGACAAGAATTAAAGTACGTGCCTAAAATAAAGAAGATGTTAAGCTTGTAATTATAACAATTACATATAGCTTATTTACAAGCATATTCCAAAATTTTTAACTATACTTGAGATCTACATTATATGTATAAATTGGTTTAGACGTTGGATGCATATGATAGATATCCATATTACTTGCTTAGACACATCTATATCCATTGATATCTAAGTTGCCAGTACAATAGCGATGATAAGGACAAATATAACAATGAAGATGCAGAAGATTCCAATTTTCCCATTAATTGCTATGCTAATGCTAAGCAACACCTTTGTTTCCTCGCGTAAGTCTTGTGCATTGATTATTACAACATTAACCCACGACTAACACAATATATATGCTTAAATTTGATTTCTTTAGGCAATTTTACACAATGGTATTTTGAAATAATGGATTTCTAGGGAGGATTATGCAACTGTCTCTAGATATGGATTTCTACTGGTGTCAGGAAAAACACCACCTAGAAATCAAATTTTAGGGAATCACAAATGTGGTGCATTATCCGGGAGCTGCTTTTCTAAAATTTCAAAATGGCCTAATGAAACAATATCTTATTAATTAATCCTAGAAGAAACTTAGTAGTTAAGTCACAGTTCAAGGGATTTTCAAGCGTGTGTTTTCTGGGATTCAAATTCATGTCCTCTCGTCCCACACGACCGTTTCTTACGATTCAAGCGATTTTCAAGCGTGTGTTTTTCTGAACTAGAAATGTTTGTAGAGTATATTGGTGACACCGTCCGCCCTCGAAGGAGCGGTCCGGTCGGATACCACTATTCACATTCACCTGCAGAAGTAAAGTTGATTTCTTCTCAATCGGTGATAAAATACAACTGATTTGTCTATCTAGACTAGAAAAAACGATCAAGGTCTGCAAGATTAATTATTTAGAATGTTTTCTTAACTAACATCTGGATGTATGGACAGGTTATGATGTTTCAGAACATTATGGGAACAACAAGGACAATGTCCTCGATTTGTGCACGGGTGGCCCATCAAAGTGTTCTTATAAGTGCTTTCATTCAGGTGCTTGCGACCGTTGTTGCAAGAGTTTAGGCTCTGGCCGTGGTAAGTGCGAGGCGCTTAGCTGCAATTGCTGCACGTCGGACTCTCGATCCTGAACCGCCACTACGATCTCTAAAATAGTAGTGTGTTTGGTATATGCATGTGTTGAGCTGCATGCATGATTGGATTGGATATTTGGATGGATGAATAAAGCGACCGAGCACTTTTTCTTTTGTTTTGCTCGTTAAGTTCGAACTAAACCGGCCAACATATATTCTTTCTGCTATCATGAGTGTTGGGCTCTCTGGCCTATTATGTGAAATCCACCCATCACTCGTCTACATGCCCCTTCATTTATCATATTGCTCCCACATTACGTTGTCGTCCTACACCCCAACCGCCACACGTTTCTAGACAATGGTTGCTTCAAACACGAGCCTTTTCTTGAAACTAGGATCAATATATCCGTGTGTTGCGAACAGAACAATACAATATCATGATGATTTTAAAATTAGAGGTGTGTTTTAATGTTTTTAAAAAATAATTATGACAATTTTCTTAGCAATGATGACCCATGGCAATTTCTTGTGTTTGTGCTCAACGCGTCGCGTGGGTTACCCACTTGGGTGCTCGACGGGATCTCATTTGACTAACCTTTTTTGTACATAAATTCTTTCGTCTTAATTTGTGTGGCAGAGCTTCTACCATTGTTTTGAAAAAAAAACTACATGCTAAAGTGCCATTATATTCACAACATTCTATAATGGATGTTAATAAAGAAATTTGAAATACTGCTAAAAAAATAAAACATATGTTAAGCTAGTAATATAGCAATTAAAGCTAACTTATTTACAAGCATATACCAACACACTTCCATCCTTCTCTGCATCTTACACAAAGCGATGTAAGTTTATATGACCTTTATTAGAAATTTTATACGGTAGAGACATCGATTTTCCACGGCATATTTACTTGCGTAAATTTTATTGTCATACTTTTACATCGTTCTATATTCGATGATAAATAAATACTTGCTTGTTCTAAACTTTAAGTCAATGTGAATCTTAGGTACATTGTTTTTATGCAATTAGACTTGTGTTGTGTCTAGATATGCATAACAAAATGAAGCTATGCATGTCAAAAACTAGAACAAATTTGGAATGAATGGAGTAAATTGAAGTACATGCCATGTTGGAGGTATCCATTTGCCATGGCATAATTACTTTGCTAAATTTATTGTCATCCTTTTACACCATTCCAAATTTTGTGATAAATAAATACTTGCTCTATTCTAAATTAAAAGTCATTGTGAATCTTAGGTACAACCGTTTTTAGACCTGAGTTGTGTCTAGATGCATAACAAAATGGAGCTATGTATCTAAAAAAACTAGAATGAATTATAATTTAGAATGGAGGGAATAAATTGAAGTACATGCTGAAAAAATGAGGTAAATTTTTGATGACCTTTATTAAGAATTTTATTCGTTGGAGGTATCTATTTGGCATAGTTAATTGCTAAATTTATCGTCATCCATTTACACCATTCTAAATTCGGTGATAAATAAATACTTGATCTATTCTAATTTATAAGTCATTGTGAATCTTGGGTACATTGTTTTTTATGCAATTAGACTTGTGTTGTGTCTAGATGCATAACTAAATGAAGCTATGTATCTAAAAAACTAGAAAGAATTATAATTTGGAATGGAGGGAGTAAAATGGAAGCACATGCCAAAAAACGTTGTA
Organism: Hyparrhenia diplandra; assembly: GCA_015847255.1. Lineage (NCBI taxonomy): Eukaryota > Viridiplantae > Streptophyta > Magnoliopsida > Poales > Poaceae > Hyparrhenia > Hyparrhenia diplandra. Next base: position 176,167 of record JADLZK010011066.1, read on the forward strand.
ACTTGTATTCATGACTTTTATTAAGAATTTTATTCGGTGGACGTATATATTTGCCATGGCATAATTACTTGCTAGATTTATCGTCATCCATTTACACCATTCTAAATTGAGTGATAAACAAAAACTTGCTCTGTTTTAAGTTATAAATCATTGTGAATCTTAAGTACATCATTTTTTATGCAATTAGACTTGTGTTGTGTCTAGATGCATAACAAAATGAAGCTATGTATCTAAAAAACTAGAAAGAATTATAATTTGACTGAAGTACTTGCCAAAAATAAAGAAGAGGTTATAAGCTAGGAATTATAGTGGTTACATATAGCTTATTTATATTGATATTTTAACATTTTTAACTATATATAGCTGAGATCAACACTTGTTATATGCATAAAGAGGCGCAGACGATGGATGTATGTATATGATACATATCTAGCTCACTTGTTTTGTCACATCTATATCCATCTCAATTGCCGGTACAATAATGGCGAGGACAAATATAACAATGAAGATGCACAAGATCATAATTTTCCCATCAATTGTTCTGCTGATGCTGAGCAGCATCCTCGTAGCCTCCCGTAAGTCTTGTTGGTTATCACAACATTCAATCATGACTTACACCTCTGTGTTTTCTAAACATAAATAATAGTATTGATTTGTGATACAATACACCTCTGTGTTTCTGAACTAACATCTAGGATGTGTGTGTGTGTGTGTGTGTGGTCAGGTTATGGTGTTTCAGAGGGGCCTGGGAACCAGGAGGACGTGAGAGATGAACCCCTTTGCAGGAATGCCACCCTAAAGTGTCTCTTTTTTAATTGCCTTCGTTCAGGTGCTTGCAACCGCTGTTGCAAGAGTCATGGCTGGACCCATGGCAAGTGCGTGTTGCTTGACTGCAATTGCTGCTGATAATACATTGTCGAATATTAGAATTTTATACACAGCTGGAGCTAGCAGGAAAACAAACAAAATTCTAGTCTCTATGGTATGTGGTCGAGCTGCATTATATGATGGCTGAATCAATGGATGAATAAACACTAGTAATGAAATGATTTTGCGTGATGCTCCAAATTCTTTTCCATGGCGGGCATTAATTTGGACGCCACGGTTAATACCTATGATTAACCGTGGCGTACACTTTTGTATTTACCGTGGCGGCAGAAGTGCCCGCCATGGAAAATAGATTTTCCGTGGCAGGCAACATAAAACACCCGCCGCGGAAAATGACGCGTCCCAATGGATCTGGGCTAGGCCCAATAAACCTACTCAAGTATAAAAGCAAGCCATTAGGGTTTCCCCCACTCCCACTCTCAGCCTCTCGCCTCCCCAACTCCCGCTCTCCCTCCCCTCCCGAACTCGCTCGCCTCGACCTCCCTCCCCTCGAACTTGCTTGCCTCCCTCTGCGCCTCCCGTCCTCCCCATCACCCTCTCGTCCTCCCTCCCCTCGGGCATGGCCATCGGCGGCACAACGGCCGGCACGAGGGCCACCGGCCTCCTCTCCACCGGGCGGCGCGGTGACTCACGCCGGAGGCAAAGGATGGAGCGCGGGCGCGGCCGTCCTTCGACCGATTTCACGGCGGCGGACTCCACCACGGCGGATCCGGCCTCCTCCTCCTCCCCGACGGCGGATCCGGCCCCCTCCACCTCGTTGGCCCTGTGTCCAGCCTCCTCTTCCTCCCTAGCGGCGGATCGGCCTTCTCCTCCTCACCGGTGGCGGATCCGCCCCCTCCACCTCGGTGGCCGCGGATCCGGCCTCCTCCTCCTCTCTGGCGGCAGATCCGGCCTTCTCCTCCTCCCGGCGGCGGATCCGGCTGCCTCCACCTCGGCGACGCGGATCCGGCCTCCTCTTCCTCCACGGCGGCGAATCCGCTTCCTACTCCCCCCCGGCGAGATCCAGGTGGACGGCGTGAGCGGCGACGACCCGGCAGCGGATCCAAGCGTGGCCGGTGATGATGAGGTCGTGGCGCGGCGGATCCACGCGTGGGACGGTGCCAAGGAGGTGGCTAGAGGAGCACCGGTGAATCCGGCGGGCGGCGGCGGATCTGGCCGACCGGCGGCGACGACGACGGGGGTTCGATACATCATATAAATAGAAGAAGAATAACCTACGCATCAAAGTTGTATACAAACATGGATATTTCTATTTGATAATTGCACAAACCTAAATCACGAGAGAGCAAATCCATTCCCTTTCCATACAAACACAAAATCTGATTCGAAAGTGTTCTAGTGAGTAGAGACCTGATGGTTGTTAAGTTCCATTGGCTTACCTAACGCTAGGGATGAAAACGGAAATGATAATTTGCGATTTTCCAAAGCCTTTTTTTTTTTTTTTGAAGTGGAAACTGAAAAAATGAAAATGGTAATAGTAAAAATAAATGGAAACAAAAGTGAAAACAATTTTATCTTCTTTCGACCGTTTTCGAAGATTCCCGTATTTAAACGCTAATTTACCATTGGTAATTACTGAATCGAAGGCACACGCAAGCAACACACATAAGGTAATTTTTTTTTTTTTTTTGAAAACTAACTGTTAGGTTGATCTCCACCAGTTGGCCCAACGGTCAACTGGACCCTTGGTTTGACGCCCTGATCGGGGGCGTTCAACCCAAGACAAGGCTGGTGGGCCCCTATCGCGCAGCCCTATAAATAGGAGGTGGGGGCCACGGTTTAGGGTACGAGGTTCACCATAGCTGCCACTCCCCACCGTCCTAACCCTAGCCCCGTCGAGAGGTAAGTGTTGTAGCGACGGGATGCTCCACTTCGCCACTGCCTCGCCGCTGTCAGGAGGCAGCTGCACTGCGTCGCCCTTCTCCACGGACATGACGACGTGCCGGATTTCATCTCGGCTCCGACCCCGCTTGTATGGTTACTCTATTGCTTCTCTCTCCTCTCTCCCTCTAAATGCCTAGATCATGTTCTAGGGTGATCTAATTGTTTATCCCAAAGTCCAACCCACTGGATCCACACCTAGAACGATTCAGTAGGTCTAACACTAACTACTCCATCCGTTCAAATTGTAGTTCATTTTGACTTTTCTAGATTCATTTTTTTACTATATATCATATAGTGTATAACTAGGTGCATAGCAAAAAATCAATGTATCTAGAAAAGCCAAAAGTGAACTACAATTTGGAATGGAGGGAGTATATAGCAAGGATTGCGCACATATAGGAACAACCTCTATCGAAGAAAGAACTCTAATAATTTATGTTTTTATCACTATGATATGTCAAGTAAACTTAGAACTTTTATCGTCTATTTGTGTCATTGTCAAGAATTGTGGTGATGTTCCGAGTTATATATATGGCTCTTCTCATTTCCCACAATTTGGTATGTTTATCGTTTTTTTGAGGATACCGTTATCATAAATTTCGACTATTATCGTTGTACTTTCCGACCGACTATATCGTTTTTGAAATTTCCTCCTTCCGACCATTTTCATCCCTACCTACGTACCGCCGTAATTGAGAAATTGTTAGCTCCAGCAAAAATGACACTCTGTCACCGGGCTTATTCTGTCGGTTCTAAACCTCTGATCCATGTGTTCGAGTCTTAATTTGGAGCACCGGTCGGCCATTTTGGAGGCGCTGCCGCTGCTCTCAGTCGCAGGACGGGGATCGGAGGTCCATGAGAGCAGGAGATCGATCGAAAAGCTAAGCACCTTTCCAAGGATTGTTGTTATGAGTTGTTTTTGATAAAAAAAGGAGTTCATTGGACAGGACTCTATGTCTTACTCTCAAGTTCGCACTTCGCAGGCTCCGAGGCTGTTCTGTTCTTGGTACAGTCGTCGTCCACAGGCCTCTACGTCAGCTTTCCCTGCCACTGCTATGCCTATAATAACGTACACACCGATAAGGATCAGAGTTTGGCATTTGTTTTCATTCAAATTTCAATGGCGCCGCAGCTTTCCTGCGACTGATTCGTGGGGATTGGGAGGCCGGGTTGCACTCGTTCAATATTTGAAATATTTGAATTTGCAGCATTTATACGTTTCTTTTTCATGCAATGCATGTTAGTTCAGGTGTTAATTAGATGCGTTGCATGGTACTGATGAGTTTTATTAGCTAGGAATCAAAATAATTCTGATGCAAGCGAGAGCGAAGGGCTTCGATCGGCGGAAACCATCCATTTGCCATGCTATATTTACCTGCTAAAATGTCATTCTAAATTTATAACATTCTAAATTAGTGTCAAACATAAATAAAAATTGAAGTACATACCAAATAATTATTAGTTAAATTATATAGCAATTATAGCTACCTAATTTACAAGCATTAATGTATATATGGTATATGCATTCATCATTCATAGATGTATTCCAACATTTCTAGCTATAGCCGAAGATCAGCACACTTCTATTATAAATCACAACGCAAAGATAGATGTATATTAATTGATGTCCAACACTCTTGCTATGTCTAGATGCATAACAAAAAACTATGTAAAAAAAACTAGAACTACTTATAATTTTAGATGGAGAGAATAAAACTAAAGTATATGCCAAAAATAAAGAAGATGTTAAGCTAGTAATTATAGCAATTACAGATAGCTTATTCATAAGTGTATTTCCAACATTTTTAATTTTAATTATAGTTGAGACCCACACACTTATTATAAATGTATATAAATAGGTGCAGATGTACGATGGATGCATATATATGATAGATATTGATCAGATCATCACTTGTTTTGTCACGTCTATCCATCTTAGTTGCCGGTACTACTTAATGAAAAACGCGCCGACTTAGGTGGGCGTGGTCTCGAAAAATCTTAGTTGCCGGTACACAATAGGGATGACAAGAGCAAATATAACAACGATGATGCAGAAGTTCCTAATTTTCCCATTGATTGTTGTGCTGATGCTGAGCAGCATCCTCGTTACCTCTCGTAAGTCCTCATGCATCAATCCAGAAAAAATAATGATCGAAGTTTACTAAATTAATTAATTAAAATTTAAATGCTTTCTTAACTAACATAACATCTGGACGCATGTATATATATTATTGTATGATCAGGTCATGTTTCAAAGGCAGAGGGGAGGAACAAGGACGAAGCGAACAATTGGGATACGTGCAGGGTTGACGCAAAGTGTCTCCTTTTGAGCTGCTTTAAGTCAGGTGTTTGCGACCGCTGTTGCAAGAATCACGGCTGGGTCCGTGGGAAATGCAGGGCGCTTGACTGCAATTGCTGCAGTGCATAAATTAAGACACTATCGTCGAATATTACAATTTCATACACAACCTGCAGGAAAACAAACAAATAAATTAGATAGTGTGTATGGTATGCATGGGTTATATGACTGGATCGATGGATGAATAAAGTGGCCGACCATTTCTTCCTTTCTTTAGTTCTTACTTAAGTTGGGACTATAGTTGAGCAACGGCCTGGCCTGGCCCGGCATGGTATGGGCTCATGCTAGGCATGACCTGTTTGCCCCATGTGTCGTCGGGCCGTGCCTCCATAGGCCACCGTGCTTGCTTTCGCCCGGCCCAAGCACGGCGCGTGGGCCAATTTCCATGTCGGGCCGGTTTGAAGTTCATTGAGGGAGGTGGAGGCGATGCGCGACGGGGACAACAGCAACATGCAGGTGGAGGCGGCGTAGTAGCAGGTTAGGGCCCAGGCAGATGTGGTGGCCCGTGGCCGAGTCGAGCCAGCGCCGAATGGACACGGCGGTCGCATGCGTGGCGCCGATGGGAAGGGTAACGGGCGAGATCGGGCACGGAACACAGCCAGCGTTAAGCGGCGCCGTGGCCATCATGAGTGGCTCCGGCGGCTGGATCTGACACCTCACCTGCTCCTAGCTTCGTCATGAGAGCAGCTGCGGGGCTCTGCAACCCAGAGTGTGGCGTGGGGCAATGGGCGGACTACGTTGCGGACTAGCGGGCGGAGTGTGGTGCCTGGGGAGGATGGGAGGGAAGGAAGGAGAAGTTAGGGTTAGGGAGTAGCGCGGGCTAGTGGCCTGTTGGCATGGTGGGCTGTTTTTCTATTTTTTTTGAGAAGATGCAACGGCGGGTGGAGACCGCGCCTTTGACTATGGACCGTGCCATACTGTGCCGCCCGCCCGGCCGGGATCGGACCAAGCACGACCCAGCGGTGTGCTTTGGGCCGACATGGACACGGTTGGCGTACGGGCCGTGCTGTCCTTCCCTCCACCATTCTCGACCACAGTGGCTCCTAACTCGAGCCTTTTTCTTCAAATTCAAATCCAGTGCGCGCCAAACAATAAAGATAAAAAATAAGAGAACGAGGCATAGATACCGATATCTATCTATTCTAAATTAGTGATCACTATAAGTAAAATTGAATTTATATGCTGCCAAACAATAAAGGAGATGTTAAGTTAGGTTATTATAGCAATTTTTTTTATGCTAGCAATTATTACATTTGCTAGTTTACTACTCCAACCAAATTATAAGTTGTTTTGACTCTTTTGGTTCATCCATTTTGTTATGTATATAGACATTATTATATCTAGATACGTTGCAAAATGGATGTACTAAAAAAAGTCAAAGCGGCTTATATTTAGGAATGAAAAGAGTAGTATTGATGGCCATTGTACATAGGCAATTCAAATATTTCTAACTATAGTTAGAGACCAACACACTTATATATACAAATATTTATATAGTTGTAGAAGATAGATGTATTTGATAGAAATCCACTACACTTGCTCTCTCAATCACACACCTCAATTTCCAGTGCAATATGGAGATAGTGAGGACAAATATTACAATGAAGATGCAAAAGATCTTAATTCTACTAATGCTGATCATCCTCGTCGTTGCCCCTCGTAAGTCTTGTTGGTTATTGTGTATCATCATAGTATATACAATCTGTCAGATGACTCAGATTTGATTTGTAGAGGCGATAGGCATGTAACAACTGTATTGTGTGGACATGTTGCAGAGGAGAAGATGGAGGTGGGTGCTGAAGATGAAGAACCCTGCGTTGGTCCATTGAAGTGTTTCACAAGTTGCTTACGTCCAGGTGCTTGCGACAACTGTTGCAAGGATCATGGCTGCACCGGTGGCAAGTGCGCCTTACTTGGCTGCACTTGCAGCAAATAAGACATGCACAGATGGAATGTTAGTTTCATTCATATATATACACAACAGGAAAAGAAAAATATATAGTGTAAGAATCGAGCTGCATGACCTGGATGGATGAATAAATGATAATTTGGCTAAATTACTGTTTCATATTAGACATGCATGATACTCCATATGTTGTCTCGTGTGGTGATAATTGTAACTTGTCAATTTTACTTAGTTTGATTGAAGGCCAGGCGTGGGCAGGGACGCCGGGGAATCGCTCTGCCAGCCCTGTCGGCCCCTGGGAGGCCGTAGGTCCCACCTCACTAATCTGCTAATTAGCAACTAATCTTGGCCGAAACAGATAATTAACCATTAAAGATGAAATGTAGACCCTAAAAAGTTGAACAACTTCAATTAAAGAACCTTGGTGCAATTATGCCTATATTTTAAATTATAAGCAGTCAAACAGAAAGGATGCAAAAACACTTAAAGGAATTCAAATTTTAAACTAACCAATTGCCTCTGACTTGCAAGCAACTTTTTGAGTGTGTTAGAGGCATTTTCATGAGTTTCCTCATGAAATTCACTACACTTCTTTATTTAGGGCACATCGGCAGAAAAAGCACTATAGCACACACATTTCATAATTGGTCAAGCAAAACCACTCCTTTGGTCAAAATCAAGTCAACCATGTCAATTAAGCCTATTTAGCCAAAGTCATTTAAAGAACATTAATTCATTTTGGATCCTAGACATGTCTAGGTGCGTTTAGTGATCAAACATGGCAACCACTTGCATTAACACATCATGATCAAAGCATATGTTTGAAAATAACATTTTGAAGCATCAAATGAATTCAAATAGTTGTTAACAACAAAGTTTTCTAACTCTTCGAGATCTACAACTTTCATTTAGTTCATTTCTCCATCCAAAATTGTTTTTTCAAAATTTAATTTTTAATACTTTATTTAAAATAGTCGGCATCTATTTGAGTCGCACTACAAATTAATAAACGCTATTTGTAAGGCCAGCTGAAAACACCAACCGCCCCTACAAACCAATTGGTAGGGCTTCTCATTGAGAGAGCCATTTATAGGGGCGGTTCTATATTGAGCCGCCCTTAAAAAAGGGGTGTTGTTGCTGGAAGTCGTTTTTTGTAGTAGTGGCGAGCACCGAAACGCAGACACGTCTGTGAATGCGCTTCTCAGGCTATTGCTGCCAAGGCTGAGGGAGCACAGCCATGGTGCGGCGCCTCGAGGTGGCGGCGACATCAGTAGGGCCACCGGAGCTTGCGGACAGAGCGGGAGTCCAAGAGGCGCCGAGTGCACGCGGTGCTGGGTCTGTTGACTGGGGGCGACGCCACCGAAGCCGCCGCAGTGTAGTGCATGTTCCAGGCATGCCGTTGCTGCCGTGCAATGCCTGTTCTAAGTCTGTTGCCAAGTATCAGGGCCCAACACCGTTCACAAGTTCGGTGAGCTCCGGCACCGGCGCCGCTATCGTACGTGCGACTGGACTCAACCCACACGAACCGGTTCCAACCCATCGCAACCCGTCTAACCTGTATAAACCTATTACTACCCATTCAAACAATTCCATAGCACAACCCAACCTGAAAACTCCAGTTATAGGCCTAGATGAAGCACGCGTGGCTTAATTCTCGTAGCTTTGATGCTAGCCGGCCGGTGGTTGCCGGCCGGTGGTTGAGGCATGCAACCACGCCGAGAGCCTAGACCAAAGAGGGGCCCAAATCTAGGTGTGTAATCCCTGCTTGTGTTATGAGCTCACTCTCTCTCTCTCTGAAAATTCAACGGGGGAAATCCCCACCCAATTTTATTTTAATATCATTGCAATTGGCTTTGGCAGCCTACATCAGTTGTATGTTTAGAGCATAGGGGAAGAAAGGAAAAGAATTTACATAGGGGTTTACATAGTTCTTTGTATTGCTTCTTGAAATCGAGCACACGATATATCAGCTATAGATTTTTGCCTCCTCGACAGCCTTGCTTTCAGCAGAATAGGCAATTAGTAACTGTCTTAGGGAAGAAATCTCGTCTTGGAAAACAGCCCCATTTCTTCTCTCCCATAATTGCCAGCAACATAGTGCAATGAACCTCCCCCACAGTCTTTTGCGTCAAAAAAAAAAAACATAGTGCAATGAACATGTTATGCTGCTGCTTAGGAACCGTGCTGACCTTGATGATATATAGAGCGGATGTCATATGCAGCAAATCACATGACAAAGGCATTCTGAAGTTTTGAGGAGATAGCCATGCTAACTGAAGCTTCTTTTTGGGTATGGTGAAAAAACAGAGCTAGAAAATGATCTGGTAAAGCATCATCACTAACCCAAACGTCATTCCAGAAAGAAGTTGAGTTTCCATTTCCTTGATGGCCTAATAGAGTGGCCGTAATGTCCTCAACATTTCCCAATGCTGTCCTCGCAGGTCCCCCTTTAAGCTTGCCAGGTTTGCCAATTGTCTGATCCATGTCGCCCAAGCAGAAGAGTTAGCGCATTGCAGGTGATGAGTCAACTTGAGCAGAAGGCAGATGTTGTGAGTCCTAAAAGGTCTATGATCCCCAGTCCACCTAATTCTCTCGTTGTGTAGACATTGTGCCATACAACAAGACACTTGGAGGACGAGGTGTTCTGATCTCTGGCCCACAAGAACGCCCTTCAGAGCTTGTCCACCTGTTGCATCACCCCGGAGGCAACTGCATGGATGACATCATGACATCATATAGATAAGCTTACTGTCCAATTCCCATGGTGTTAAGGAGACTAGCTTGCCAAGATGAGAGGGATTTTTTTATCCTTTCAATCAAGTTATAGGTAGTTATAGGTAGTTTTTGAGCTGACAGTGGCAAACCCAAGTAATTTTGCGGAAAGGACTCGCGTTTGCAGCCCAAAGTGTCAAGGCATTGCTGGATCAGGCCATCATTCATGTGGATTGGGATTGGAGAGCTCTTGTTATAGTTGATTGTCAAGCCAGTTGCTGCAGCAAAGAGGTCTAGTATGTTTTTCAGTTTCTGGACAGCTCTGAGATCTCCTTTTATTACTATCAATGTGTCATCCGCCTTTAGTTGCCCCTAGGGTCTTTGGTATGAGGACCATGCATGTAGGAGCGGTTGATTCTTTCGAGCTGTGCATCTCCCATGTGAAAGCTGTTCATGGAAGCCATTACGTATGGTTTGACGGTACACAGAGCTTGCACTTTCGCCTCATGACTGCTAATCTGGGTATTCTAAACGTCAATGATTCTTATAGTTTTGCTCCTGAAATGGGCATGGTGGAAAGCTGTGTTTGTGTCCCCTTCGCAGAGCACCATGCTCAGAGAACAGAAGGCAGGAAGCATGGGTCGTGTAGCCATGAGTTTTGGTGGACATGGATAGGAGGAGTGGGATATGATGATCCGATGTTGGTTTTGGGAGAGGTTTGAGGCATGTATTGGGGAAAGAAATAGCATGATCCAAGTTGACAAAGGCTCGGCAACAAACCTCATGGTCCTCGCTATCAGATTAAGGGAATATACACACAAAACAAACATCTCATGCTTCCAAATCAACAATCAATTTGTCAGCCATGTACGGCATGCCACTACACCCGCATGCGATCGAGCTGCTGCTTCCTCAAAAGCAAGCAAGCCAGCGAACACAAGAAACCAATCACAGTGAAATTGCAGAAAGCACAAAAAATTGTCACCAAGTCAAAGCAACTCTAGTCAAGATAAAGCACCATCATATCCCAATATCATTCATTACATATATAGTGGTAGTACCAATTAAGTCCTCTCCAGAAGTAACAAATAAAGTAGCAACTTCATATGTTCCTTGAACATACCATTAGTATCCGACATTTACAAAAATCTAGGCTCATCTCTAAATAAGCGACCAATGGATAGTAACACCCAATGTGCAGAAGCCAAGGTGAAAAGTGCCATCGCTCACACCATCATTCTGAGTCTTGAAAAGCATTCGTCTAGCAGAAACAACGTGGTCACCTTGCAATGCCTTCGCACGAACCTTGAGCCGCTCCAGATGTACAGCAGATACAACAGAACGTGAAAGCTTGATCTCTCTTGCATGACCAACAACAGACACTTCATCGTCGCCAGAATCAAGCAAGATGACTTCCGCACAACTTATGCAGGTGGTACTAACAGTAAACATCGCACGGAAACCACTTGGCCATTCCCCACTGGTGATTCGCAGAGCAATTGTTGCCTCGACCGAGTAAAGCATAGAGCCAAGTGCAAACTCCAGTGTGCTAAGCCAGCTATGGTACTTCCTTGTAAGGTGGCATGAGTGAGCGTCCTCATAGTTGATGTAAGTTATGGCTAGAAAACTCAAGCATCGATCCTCGGATTCAGTAGCGCCCTTAACTTTCAGATCAACCTCAAAGGTTGCAGGGTCAGACAACACAACAGCACGCGAAGGCCCTGTCAGTTTCAAATATGGAACCTATATGCAGCACCGTATATATATATATACAAATAGTAAGTAAACTAGTTTCAACAAGAGGTCATCAGCATATAATAAACAATACAGAGTAATGCAAACCAGCATTATCAACACAAGGGCACAACAGAAAAAACTACAAAAAATATTTGTTCCATGCATTATTCACAAACAAAAGACAGCATAATTTTCTGCGTGCATATAATGACTTATGTACCGTTCATGAGCTGTACATTTAGCAAATTTGATTTCTAGCAAACAAGGTTTCATTCAAACATTTTCAAGACAGAGCTCAGATGATAGCGCCAGAAACTACAAGGCACACTTAAAAATTAGACTCAGATAGGAGGGAGGGAGGGGAGTGAGCAGGGTCAAGTAGAAGTTTGCAGGGGAATTTCCAAGCTAGGGGCTTGCTAAATAGCTGACACAGCATGCGTGTGCTCCCTATATTATGGAGCTCCAAATGTGTTGAGAAATTAAGTGTCAGAAGATTGATTAGTAAGTAGTTATTTGCTTCTCTTATGATTACCAAGCCCACAATATAACCGGCCAATAGATTGCAGATAGCGAAACTCACAGTGTGTACTATGTAATTTCTAAAAAATAACTAAAAGAATGGATCACCACATATAATGGTAACAGACTATACTGTGGGAGACAGAAAATTAGTTGCCGGGGAAAATAATCATTGCTTCATAAAGCAGCAAAGCAAGAAGCAAACAATCATGACACTGATGGATACAAACCTCTTGAGTAAGAATTTGGCAGTTATCTCTCGAGCGATTAAAGATCATATTACGATTTTCATCAGCACAGTCTCGTATGGCAACCATCCCAAACACATGGAGGGGCCACTGTAAGCCGCCCCTTATCCTTGCGACTTTGACTGAAAAGATCTGCAGCGTAGTCCGCTGGGTAGCATACTCCGGCCATTTTGGCTTCGTGAACGTGAAACGCTTGTTAAGGATCTTTGCTGCAAATGGATTTAAACCAAGGGTTGAGGCAGCGGCAATACTTAAAAACACATAAATATGGTTTCTCAGCTATTTATTGGTCAAGCAAGCTCTGATAGATCCTATTAGCACATATACAGGTAATGCAACTGAGTTGTTTGTTAAGCAAGTTCTGATAGATCCTAGGTAGCACGTATACAGGAATGAATGACTGGATCCTTTACACAAAATTGAAATGTATGCAGAAGCAAGCATGTAAATCCTTGCCAACTGCAAACTGGGTCGAGAGATGGAACCAGGCATCCATATTCCTTGCTAAGCTTGCTGGGCAAGAGCACCGCAAAGGGACGAAAATACATATCAGTCCCCAATCAGTAACGCTGGCCCTGTTCAGATCCACATGGCTAGTTACTAATTGGGGCTAAGAATTAGCCCAAATTAGCTGTGGTTAACTAGCTAGGTTTAACAACTAATTGAATACACAGCTAAAAAAAAAATTAGTCCACCTATTAGCTATCTTGTTTGGCTGCAGTAGAGTTAATTCTGGCTAATTTTTAGCTAGCTAGGTCCTATGTGTTATTAAACTATCGAGGCGATACCGGCCATTAGGACCAGCCAAGTTACCAATTTTCAAATTAAGGACGTACAGGTTCCAATTTACAAACCAAAGAGGCATTCCAATTTGCAAATTAAAGACAGGTTCCATGGATGGGATCGGATCGGATAGAGAGAATAACTCACTGGTGTCTTCGAAGGAACCGAAGACGTTGGAAAATAGCATGTTCCAGGTATCCCTAAACTCTTTAGCGCGGGCTTCGTTGTCTTCAGCATCGGAGAGGTGGTAGTCGTCATCTTCCTCTTCGTCTGCCCGCGCCGCCTTTTCCGCCGCGTGAAGCGCCACCATCTCATCCTCGGCTTCCGCCCCCAAACGCGCCATCCTATCCTCTTTCGGCGAAGGAGTAGGCCCACCGTTGGCGGCGACGACCGCTTGGATGGAGGGCGTCTCGATCGCCATTACCACCAACGCCTATCGAATTCCTCGCCGGCCTTGCGGATCGATTGAATTCCTCGCCGGCGCCGACCTCTCTTGCGGGGGCGTGGGAAACCTAGGTCGGGGGCCGATGAATGGATCGGAACGCGAACTAAATGACGATTTTGTTGTGAATAATTATGTTACCAATAATCAAAGTTTATTAAGCCTGACGTGTATTGTTACGGTTGCGGCCGGCGCCAACTATTCAGCGTCCGATAACTGAAGAAGCGACATCAGTTGAACTACACATGCATATTGTTGAACTACACATGCATATTGATGCGTCTCCTGTTCGTTCGCCTTGTACTTGATGGAACTGAAGAGTGGACACCGATTTCCTGCAAATCTGTACATCGCCTTAAAGATGAAAACAGATGTTTAATAAAAGCGAGTTGTGCAGGTATTTCCCTTCTTTCCTGTTTTCTTTTAATGATGAAATGACCAGATGGTCCGTCAGTTAGACAGTATGGTTTTGGTTTTGTTCCTTCTATATTTCTATTGTTAGTAGGTAGTATGAGAGAATGAAGCTTAGCCCTAGAAGACTTGAAATTCTGATACCTGTTGGTGCTGTCGTGGTAAGTCTTGACTGGCATGCATGCCATTGCAGCGTGTGTCATTTTTTAATCTTCCACGGAACGAGCATGCATGCTTGGCTGATGCACTCTGTTTTGGCAGCAGAGACAGAGTTGAACCACCCAGCGTCTTCACCTTTGCACTCATCATGCAGATGCAGGTGACCGTTCACCTTCGCGTGCGCAACACAATGGTAAACCTTTCTGACTGCCTTCGCCAACACAACGGCAGCTTAGCCGCTTAGCCCATCAGTGCTCACTATCGTCGCTACGCGATAAACATTGGACCTGAATAGCATGATGGGCATGGCGAAGCTGCTGGCCGGTACGCTCATGTCCATGGCCGACACCATGGTGCTCGTCCACGAGGGCGTGGCGCTTACCCAAGCGGCACTGACCTCGAACCAGCGACCCTTTTGGTACAACCGCCTCACCAAAAAATACCTGCACGTCTGCTCTTGCAACACGTGCATGTCCGGCAGTGTGATGGACGCGCCGCTGGTGGAGACTGTTGTAAAACACACGGACTCTGTCCTAGAAGGAAAGGAGAAGGAGGAATCCTAATCCTAGTCCGTTTGTATGTGGGCTCTTACCGAAACTCTTAGGCCTTGACGGGACTATATATACGTGGGAGATCTATGTTGTAATTATCAATATTCAGATGAATAAAGAATAGTCTCTCTATCTTGTGTCTACTTGTTCTACTTCTTTCATCTACTGTGTGATCATGAGAGACGGAGAGGGGAAGGTCCTAACCGCTGACGACATGTTTCACAACACGTTATCAGCACGACAAGCTCTTCGTCGACATCGCCGTTGAAGCTGCCGCCGATCTTCGGCACCGACGCTTGTGCCGACGTCCCGCCACGACTACTTCGACGACGTCGACATCCCCGATGTTGTTAGCGGAACGGATCTGCTACCTCTGCCTGCTACGAATCTGCACTGCATCGACTCATCGTCACGCCGGCAGGTCTCCACGGCCTAGCCGAACTGTCCTTTGTGACAGCCTTCGCTTCTTCTCGAATTCAAGAACCAAAGGTACGAAAAGAATCACGTCTTGCAGATTGTTTGTGCTAGCCATCGAGCTGGTCTATATATTCAGTGCATACTCGAAGTACATGTATACTTGCAATAATCGAATCATGGATACCATAGCATCTGCCTATCTTTTTGCATGGCACGCACGCATGTTGTATCTAGGGTTAATAAAAAAAACATCATGGCTGATTACTGACTACCTGAATGCATGCGGGTCTCAATCGATCGTAAGCAATTTAGTTGGTCACCCGCTAAACTAACTGTTCGTACGAGCAATAGATTGGCAAGTTGTCGCACATGCATGCGGCTAGCATCCAGCCGCCCAAAGTAGCCAATGCGCCTGCACGCGCTGAACTCCGTAGCCAATCCACCGTATGCTACCGTGCCGCCCAAACAGCACTGTCCGTAGGCCCGTATGCCATGCTATTATATGTAGCTTTACGGCCATCACGTTTAATTTCTATCGACTCCAGAGGCCACGTCCATTGCCTGCAGCACACATGGCCAATTGGATCGAAGCTGCCAAAGCATCATCGTGTCCCACGAGAACGCTGTGGCACGGCTCGCACTAAGACACACAAAATCAGTCATGAAGAACGCCTGACCTTGGTCCAGAAGATGTTGTCAGCTCACGGAAGCAGCTCAGCTCCATCTACGGCCTGCATGCCGCCGCTGCAAGTGGTCTGCATGCCGCCGGGCGCGTGCTGTCCACTTCTAGGACGTCGCCATGCCTCGCAGTGTGTAAGCCGACGATATCCGTTTGGAAATTTTCAGTTTTTATACACTGAATTAGTTTTCTGAAATATTAACTCTAGATCTCCTTTTTATTAATATATACCCGCAAGTATAAGAGCGTGTATATACATATTAAATATGAAGTTTAATGGATGCTTTGCCTAGCTCTATGTTTCTCTAACAAGTAGAATTTAATTCTGAAAATTGCTAGCGCAACCATGAATTATATGCCATGTAATTGCAAGAATAAAATCTTGAATGATTTATACTAGAAACATGGTAAAGGTTTATGAGCTCTTTAAATCCTGCAGACCTTAGACTTGTCACCCTTAAGAGACTCATATTTGTTTTTCCTAGCATATGAATTTTTGGGATGAATGAATGCTTGGTATAAATTCTGAAAATTTACATATACCATAATCCTAAATAATGCTAGGATGCTTCTAAGAATATTTTTAATAACCATCCACTATCTTTTCGCACCTTGCTACTCGTTTACATGTAGTAAAGTTATATGCACATGATCCAAGTTATATTAATATGCATGCCATAAAAAGAAGAAGAAATATCCCGGAGTTACTCGAATAGTAAATTATTTGTTATGGTCATTATTTAATCCATGTAGGATATTTTGCTACCATTGAAGTGTAGTAAACTCAGCATAAATATTTCTTAATTACTCTCGAAATGAGTATATGGCCGATAGAAGTAACAAATACATTGTGGGACTCATTGCATGAGTAAAATCTCAATATTATGATTACGGAATATCATATTGCATTGAAAGTTGAATTTTCAAGCTTGTATGTCTACTTATTTGCTCTATAAGCTTGAAGCTTTGTATTAAATGTCTAGAAGACAAGATGGTAAATAGATTTTGTCAATCTACATTCTCGAAGAATTGTCTGGTATATAGAAAATCAAAGAGCAATATAATACATGAAGTATTGATTTTACCATTAGAAAATTACTCATGGAAATTGAGTTGGAATTTTTAGACAATTTTATGAACCAGGATATTATGGATTGCAATAATTTTTAAACATATGGCTTGCATATATGTTACACCCTTTGAAGGCTTGTGATTGTATATCATAACTCTTGAATATAAAGCATGAAGCTATCGCTTGTCAAGTATAGAAGTTAAGACATGCGAGAATGTATATTATTTGGAATACATAAAGTTTCTCTTGAAGAAGAACTTAAATCATGTGCTTATATATTTGTTATCTTTGAAAATCATATCTTGAAGTATTGATAGTAGTGGTGGTGGTGCATTAAGTTTTAATTTCTGTTGAATTAAGTGGCTAATGGTTAATTTGTTAGCTTGAAGACTAATACTGAGAACATTCTTAGTTGCAATTCGTTTTACTTGAAGTAATAAGTGTGAACTTCTCATGGAATAAATTAGGTTTATATGTTAAACATATAAACAGTTGCCTATTGCCTATAAAATTAATTTTTACTTTATTTTTATCCACAATGAAGCCTTAATTAACCATGAAGGTGATAGTTCTTTGTGCATTACTACCATGTAGGTAGAAGAGAAACTGAATTTTACAAAAGCACATGGACAATTGGACTATCTTGGCATATTAATTGATCTTGGAAGGATTGATTTAGCCTAGAAATTGTATAATCCTAAGTATTTAATATTATGTGCGAGAATATTTCCCATAAAATTTTAATCATAGCATACATAAATGGGCCTCCACTTATAGTTGGAGATATATGAATTTGAATTGTTTTAAGCCCATGATAAGGGATATCTTTTGAAGTATGCTATTAGTGATCTAATATTGGCATTAGGGGAGAGAGCCTATATTTTGAATGCCAAATATTATTTTCATAGAAAATATTCCTTGAAGCTTGAAGCGGGGAATAGTATCACGCACTAAGTCATACAAGATAGTTCGACTAATGCTCTTGTGAAAGCTTTGAAGCAGAGCATATGCGGATATATTTTGAAATGAGAGGAGTAACTTGAAGTTATAAACTAGAAGTTGTGTTTACTAGTAGTAAACTAAATGTTATATACTATCAAGCTAAATCTACGGGGGCCTTTGTGGGGTTTAGTGTATACATGTTAAATAGAAAAGAAATGGAATTCCTCCATTCTCATGAAGAGAACGCCTCACGAAGAAGGTTAAGAACCTCGTGAAGAGGATCATCATGAAGATGACATCCAACACGAAAAGCGCGCACCTCACTAGTGTTGGGTATGCGGGGAACAATATACCATCTCTTATCGAAAAATGACAGAGATAGAATATTCTCACATTGTGAGAGTATTGGGAGAAAGAAAATACTTGTCGACAAACTACCTCTTTAATTGCAAATGTTTCTCTTATGAGAACCCGGATCCGGAAAACAAAGTCCATGGCAAAATCGCTTGTAGCGACTATATCGGGTCAATGAAGAAAGCAATTGAGGTTGAATCTCCTATTAAGAAGAAATGAATGTTACGCTATATCTCGGTGGTAAATAAAATGAATGAATATCGAATATGCAGTTAATAAGTGGATTATGAAAATCCATATAATTCTGAAGAATATAAATCGCAACTTGTAGAAATCTCATACTAAATATTAAAGTCTAAGATATATATTCTGAATGAATATTGAAGTCTCGGGAAGAGCATGTTCTAGAAGGATTACAATCATTGAATGATATTATAGTGAATAATGCAATACCATTATGTATATCACCCATCTCTCATGCAAGTAGAGAATATATCTCATAGAAGAGAATTAATAATTCACTAAGAATGAAAGTACATCCTTGAAGGAATTAATCCATGAAGGATTTACCGGTCAATTCTTGAATAAACACCATTCATCCCCGAAGTGAATATAGACCCGAGAGAAAAAAAAGGAGGAATCTTAAACACCATGAAGGTGTCATCCAAACACTTAGAAAGTGTATGAAAAGCTAGAGATGAAGTGATGATATCCTCTAAATACCATAGAAGGTATAATGATGGTTTTGGCAATTAAATTATCCCCTAAATGCCAAATGCAAGACTGGATTTATTATTTAGTCTTTGGATTTATTATTTAGTGAAACACTTGATACACTATCTAGAAGATATTGAATATTAATTTATTTACCCCCATAATCCTCTGAAAGGATTTATTACTCTGAAGGATAATATTTATTTGTTTTGCACAACTAATAGGTGGTCATTATGCATGAAGCATATTGCTCCCATATAATTCAAAGAAGAATTATGAGCCAACTTTAGAAAGACATAGTATTATGGTACTGCATACCATTAGTTTGCACATATTTATAAAAAGTGTGGTTTGAACAATGAAGTTCAAAAGTTTGGCTTTATGAGGGGGAGCATATTTTTACTGAATCTGACTTTAAGGTAAACCACTAGAATTACAAAGATCATGTAGATCATATTTGCTAAAACAATGAAGTTTATGCAAAGATTATAAAGATCAATATCTATTCATGAAGAATAGAACATCCCTGAAGAATATATGATCATGAAAGTTAAACGTTGTACTCTTTTTTTTCCTATGTGAGTTTTTACTCGAAGGTTTCTCACACAAGGTTTTTAATGAGACAACATGTGCAATGCAATTAACGAATGCGATGTACTCTTTTCTCCAAGAACCATTTTTTCCACTTTGGGTTTTCGGATGGAGTTTTTGACGAGGCATATGCATATCGTGGTAATCGGCCAGGGGGGGAGTGTTGTAAAACACACGGACTCTATCCTAGAAGGAAAGGAGAAGGAGGAATCCTAATCCTAGTCCGTTTATATGTGGGCTCTTACCGAAACTCTTAGCCCCCGATTGGACTATATATATGTGGGAGCTTTATGTTGTAATCACCAATATTCAGATGCATTTGCGAGATCAAGCGGCGTCTTGCGGCGCAAGGCTACGATACGATACATCAAGGGCGACATACGAGCCGTGTGAATCGGCAATGAAGCTGCATGCCTTGCACGGGCCACGGACATTGCGTGCAACACACATATAGCTAACTTGAAGTTGCTAAGTCAAGTCAATGATATTTGATTGAGCTGCGGTTAAATTCAAAAGAATAATCGGAAAAATAGAAAGACACATATTATACGATTGCCTAAATCATGCGAGATTTGATGTACGGATCTTGCGAGAATAGGTCTCGTACACATTACGGAAAGTATGCAATTAGGGTGGATTACATGGATCCCCTTGAAAATTTCAGTTTTTACGACAGGTTTTCTGAATAAATTAACCCTAGACCATATGTTTACGCATATATATTTACTATATTTCTCGTACCCGCATGGGTGAACGTGTATATACATATATTAAATCTGAAGTTTAATTGATGTTTTGCCAAGTTATTAGATGCATGAGCTCTCTAAATCCACGAAGACCTTAGACTAATTTTTTGAGAGTCTCATATTTTTTTCCTAGCATATGATTTTTGGGATGAATGAATGCTTGGTATACATTCGAAAATTTTGCATATACCACAATCTGAAAAATGTTAGGACGCTTCTAAGAATATTTTGAGTAACCATCCACTATCTTTTTGTACCTTGCTACTCGTTTACATGTAGTAAACTTCTATACACATGATCCAAGTTATGTTAATATGCATGCCACAAAAGAAGAAGCAATATCCTAGAATTACTCGAAAGTAAAAATATTTGTTATGGTCATTATTAAATTCATGTAGGATATTTTGCTACCATTGAAGTGTAGTAAACTCAAGTATATATATTTCTGAATTACTCTCTAGAATGAGTATATGGCCGATAGAAGGAACAAATGCATTGTGGAACTCATTGCATGAGTAAAATCCTAAATTATGATTATAGAATATCAAATTTTGAAGCTTGTATGCTTACTTATTTGCTCTACAAATAATAGCTTGAAGCTTTGTAAATGTCTAGAAGACAAGATGGTAAATAAGATTTTATCAAACCATATTCTTGAAGAAGTGTCTCTTGTGTATAAGAATATCAAAGAGCAATGTAATACTTGAAGTATTTGAATTTACCATCGAAACTACTCGTGAAAATTGAGTTAGAATTTTTTTAGACAGACTTTATAAACTAGGATATTAAGTTGCAATAATTTTTTGAATATGTGGCTTGCATATGTTACACTTCGCTTGAAGGCGTGTGACTATATATCATAACTATTGAATATAAAGCATGAAGCTATCGCTTGTCAAGTATAGAAGTTAAGACATGCGAGAATGTATATTATTTAGAACATATAAAGTTTCTCTTGAAGAAGAACTAATTCATGTGCTTATAGACTTGTTTTTGAAATTCATATCGAAGTATTGATAGTAGTGTTCGTGGTGCATTAAGTTTTAATTCCCGTTGAATTAAGTGGTTAATGGTTAACTTGTTAGCTTGAAGACTACTATGAAATACTTTATATTCTTAGTTGCAATTCTTATTACTTGAAGTAATATGTGAGAATTTCTCATGCAATAAAATTATATTTATATGTTTCACATATAAACAATTTCCTATTGCCTATATCAATAAATTTTTGCATTAATTTATCCACAAAGAAGCCTCAATTACCGCGAAGGTTATAGTTGTTTGTGCACCACTACCATGTAGGTAGACGGAAACTGAATTTTCTAAAAGCACATGAAAAATTGGACTATATTGACATATTAATTGATCTTGAAAGAATCGATTTAGCCAAGAATCGTATAATCCTAAATATTTAATATTTTAGCCCAAGAACTAGAAGTTGTATCCTACCCTAAGTCTATTGTTGTACCTTGAACAAAGTACATTGGATATGTGAATCTCATGCCATAATCAATGAATACTAGAAGTATGATTTGATTCTATAAAGCACTAAAAGTGACTATTCATAGATAATGCACGAAGCAAATCGCTACTTGAAGTAATTATGGCATGAAAAGGGGGAGGAATTTTGGGTAAAGGCATAAGAAGATGTGGATAATATATAGGCATAGCGGCCTAAGTCGATCTTTAAGTGCATGTATCGAGACTAGAAGTTTCGCCCGCGTCCCTTCCGGCCGAGTTAACTTTCTCTTCTACACTAATTGCATGTAAGCTCGTAGCTCGCATTTTATTGTTATCTATTATGTTAGACTGAATACTAACATTCCACATTACACCTGCATGTGTATGCGGTTGAGCTGCAACTATCTCCCTTTTTGCATGAATATTAGCATAACACTCTACTGTTGTAGCTAGTAGCTATTTTGCGCTTCCTTCATAATCAAATTGGCTAGCTAGCATGCTATGTCTATATGGTTCTAGTTGAACTAAAGGAATAATTTGCTTTCGATGCATCGTATGCATAAGCAATAGATTGGTCTAGGGCCGAAGCGACCCGAGATCGGGGGGAGTGAGTTTATGAAATTTTGCTCAATGGAGACTAACCCATTTGATGGGATGAATAGTTGTGGAACTAAGATATTGGATAACACAATTATGATGATTTGGGATTTATTATGAAAAAAATACATTAAGGGATTTTTTTTTTTACATTAATGGCAATTAGAAAATTCTAGAAGAAAAATCCATGTGAATTTGAATGTTGCGTATTTTATACATTTGAAGTATATGATCCATTTTTTATGAGTACTTGGATCAATGTTTTTTTGCTATACAATTAAGAAGCTAGATAGATAGTTGTTGATAAACTATGTTATGTGCATATTAGGGGGAGAATATCCCTGAATTTATAGGAATGTTGAACATTCTTAAGTGCGCTTTTAAGTATTCTAGCTCGTTGCATAATGAATAACCCCATATTGAAATATGTGTGTGAATATTTCCCATAAAATTTAATCATAGCATACATAAATGGGCCTCCACTTGTAGTTGGAGATATATGAATTTGAATTAAGCCCGTGATAGGGGATATATTTTGAAGTATGCTATTAATGATCTAATATTGGCATTAGGGGGAGAGAGAGACTATATTTTGAATGCCAAATATTATTTCCATAGAAGAAAAATGATCTTAAGAGAAAATATTCCTTGGAGCTTGAAGCAGGAATAGTATCACACACTAAGTCATACAATAGTTTGACTAATGCTCTTGTGAAGCCCTGAAGCGAGCATATGCGGATATTTTTAAAATGAGAGGAGTAACTTGAAGTTATGAACCGGAAGTTGTGTTTACTAGTAGTAAACTAAATGTTATATACTATCAATCTAAAATCTACGGGGGACCTTTGTGGGTTCTAGTTTAGTGTATACACGTTAAATAGAAAAGAAATGGAACTCCTCCATTCTCGTGAAAGAGAACGCCTCACGAAGAAGGTTAAGCACCTCATGAAGAGGATCATCATGAAGATGACATCCAACACAATAAGCGCGCACCTCACTAGTGTTGGGTATGCAGAACAATATACCATCTCTTGTTTGGGAAATGATAGAGATAGAATATTCTCACATTGTGAGAGTAGTGGGAGAAAAATAATTGTCGACAACACTACCTCTATAATTGCAAATGTTTCTCTTATGAGAACCCGGATCCGGAAAAACAAAGTCCATGGCAAAATCGCTTGTAGCGATTATATCGGGTCAATGAAGAAAAAGCAATTGAGGTTGAATCTCCTATTAAAAGAAATGAATGTTCTGCTATATCTCCGGCAAATGAAATGAATGAGTATCGAATATGCGAGTTAATAGTGGATTATGAAAATCCATATAATTCCTAAAGAATATAAATCGCAACTTGTAGAAATCTCATACTAAGTATTAAAGTCTAAGGTACATATATTCTGAATGAATATTCAAGTCTCAAGAAGAGCATGTCCTAGAAGGATTGCAATCATTAAATGATTTACAAAGTGAATAACGCTATGTCATTGCGTATATCACTCATCTCTCATGCAGTAGAGAATGTATCTCATAGAAGAGAATTATTAATTCATTAAGAATGAAAGTACATCCTTGAAGGAATTAATCCATGAAGGATTTACCAGTCAATTTTTGAATAAGCACCATTCATCCCTGAAGAGAATATAGACCCGAGAGAAATAAAATGAGGCATCTTAAACACCGTGAAGGTGTCATCGAAACACTTAGAAAGTGTATGAAAAGCTAGTAATGTAGTGTTGATATCCTTTATATACCATAGAAGGTATAAGAATAATGGTGGTTTGACAATTAAATTATCCCCTAAATACCAAATGCAAAATTTGGATTTGTACAATCAAAATCTCGAAGATTTATAGAATACAATTTGAAAATCCCACTAAGGATTAATTATAAGTATCTAAACTCTAGTATAAGTTTGATACACTATCTAGAAGATATTGAATATTAATTTATGTAACCCCATAATCCTCTGAAAGGATCTATTTCTCTAAAGGATAATATTTATTTGTTTTGCACAACTAATTGGTGGTCATTATGCATAAAGCATATTGCTCCCATATATAATTCATAGAAGAATTATGAGCCAACTTTTATTCACACACGCTTATAAAAAAGTGTGGTTTGAACAATGAAGTTTAAAGTCCGGCTTTATGAGGGGGAGCATATTTTATTGAATCTGCCTTTAAGGTAAACCACTAGAATTACAAAGATCAAGTAGATCATATTTGCTAAAACACGAAGTTTATGCATAAATTATGAAGATCAATACATATTCATGAAGAATAGTATATCCTGAAGAATATATGACCAAGAAGGTTAAATGTTGTACTCTTTTTTCCTATGTGAGTTTTTACTCGAAGGTTTCTCACACAAGGTTTTTAATGAGACAACATGTGCAATGCAATTAACGAATGCGATGTACTCTTTTCTCCAAGAACCGTTTTTTTTCCCATCGGGTTTTCGGATGGAGTTTTTGATGAGGCATATGCATATCGTGGTAATCGCCCAAGGGGGAGTGTTGTAAAACACATGGACTCTGTCCTAGAAGGAAAGGAGAAGGAGGAATCCTAATCCTAGTCCGTTTGTATGTGGGCTCTTACCGAAACTCTTAGGCCTTGGCGGGGACTATATATACGTGGGAGCTCTATGTTGTAATGACGAATATTTCAGATGAATAAAGAATAGTCTCCCTATCTTGTGTCTACTTGTTCTATTTTTTCATCTACTACGTGATCATGAGAGACGGAGAGGGAAGGTCCTAACCGCTGGAGTTCGTGTTCTTCTCGATCTATTCTTCTACTAAAGATTCTTGATTCATGGGGAAAAACAAATCAAGATCCGGCATCACACGATTTGTGTACCTTTTTGCTTGATGAAGGATTCGTGATCTTTGGAAGATTTCGATGCCGTGTAGATCGAGATGCGGTGCGGTGCAGTCCCGAATCCGCCAACGGCGTAGTCGATGCCGGCGTCTTGCTCGGTGGATGCTCACGGATCTCGGCGAAGTGTTCGTGGAAGTCGTCAGGTCCTCGTTTCGCCTAGTCCTGGTTTCGTCCGTCAGAGGGCGTGCGTCGGCTTTGTGTACGGTAGAGTCGTGCTGATAACGTGTTGTAGAACTACGATATCGGCGAGTACGGGAGTCGAGTAGAAAAGTAAATACAGAGACAAATATGTGTGGAGGCGCTTTTCTTTATTGCAATGATCAACTTGTAATTACAATGAGGGTCTCCGTATCTATATATATGGGGAAGTACCTACTTCTAGTAGGACTCCAAGTTTTGGTAAAGTTGCCCATATAGGAACTAGGACTCTATCTTCTAGACATATTCCATATGTATCCTAGTCCAAATAGAATACTAGAAGTATAATTGGATTCTATGAAGCATTAGAAGTGACTATTCATAGATGATGCATGAAGCAAAACACTACTTGAAGTAGTCATGGCATGAAAAGGGCGAGGAATTTTGGGCAAAGGCATAAGAAAATGTGGGTAATATTTTAATAGGCATAGCCTTCCTAAGTCGATCTTTAAGTGCATGTATCGGGACTTGAAGTTCCGCCCCGGCGTCCCTTCCGGCCGAGTTAACTTTCTCTACTGCACTAATTGCATGTAAGCTCGTAGCTTTACATTTTGTTGTTATCTATTATGTTAGACCGAATACTAACATTCCACATTACACTTGCATGTGTATATCGTTGAGCTGCAACTATCTCCACTCTTGCATGAATATTAGCATAACGGCTATAATTGTAGCTAGTAGCTACTTTTACGCTTCCCTCATAAGTAAATTGGCTAGCTAGCATGCTATGTCTATATGGTTCCGTTAAACTAAGGAATGATTTGCTTTTGATGCATCGTATGCATAAGCAATAGATTGATCTAGGACTAAGTAGCCTAAGATCGGGGAGTGAGTTTATGAAATTTTGCTCAATGGAGACTAACCCATTTGATGGGATGAATAATTGTGGAACTAAGATATTGGATAACACAATTATGATGATTTGGGATTTATTATGAAGAAAAGGCATCAAGGGATTTTTACATTAATGGCAATTAGAAAATTCTAGAAGAAAATTCCATGTGAATTTGAATGTTGCGTATTTTATACATTTGAAGTGTATATGATCCATTTTTTTGTATGAGTACTTGGATCATTTTTAGGCTAATTAATAAAGAAGCTAGAGAATGAAATAGTTTTCTAAACTATGTTTTTGTGCACATTAGGGGAGAACATCCCTAATTTTGTAGGAATGTTGAACATTGTTAAATGCACTTTAAGTATCCTAGCTCATTTGCATAATGAATAGAAACTCCGTGTTCAAATATGTGCGTGAATATTTCCCATAGATTTTAATCATAGCATACATAAATGGGCCCCCACTTGAAGTTGGAGATATATGAATTTGAATTGTTTTTAAGCCCATGATAGGGGATATCATTTGGAGTATGTTATTAATGATCTAATATTAGCATTAGGGGGAGAGAAAGCCTATTTTAAATGCCAAATATTATTTCCACATAAGGAAAATGATCTTAAAAGAAAATATTCCTTGAAGCTTGAAGCAGGAATAGTATCACGCATTAAGTCAAACAATAATTTGACTAATGCTCTTGTGAAGCTTGAAGCAGAGCATATGCCGGATATTTTTTTGAAATGAGAGGAGTAACTTGAAGTTATAAACCGGAAGTTGTGTTTACTAGTAGTAAACTAAATGTTATATACTATCAATCTGAAATCTACGGGGACGCCTGTGGGTTCTAGTTTAGTGTATACACGTTAAATAGAAAAGAAATGGAACTCCTCCATTCTCGTGAAGAGAACACCTCACAAAGAGGGTTAAGCACCTCATGAAGAGGATCATCATGAAGATGACATCCAACACAATAAGCGCGCACCTCACTAGTGTTGGGTATGCAGAACAATATACCATCTCTTATCTGGGAAATGACAGAGATAAAATATTCTCACATTGTGAGAGTATTGGGAGAAGAGAAAATACTTGTCGACAACACTACCTCTTTAATTGCAAATGTTTCTCTTATGAGAACCCGGATCCGGAAACAAAGTCCATGGCAAAATCGCTCGTAGCGATTATATCGGAGTCAATGAAGAAAGCAATTGAGGTTGAATCTCCAAATAAGAAGAAATGAATGTTACGCTATATCTCGGCAAATGAAACAAATGAATATTGAATATGTAGTTATTAAGTGGATTATGAAAATCCATATAATTCTGAAGAATATAAATCGCAAATTGTAGAAATCTCATACTAAGTATTAAAGTCTAAGGTATATATTCTGAATGAAAATTCATGTCTCAAGAAGAGCATGTCCTAGAAGGATTACAATCATTGAATGATTTTATAGTGAATAATGCTATGTCATTGTGTATATCACTCATCTCTCATGCAGTAGAGAATATATCTCATAGAAGAGAATTATTAATTCATTAAGAATGAATGTACATCCCTTGAAGGAATTAATCCATGAAGGATTTACTAGTCAATTTTTGAATAAACACCATTCATCCCCTGAAGTGAATATAGACCCGAGAGAAAGAAAATGAGGAATCTTAAATACTGTGAAGGTGTCATCAAAACACTTAGAAAGTGTATGAAAAGCTAGCATTGTAGTGTTGATATCCTTAATATACCATGGAAGGTATAAGAACAATGGTGGTTTTGGCAATTGAATTATCCCCTAAATGCCAAATGCAATTTGGATTTGTACAATCAAAATCTCGAAGATTTATAGAATACATTTTGAAAATCCACTAAGGATTAATTATAAGTATCCAAACTCTAGTATAAGTTTGATACACTATCTAGAAGATATTGAATATTAATTTATTTAACCCCATAATCCTCTGAAAGGATCTATTTCTCTGAAGGATAATATTTATTTGTTTTGCACAACTAATAGGTGGTCATTATGCATGAAGCATATTGCTCCCATATAATTCATAGAAGAATTATGAGCCAACTTTTATTTACACATGTTTATGAAAAAGTGTGGTTTGAACAATGAAGTTCAAAGTTTGGCTTTATGAGGGGAGCATATTTTATTGAATCTGCCTCTAAGGTAAACCACTAGAATTACAAAAGATCGAGAAGATCATATTTGCTAAAAAACACTGAAGTTTATACGTAGATTATGAAGATCAATATCTATTCATGAAGAATAGAATATCCTGAAGAATATATGATCAAGAAGGTTAAATGTTGTACTCTTTTTTTCCTATGTGAGTTTTTACTCGAAGGTTTCTCACACAAGGTTTTAATGAGACAACATGTGCAATACAATTAACGAATGTGATGTACTCTTTTCTCCAAGAACCGTTTTTCCCACTGGGTTTTTCGGATGGAGTTTTTGATGAGGCATATGCATATCGTGGTAATCGCCCAAGGGGGAGTGTTGTAAAAACACACGGACTCTGTCCTAGAAGGAAAGGAGAAGGAGGAATCCTAATCCTAGTCCGTTTGTATGTGGGCTCTTACCGAAACTCTTAGGCCTTGACGGAGGGACTATATATACGTGGGAGATCTATGTTGTAATTATCAATATTCAGATGAATAAAGAATAGTCTCTCTATCTTGTGTCTACTTGTTCTACTTCTTTCATCTCTTGTGTGATCATGAGAGACGGAGAGGGAAGGTCCTAACCCGGCGACATGTTTCACAGCGAGACCACTTAAATACATTAGGGAGCTAATGTGAATCTAGATGCATCGGCGGAGCCAAGGGAGGCTGGCAGGGGCCATGCCCTCCTCCCGAACATCACGTCAATTTTTATATAATTTAGTAATCTAGCATTAAAAAAATATAATAACGACTTTTTGTTATAGACTTTTTCATGACTTACAACAAAGTCATACAAATTCGTAAATTTTCTTTGAACAAACATATATGTGTAATAATTTTTTGGCTCCATTGTAGACAAGCACAATCATCTACTATGGAAAAAGCAACATATATGCATGGTTAAATGTTAACTACGGAATAAATTTGAAAAAAATAAGATCCTAGATCCGGGAGCAAAAATCCAAGCAAATAAGGTACATTGTTTTCTTACATGGTTGAAACTCTTCGACCGCCCCCTGCCACTTGCCCACATGAGATCACTTAGTACATTAAGGAGCCAAATAGATAATTTTATAGTTTGGGGATCTAGATGAGAATCACATAATACTTTCTGAGACCGGTCATGCAATTTAATCTTTTAGAGATAAAAAATATCTTGGAACTAACACTATATGAACATGCAAATGTCCTATCACCAAAAGGATTATTCCAAGTCTAGGAAAAGCTAGGCGATGATGAGGCTCCATACATTATCAAAAACATACATTTTTTTTTTGAAACACACACAAGGACATTGGTTGGTTAGGTGTAACCTATAAATATGTGTCCCGGGTAATGGTAAGACAACATTTGGTTGTGACATTATGATTAGTCATTTTACATGTCTAGGGATAAAGCTTTTGCAATAACTATTATTAGAAGAACAAAAAGAAGAGTTAGACAAAACTAAATAGTGGTCAGGCCTTCACCATCCTCTTGATCTACCTCAATCACTTTCCCTTCTACCTCCACCCCTTACTCTCCCTCTTTCTCTATTATCTCCAACTCCAATTGTTTCTTTGTCTCCCCTTATCCTCATCCTCTACCTCTTTCTCTTTCTCATTTTTTGAATTTTCGGTTAAGTGTATTAGCTTCTAGTATAGAGCTTCAATCACTACGGTGCATGTTAGCGATACTTAACTACCTTTCTACCGCTAACACTATATGAATAAAACATGATAAATATTCTCTAAAACTCTAGAATAGGGCTTTTGGGCTAACACTTCCATAAGTTAAGGATGTGCTTATAATCTGCAGGATGTGCCTTTTGTATAATTCAACATCAGCGATCCCGCTCATCGACCTGACGGAAACCAACAGGCTATGACTGATCCGTGCTCGCAGAATTGCACCGGCGCTTCTTGGGTAGAGATTGATTCGGTGGCGCCATTCGAGAACCCAATTTCTGATATCGACCACCACAGCGTACGCCTTCATGATCGCAATGATATACATTGTGTTGTGGATCTGTTTTTCCGCGACACAGATTTATATTTTGCTGGTTTCGGCGTGGGGTGGTGGCAGCCGTTGGAACTGAGACATAATGGGGTACCCCGTTCATATTCGATGATTAGTATAAGGAGATGGCCGCTTTTTTCAATGTAACTAAGATCAACATGTTCTCAGACCATACAGACGAAGGGTAAGAAGTCATCTAACTCTTATTCAATTTTTTTTGAACACTCTTATTCAAATTAATTGAGAAACTAATATAAGTAACTCATGTCTTTTCATTATTTTTAAAAGGGATGCTCCCGGACCTGAAGCTATGAGGGAGCTCTTTGAGACTTTCTTTAGTTTTGAAAAGGATATTACTCGCCAAGACAGCAAGGGGAACACCAGGCGAAAGGTGTCACGGAGATGTTAAAGTACGTCTAAAAATTGCAGTTGCCAGAGCTATAATTGTTTTTGTGAGGCATTGCGATTGAGGTTTGTGTACAACTTAGTGCTGCTAGCCCTTCAGTCTGGAAGCTGATAAGATGGTGGGGTCAGTTATCTAATTAAGTTCAAAAAAAGAGGATGCAACACATAATGGCCCTACACACTGATTTGCCAGCGAGATTCAATGTGGTTGGGCTTGGCACACTCTGTAAGCTAATTGGTCAAAATGGAGAACTCGCTTTCAGCAAGCTAGACAAGCAGCATATCACTACCAAAGAACAACTAGAGATACAACAAGATGACATTGGAGCACTTAACTTCGTGGATCCCAAATTTCAGGAGCAGCAGCAGCCGCAGCAGCCACAACAGCAGTAGGTGGAAGGAGGAGGTGGAAGAGGAAGAGGAGGAGGCAGAGGGAGAGGGAGAGGACTAGTTGGCGATGGATAGCAGTAGCAGTAGCAGTAGCAGCAGGTGGGAGGAGGAGGTGGAAGAGGAGGAGGAAGAGGGAGAGGGAGAGGAGCAGTTGGCGATGGACGAGGAAGAGGCAGAGGAGGCAGAGGATGGTGAAGGAATGAGGCGGGGCTGATGTCTACTGCTCACTTAGTATGGTGGCGTGACCAGGAGCGCTTTAGAAAAATTATTTCGGTTGGCTAAAGACATTCAAGCCTTAAGTGATCCCTTTGGATGTCTATGAGATTTGACATTAGCTTGTTGCGCCTTTTTCGTTCTATCTTTAGTTCATTCATGCATCAGTTCTTGACTTCCTCTATAAACCGGTAAAAAAACTTATGTGGTAGCATTCTAATCATGTCGTCCATTTTTAAATATTGTTGGAACCAAGGCTTGGAGTCTTGGTGGCATTACCGCTGGTGTATGTTTTTTTAAAGGAGTGTTGCTGGTTACATTCTTGCACAAGCTTTCGAGAGATTGCTATGCACATGTTTTCGCAGAAAAATCACTCTAAAAGGGGAGGATTTCTCTATGCAAAATAAAAATAAATGTGCGGGCGTGTGAGTATGCTAAAGTATACAAAAGAGAATGCAGCTTAGCCCTAGAAGACTTCAAACTCTGATACCTTTTGGTGCTGTCGCGGTAAGTCTTGACTGGCATGCATGCCATGGCAGCGTGTGTCCTTTTTTAGTCTTCCACAAAACGAGCTGACGCACTCTGTTTTGGCAGCAGAGACAGAGTTGAACCACCCAGCGTCTTCACCTTTGCACTCATGATGCAGGTGACTGTCCACCTTCGTGTGCGCAACACAACGGTAAACCTTTCTGACTGCCTTCGCCAACACCGTGCCCATCCCCACCTTTGACCTTCCTACTCACTGTCGTCGCCACGCGATAAACATTGGACCTGAAAAGCAAGGCATGCAAACATATAATTTCACAAGTTCATAAACCAAAAGCCTTCTTTGAATGTGATACACATCAAAACCCATGACAAAATGTGAATTTATCAAAGTTGATATGAATGAAAAAATATCTTACATATGATGATTTTTCATATGCTTTGTCAGGAACAGATAACACAAACCGACAAGATCGGGTTTCAACGACTGTTGATCTGATTCAAGAGCACTGCACCACACCTGTGGCTAATATGATGTGACACCAGATGTCATCCATGTACATTATCATTTGGTGTTTACGTTACAAGATGCTAACAAGCTGACACCGAGAAGAGCCCAAGAGCTAGGAGTACCAGGAAGCCCAAAACTCATTAGGATGGCCCAAGTGGGAATACAAGTCCAATCTCCATCGCATCAGGTGAAGGTTGTTGTAACGAACCTCCTAATTACCGGGCCCACCTGCACTTTTGTCATTGTCCCAAAGACCTCGACAGGTTGTGCGGATACACCCGATAACTTAAGAAGCCCCGTTGATAACTCATACCGGGATCAACAAAGAGTAGCTACAACATTACAACATTTGTTAAAAAAATATAGATCAGAGTGCGGAAGAATAAAAACATTAATTTTTCAAATTGTGAATAAGTTACATTTGAGTAAACTTAACTTATTTGCGGAAGCTAGGTAGAACTAGAAGATAAAACCGGATCATGTTGTGCCCACCGACATAACCTTGGTTAAACAAAGACGAGTCAAGACTGCAACAAGGGTTAACAAACCCCGAGTGCGGGAGTACTCAACAAGACTTACCCGACTAAAAAAAAAATAGGAGAAGACTCCGAAATGCTAGTCTAATAGGATTCAAGGTAAGGCTTTTAGCAAGAATCAAGGACTCTTTTTGCAGAAAAGCTTACTAGTAGTGAGTCCTTACTTTCAATATTTTAATCCCAATTAAGTTTCTCACCTACTCTAGGTGATCTTACACTAGAGCACACACTTCTTAGATATTCCATCACTTATTCCATCTCTTCATAGTTTCATAATTAATCTATGATGTAAGGGGAAACCGAGTCTCCATGTCCGAGAAGCACGGCGATTTCGAAATCGATTAACCAGTTGGGGAGTTCTTTCCACGACATATGTAGCACTTAAGCTTGCATATATCAACCCTTTCTTGGATACTCAAACGGAACCGCGCCCTACGCCACCCGAGAGCACAGTACACCTCACACCCCGGGAATCTAACCCACGGGCATCGGGACTTTAACCCACGAGTGTACACGCTACTTCCGCCATCTCTCCACTCCCGGTGCGCGGTTTATGCGTTTCCGATTTGACACCCCGAGATCGGGCTTACCGGAGTATGTGGTCAAGTACTAGTTTCGATCGTCCCTGGGGCGACGCCCGACAGACGCGTGCCATTGGTCAAAAGACCTCGAGGCGCGCTTTGCGTTCCAAAGTCTCAGTCCACATTGCTTACAACGAACGGTCCTTAATCGACAAGCCGGAAATACTACACCGAGACTCCATTCTCGGGGCAAATTACCCGACCGGTCTCAAATTCAACACCATATCCCAGTATGGTTTCATCAAAAAGCATCCTTTCTCATCAATTGCCCATTCGGGCTACTTGTCACATTTTGACTCAAAAGTCTAACTAATTTAGCATGGCTAAGCATTTCTAAACATTTTACCAAAACGGGCTATCAAGGTAGATATCGAAATAACCAAGGAATGGTAATGCATCAATTAGGTTATCACACAACTCCTATCACCTAATGCAGTATATAAAGCAAAGGTGATATAAAGCTTTGTAAAAACACAAGGAATGTTTAAATGAACTAGGGGCTTGCTCGTATTGCGGGGAAAAGTTAGATTCAGTTGGACCACCCACGTCACACTTGACATCAACACATCGGGTGGATGCACCTTCTCCAAAGCTTCATCAACACGATCCGACTCATTCTCGTATACTCTACACTTTGATGATGATGCATGCTTTAGCATGATGGAATGGTAAACATGATGCTTGATGAATGCATGAAATAATAAACATCTTGAGTACAACTTTCCATCACGATAAAGTTGCAACCCAACAAAACCAACTTGTTGAACTATTCTACAAGATATCATCACCATTGCCTAAGGAGTTCTCAAGGACCATTTAATTGTGGTATGATCCAAAATTCACAAGACAACCCAAAAGTCACACAAAAACCTAAGTCGTTATACACTAAACATCACATTTAACAATTAAATAAATAAAGCATAAAATAACAAATACATAAACTTTGTCAAAATGATCTCAAACTTTTTTGTACAGATAGATCATAGCATAAAATAGCACCAAATAAATTTTTATAAATTTTGGAAATATATTTTATTTTCTAAAAATCATGGAAGATGCATTTTTTAATTAAAGATTGTAATTTTAAAACATGCAAGAACTACTCACAATTCAAGTTTCAAAATTTTCATGAGTAGACATACTCATAGGAAGGCTACACAAAAAGTTTCAAAATTTTTGAAGCACTACATGAATTTATATGAAATTCACAAAATCGAGCACTATTCATTACAAAGGAAATTAATAAAACATTTCTAGAAAAGAAAAAAGACCATCGGGCCTAAAGCCGCTCGGCCCATCTTGAATAGTAACCTGGCCGGCCCAAAATCGCTAGCAAGCCCCTGAACTTTGCAAATAAGCCCCTAAACTTTTATGAAACCGTAGTTAAATATAAAACACTATTTAAATGAGTTAAGAAATTTACATCGGGAATCCTCGAAAAGCTTCTATTTGAATCGGGCCCTCTTTTCTTCAACCTTACGCATACACAGAGCAGAAAGCACGAACCGAAAGCAGCGAGCACGAACGGAGCTTTTTTGATCGGGCGTGGGAGCGCGACCGGCAAACAGAGACGGGCGAAGCGCCGTTAGGGCAAGACGATGGCGGCGCAGCCGGCTTGGCCCGACCATGGCGGGCAGGTGAGCCCGGCGTCGACCAAGGCAGCGGCCGGTGTCGCTACTCGCCCTGCTGCTTGGGCACAGAACAAAGCGAGGGGAGATGGCTAGCAGTTGCCGCTTCAAATGCTCGGCAAGGAAGAAGTGGGAGGCGGGCGGCCGCGGTGAGAGGAGGAGGAGGGGCGGCTTGGAGAAGGAAGCGGTGGTAGCAAAGCTCGGCGGTGGCGTCCATGGCGAGCACGAGAGAGAGAGTGAGACCGAGAGCGCAGGGAGAAAGAGAGCCGAGAGCTGGAGCGAGCACTTGGTCTCCAAATTGATCACAGACCGAGGTGGCGATCAAGAAGGCTCGACGAGGACACGCGGTGCACGGCGGTGAGCAGGCAAACAAACACGTAAGTGGCAGCTTTGGTTGTTTTTCCATGTAGTGTACTAGTTCATCTTCCTCTCTTCTTTTTCAAAAATCTCTCAAATTTGCATAAAAACTTCAAAATCTCCAAAAACGAAAATGGTCCAACTTCTCGAGATCTCCATGTTTGCTTTAATGACCATCCCCAAATTCTCAATAAATTTGAAAGTAGGTTTTCAAAGTTTTTATTTGAACGTAAGAATAATAAACTTCAAATTTAACTTTTAGTAAAGAAATAATTACCACTCAAACAATTCAATCAAATATAACTAAACTTATTTTTGTCCAAATCCATAGCTTAAGCGGTAAATA
Source organism: Hyparrhenia diplandra (assembly GCA_015847255.1). Classification (NCBI taxonomy): domain Eukaryota; kingdom Viridiplantae; phylum Streptophyta; class Magnoliopsida; order Poales; family Poaceae; genus Hyparrhenia; species Hyparrhenia diplandra. Next base: position 211,868 of record JADLZK010011066.1, read on the forward strand.
ACACACGGGGTGTTCTGACCTTTCCCCCTTAATAGAATCTCGTCCCGAGATTCAGAACGGGAACTTCCAAGAAAGCGATGAGAGATTTCTATAGCTTTAAAACTGCATTAAAGATGATAGAACTTGCCCACACGATAGACGATTACAAAACTATTGGAGATACAAAGAGGGTACAAAGATTACTCCCTGGGTCTAGTGACACATCTATTACATGGCAAGGCCTCACTCCGAAACTTAGGCGAGACGAGGACAAAGAAAAAACACCAAGAAGATAAGCAACCAAAAACGCAAAAGGACCCCTACAGATCCAGAAACAGATGGGATCGAGGAGGCACAACATGTCAAGAAGACAAAGAATGAATCTTAGGGCCATAAGCTAACTGGATGTAGACTCGACCTTCTAGGATGAAAACTGGACTTCTTCAACAAGACGCGTAGCAACCTTTAACGGGTAACCTGAATTCGCAAGTAAGAGCTTGAGCTTGAAGTACTAGCTCCCACGTCTTCGTCTCGGCTCAGTTTCTTCTTGAGCTAGACAGCTTCACCTTGGAGGAGGAAATCGACTCTGCGATTTTTAGAGGAGATTTACGATGGGCTCCGGAGAGATGGAAGTGGTGAAGCAAAGTACCCAGGTTGCGTTCTATAGCGCAGAGGATCGGATAGAGATGCTGCGGCGCACTGAGGAAGAGGAAGCCGAGAGAGAGAAGAGAGAGAGACAAAAGCAGTTCACGGGTGGAGCGGCCACCAGCTATGGTGCGCTCTGTGCTCAAGTTTAGGGTGACAGGGTTCCCGCGACGTGGAGGCGAGTAGCGGGCTGAAACCATGGAGGGGTCCGGTACGGTGCAAGGGTGAGGGCGACGAGTAAACATGGTGCACAAAGAAAGAGGGAGAAAGAGGGTGTAATGCAGGAGTAGACGTGACCCAACAGAGTGAGTACGGGCACAGCGAGACTGCAACACAGAAGCAAGCGCGGGAGGGGCCAGGATGCTCACGACGTTCAGAAGACACGTGGCGGCAATAGGCTGCCTCGGTGATCCCGTCTTAAGCAAGGTCCGAAAATCATTAGGGTGATGAATTGAATAGAAGGTTCCAAAGTTTCCACTATTAGCACAACTTAGAATTCAAATTAAACAATCTGCGTGCCCTCGCGATGTCACGAGAGATGTTGGACATGATTATAGCTTGGTAAATCCCAATTAAATGCAAAAGGTAGCAGCATAAAACTTATCAGAAACAGGACAACTTTCCGATCTTTCATGTCCTCTCGATCCAACAGTGACGGCATAAGTTGCTTCACAGCTGGTCAACGTTACCTTCAGAGATCATTAAGCAGAGTCCCTTATCTACCACTTCTTGTAGTACGTTAATGTTGATGTCGGTGACTTGCTCTTCAAGGGTCACCTTCCTTGTAACTTTCGAGAAAAGAACTCACAAAGCAACTAATCCGATATACGAGGTCCTCGGATAGAATATAGATAGATAGCCAAGGAAAATTCATGGCGAGGGAAATGCTTTAGTGTAGTTTTGTAATGGATCATGATTAGAAATCATTAATCATAACACCACGGCCAAAACGACAACCATGGAGAGAGTCCATATGATAAAAATTAGTGGTGACCAAGGATTTACAAACGAAGAATAGCAAACAAAGGAGTCCCAAGGCGTAGAGTCACTATGGAGGTGATTCAAGATCAAGACCAAGGATATAATACTAGAAGAGTTTGAAAATTATCAACCAAGATTCTAGGGCAGAAACCAAGGAGTTTTCGAAGATAAAAGAGAGATGTGCATGGCAAGAGTCGCCTAAGAGACCCAACAAAAACTTGGCTTGATTCCACACGGCGCAACACAAGCCGTGGCAAAACTGACATATAACATTCTAGCTGGACAAGGGTTCAGCCAAAGTTATACACAGACTAGCAGTAGAACACAAACAACAGCCAACATTGATAAAATTCATTCATGAAAACTAACTTATTAAACATCTAATAAATTCACAAAAATTTACCAAGCTCTCAATTAATAACAAAAACCTCATTTCATAAAACATATGAAACACCTCATGTGCACTATATAAATGCTAAAATCAACATATGCAATGCAATGATATCTACTTATAATGCAACAAGATGATCATGAATAACTGGAATATGAAGATCTTTCCCCTTAAAAGAAATCTAATTCGAAATTTTAAGGTGACAAATTCCGTGGGATAAGTATTGGGAAAGGAAATGTGTCAAATATATATTGACTTATAAGAAATTTTGCAAAACAACAAAGTTGATATCAAGATTGCAACCAGAAGAAAAAAGGTGATTGCAACCGATAAGGGTTTTTCAAAAATTTAGAGGAGTTCGGATATGAATTTCGAAAAGAGTTTGCAATGAAGGTGAAAACACGGTAATCGTGAATTATAGTGAAGAGAAGAGCATGTGTCGGGATGGAAGAAGTCAAAATATAACACATGTATGAGTTGAGAAATCAAGGAGTAGTCTTAGGTTTTTAAATAGAGTTGACATGGCAAGGTGCAAGCTCCCCAAAGATTGGAACTTATGAAGCAAAGATTATCAAATGGAAGTCCATTAACCAAAAACACGGTGTAGGGACGAAATTTTGGACAAACAAGCTATAACGAAGAATAGTTGTCCGAATGAAAGGAGGAAGAAGCAACATTATATGGATGATATGATGCATGCTCGCCCTATATGTCTTCACAACATTAGAAGTATCTGTCTTCGTCATGTTAGATGTTAGTAGATTATAGGGCTTTACTTTATATACTATCTTCTTTGCATTGGGACGAGATGTTGAAAAGTACTTAGCGTAACATTGTCGGTGAAGTTAACTCTCTAGTTGTTCTTCAAAAGATGACATGAAAACTTCTTGAAATCTTTTACTTGACTCGTCGGAAAAATCTTTCTTTAAAAGCTTCCGGCAAGCATAAGGAACGAAAGAAGATCATTTTTAACTTGTTACTTTCAAAAACTTTTAGATTACAAAATCATTTTGAAGTTTTCAAAAAAGTAATATTGTAGCTGGTCCTAAGTATGAGCTCGATACCACTCTATCGGTGCAGGTGGATCCGATAATTAGGAGGTTTACATTACGGTTGTGAGGATATTTAAGGAAGAGCGAAGGCAAAAGAGACTTGATTTGGTTGTAATCGGTTAAACAAGCAAGGCTGCGACTCGAGGCGGCGGCAAGCATCTTGCTCGAGGGCGACTACTACCACCCCATTGTGGGATAGCTGGATAAATTCATCTGTACTGGTGTGTGATCTTTGTAGTGTTGTTACATTTAGTAGCTTCCTGGATCTTCATTATCAAATAGTGATAGTCTACCTTTGGGTGCACAACATGGCCCACAGCCCACTACACAATGGTCACCTTTCTGATTTCCTTTTTATAAAAATTGCGCCCGTCCTCACCTACCTACTCACTATCGTTGCCACACAATCATAAACATTGGACTTGAAAAGTAGGACAGGCATGGCGAAGCTGCTGGGTAAGCTGTTGTTCATGGCCACCACCATGGCGCTCAGCCTACCGACACTGACCTCAAACCATCAACAACCCTTTTGGTATGGTCGCCTCACCAAAAGTACTTGCACGTCTACTCCTACAACGCATGCATGCCTGGTAGCGTGACTGCTGCACCACTACTCAACATCGACAACTATTGGTGGACCCAAATAATACCACTTAAATACATTAGGGAGCTAAACAGAGGATTTCACAGTTTGGGAACCTAAATAAAATCACTTAATAAATTAGGGAGCCAAATAGATGATTTTATAGTTTGAGGATCCATATAAGAATTGCATAATACTTTACAAACGGACCATGCAATTTCTTGAAACTAACATTATGTGAACATGCAAATGTCCTGTCACCAAAGGATTATTCCAGGTCTAGGAAAAATATACATTTTGTTGGAAACACACACAAGGACATTGGTTGGTTAGGTGTAACCTATAAATATATATCCCGGGTAAGAGTAAGACAATCTTTGGTTGTGACACTATGATTGGTCATTTTATATGTCTAACGATAAAGTTTTTGACGTAAATATTAGAAGAAGAACAAAAAGACAAGAGTTAACAAAACTAAGCAATGTTCATGCCTCCGCCATCCTGTTCCTCTACTCAATCTCTTTCTCCTCTACTTCCACGCCTTCCTCTCCCTATTCTTCTGTTATCTCCACCACTAATTGCTTTTTGTCTCTCCTCATCCTCATACTCTACATTTGTCTCATTTTTTAAATTTTCTGATAAGTGTATTAGCTTCTAGTATAGAGATTCAATCACAATGGTTGCTAGCGAGCAGAATAATATTTATAGTTTCTAAGGTATTATGATTAACACATTTAACCTTATGGTTCTCATTATGGTGTACTCGTGTTTGTTTTGTCCATACATGCACGTGAAGTGCAACCTTCTTGGCTTTCAAGACGATGTGTAGATGAGTCATAACAACAACGGGAACCCCAAGTTATGGATATTGTGGTTTCTAGGATTATCATTGTTTTTTAAGGAAGCACTTAATTTGCTGAAAACTAGAAAGAAGCTCTTAAGTCTATTGACTTTTTGTAGTCCTTTACTAGAGACATCCGAGAAGCTGATAAGGTGGTGAGCCAATTGTCCGATGATGTTCAAACAATGAGGAGGAATCACAATATCGCCCTGCACAATAATCTGCCGAGAGTGCAAACTTCAGGAGGAATCACAATATCGCCTGCGCACAATAATCATCCAAGTAGTGCAAACTTCATGATAATTGGGATAGCCACGCTCGATAATGTAATTGTTGAAAGTGGAGAGTTGGTGTTTTGCAAACTAACGAAGGAGGTGGTAATTAACGATCTTGATAATGCCACCGGGAAAGGTGTAGGAAAGAAGAAAAAAAAAAGCGACGAGGAGGACAATGAGGAGGCAGCGGGCACTATTCTTTCTGTTCTGCGAAGTCAATGTAGTAGTACTTTTCTCAATCTCCATGGTTGATCGATGGAAAAGAATAGCTGACTTGTACGTATATGTAATGATACTGCATCATTTCAGGGATGGGTTTGTTTGATTCTGTTTTCTAGGTTAAGCATGCGGGTGTTTAGCTCCTGAGCAGTAGCAAAGCATATCTATACATAACCATAATTTTCATGGCTCCCTGGACTTTCTGTCAGACATAAATCACTGCACTAAATAACTTGATAAGCGCCCCTCTCCTAGACTCAGATCACCGTACACACAACAATATCTCCATTTATCCTACACTTTGGCCTCTACTTCCATCCATGCGCCCACTCTTTCGGATGCTACGAAGCCCTAGTGGAAGAAGAGGGGAGGTAGAGGAGTAAGAGATGGGGGAGGCGGATGTAGTAGCTGGGGGGGTAGAGGCGAGAGAAGAAAGAGGAAGAGGTAGAGGGACAGTGAAGGAATGAGGTCAAGTCGATCTCAAGGAGTGCCTAGTTGAAGCTTGCTTTTTTCCTGAAGACGATGTTAGCATCATGGTTGCTACCTGACGTTTTTGTTTCTGATGTAGTATTTGTCGCTTTTGTTTTTCGATGGTAGTATTTGTCGTTGGGTGAACCTCTTTTGTTGCAGATAGCGTAAGACGATGTTAGAGTCGTGGTTGCTACCTAACCTCTTTTGCTGTAGTAGCTTCATTTTTGGTGTACTTATGGGTGTTTTATTTCTAGAACTAAACTATATTTTAAATAGTATCCCATGTGTGTTCATGGGGGAGAGGAATGACTCAACACGTCATCAGAAGCATGCATTTTGATTGGATTTGCACAGAAGGACATTGTTGGTTGGTTAAGTGTCTGAACCTACAAATATGTTTTCTAGGCAAGAACAAGAGTGTTGTTGGCTGCAATACTCTATTTGAGTAGTTTTAGATGTTCAGTTGAGGAGTTCGGATGGTCAGCATGTGCAACAAAAAGAAATATCAAATACAACAGTATACTGTAAGGCAGGTGAACATATAATTTCACAAGTTCATAAACCAAAAGCCTTCTTTGAATGTGATACATATGAGAACCCAGGACAAAATGCCTTCATTTCAGATGCTCAGTTGTGGAGTCAGTCTGACACAACACAAGTATATGCAACCTTCATGATAGCTTCAGCATGTGCAACGATAGAAAAATCAATCAAATGGTATACTATAGGAAATGTGAGACAGCAAAAATATAATTTCAAAGCTGATACGAATGGTGATAGGGCTTGTTTGTAAGGGTAATGATGGTGTCACAAAACAGAGCAATGTTTTATCCTTTATTCAATCAATAAATATATAAGAAAACAAATGAGGTCCTTGGTTGGTGACATGATCATATGTGTGCCATCCTGCATGGACGAGGCATGCATAATTGCATAGCGTGAAAGACACACCGCCAATTCTGACGTTGTGCACCATCCCGCACATCTTTAAGGTGGCGGCGTGCGACTCATATTCACGGTGACACTGCAGCCACAACTCGAACGCAGCACATTTGCATGGCAAGCGTACTGACAAATGCATGCCACGGTCGACAACAACAAAGATCGAGACTAGCAGCAGTACAGACTGGAAAATGGAAAGGTAAAGGAAATTTATTGCACTGGCCAGATTAATTAATAGCTAAACAAACAACAAAACAGACATACAGTACTCCTACAAATGAGTGTGATCATCGTCGAGGGGCAGGATAGCTCCATATGTTTGCTTGCCTTGTCCCGGAGACTGCAAATAAAGCTATCATTTCACCTGTCATCAAGTAGAGAACGTTGGTCAGCAAAACGACTACTCACCAATACTGAAAATGTAAATGGAACTCATTCACAATATTTAACAGAATTAGGATTACATAACTGGCTAGGTAGTGTACAATATAATCTAACAACAAAAAAAGGATGCATACATACAGAGGTTTAATTTAATTATTTACTGTCCTAACCTTTTGGATCATGGTTTATACCAAAAAAGCAAGTGCCATACCTGTACCACTGAGATTGACGGCTGCTGTACTTCCATCAACTTTGGGCAGTTTTGAATGCACACTTTTGCATCCAATTTATTGAAGTGGAATGTTATGTTCAGCTTCCACAAATCCTTCCGCCACCCAAATTTCGGCTAAATCTTCCTTTATAAAATTGTAATCTTTGGGTACACGGCACAAAATGAGAAACACCTCTTCAAATGGAATGGTAAATACATGTAGCTCGACCGAAGAGCTGGCAAAATGTCAGTCTCCTCTTGTCTAAGCTCCCATAGCTGACTATAAAGAATCATATTCCAATGTATTGGGTCAAGGCTCCTTCCTAGCAGCCGTCCTAGGGTTTTCCAGCTAAAGGGGAGCCTTTCAGCTTTGGGAGTATTTGCTGACCAATCTGTTCCAATTCAGGATCATTGTTGGAGCTATTAGATCTAAACGCACGTAGTTTGAAGAAATTTTGAAAAACATCATCCTTCAAACCCTCTAATAGAAAGGGATTTGTTGTACGCATTATATAAGCAACCTTTTGAGACCTAGTCGTGACAAGCACCACGCTTCCGTGAGGTGCATGTTTAAATGGTGCATAGAACGTCTTCCAAAGCTCCCCATTTTCAGCCACATATCATCGAGAACAATTAAGAATCTTCTCTTGTTGAGGCTGTCTGCAAGATTAGTCTGAAGAGAGTTCAAATTACCCATGGTCGGCGCTTCATTAGAAAATTGTTCTATGGCCTCTTTAGTTAAGCTCTTGATATCGAAGTCATCTGAGACACAAATCCAAAGATTCCAAACTACAACATCAAAGTGTTTTTTCACTTTTGGATTGCTGCAGATATTTTGGGCCAAAGTAGGTTTTCCAACACCTCCTATTATTGTTGCTCCAGTATAGTATTGTCACTTCTTGCTCTCTTGCGCTTGGAAGGACCCCTGCTATTATTGGCAGCTACACCATGCAATTTAATCAGCCTCTTTATTTCCTCGTCGAGACCAAATATCTTTGCTTCAGTGGGGAACCAAGTGGTCTCGGGTCTGACTGATTTGTCAAACCGCATAGTTGCTTGATGTATGCCCATTCTCTCGAGCACCATAGATTGGTTGTCTAGTCTATTTAGTGTTGAAGTTACCTTGAATAAAATCTTGAAGAATTTAGTGCCTGGTTCCGATAAGGTTGTACTGCCCTCAATTTTCACCTTGTGCTTGTAGGACCGGAAATCCTCTAGAAGGTCTTTTGCTGGGAGCCTTGGATGCTGCTTGCTCTCGACCGTGGTTGCCGCAATGCCGCGGGCCCATGGCAGCTGCTCGCGCGACGTGGCTACTTGGCTGCGCGCCCGCCTGCACGAGAGCTTGCATCGCATGCCTGGCCGGACCTGACGCCCGCCGCCGCGCATGCGCCGCCCCTCAAAAAACTCGCGCTCTCTCTTCCCCGCGTGCAGTGGCCGCTTCTGCGCTTCCGTTGTCCTATGAATTTCCGGGACGGCTGAGATATTCCCAGGATCAAACACCGGACCGAGCCCATGTGGTGCTCGACTGCTCTTACGAAAAGAAAAAGAAAAATGACATTCTAGCACAAGCTTTCCACAGCCTGAAAGAGAATGGCATGTTCACTTCCAGACAAAGAATCTCCCATTGCTGTTTTTTTACACGTAGACGTGGAGGAGAATTACTGCACAAGGATGCCAGGTTCACCAGGCCAATTTTAGCTTGTATAGCAAAATAAACATTTGTAGTACTGGCATCATTCCTCTCACTGTTCAGAAAACGAATATCGTGACACTGACACCAGTGAACATGTGAATGTCCTATCAAATTGAAAGGATTATTCCAAGTGCCGATCCAGGAAAAGCTAGGCGACGACAATGGCTCGACACATTATCAGAAACATGCATTTTGCTGGAAATGCACAGAATAGAAGAACATTTGGTTGGTCAAGTGTCTGATGAATCAATAAATATGTTGCCCGAGTAAGAGTCACACAGACAGTTGTTGGCTGGAAACACTCTGATCTGGAAACATTTTCAGATGTTCGGTTGTGGAGTCGGGCAGAAAGAGAACTGACACAAGTATATGCAACCTTTTGTGGGGAGTGTTTAGTTCCCATGCAAACCCAAAAAGTTGCTACAGTTCCCAGTCACATCAAATCTCTTAACGCATATATAGAGTACTAAACGTAGGTAAATAAAATAACTAATTGCACGGTTTAACTGAAAAGTACGAGACGAATCTTTTGAGCCTAGTTAGTTTATGGTTGGACAATAATTAACAAATACAAACGAAAAGTGCTACAGTAGCCCAACCCAAAATATTTTACCAACTAAACACCCCCGCTTCAGCATGTGCACCGATAGAGACATCAATCAAACAGTATACTGTAGGAAATGTGAGACAGCAAACATATCTCACAAAACGAAAGTTGGGTCTGTTTCTCGGACTGTGAATCGGGCCACGTCGCCCGGAAACTGGCTAGCCGTTGGATCAGGCAAAAATGAGATCCAGACCGTCCGATGCGGGTTGGTTCTGGTTTCCTTCCCGCTTCGCCCTCGTCCCTGCCTATCGCCAGCATCGCGAACCTTCCAGGGCCGTGTGGCCGACCTTGAGCTCGCGAGGTGCGGTTGAGGGACTAGCAGACCCAGCGTAGGGCGTGGTACGGCGCCGCAGACGAGCGACCCCGGCGTCCGTGCCAAAAGGTCGCTACCGTGTGTGGCGTCGCTGCTGCGCTGCAGCCATTCTTGGCCGCTGCCGCCGCCGGAGCACGGACCGGTTGCCGCCGCCGCAGCCCGCCGCCTCAATGGCCTGACCAAGCCGCAGCCTTTAGCTGCTGCGCCTGGCCACGAGGGAGAGCCGTCGCCACTTTCTCGCCGCCGTCGCCGACCTCCGCGCCGAATCAACAACGCCGAGCCCGATCCCTGCTCCGTTCGTACGTTGAAGAAGAGAACGAAAAAGGATTATTGAAGTTTCCTAGGGTTCCAGATGCGAATCTATATAGTCTCATATAGATGGTGCTGCCATGTCCGGAAAAGTCCGAGGGCCTAGCTGAAAAAGTGTTTTTCCTTTCGTTAATGTTGTTCTTTTATGCATATAAGTTTGTTAAAACCTTCGAAATTGCATAGCACAGAAAAATCATAAAATAGAAACTCAAGTTGTTTCAGAATCCTCGGTAAAAGATCTATGTAGTGGATCCATAATATAACATAGTTTAATAGAGAGTGTTTAGTGTAAATTTTTGTCTCTATGCTTTTTTAGGGTAAATATAAAGATCAAATAAAAATCATAAAATATAAAAATCCAATTATTCAGAACTCCTCATGTGCATAGTAAATTATAGAAAAAAACATAAAATAGAAACTCAATTTGTTTCAGAATCCTCTTGAAAAGATATGTGTACTGGATCCATATTATAACATATTTTAATAGAAAGTTTTACTGTAAATTTTTCTATGCTTTTTAGGGGTAAATATGAAGATCTAAAAATCATATACTCCTCATAACAAAATATCATCACATCTATATATTGCCAAATTTCATGAATTTAGGTCTAATTCTCCTCATTTTTACAATTACATACATTAAGCTTTTGGCTTAGGTCTAATTCTCCTCTTTCAAATTTGTATTTGCTTTCTCTACATTGTTGAATATATAATAATACATCATAATAATATTATTATTTGCAATATGCACATAGCGAAAGTTACTAAATATATTTATTGAGAATATAAAACTATTTGATAATACAAGATATATCTAAAAACTAAAGGATTTGTTTACATATGCGTGCCTTTATCAAATCATTTGGAATGGGAAAGCCGTCTTATGCATCAACCTAGCCTACAAATTTGGGGTATTGTAGGATCATATCAGCTACTATTATATGATGGATCTAGGAAGACGTTTTGAATTTAAGTAACTAAACCCATTCTAAATTTTAAAATATTTCAATTAGAGAAATTTAATAAAATCCAGAATTCCAGAATTGTTTAGAAGGAGATAAGAATAGGTTTGGTGAATTGGAAACAATTTTATTTTATAGAAAATTGGAACTATAAATTTAAACTAAAAATTTATATTTCTTTTCTTATAGAACATACATATCAATATGCCTGGGCAATTCAACATCTATACTCAGTTAGGAGGAAATTTTAGATGTGTCAAAAGGCATCTCTTCTTCAATTATAACATGGTATGACGCAGACCTCCTCTGTTTTAAAACTTTCACTACGATGATTGAAAAAAATTAGTAACACTACTACTAGGTTTTGATGTTGTACACATTTAACTAAAATATACTTAATTTTGTGTATACTCAAATTGTAGATTGGAAAAATGTACTAGACAAAAATATACATCGTGATGCCAAATAATACTACAAAGTGAACTAAGTAATGACAACCTTGTACAATTTTTTAGAAAATTTGTGGAATTGTCATACACAAAGGTTACTTATTTCACCTTTGTTTATACTTCACACCGTACACTTCTAGCAATACCAACAACCTTCTTCTGCTAATAGAATAAAATGTAAACATAGGACAATATATTTGCAACAAAAACAAAATCAAAATATTCATATAGCCTATATTATATTTAACTTTAACATATGGCACATCTATTTTTTTTCCTTTCTACGAAAAAGAAAAGTACAGCCAAAAATATGTGATAGTTCGATTTCAATAACAAAAGTAAAATATTTTTTAATAATACCTTTTTTTTTGAAGTTTCGAGGGGGAGGCGTTCCCCACCTGAATTTTTATATATATTAGCCCAAAACGGCCGGATTTCGTCCAGTTAATTTTGGGAAACCGGACTAAAACCATACAACAGCCTCAGCCCCGAGGCAAGATTGTGGCAAATCCACTAATCAACACAAAGACAACGGACTCTCTAGCATAGAAGTGAGAGGTGGCTAACCATAGATACAACAAAAGAAAGAGAAAGAAAGAACCTAGCACAATCGAGAATAACACTAGACAAAGCCGCAAGATGCCAACCGAACGCCAATCGCGCCCCGAAGCAAAAAAGATACTCACCGTTTTCACCAAGACCATTGTGCCCTCACCACTCCCGTAGCTACGCCGCTCCACCGTCATCCTCCCATGAGGACCCACGGTGAAATGGTGACTAAGAGTGATGGTAGACACGCAAGAGTAGGATCAACGGAAACGACGACCTCCCTTCGGGTTGATGGTGACATCCTTCAGTACATCCGGGCCCACGTACCACCATCCAACGCCGCCCACGGGGAGAAAAACCATGGAGGGGAATGGCGGCAGTGGAAAAACACCACCCGGCATTTGGTATTCTGCCACCACCGGGGAGACCGCCGACGGAGCGAGGCGCTTTAACGGAGGACACTCGTCGACGTCGACGCCCAACAACCAAGGCCGGACTTACTCAAGAGGGGCAACAACAACAAGGGGGAGCACACAGAGAAGAAGAAGACCACGACAGGAGCTGGACTACTCTTCCACGGTGGCGCCCTCAAGAGGGTCATGACGTCAATGACGCCGCCGCCACCGGCTCCAGATAACTAGAGCTAGGCTTTCGCCAGAGGAGATCGACCGGACTTGGGCCATAGAGTTGGGAAAATATCGACGCCCCAAGGAGGTGAACGGCGCCAATGGCGTCGTCGTCAATCGCAAAGACGGGGGTCTTGACGGCTTTCGCCTAGGTTCCCAAAACTTCGTGGACCATAGTTCGGACCAACCGGACCAAACGCCACGGTGCCGAAGGATGCCGACGAAGCCGAGGGCGAGTGTAGTAGAGACGGACGCTTCCACCGCCGGCAAGCCAGCGGCCGGACGTACGCTCACCGCCTGCGAAGAAGAAACCGAACGCCGCCCGTAGCGTTTGCTCGGCGTCGAATGCGCACGCCTTTCCCTTCTTGGCCGCCTAGCGTTCGAGCTTCTTTCGCGCGAACAACGTGGTGGAGGGTCCGTGTGCGACGTCGGGTGTGAGGCCGTGTCGCCGCCGGCAGCCTAAAGCCGGCCGCCATGCCGACCGCCACCGTGTCGCGCCGGATCGCAAGCGCCCGGATCCGGGGCTAGGAGGGCCGGCCGGGCGCGAGGGCGCGCCGACCGGGGTGGGAGGCGGCTCGGGGAGAAGAGGGGCCGCTGCCGACGTTTCACCAACCGCCCCCGCAATGCCGGATGTCGGAAGCCTCGCGGTCGCCCATGCCGGGTGGCGTTGTCGGACCGAAGCAACCCGGGCGGGGCTCGAACACGGGGGAGCACTAGCCGCCAGCCCGCCGCCAAGGAGCTGACCGGATCCAGTCGGGGGACCGGATTCGTGCTCAACGGCCGTGGATCCGAGGCCCCGGCTCACCGGGGCGGCCAGCCATGCATGCCGAAGGTCGGAGAAAGGAGGAGGGGAGGGAGGGAGGGAGGGGGAGGGAGGGAGGGGAAGGTGCGACCGCGACCTTTTTCGAGCGCAGCGCAGGCCGCCGCCGCCGCCCTGGAGCAGCAGCGACGGCGGCCGGAGGGAGCGGGAGTGGTGGGGTCTTTGGGTGGCAGCGGCGGTGTCGCCTCCCGTCGCCCAAGGAATATATTGTATAAAGAACAATTATCATTGTTCGTCTGATCTGTACCTAACTACAAAGAAAAAATAGGCTAAAGATGGTTTGTAAGGGTAATGCAGGTGTCACAAAACAGAGCAATTTTTTATCGTTTATTCAATCAATAATATATAGGAAAAACAAACGAGGTCCTAGGTTGGCGTCATGATCATACGTGTGCCATCCCACACGGACGAGGCATGCATAGCGTGAAAGACTCAGGCGCGCCGCCACGACTCGAGTTGGCGGCGCGTGACTCGTACTCATGGACACTGCAGCCAACACAGCGCTTTTGCGTGGCCAGCATGCTGACAAATGCAGCAACAAAGATCGAGACTGGCAGCAGTACAGACTGGAAAATGGAAAGGTAAAGGAAACTTTGTGCACTGGCCAGATTAATAGCTAAGCAAACAACAAAAACATACATACAGTACTCCTACAAAAGAGCGTGATCATCGTCGAGGCTTTGCTTTCCCTGTACCGGAGGCTGCAAATAAAGCCGTCATTTCACCTGTCATCAAGTAGAGAACGTTGGTCAGCAAAAGGACTACTCTCCAATACTGAAAATGTAAATGGAACGTACTTATTTCAACTGGTTAGGTAGTGTACGATATAATCTAACAAAAACAGGATGCATACATACAGAGGTTTAATTTAATTCTTTACAGTCGTAACCTTTTGGATCATGGTATATACCAAAAAAACAAGTGCCATACCTGTACCATTGAGATTGATGGCCTCTGTACAGGGGCTGCTGTACATCCATTAACTTTGGACAGTTGTCAATGCAGACTTTTGGTATGTGTGCAATTGCTTCTGGACCACCAATTGATACAAGCTCTCCACAAAGTGAAATCCTTAACTCCTTGAGTGATTTCAGATTACTGCTCCACAGGTCGCGTGAAATGTACTCTAAGTATTTGAATTCAGTGATCTCCAGTGATTCGAGGGATGTGAGGTTCTCCAGGCAGCTCATAGGAATATAATTACAATCCCCTAACCTGAGCTTTTGGAGGGACCATGGCAACACTATTTCTTCCCATTTGAGATGTGGACAGCGAAAAATGTGTAAGCTCTTCAGAATAGGCAAACCCCCATTCAGAATCTCTAGCTCTCTGCAGTTCAGAATGGCTAGATCCACGAGCATCGGAAGTTTTTTTCTCTATCCAATGTTAGAGATGCCTGTTTGTAGCCAAATAAATGAAAGTTGGTTAGGGAACGACAATCAATATCATCCCCAAGAATCCCAGAAAGTTGCAAAAAAACGTCTTTAGGGATGGGACCGACAGATGTTGTGAGTTTACCTTTGGGCACCACGACACATACAATTCTTCAAGTGAACGAAAACCCCGAACCTTTCTACTGGTATAAATTCCAAAGCTGGGCAGGTTTGAATCAGTATTTTCTTGATGGCAGGCATATAAGCTGGTTGTAGAAACGTTTCAAGGCTTGATAACCTCATGCACTCTATAACCCTTATCTCTGTTAATGATGAGAAAATGGTGGGGTCATCAGAACCATGAAACCAACTTGGAAGGTATTCACCTGGGTAACCTTGAGGCCCACAGATTTGACACTGGTGGGAGGGTGTAATGCTTCAAACACTTCTACCTCATTGTGCTCTGGAGATCTGAACTGCAAAGCCCTCTATACCATTTGAGAGTCAGGCTAAAAATATCCTCCTTATTTATAAGTTCAAATTCTGCTGCCCGATCCTTGTTTATTTCACAAATACTCAATAGAGACAAATCTCTAGTGATCGATTAAATTTATTTAGCAACCCAACATCAATCTTAAGAACTTGAGATTCAAACTTTTGTAGATTGATCAGGTTACTAAAGCCTCTTGGTATTTCCAACTGAAATCTGCATTTCCTAGCACATAACATTTCTGCAGATTATAAAGGTGACGTAATGTTGTAGGAAGCCTATACAAAATGCAAGCGTCGGAGATTTTAAGGCAATCAAGATTCTTCATGTTGCTAATACTATCTGGCAACCCCAGCTTACAGATAGAGGCACAGACCATGACACGCATGCACACGAAGTTCAGTACACCATTTCTCCATTACAGTATTGCCCTTATTACCCTTCAAAGACATGTTGCAAAGTAGGGTGCGCAACTTTTTTTGCCTGCATAGATTCTCTAAGTCGAGACCACTCAACATCTCGCTTTTGAGCACCAAGAGATGACGTGACGCTCTGAGGAATCCTTTCAAGATCCTTTTTCTCTTTTATTATGAAGCACTCATCCTTTGAAACCAATTGTGCCATGTCATGAATCAGATCATGTATTATGTATTTCCCACCTAAGTTTTGAAAAAAAAATGACAGATGTGCAAGTTCCTCAAAGTACTCGCAACCAGTTTGTTGAAGTGAAATGTTACGCCGAGGTTCCACAAATCCTTCTCGCCACCCACATTTCTCGCTAAATCTTCCTTCACAAAATTATAATCTTTCGGTACACGCACAAAATGAGAAACACCTCTTCAAATGGAATGGTAAATACATGTAGCTCAACCGAAGAGCTGGCAAAATGTCGGTCTCCTCTTGTGTAAGCTCCCATAGCTGACTATAAAGAATCGTATTCCAATGTGTTCGGGTCAAGATTCGTTGCTAGTAGCCGCCCAATGGTTTTTGCAGCTAAAGGAGAGCCTTTCAACTTTGGGAGTATTTTTTCACCAATCTGTTCTAGCTCGGGGATCGTTGTTGGAGCTATCGATCCAAACACACATAATTTGAAGAAATTCGAAAAGACATCATCCTTCAAACCCTCTAATAGAAAGGGATTAGTAAGACGTACCATATCCCGCAACCTTTTGAGACCTAGTCGTGACAAGCATCATGCTTCCTTGAAGTACTTGTTTAAAAGGTGCACAGAACGCCTTCCAAAGCTCCCGTTGTCATCCCACATGTCATCAAGGACAATTAAGGATCTTCTCTTGTTGAGGCTATCTACAAGATTAGTCTGAAGAGAGTTCAAATTACCCATGGTTGGCGCTTCATTAGAAAAATTGTTCTATGGCCTCTTTAGTTAACCTCTTGATATCAAGTCATCTGAGACACAAATCCATACTACAACATCAAAGTGTTTTTTCACTTAGGGATTGCTGCAGATATTTTGGGCCAAAGTAGTTTTTCCAACACCTCCTATTCCAACTATGGGCAAAACTGGAACACTTGCAATTATTGTTGCTTCATTCTTGTCACTTCTTGTTCTCTTGCGCTGGAAGGACCGCTGCTATTATTTGCAGGTACACCAAGCAATTTCATCAGCCTCTTTATTTCCTCATCGCGACCAAATATGTTTGCTTCAGTGGGGAGCTAAGTGGTCTCGGTCCGACTGATCTGTCAAACCGCATAGTTGCTTGACGTATGCCCATTCTCTCGAGCACCATAGATTGGTTATCTAGTCTATTTTTTATGACAGTCAATTTAGTGTTGAAGTTACCTTGAACGAATTCTTGAAAGAATTTAGTGCCTGGTTCCAATAAGGTTGCACTGCCCTCAATTTTCACCTTCTGCTCAGAGGATCGGAAATCCTCTAGAAGGTCTTCAAGGCCATAAACGGCAGCCTTAAGTTCTGGAAGGAGCTCTGCCACACCCTTCTCATGGCTCCTCCACTCTACTCGATCAATAAAGTTGTACATTGCAGGTAGAGTATCCCGTAGGCATTGAAAAGAACTCTGCAACTTCAGTACATCATCTTCTTTAAGTTTTTGTTTCTCTGTTCCATTCCAAAGGGATCCCAGAGATCTAACACATTGGGAGAAAGTGACACACTCATTGAAACCAGTAATGGCCTCGGCGACTGCTTTTATACAGCTTATGATCATATTAACTTGACTGTAGGTTTTTGCTGTCCTCAGTGCTGGAAAAATAGTACATTTACTGAACATTAGAAAGCAACATCTTGTGGCCATTATTTCAATGCTAGTTAAATGCATAGTTATATGAGAAGAAAGTTGATGACGCAAATATTCTTTTAATAGAAACAGAGCAGCCATCATTACGTCAAAGTTTAGATGGACGCTACCTCACTGAGATGGTAGTAAGGGATAATGAACATAAACAACAAAATTTGAACCTGTCACTGCAATGCTTACTTCACAAGATGCTCATATATAGTTTTAATGGGAAAAGATGGAACTACTGTAAAGAAACAAAACAAATTACTGGTTGTGGAAATCCAGCTTATTTTATCCTCTTTTTTATGTTTTATTACAGATAGATCAGAGTAATGTTAAAAGTTAAACATACATAATACACAAGATACTTGGTGATGTCTTGTTGGATTACCTTTTTGTCACCGGATATAATCAGTACATCCCCCAAGCTTCATGTCTTTTGCCATCACCAATCATGTGTACATCCCAATTTCTAAAGCGGAGATGATCGTTTATATTGGGGCACAATCTAGTGACTACGGAGTACAGACAAGTAATCATTCACCTGTCATTTCTTTTGTTCAAAAAAAAAAAAAATGGATTTCTAGCGAATGGATTCACCTGTCATCAGTTTACAGGATGGATTGCAAGGCGGATCTGCGGAGCAGTTTGGCTACCTCAATTATACTTGAATGTAATCTTCAGAATGAGAAACAGCTATCTGAAAATGTAAGGAAGCAAATATATACCTGTCATCTGCTCTTCCCAAATATATAAGGAGAAAGTAGACTAGAAGACAAAAGGCCGACGGCCCTCTCGAGGCTAACACACCATATGTGATTGTGAATGCCGCCCGCGAGGCCACCAATGTGGTGGGCTCAGCCATCTTTTGGTGCTGGGGATATGTACATAAACTGCAACTTGACAATCCAGTTGGCACATATATAAAAACTGACAGCACCTCAACGTTTTTCTTGGAAACTTCGACTTCGAGGCTAATTGTCCTGTTTCTAAAACAAAACAACGGAACTAAAGAAACCTGAAATTGGGACATGATAACGGGAACTTAGAAGTAGTAGTGCCCGTTTGAATCACCTGGATTGAAACTAATTCAAGCAAAAATTACATTCCAGCAATTGCTTTCAAGAGGAATTAAAATTTCTAGAATTTGATTGAATCTAACATTCGTGTTTGTATACAGATATAATTCTTCTCCAGTAATCAAATCACATACATCACTTGGAGCTACTAGGTTGCAGCAACGCGGCTTACCTCACATCACATGCCGCCGGGTGCGAAGATGGAGACGCCCATGACGACACCGACGAGTCCCCCTCGCCAGCACGGCCTCTCGCATCGCCTCTGACTACCAGTGCGCCCGCCGCAGCTTGAGCAACCCCTGTCCTCCACAGCCGCCCGCCAGGGTGCCACTGTGGACGCCTGCTCCGCCTCCTTCCCCTGCCCTTGTGCGAGCCGCGAGCCGCGGACGGCGGCGCTCCGGGAGCTTAGATGGCTCCGCGTAGGTTCCAACTTTGGGCCACGAATTTGTGGTGGGCTGCCATTTCATAGCCCACCAAAGCGAGAAAGCCCACGTGAAATAAATTCCCGGCCCATCTCAGGGCATCCAAACAGGCTTAAATATTCCCCCTAAAAATGGCGAAATATAATAAATAAATTATAAGAAAAAATAGAAATAAACTTTATGAGGGTAAATTTTGAATTTGAAATAAAACAGTATCACGAAAGGAAAAATAATCAAAAGATTTAAATTAATAAATTATATTATCGTGAAAATAATCAAAAGATTAAAATTAA
This sequence comes from Hyparrhenia diplandra, assembly GCA_015847255.1. Lineage (NCBI taxonomy): Eukaryota > Viridiplantae > Streptophyta > Magnoliopsida > Poales > Poaceae > Hyparrhenia > Hyparrhenia diplandra. The sequence continues at coordinate 231,085 of JADLZK010011066.1, forward strand.
TAAATTGTATTATCCATAAACAGGAAAAGGCAGGGGGACAATGTTGGTAAACCAAAAGCCTGCTTTGGATGAAGATGCGTAGACTTCCCCTCAAAAAAATCAGAACCCAAGACAAATATGCATATTTGACAAAGTTTTTGATCGCACATATATATTTGACAAAGTTGATATGCAGGGGGACAAAGCTGATTCAGTTATTCCTCTCTGAAATGCCGTATGCCTTCGTCAGTAACAAATACTAGTTCTACTTGGCACAAACGGCGAGAGCAGGTGGCAGAGCGACCATTGAGCTGATTCAAGAGAACCGCGTGTGGGAGATGAGTGATGATTGAGCGAAGCAAACGTTTTCACCGAGCCGCCGGCCCGCCGGTACATAGAAATCGATGCATGTCTATAGCCACTAATACACCAGACAAGGAATTGAAACGGAGTTCGCAATCTGGTAGACAGAGTTAATTGCGTTCCTGTCTACCAATTTCTTTCTTTCTTGTTTCGTTTCTGAAGAATACTGAACCTGAGCTACTATGTTGAAGACAGAGTTAATTGTGCACGGATACCATGAAGTCCACAGCATTCATTCTCTGAACCTGCATATCTAGGCATGCTGGTGCCCTGCCCACTCATTCCATATATATAATAATAGGGATGCCAGGGTTTGACCTCTGTGCAAGCAAGTAACCGTCGATCAATAGGAAATGGATACGACGAACAACAACTTCTGGTTCCGGAGATGCACACAGACAAATTCAGTTTACCTACTAATCGTCTTTGGCGCAAACTTGTGCAGGAATAATTCATGGGTTCAGCCGTGTTCACACACGAACAAAACAAGTGGTAGATCGAATCAAACACGTCTCATCAGTTGCTCTCTCTGTCTCAGCCTAAGCCTATATATATACGCACGGATCGAGGTGCGACATGCGCAGCCAGGAAGAACACAGGCTACCTCGATCTAGCAGTCGCTTCTTCAATTCCTTCAGCTAGCTGAAGGTATCCACATTTCATCGCCAATGTTTTCGTTCTTCCCATCCTATGCTATACATTAGTAATTTTCTTTGTACAGCAAGATCCAATCGAACAGGAGGTCCTACTGCTTGATCCAAGTCTAAACAATAATCACATACTATGATGCATGCTTGCAGCACTTGCCCGTAGAAGCAGAGAGAAGAATGGAGAGCAGGGTTGGCATCGCTGCGTGTTTCCTGCTCATGCTGCTGGTGCTGTCAGGCCAGCAGCAGCAGGTGGCTGGCCTGTCCATGTTCTGCCGCTGCTACCGGAACTGCTACACCGAGTGCAGGAAGACCACGGGTCGCTACCCCTGCAACGCCAACTGCTTTCAGGACTGCATCAACGGGATGCTGCCGCCGGCGGCTCCGACGACGGTACCCGCCAACTGCCACGACATCTGCCTCATGGGCTTCTGCGGCTCCATGGAGGTCGCTGGCGGTGAGGCCAGCTAGCTTTCTTGTAGAAAGCTTATTCCTGCTTCTTCTTGACAATAATCTGACAGTCATGCACGTATATAGCTGATAATCTCCTTTCTCTGAATGAATGGAATCAATCTGATTGTTTGCTTTGAATTAATTTTGGATTTCAGGAGCGATGGCTGGGGATGCCGAGGCGTGTGTCGCTGACTGCACCAAGAACCTCGGTGCCTTTGCACCAAGTACAACCAAGATCAACAACTAATGCATTTATGCGTGCATGCATCTGAGCATGGCTATATGAATAACCAAATGTATAACCGATGATATATAATATATAGTAACAAGTCTCAATAAATAATCAATCATGTTATATTTTCAGCGGAATGGTTATATGAATAATCAGGCACGTGCAGCGAAATAAATATCAAACAGTATACTGTGGCAATTGTGATGCAGCGAACATATTCGCTTTGTTCAGAAACCAAAAGCCTGCTTTGAAACTCGTGACAAAATGCAGATTTGTCAAAGTTGAAATGAATAGTAACAGAATTTGTTTGTGGGGGTAATGTAAATGAATTAAAGTAATAGTAGTTTATGGCGCTCGATAAAAGTGGACCCGTAAGAAATGTCATGGCCCCAATAATCATCATCACGAGGCTCCTCCCTTACAGGGATGACCCTCAACCTATGCAGCGATGGCAATGGAGGCAGAGCAGTCTAGTTAGTAGAAAATGGGGTGGGGTGGGGGGATCCTCCTCACCCCCTCTAACTATGCTCTGAAAAAGGCACATTTTGCTTGCATATCAGAAGCTCAGTCTGAATGATTGATCCATTATCAGTTAGTTGGGTTCAAAAAGCACCTTTTGTTTAACTTGCAACAAGCATCAGAAGGATATAAAAAAAATGAGTCCTACTTGTCAACATTGCCATCTAGGAGTAGCACTTGGGAGTTAGCACCGGTGCCATTTCCATCTATAGCAGTGGTTTCTCTGGCATATGGATATGGCCCTGCCTGTGCAGTGAGCGATACACGTATTTATTGAAGCACAAAATGGTCTTCATGATCAATGGAGATAGCTCACCACGCACCGGGATCTTCCAGACATTGGGCATGCCTGCATCCTGGGTTCACACTTCACAGGCAGGCGTCTTCAGCGACGTCAACATTGCTTGCTGCCCGCAACATGTAGATTCCATTCAAAAACCGAGAAATAAAGGAAGACTTTCGGTGTCACGAAACAGAGCAATGTTTTCTCCTTTATTCAGTCAACAAATATATAGGGAAAACAGACAAAGGGTAGTTTTGATCTGCACCATGCATGATCCGCCATGAATATATACATGTGCCATCCCACACGGACAAGGCATACATGCATGGCGCGAGAGAGAGAGACTCAGCCACGCACCAACTCTGGCGTTGTGCGCCATCCCGCACATCTTCAAGCTGGCTGGCGCCACACAACTCGGACTCAGGGACACAGCAGCCACGAAGCGAATGCAGAGCATCGCATGGCCACCTACTGATATTGTACATGCCACGGTCGACAATACAGAGAGAGTGGCCAACACTACATACGGGAAGAACGGAAAAAAGAAGGAAAATGTCCTTAATAATATAGCTAAACAAACAACAAAAAGACGTACATACAGTAGGTGATCTCAAGGGGTAGCTCCATGGCTTTGCCTGCCTGCGCCTGTCCCCGGGAGGAGGCAGCAAAACCGTCATTTCACCTATCATCAAGTAGAGAACTTTGGTCAGCAAAAGGACTACTCTCCAAAACTGAAAATGTAAGTGCAACTGCAAGCAGTAATCATAGTGCTGAGCATTCAGAGTTACTGGAGATAGAAAAGACACATTCAAAAAATAACAGGATTAGGGTTACATAACTGGCTAGTAAGATAATCTAATCTAACACACGATAACAGGATATATATATAGAGAGAGAGAGACATACAAAGGTTTAATCCTTAAGTCTCCTAAAACTACCGTTTGGATCAAAGTTTATACCACAAGAAGTGTCATACCTACTACCACTAAAGCCTCTAAACAGGGGCTGATGTACTTCCTTCAACTTAGTGCAGTGAAAAATGCTCACTTTTGGTATGTGTGCAATCGCTTCCAGTCCACCAATTGATACAACATCTCCACAAAACTAGACAGATAATTCCTGGAGTGATTTGAGACTACTACTCCACAGGTCGCGTGGAATGTACTCTATGTGTGTGCACCATAACATCTTCAGTGTTTCAAGGGATGTAAGGTTCTCCAAGCACCTCATACAAAAATAACCACAATCCTTTAAGTAGAGATTTTGGAGAGACGATGGTAACACTATTCCATTTTCCCATTTGAGACGTGGACACTCCATAATGGACAAGCTTTTCAGAATAGGCCAAGCCCCATTAAGAGTATCAAGTTCTGGGTAGCCTTCAATGGTTAGGTTAGTGAGCCACAGGAGCTTTTCTCCATTGAATGTCAATGATGCCAGATGGTAGGCTGACAAACGAAAAGTGGTCAGGGAAGAGCAATCAATATCATCTCCAAGATTCCCGGAATCGTGCAAAGAAAGTTTCTTTAGGGACGGGGGGGCAGATGATGTTGTGAGTCGATCTTTGGACAACCGCACACCTCCAATTCTTCTAGGGAAGGCAAACCCCCCAAACCTTTCTAATCGGGTACGGATACCAAACTTGTGCAATTTTTAATCAGCATTTTCTTGATGGCAAGCATATAAGCTGGCTGTAGAAACTGTTCAAGGCTTGATAACCTCGGGCAACCAGTAATTGTTATCTCTGTTAATGATGAGAAAATGGTAGAATCATCAGAATTATTGAACCTGCCCCCATTTAGAGTATCTAGGTCTGGGCAGTCTACAATGGTTAGGTCAGTGAGCTGGGGGAGCTTTTCTCCATTGAATGTCAATGATGCCAGATGGTAGGCTGATAAACAAAAAGTGGTCAGGGAAGAGCAATCAATATCATCTCCAAGATTACCGGAATCTTGCAAAGAAAGTTTCTTTAGGGATGGGGCCAGCAGATGTTGTGAGTTGATCTTTGGACAATTGCACACCTCTAGTTCTTCTAGGGAAGGCAAACCCCTGAACCTTTCTACTGGTATGGATACCAAACGTGTGCAATTTTGAATCACCATTTTCTTGATGGCAGGCATATAAGCTGGCTGAAGAAACTGTTCAAGGCTTGATAACCTAGGGCAGTTTATAATTGTTATCTCTGTTAATGATGAGAAAATGGTAGACTCATCAGAACCATGAAACCTGCTTGAAAAATGTTCACCTGGATAACGTCTATGGCACACAAATTTGATATTGGTGGGAGGGTGTAATTCTGTAAACACTTCTATCCCATTGTGCACTTGAGGTCCTGGTGAAAGTTCTCTCTCTTTAGACCAATCCAGAGTCGATTAGAGATCTCCATAAGTTCAATTTTTGCTGCCTGATCCTTGCTTATTTCAGAGAGGTTACACATATACAAATCTCCAGTGATCAGATTAGAATCATTTAGGAACCCGTGATCAATCTTAACAACTTGCGATTCAAACTTCGTAGATTGATCGGATTACTAAAGCCTTCAGGTATTACTTTGATCTTGCATTTCCTTGCACTTAATACCTCAAGATTATAGAGGTGACAGAATGTTGCAGGAAGGCTATCAAAAAGGCAAGCGTCCGAGATTTTAAGGTACCGAAGACTCTTCATGTTGCCAATACTATCCGAAACCCAAACCTAGAGATGGAGGCAATGCACCATGACACGCGTGCATGAAAGTTCAAGACACCATTTCTTCATCACATCATTACCACCTTGGCCCTTCAAAGACATGTCACAAAGTAGGGTGCGCAACTTTGTTTGCTTGCATATACTCTCTAAGTCGGAACACTTAAAATCTTTGCATTTGAGCATCGATAGATGACGGACGTTCCGTGGAATCCTTTCAAGATCCTTTTTCTCTTTTATAATGAAGCAATTATCCTTTGAAACCAGTTGTGCCATGTCATGTATCAAATCATGCATTACATATTTCCCACGAAATTTCGGAAAAATGACAAATGTGCAAGTTCTTCAAAGTACTTGCATCCAATTTGTTGAAGCGGAATGTTATGTTCAGCTTCCACAAATCCTTCGCCACCCAAATTTCAGCTAAATCTTCCTTTACAAAATTGTAATCTTTTCGGGTACACAAAGATTTAATGAGAAGCATCTCTTTAAATGCAATGGTAAATAAATGTAGCTCAACCGAAGAGCCGGCATAATTTCGTTGTCCTCTTGTTTATGCACCCACAAACTGATTATTCAGTAATCATATTCCAATGTTTGGGTCAAAGCTCATTCCTAGCAGCCGTCCAAGGGTTTTTGCAGCCTAAAGGAGAGCCTTTCAACTTTGGGAGTATTTGTTCACCAATGCTTTCCAATTCAGGGGCTATTGTTCGAGCTATCGATCCAAACACACATAGTTTGAAGAAATTTCGAAAGACATTATCCTTAAGGCCCTCTAAATGAAAGGGATCCATTGTCCGCACTATATTAGCAACCTTTTCGGGCCTTGTTGTGACAAGCATCATGCTTCCCTTAAGTACATCTTTAAAAGGTGCACAAAACCTCTTCCGGAGCTCCCCATTTTCAGCCCACATGTCATCAAGGACAACTAAAAATCTTCTCTTATTGATGCTATCGTAAGATCAACCTGTAGAGAGTCCAAATTATCCTTCATCGCTGCTTTCCTTAAAATTGTTCTAAGGCCTCTTTAGTTAACCTCTCGACATCAAAGTCATCCGAGACACAAATCCAAACTATCACATCAAAGTGTTTTTGTACTTGTGGATGGCTGCAGATATTTTGGGCCAAAGTAGTTTTTCCAACACCTCCGATTCCAAATATGGGTAAAACTGGGACACTTGTTATAGTTTCTTCATTATTGTCAAAGGTAGCACAAACTTGGTTGCCTGGCCGATGAAGGGATTGCACTTCTTTTCCTCTTGGGTCGGAAGGACCCCTTCGTTATTTGGTGTGTACACCAAGCACCCTAATCAGCTCCATTATTTCATCATTACGACCAAATATCTTTTGCCGATTGGGAAAACGAGTGGTCTTGGGTCCGACCGATCCATCAAAGCGTGGAGTTACTTGATGTAAGCCCATTCTCTCTAACAGCCCAAATAGGTTATCTAGCCTCTCCTTGATGGGAATCAATTTTTTGAAGTTACCATGAATGACATCGTGAAACAATTTGTTGCCTGGTTCCACCGAGGTCGCACCGCTTGCTCTCAATTTTCACCTTTCGCCGTAGCATCGAAATCTTCCGTAAGGTCCCTGCATCATACACAAAGCAGCCCTCAACTTTGGGAGGAGCTCGCCACGGGGTCCTCATGGCTCCTCCACTCTACTCGATCAATAAAGTTGTACATTGCAGGTAGAGTATCCTGAAGGCAATGGAGAGAATTTTGCAACTTCAGTACATCTTCTTTAAGTTCTTGACTTTCTGTTCCATTCGAACGGGATCGCAGAGATCTAATCCATTGGAAAAAAGTGTCACACTCATTGAAGCTAGTAATGACCTCAATAACCAGTATTATGTAGCTTATTATGCTCATACTGACTTCACCCTGAAGATTTCGTCATCCTCTATGCTGCACCTAATAGTAGATTTACTGAACATTAGAATGGTGGTGTATCTTGTGGTCACATATCAATGCTAATTAAATGTGTAGTTATGATTTATGAAAAGCCAGTTGATGCAGCAAGTATTTTCTTCACATATTCTTTCCTAGAAACAGAGCAACCATCGTTGAATCTTAGTTCAAATTTGATACTTCCTCAATGAGTTAGTATGGGATAATTCATGAGAACAAACTAGAGCCTGTCACTGCAATGGTTACAACAGAGAAATTACTTCACAAGATGTTCATATAGTTTAATGGGAAACAATGGAACAAACATAACAGAACAAAGACAATAGTGGGTGTGAAAATGCAGCTTATGCTTTACTATTATGTATTTTTTTGTCTAGATACATGAGAGTCATGTTCAAAGTGAAACATGGTTGGGGATCATGCATAATAATACACAGGATACTTGGTGATGTCTTGCTGGATTACCTTGTTATAGCTGGATATAATCAGTTTCTATTGTCCTTCCTATCTTTCGCCATCACCAATCATGTGCACATTCCAAAACAGAAAGAGATGATCTTGTATATGGAGAGGCCAGATCTGGTGACAAATAACCATTTACCTGTCATTTCGGTTGTTAAAATAAAAAGTCAGATAGCTTGCAAGTGCGAATTTAAAGGCCGAACTGAAAGTCATCAGCTTAGTGCTTACATGATGATTCCAAGGTGGATCTTGGGAACAGATTAGCTAGCCTTGATTGCACAGTACTTGAATGAATCTTGACAACTAGCTATCAGGACGATATTTGGCTCCGCCTTGCTTCCAGTTCCAGGGATGGCTGGGGACGGAACAGGAGTGGGCTGGGAGATCCCGTTCCCAGATCTTGCCCCCAGCTCCAACCCTCTGCAAACCCAATCGAGCGGACGGGCTCACCCGCTTGGACGCCGTCACTTACTAGTGTGCTGTGCAGATCGCAGGGGAGAGAGGGCATGTTACTAAAAAATAGTGGATGCAAAATGCAGCTTATGTTTTACTCTGATTTTTTATGTTTAGATAAATCATAGTAGTGTTAAAAGAGACATGCGAGTGGATCCTGCATAATATGCAGGTCGCAGGATACTTAGCGATGTCTTAGTGGATTACCGTATTATAGCTGGATATAATCAGTTTCCGCCATTCTTCCTGTCTTTTGCCAACATTCCAAAGCAGAGAGGATAGTTCATATCGGGACCTCATCTGGTGACTGCAGGGATGTGGTTTTTGCGATCATTCACCTGCGTGGTTTTTGCGATCATTCACCTGTCATTTCGTTTGTTAAAGAAAAGTCAGATAGCTTGCAAATGCGAAAGGGAGGTTAAAAGGCCGAATTAACTGCGAATCATCAGCTGACAAGAGTACTATGCTTGAAGTAACCTTGAGGCTGACAAACAGCAGCTATCTGACGATGTTTGGTTTCAGGATCGAACAGAACTAGTGTGCTGCGCTTGGGGACGGGAGAGAGGACCTGCACTGCGCTATGACAGGTAGAGGGAAGGAAACGCGTAGGGCCAGGGTGCTTACCAGAGCTAGATCAGCTGCTGGTATTGGAGAAGATGGCGGTGTTTTTTATGAGCTTGCACCTTGCAGCAGTCTTCAACCACAAGATGACGAAGGCTACCAGCGGCGCAGGTTGTGGAAGATCTGAAGCTGGCCGACGACGACAAGGCGAGAGTGAGAAGAGGGGCAAGCAAGGTAGTAGCAGGCTAGCAGCCAGTAGGCAGTAGCAACTCAAAGCGCAAGTCGTCGTGCACAATTGTCAATTGGCACTGCACATGCACCCCACTTAGGGCAGGGAAGGGTTTTGGATCCACTAGTAATAGTTAACTACTTCCTAGATTTCAAATTATAGAATATTTAAACTTTTAATTAAGAATTACGTACACAGTACAAAACTTAAACGCCCACAACACACACCCATACTAACCTTAGTAGTATGCTGGCCAAAGATTCTTACGCCACCATCCAAAATGGCGCTTTAAAAAATGCTCTTGTCATCCACCTAAGTTTCCATGAACCCACCCCAAATATTCGTAACAGGGTAGGCTTGGTCCAGAGGGGAGACGGTGATCCCTGATGGCAGTTCCGGCCAGCCAGATAGGCCATTGAAGAGGACAAAGCTACATGTTGCCTGAGCAACCAAACCCAGTTTAAGTCATTTGTGTTTTGTTCAGGGACGAAGTGCACTTTGGTTGCAGCAGGTACAGGAAAGGATCGATGAACTGACTGTGCTCTTTGAGGCATTCCGTCGAGCAGGTTGTAAGCACGTACCAACGGTGTCGCTACGCCCTCATGCGGTGCGCTCGCCGTCCGCCGTGCTGCCCGTGCAAAGAAGGCAACCTGCGCCCACGTTACAACAAACCCGCACTGCACACGTTTACCTGCTCGGCCGCCGATGCGGTCGCCTGGAATGGAACGCTGCTTGCGGATCGTGCTTGCCGCTCGCCCGCGGCAGCTGCTCGCCCGACGCGCGGATGCTCGCTCGTGTCGTGGCTGCTGCTGGAGCGGGCCACTCCTCGCTTGCATCGCATGCCCCGAACTCTCTGGACTTGCGGTGCCAAGCTCACCGGCGCCTCGACATCGTCGGATCTGACAACCTCGCCGCAGGGTGCCGCCCCTCAACCTCAACTCTCCCGCTCTCCTTAGTCCTTACGCATCCCCTCAACCTGAGTCTCCCGCGCGCGCGAGGATGGAAGTGGCACAACACGAGTTCGTCCTCCTGATTTGTGGGCTAGGGACGACGGCCCGGTCTCGACAGAGGAGTTGGGGTTTTTTTTTTTTTTTTTTTTGAGTTAGAGGAGGAAATATTTGGCGGGACGGCTCTGGATGGCCAAATCAGAAGCCGGAAGTGACTTGACTCTTGAGGGGGTTCTGTCTACTGCTCACTTGGTGTGGTGGAATTAAGATCACGTCGTCAATTTTGTAAATATATATCGCTGGAGCCAAATCTTGCAGTCTTGCTGCCATTGAATTCTTTTGATCAAGAGTTCTGAGAGAGACCGTAAAAAAAAGAGTTCTGAGAGATTGCTCTGCAATTCTGCATGCAGTATGACAAATAAATACCATGTTCAGTATGCCAGATGATAATCTCTTGTTTCTATTTTATTTAATTACAAATGGATACGGACTAGTACCGCACAACCATGCCAGATTCAGGTTAATTTCAGCTTAGCAAGTAAAAAAAAAAACATCAGTAATTGTTGGCCGCATGCCTCCCGCTGTGTTCAGAAGAAAATATCCGTGGCACTGACACCAGCGAACATGCAAATGTACTATCAGAAGGACTATTCAAGTGCCAATCCAGGAAAAGCTAGGCAACCAAAGTGGTTGGACACATCATCAGAACTCAGAATCATGCATTTTTATTGGAAAGGACATTGTTTGTTCGTAAAGTGTCTGAACCTATAAATATGTTGCCCGGGTAAGAGCATGACATCGCTGTTGGTTGCAATCAGAGGTGAATAACAGTATGGATGATCGATCTATTATCAGTTAGCTGGGTTCAATCGAAAAGGCACTTTACAACAACCTTCAGAAGGTTCCGAGGAAAAAAAGATTACTTGTCAGCGATGAACACTGATGCCATTGGCATCTAGACAGAGTAACTCACCGAACCGCCGGTCCTGGGTTCACAGACAGGCGTCTTCAGCGACATCAACATTGCTGCCCGCAAGATCATGGAACTGAGCAATAATGTTTTCATTTCATCCAAGGTCACATTTCATTTCAGTCAAGGACCGATAAATAAAGGAAGACTTTAATTTGGTGTGCCGGAACTGAAAAAAATTGTTTTCTCCTTTATTCAGTCAACAAAATATACTCCCTCTGTCCCTAAATGTTTGTCTCTAGAAAACCGTGTTTAACTCACAAACACGCTTTTCGGGTGACACATATAAAGGGACGGAGGGAGTATAGGGAAACCAAACAAGGTCCCAGGTTCACGCCATGACTGTACGTGTGCCATCCCACCCGGACGAGGCGCATGGTGCTAAAGACAGTACGCTGCCAACTCTGCAGTTGTGCGCCATCCAGCACATCTTCAAGTTGAGACTCGGACAGTGACATCTCCAGTATATGTCACGGTCGGGGCAGATTGGAAGAACGAAAAAAAAAGATAGGAAACACATGTGCACTGGCCGGATTAATAGCAAACCACAGACAACAAAACAGAGATGCAGTACATAAATAAGAGCGTGATCATTGAGGGGTAGCTCCATGGCTCTGCCTGCCTGTTCCCGGAGGCTGCAAAGCCGACGTCATTTCACCTATCAAGCAGAGAACTGATCAGCAAAAGGACTACTCTCCAAAACTGAAAATGCGAATGGAACTGCAAGCTGTAGCCTTGCTGGTGGGCATTCAGAGAAAAAAAAACACATTCAGAAACAGTTGACATCGTTATGATTACATAACTGTCTAGTAAGATATAATCATGTAACAAAGAAAACAGGATACATATATACAGAGGTTTAATCCCCAAGCGTCCTAGGCTACCTTTTGGATCATAATTTATACCACAAGAAGTGTCATACCTTCCACCAATCGTTTCTCCTCAGCGGCTGCTGTACTTCCTTCAACTTTGGGCAGTATATAATGCTCACTTTTGGTATGTGTGCAATCGCTCCCGGTCCACCAATTGATACAAGATTGTAACAACACTCAATAGACAATTCCTTGAGTGATTTGAGACTACTGCTCCACAGGTCACGTGGAATGTACTCTGTGTGTGTGCACCATAACATCTTCAGTGTTTCAAGGGATGTAAGGTTCTCCAAGCACCTCATACAAAAATAACCACAATCATTTAAGTAGAGATTTTGGAGGGACGATGGTAACACTATTCCATTTTCCCATTTGAGGCGTGGACACTTGATAATGGACAAGCTTTTCAGAATAGGCCAAGCCCCATTAAGAGTATCTAGTTCTGGGCAGTCTTCAATGGTTAGGTCAGTGAGCCGCGGGAGCTTTTCTCCATTGACTGTCAATGATGCCAGATGGTAGGCTGATAAATGAAAAGTGGTCAGGGAAGAGCAATCAATATCATCTCCAAGATTCCCAGAATATTGCAAAGAAAGTTTCTTTAGGGATGGAGCCAGCAGATGTTGTGAGTTGATCTTTGGACGATTGCACACCTCCAGTTCTTCTAGGGAAGGCAAACCCCAAAACCTTTCTACTGGTATGGATACCAAACTTGTGCAATTTTTAATCAGCATTTTCTTTATGGCAGGCATATAAGCTGGCTGTAGAAACTGTTCAAGGCTTGATAAAACTCAGGCAGTCTATAATTGTTATCTCTATTAATGATGTGAAAATGGTAGGGACATCGGAACCATGAAACCAACTTGGAAGGTATTCACCTGGATAACATCTGAGGAGAACAAATTTGATAGTGGTGGGAGGGTGTAATGCTTTAAACACTTCTATCCCATTGTGGACTCGAGGTCCAAGAGAAAGATTTATCTCATTAGACCAATCCAGAGTCACATCCAAAATATCCTTCTTCATAAGTTCAAGTTTTGCTGCCGATCCTTGCTTATTTCACAGAGGTTACATAAATACAAATCTCCACCGAACATATTCAAACTATTTAGCTTTCCAGCATCAATCTTAGCATCAATCTTACCAACATGCAATTCAAACTTTTGCAGATTGACCAGATTACTAAAGCCTTTGGGTATTAGTTTGATTCTCGCATTTCCGTGCACTTAATACCTCAAGATTATAGAGGTGACGAATGTTGCGTGAAGGCTATCAAAAAGGCAATCGTCACAGATTTTAAGGTACCGAAGACTCTTCATGTTGCTAATACTTGTCCGCAACCCAAACCTAGAGACAGAGAGGCACAGACCATGACGCGTGTGCATGAAAGTTCAGTACACCATTTCTTCATCACAGTATCACCACCTTGACCCTTCAAAGACATGTCACAAAGTAGGGTGCGCAACTTTGTTTGCTTGCATAGACTCTCTAAGTCGGAACACTTAAAATCTACTTTTTTGAGCACCGATACATGACGGACATTCCTAGGAATCCTTTCAAGATCCTTTTTTCTCTTTTATAATGAAGCAATTATCCTTTGAAACCAGTTGTGCCATGTCATGTATCAAATCATGCATTACATATTTCCCATGAAATTTCTGAAAAATGATAAATGTGCAAGTTCTTCAAAGTACTTGCATCCAATTTGTTGAAGTGGAATGTTATGTTCAGCTTCCACAAATCCTTACGCCACCCAAATTTCGGCTAAATCTTCCTTTACAAAATTATAATCTTTCGGGTACACGGCACAGAATGAGAAGCATCTCTTTAAATGCAATGGTAAATAAATGTAGCTCAACCGAAGAGCCGGCATAATTTCAATGTCCTCTTGTTTATGCACCCACAGCTCATTATTCAGAATCATATTCCAATGTGCTAAATCAAAGCTCATTCCTCGCAAATCGTCCAAGGGTTTTTGCAGCTAAAGGAGAGCCTTTCAACTTTGGGAGTATTTGCTCACCAATCCGTTCCAACTCACGATTATTGTTGAGCTATCAGATCCAAACACACATAGTTTGAAGAAATTCTTAAAGACATTTTCCTTCAGGCCCTCTAATAGAAAGGGATCCATTGTCCGCACTATATTAGCAACCTTTCCGGACCTTGTTGTGACAAGCATCATGCTTCCCTCAAGTACATGTTTAAAAGGTGCATAGAATGTTTTCCAAAGCTCACCATTTTCAGCCCATATGTCATCGAGGACAAATAAAACTCTTCTCTTGTTGAGGCTATCTGCAAGATCAGCCTGAAGACCGTTCAAATTATCCTTTTTCGGTGCTTTCCCAGATATTTGTTCTATGACCTCTTTAGTTAACCTCTTAACATCAAAGTCATCTGAGACACAAATCCAAACTATATCATCGAAGTGTTTTTTCACTTGTGAGTGGCTGCAGATATTTTGGGCCAAAGTAGTTTTTCCAACACCTCCAATTCCAACTATGGGCAAAACTGGAACATTTGTTATTATCGTGACTTGGTTGCTTGGTGATGAATGGATTGCTTTTCTTTTCCTCTTGGGTCTGCAAGGACCCCTGCTATTCTTTGCAGGTACACTTGTTATTGTTGCATTAGTATTATCACTTCTTGGTCTCTTGCTTGAGGAAGGACCCTTCCTATTACTTGTAGGTACACCAAGAAATTTAATCAGCCTCTTTATTTCCTCACCACGACCAAATATTTTTTGCCTCAGTGGGGAAAGAAGTGGTCTCAGGTCTGACTGATCTGTCAAACCGTGGCGCTTTAGGTAAGCCCATTCCCTCGAGCTGCCTAGACAGATTATCTAGCCTCTCCTTGGCGTGAGTCAATTTTTTAATGTTGCCTTGAATGACATCGTGAAAGGATTTAGTGGCTGGTTCCACTGAGGTTGCACTGCCCTCAATTTGTACATTCGGCTTGCTGAAATCCTCCAGAAGGTCTTCAGCATCATACATGGCAGCCTTAAGTTCTGGAAGGAGCTCTTTCACACACTCTTCATTGCTCTTCCACTCTGCTCGATCAATTAAGTTTTGCAACCCAGATCGAGTGCCCTGAAGCAACTTCAGTACATCATCTTCTTTAAGTTCTTGATTTTCTGCTCCATTCGAACAGGATCGCAAAGATCTAAACCATTGGAGAAAAGTGACACACTCATTGAAGCTACTTATGGTCTCGGCAGCCGCTTTTATACAGCTTATGATCATATTGGCTCGATTCTGAAGATCTTTGCAGCCCTCTGTGATGGACAAATAGTAGATATACTGAATATTAGAAAGGTATATATTACAGTCACATATTAATGGTAATTAAATGTATAGCCTTTACTAATATGTATTTTTTTAATGTCTAGATAGATCAGAGTAATGTTCAAAGTGAAAATGTGAGTGGATTATGCATAATACACAGGGTACTTGTTGATGTATTGTTGGATTACCTTGTTATTGCTGGATATAAATCAGTTTCTGTTGTCCTTCCTATCTTCCGCCATCACCAATCATGTGCACATTCCAAAACAGACAGAGATGATCGTTTTTATGGGAGGCCAGATCTGGTGACTACGGACAAGTAACAATTTACCTGTCATTTCGGTTATTAAAAGAAAAAGTCAGAAAGCTTGCAAATGCGAATGTAAAGGCCGAACGGAGAGTCGTCAGCTTACTGCTTACAGGATGGATTCCAAGGTGGATCTTGGGAGCAGATTAGTTGGCCTCGATTGTACAGTACTTGAAGGAATCTTGACAGCTAGCGATCTGACGATGGCTCCGACCTTAGCTTCCAGAGGTCGCTGGGGATGGAACAGGACGGGATGGGTGATATCAGATTTTGGCCCCAGCCCCCACCCACCAACCCCAATCGCCGTCACTCACTAGTGTGCTGCGCAGGTCGCAGGAGAGAGAGGGCATGTTACATGTTACACCTGGGAGGGAGAGGAGAGGGAAGGAAATGTGCAGCAGGGTGTTTACCAAGGCGCGACTTCACCCTGAAGATTCTGTCATTCTCTATGCTGCACACATAGTAGATTTATTGAACATTAGAAAGTTAGTATATCTTGCGGTCACATATTAATGCTAATTAAATTTATAGTTATGAAAAGCCACTTGATGCAGCAAATATTTTCTTCACATATTATTTCCTAGAAACAGAGCAACCATCGTTGAATCAAATTTGATACTTCCTCAATGAGTTAGTATGGGATAATTCATGAGAATAAACTAGAGCCTGTCACTGCAATGGTTACAACAGAGAAATTACTTCACAAGATGTACATATAGTTTAATGGGGAACAAAGACAGTGGGCGTGAAAATGCAGCTTATGCTTTACTAATATGTTTTTTTTTTATGTTTAGATAGATCAGAGTAATGTTCAAAGTGAAACATGTGAGTGGATCATGCATAATACACAGGGTACTTGGTGATGTCTTGTTGGATTACCTTGTTATATTGCCGGATATAATCAGTTTCTGTTGTCCTTCCTATCTTTCGCCATCACCAATCATGTGCACATTCCAAAACAGACAGAGATGATCTTTTATATGGGGAGGCCAGATCTGGTGACAAATAACGATTTACCTGTCATTTTGGTTATTAAAGGAAAAGGTCAGACAGCATACGAATGCGAATTGAAAGGCCGAACTGAGAGTAATCAGCTTACCGTTACAGGATGGATTCCAAGGTGGATCTTGGGAGCAGATTAGTTGGCCACGATTGTACAGTACTTGAAGGAGTGAGAGAGGAGAGTGAAGGAGTGGAGTGACGCAGGGTGTTTAATGAGAGCAGCTTACATGGTGAATTGCAAAGCGGATCTGCAGATCAGATTGGTTGGCCTCGATTATGCTTGAAAGTAATCTTCAGGCTGAGAAACAGCTATTGACGATGTAAGTAAGCAACCAAGCAACGATGCAACTGCCCTCTTCACAAATACAAGGAGGAAGTAGATCAGAAGACAGAAGGAGGCTTACTGGCTAGACCAACGGGCAGGAGACTATTGATGATGACATGGATCTCTTCTCAGAGCAGTGTTGCTGGGGTTAAACTCTTGCCCTGCAAGGTTGCATATACAGACTAGCTCCAAATGCACAAGGGAGAGGAATTGACTTGGCAAGTTCCAAGTTTGCTATACTTCGGGGATATGTGCATAAACCGCAACTTGCCAATCCAGTTGATCCATATTACCATACATAAACCACTGAAAGCACCTTAGTGGAAGCTTCGTGGACAGTAAGCTTTGTTCCTTAAAGTTCGGTATCAAAGTGGTTTCTTTTAGAAAAAGGATGGTAGAGAACCAGAGGCAGAGAGTAAAGTTGGCTAAAGTCGTTTCTTTTAGAAAAGGGATGCTAGAGACCCGTGTTGATCTATCTTTCTGACTATTATATCTAATTTCTAATCCAATTGCAATAAAGAGGGAGGCTTTTATGATGTTTTTCATGACCGAAACCAACTATGAATTCGTCTAAAAAACAACTATGGACTCTTTTTTTAAAAAAAAAAACTTGTTGGTTAAGGGTATACTGGTCAGTGTTTCTTACACCACCATCCAAAACGGCGCTTTCAAAAATGTTTCTGTCATCCGCCTAAGTTTCCACAAATCGAACCCAAACACACATACCGGGGTACATGGAACTTTTTCTTTTAACCCTTAGATAAAATAAATATTTTAGTAACAACTTGGACAAAAAGGTATTGATGGTCTAACTATTTTGGACACGTCATCGCTACTGGTATGCCAGTGCCACGGTAGAGTGGGTGGGTGGCTTGGTCCGGCATGGTGACGCTGTTACTGGCCGTTCCAGCCAGCCAGCTAGACCATCGAAACCCAAAGTTAAGTCATTCAGTTTACGTTTGATTCAGAGACAAAGTGGGCTGGACGGTCCCATTCTGTTTTCTGGAATGGGATGATCCACCTCTGTTTGCACTTTGGTTGCAGGTATAAGCATGGATGCAATAAACTGTGCTCTTTAAGGCTTTTCGTCGAGCACGTTGTAAGCACCTGCCAGCGCTCTTACTACACCCTCATGCCTTGCGCTCGCCGCCCACAGTGCAAGGCAAGGAAGGCAACCTGCGCCCACTTGACAACAAGGTGCTTACTTGGCCGCGCACGTGCAAGCAAGGCAAGCAAGGGGTTCTAGCTATGGGCTTTGATGCCAACAATCAAGGTGCACGCACACACGTTTACCTCAGCGTCTTCTCGCCTGGGTGCTCGGCCACAGACGCGATCGCCTCGGATGCTGCTTGATGCCTGTCACTGACCCTGCTCCTGCCTGCATTGATGAAGGCGATGACATGGGTGACGAGGAACAAGACCTGGCGAGTCCACCTCCAGCCGGCCCAAGACGGACGGCCCGGAACATCAAGAAAAGCAGCAGGTACTCTGGTGTGGACTGGGCCTAATCTTCAACGGCCCTGTGTGGCCCCAGAACGAAGGCAGCTACGGCTCCTTCTTGTATCATTGGCGTGTGTCTTTGGCTTTCAGAACAAGGACTAGACTCTGAAACCGCACCCGAGGGTGGCGGCAGCGGCGGTGAGCTTCGGCGGTGCCGGCGATCCGATTCCTTGTATCCAAACCTATCCTACCGTGAATCGAGATTCGTAGTAGGTCGGTAACATTGGTATCACCGTTTCGATCCACATGCACCACCAAATTTTTTCCCCAAACCCACCCTAGCCACCCACCCATACCTCACCTGCATGGCGACGCCGAGGAGCAACTCGGCCAGATGATGGCGATGTTGCAGCAGAACCCAAGGACATGAAGGAGATGCGATCGGAGATGACAACCATGAGGACAGATCTCTTCAATTGAAAGCCGCCATCGACAAATCGCGTCCATGAACTCGAGCACACGGTGATCGAGGGCAAGCGGGCGCCACCACCGCTTGCAGGAGAAGCCGCTTCCTGCAGGAAGTCGTCGAGCAGTCGTCCGCGCGAGTCAAGGAGAGGTCACAATCGAGGAACACGCGTTGGACAAGGCGATTCGGGAGGACCACTTCGCCTTGCCGAAAACGAAGATGCCGAGCTCCGCCCATCTGGAGCTTCCTCCTTCGGGCGGCGCCGTGGGTCACCGACCACCGCAAAGGGAGACTTTGGGGTAGTGTATACCACTGCCCCGGGTCAACCCCCGATCAAAGGTTCGCCTCAATTGCCCAAGTCTAATCATACCGCCAATTACTCAGAGCACATGTTCTATCATTCAGTACATCCTCCGATTCCTAGTATGGAGTTACACACCTTCGATGGCTCTAACCCTAGGCTGTGGGTAAAGCGTTGTGAAGCTTATTTTGATGTGTATTCCACCGATCCAAGTAAATGGGTTCGCAATGCAACAATGAGACTAGAAGGGTCAGCAGCACTGTGGTTTCAAACCATGGAGCTAAAGATTAGAACAATGGATTGGGATGAATTTGTCCAGGCAGTTTGCAATAGATTTGATAGGGATGAGCATAATCACTTGATTAGACAGTTTTTCCACATTAGACAGTATACCTCAATATCTCAAGTATATAGAAGAGTTTTTTCGATATTGTTCACCAGTTATTAGCTCATGACCCCACTTTTTCACAAACAGTCATAGCAAATAGATTTGTAGATGGGTTAAAGAAAGAAATTAGATCTGTTATTATGATTCACAAACCATCGACTTGATATCTTGCTGTGTTTTCCGGCTCTTGTACAATAAGAAGCCATGCAAGATCAAGTATACAAGAAACCAGACTTTGGGTATTTTTCTAAGAAGCATCAAGCATCTTCTAGTACCTCTTCAAAAGCTACTGAAGACAAGAAGTTGAATGAGATACCTAAGGGTAAATCTCCTGAAGACAAATTGTCTGTTCTCAAGAACTTCAGAAGGGCTAAAGGACTGTGTTTCAAGTGTGGAGAGAAGTGGAATCCTCAGCACAAATGCCCATCTCAAGTATCCTTGCATGCTCTTGAGGAAATGTGGCACCGAATGTCCAACTCTGAAGATTCGAAATTTTGACAAAGACAAAAACTCAAGATTCAGGATTCGAGAAGATCTTATGGAAATCTCTCGTCTAAGCTCATGAAGGTACTGAAAGATTCAAAACTATGAGACTCAGGGGGCATATCAATGGCAAAGAGGTATTCATGTTAATTGACTCTGGAAGTTCACATAGTTTCATTGATGATCAAATAGCAACATATGTTCAGCACTGGGCACCTTTGGCTAATGCTGTCAGAGTTACAGTGGCTAATGGAGCTATCATTAACTGTACTCATGAGTTACCTGACCAACAGTTGGTTGTTCAAGGTCATACATTCACAACAACTTTCAAAATCATTCCATTGAGTGGATATGATATAGTCCTGGGAATGGATTGGCTGAATGACAACAGTCCTATGAAGGTTCATTGGGGAAAAAGGTGGATGCAGTTCTTTCACCTAGGGAAAATGATTGAGTTGCAAGGTATACTACCTAGTGCAATTGGGACCACCAAGTATCACCATTACAGTTGCAAGCATTAGTGAAACAAAAGATACAATATTATATATGGTTCAAGTCAATTCTGTAGAACAACAAAGTGATGCTACTGGTGCAGCTATTCCTCAAGAAATCCAGGACATCCTGACAAGCTTTTCAACAGTTTTTGACCCACCTCAGAAATTACCTCCAAACAGAGTAGGTGATCACAAGATACCCCTACTGGAGGGATCTCAACCTTTTGTCTCGGACCATACAGGTACAATCTTGCACGTAAAAAACGTGAGATTGAAACACAAATCAAAGAAATGTTAGAGAAGGGGTGGATACAAGAAAGCACTAGTCCATATTCATCACCGGTGCTACTTGTGAGGAAGAAAACTGGTGACTAGAGACTATGTGTGGACTTTAGAAGACTCAATGCCATGACGGTGAAGAACAAATACCCTTTGCCTATCATTGAAGAACTCTTAGAAGAACTCCATGGTGCTACTTGGTTCACTTCACTAGACTTATGTTACGGTTTTCATCAAATCAGAATGGCAACAGGGGAAGAGTTCAAGACTGCATTCCAAACCCACAGTGGTCACTATGAGTATAGGGTAATGCCCTATGGAGTCACAGGAGGGCCAGCAACATTCCAAACCATAATGAATACAGTGCTAAAGCCCTTGTTAAGAAAATGTGATGTTGTCTTTATTGATGACATTCTCATATATAGTAAAAGTCGGGTGCGAGCATTTACAACATCTACAAGTTGTCTTGACCTTGTTGCAAGAACATGGATTTCATGTCAAATTGTCCAAGTGTTCCTTTGCAAAGAGAGAGCTTAGTTATTTGGGGCACATAGTAAGTGAGCAAGGAGTTTCAATTGACCCATCTAAGATAAGCACTATTAAGGATTGGCCTCAACCTTCTAGTTTAAAGATTTGAGAAGTTTCTGGGGATGGTGGCTACTACAAAAGATTTGTGCCACAATTTGGCATGATTAGCGGGCCACTAACCAACCTATTGAAAAAGGGAGTTTTTATTCATTTGGACATCTGAAGCGAAGCATCCTTTCAAGCACTAAAGTCAGCATTAAGCTCTACTCTGTATTAGCATTGCCAAACTTTGATATTCCATTCATCATTGAGACTGATGCATCCGCCCTTTGGTATTGGAGCTGTATTGCAACAGCAGGGAGCACCCCATTGCTTATGTCAGTAAATCCTTGGGAGTCAAGTCACAAGGACTATCAACTTATGAAAAAGAATATTTGGCAATTCTTATGGCGGTGGATCACTTGGAGACATTACTTTGCGAGACTTCTCCATTTATAATCGACTGATCGAGAAAAGCTTGACCCATATAGATGACCAAAAGCTATCAACACCATGGCAACATAAGGCATTGACAAAGATGATGGGTATGACTTACAAAATCATTTACAAGAAAGGAGTGGAAAACAAAGCGGTGATGCTCTTTCAAGACTACCCACTTTGCACCTCCATTTGATATTGCTGCTATGTCTGTTGTCAAACCTCTATGGCTAAAGGATATCCAGCAAGCATACTCACAAGACCCAAACTCTAGCAAATTGCTAACCCAACTGGCCATTTCTTCACCAGCAGGACCATACTCACTGCAAGATGGTTTAATCAGGTATAAAGGAAGAATTTGGATTGGGACTAATCATCAACTGCAACAGAAAATCTTATTTGCCTTACACTCCAGCCCTTTAGGAGGCCACTCCGGTATTGAGGTCACATACAAGAAAATCAAACAAATGTTTTCCTGGCCTAAACTCAAGGCATCTGTGCAACATTATGTGGAAGCTTGCCAAATCTGTCAACAGGCCAAATCGAGAGAGTGGCGTACCCCAGGTTTATTAGCACCATTGCCAATTCCAGATGGTGCTTGGCAAATTGTGACACTTGACTTTATAGAAGGTTTGCCTCGATTTGACAGATACAACTCTATATTAGTTGTTGTGGACAAATTCTCAAAATATGCCCATTTCTTACCATTATCACATCCTTATACTGCTTTACAAGTGGCTATGGTATACCTCAACAGTGTGTTTAAGTTGCATGGGTTACCTAAGATAATGGTATCTGACAGAGACAAAATCTTCACAAGCTCTATTTGGGAGGAATTATTCAACCTGTTACATGTTGATCTCAGAATGAGCACTGCATACCATACTCAAAACCGATGGGGGCGCGCAGAGAGGGTCAATCAATGTCTAGAAACTTATTTGAGATGTTTTGTTACTGCTTGTCCAAGTAAATGGTCCAAGTGGCTATCCGTAGCTGAATACTGGTATAATACATCTTACCACTCATCTATTGGACAAACCCCCTTTCTGGTACTGTATGGACATGAACCAAGGCACTTTGGTATTGACATTACTCACACATGTCAATCGCCAGATTTGCAAGAATGGCTCACTGACAGAGATCTGATTCAGAATATAATCAGAGACCACCTTGTCAGAGCTCAAGCAAAAATGAAGTCTCAAGTCGACAAACACGAGAACACCAAGAGAATTCAAGATTGGTGACTCGGTCTATCCGAAAGCCCAGCCATATGTCCAAACCTCATTAGCTCCAAGATCTTCAAACAAGTTGTCCTTCCGGTACTTTGGCCCTTTTACTGTCTTAGATCGAATTGTTCCATCAGCTTACAAACTACAACTACCAGAACACTGTCATATTCATCTGGTGTTCCATGTCTCATTACTCAAGAAAGCCATACCCCCAAATGAGGAGGTACATGATTTACCTGATGCTGATAATGAGTTGCAAGTCCCTGTGAAAGTGCTCAATACCAGACTACGCCGAGATCGTGACAAGACAATTCCACAAGTGCTGGTGCAATGGTCCAACCTCCCGTCAACACTGGCAACCTGGGAAGACGAGGAACCGCTTCGCCAACAGTTCCCACGCACCAGCTTGGGGACAAGCTGGTCCTCAAGGGGGGACGTATGTCACCGACCCTGCTCCTGCCTGCACTGATGAAGGCGATGACATGGGTGACGAGGAAGAAGACCTGGAGAGTCCACCTCAGCCGGCCCAAGACGGACGGCCCGGAACATCAAGAAAAGCGGCAGTGTGGACTGGCCTAATCTTCAACGGCCTGCGTGGCCCGGAGAACGAAGGCAGCTACGGCTCCTTGTATCGTTGGCGTGTGTCTTTGGCTTTTCGAACAAGGACTAGACTCAAACCGCACCGAGGGTGGCGGCGGTGGCTTCGGCGGTGCCGGGCGATCCGATTGCTTGTATCCAAACCTATCCTACCGTAATCGAGATTCGTAGTAGGTTGGTAACAATGCCTTGCTTGACCGCCCTCGCCGGGGCCGGGCGGCGAGCTCGCCTGACGCGGCTGGCTACTTTGCCGCGCTCGCTCGTGGCTGCAGCTCGCCCCCTCGCTCGAGCAAAGGCGATTCCTCTCCGCCCCGAGCTTGCATTGCATCGCAATCGCATGCCCAGACCCTGTCGACTTGCCGAAAGCACGCCTGCGATCGACCTCGTCGGCTCCGTAAACGTCGCACGTGCCGCCTCTTCTCTCGTCCCGCGCGCGCGAGATCAAGCAAACACCGGACGTCCTGTCTGGGCCCGAAGCAGAACTTCTCTCAGTTGCTGGGCCGAGGTCCATGAGTGTTTGAATGTCACACGGGCCCCACACAGGGTAATTACACTGCGGTCATTGTCAAGTGTGCTTGTTCCAGTTCTCGGTGCAGCGACAAACTCATCCAAATGTTAGAAGCACAATGCATGCAGTGCAGGCCTGAAAGCAGCATGATGAACACGCAGTACAGAGTAGCAGTTGCAACTCTCTTCCCTTCCATCCTTCTCATCCTCTCTCTTCCTCTCCCTGCAGTAGCTAGAGTAGAAGGACAGTAGCTTCTGATAATGTCTGAACCAACAAATATGTGCCCGGGAAAGTGCAAGACAGCTGTTGGTTGGAACACTCTGATCTGAGACGTTTCAGATGTTCAGCTGGATTCACAGGCAGGCGTCTTCAGTGACATCAACATTGCTGCCAGCAAGATCATGGAACTGAACAATGTTTTCATTTCATTCAAGCTCACAATTTCATTTCAGTCAAGAACCAAGAAATAAATAAATACTTTAATTTGGTGTCACGGAACTGAGCAATGTTTTCTCCTTTATTCAGTCAACAAAATATGTAGGGAAACAAACAAGGTCACGCCATGACTGTACGTGTGCCATCCCACACGGACAAGGCATGCATGGTGCGAGAGACTCAGGTACGCTGCCAACTCTGCAGTTGTGCGCCATCCCGCACATCTTCAGGTTGGCGCCACACGTACGACTCGGACGGTGACATCTCCAGTATATGCCACGGTCGACAACAGTGAGACAGTAGCCAGCAGTACAGACTGGAAGAATTTTAAAAAGGAAGGAAACACATGTGCACTGGCCGGATTAATAGCAAACCACAAACAACAAAACAGACACGCAGTACATATATAAGAGCGTGATCATTGAGGGGTAGCTCCATGGTCTGCCTGCCTGTCCCCGAGGCTGAAAAGCCGGCACCATTTCACCTATCATCAAGTAGAGAACATTGATCAGCATAAGGGCTAGTCTCCAAAACTGAAAATGCGAATGGAACTGCAAGCTGTGGCCTTGCTGCTAAGCATTCAGAGAAAAAAAAACATTCAGAAACAGTTAACATTATTACAATTACATAACTGGACACTTCAAAAAACAATTACATAACTGGCTAGTAAGATATAATCTAACAAAGAAAACAGGATACATATATACAGAAATTTAATCCGCAAGTGTCCTATGACTACCTTTTGGATCATCATAATTTATATACCGCAATAAGTTCCATACCTACTACCATTAATAGCCTTTCCTCAGCGGCTGCTGTACTTCCTTCAACTTTGGGCAGTTTTCAATCCACACTTTTGGTATGTGTGCAATCCCTTGGGGTGCACCAATTGATACAAGGTCTTCACAATTCTCAATCTCTAATTCCTGGAGTGATTTGAGATTATTGGTCCACAGGCCACGTGGAATGTCTTGTATGTGTTTACACTTATCCATCTTCAGTGATTTGAGGGATATGAGCTTCTCCATGCACCTAAGAAAGCATGCAGATAAATCCCCACAATCCTTTAGGATGAGCTTTTGGAGGGACGATGGTAACACCATTTCACTTTGCCATTTCAGACTTGGGCAGGACTTAATGGACAAATTCTTCAGACAAGAAAAACTACCATGATGAAGAGTCTCTAGCTGGAAGCAGGATTCAATTCTTAGGTCGGTGAGTAGCGGGAACTTTTCTTCAATGCTGCCATGTGAAGCACTAGTGGATATTGGTTCAGATTCTCTAATAAATGTCAGAGATGCCAGATGACTGCTTGATAACACAAAGGTGGTAAGGGAAATGCAATCAATATCATCTCCAAAACTCCCAGAATCATACAATATAAGCTTCTTTAGGGACGGGGCCAGCAGACGCCGTGACTTCATCTTTGGACACCTCGTCATATGCAGTTCTTTGAGGGAACGCAAATTCCCTGGTACGGACTCCAAACTTACGCAATCAATAACGCTCAATTTCTTGAAGGAAGGCATATAAGCTGGGTGCAGAAACAGTTCAAGGTTTGATAACCTTGGGGAGTCAATAACCGATACCTCTGTTAATGATGACAACATGGTAGTGTCAGAACCATGAAACCAGCTTGGAAGGTTTTCACCTGGATAATAACGGAGGTACACAGATTTGATACTGGTGGGAGGGTGTAATGCTTCAAACACTTCCATCTCATTGTGCTTTGGAGGTCCCGGCATATCCGATGTCAGTTTACGCCATGTCGAAACAGAGTAGAAATAGAGTCCTTCTTCATAAGTTCAATTTCTGCTGCCTCATCCTTGCTTATTTCACAAAGATTACATATAGACAAAGATCGAAAGTGATTAGATTAAAATTCTTTAGCAACCTAATGCCCTCTCCATTCCCCATTGCAGCATCAATGCTAAGATCTCCTGATTCAAACTTTTCGTAGATTGATAAGGTTACTAAAGCCTCTGGGTACTTCACTAAATGAGGATTTCCTAGCACATAATAGCTCCAGTTATAGAGGCTACTGAGAATGCTGCAGGAATGCTCTTGAAAGAGCAAGAACCCATGACTTTAAGGCAGGAGATTCTTCATGTTGCTAATACTATCTGGCAACCCTGACTTAAAGGCACAAACCATGACGCGCATACACACAAGTTTACCACACCATTTCTCCATCACATTATTTCCCTTTTTACCCGTCAAAGACATGTTGCAAAAGTAGGGTGCGCAACTTTGTTTGCTTGCATAGATTCTCTAAGTCGAGCACTCAACATCTCCACTTTGCAAGCACCGATAGATGACGGACCTTCCGAGGAATCCTTTCAAAATCCTTTTCTCTTTTATTATGAAGCAATCGTCCTTTGAAACCAGTTGTGCCATATCATGTATCAAATCATGCATTACATATTTCTCCACGAAGCTTCTGAAAAAATGACGGATGTGCAAGGTCTTCAAAGTACTTGCAGCCAGTTTGTTGAAGTGGAATGCTACATTCAGGTTCCACAAAGCCTTACGCCACCCAAATTTCAGCTAAATCTTCCTTTACAAAATTGTAATCTTTTGGGTACACAGCACAGAATGAGAAGCATCTCTTTAAATGGAATGGTAAATAAATGTAGCTCAACCGTAGAGCTGGCATAATTTCGGTGTCCTCTTGTTTATGTGCCCATAGCTGACTGTTTAGAATCATATTCAATGTCTTTGGGTCAAAGCTCATTCCTAGCAGCCGTCCAAGGGTTTTTTGCAGCTAAAAGGAGACCCTTTCAACTTTGGGAGAATTTGCTTACCAATCTGTTTCAACTCGGGATTAATGGCGAGCTATCAGATCCAAATACACATAGTTTGAAAAAATTCGAAAGACACGGTCCGTCAAACCCTCTAATTGAAAGGGATCTATCGTCCGCACTATATCAGAAACCTTTCCGGACCTAGTTGTCACAAGCATCATGCTTCCCTGAAGCACATGTTTAAAAGGTGCATAGAACGTCTTCGAGCTCCCTATTTTCATTCCACATGTCATCAAGGACAATTAGGGATCTTGTCTTCTTGAGTCTATCTGCAAGATCAGTTTGGAGAGAGTTCAAATTATCCATGGTCGGAGCTTTCCCAGAAAGTTGTTCTATGGCCTCTTTAGTTAACCTTTTGACATCAAAGTCATCGAGACACAAATCCAGACTATCACCTCAAAGTGTATTTGCACTTGTTTATTGCTGCAGATATTTTGGGCCAAAGTAGTTTTTCCAACACCTCCAATTCCAACTATGGGCAAAACTGGAACATCCGTTATTGTAGCACAGACTTGGTTGCTTGGTGATGAATGGATTGCACTTCTTTTCCTCTTGGGTGATACACCAAGCAATCTAATCGGCTCCTTTATTTCATTATTACGACCAAATATCTTTGCCTCAGTAGGAAAAGAAGTGGTCTCGGTCTGACCGATCTGTCAAACCGTGGAGTTGCTTGACGTAAGCCCATTCTCTCGAGTTGCATACAAAGATTATCTAGCCTCTCCTTGATGTGATTCAATTTTTCCATGTTGCGTTGAATTTCATCTTGAAATATTTTAGTGCCTGGTTCCGATGAGGTTGTACTGCCCTCAATTTCTGCCTTCAGTTCAAAGTATCGGAAATACTCTAGAAGGTCTTCTGCATCATACATGGCAGCCTTAAGTTCTGGAAGGAACTCAGCCACACACCTCTCATGGCTCCTCCACTCTGCTAGATCAATAAAGTTGCGCATTGTAGATAGAGTATCCCGAAGGCATTGAAGAGAGCTCTTCAACTTCAGTACATCATCTTCTTTAGGTTCTTGATCTTCTGCTCCATTTGAATGGGTTTGCTGAGATCTAAGCCATTGGAAAAAAAGTGACACAATCATTGAAGCCAGCGATGGCCTCAATTGCCTGTTTTATGTAGCTTATTATGCTCATATTGACTTGAGTGAAGATTTTTGCAGTCCTCTGTGCTGGAGAAACAGTAGATTAATGAACGTCAGAAACGTATATCATGTGGTAACATTTTGATTCTATAATCAAATGTATAGTTATTTCAAAAAATAATTAAATATATAGTTATAAGTCAGTTGATGCTGCAAATTTTTTCTTGATATATACTCTCCTAGAAACAGAGCAGCCATAGTTGAGTTCATAGAGAACAAAATAGAAGCTGGCACTGCAATGTTTACAATAGAGATAGTACTCCACAAGATATTCATATAGTTTAATGGCAATTGGGAAACAATGGAACAGCTGTACAGAAACAAAAAAAAAAAAAATAGTGGATGCAAAATGCAGCTTATGGTTTACTCTGATTTTTTATGTTTAGATAAATCATACTAGTGTTAAAAGCGAAACATGTGAGTGGATCATGCATACAGGTCACAGGATACAGCGATGTCTAAGTGGATTACCGTATCATAGCTGGATATAATCACTTTCCGCCATTCTTCCTGTCTTTTGCCAACATTCCAAAACAGAGATGATAGTTCATATGGGGACCTGATCTGGTGACTGCAAGGATGTGGTTTTTGCCATCATTCACCTGTCATTTCGTTTGATAAAGAAAAAGTCAGATAGCTTGGAAATGCAAAAGGGAGATTAAAAGGCCGAATGAACTGCGAATCATCAGCTGACAGGATGGATTGCAAGGTGGATCTGTGGAGCAGATTGGTTGGCCTCTAATCTTTTTTTCAAAGCGAGCTTAGCTCGTACTTCATTAAGAGGAGTTAGAAAAGTTTGTACACGACTAGTGTCAAACCCATAGCGAGATGCCGTGGGTTAGCCACTAGTAAGCACACTAACAAAAGGCACCGGCTCAAACGGTGGAGCTACTTGGTTGTAAACTAAGGAGAAAACAATTGTGCTACAAAAGATTGAAGAGAGGGCCCCTATCAGACGGCCAGTAGCACCGTAACCACCGGCTGGATGCCTCTCGAAGCCGCCCTCGCGCCCATGCCCCCGCCTCTGCGCTGAATGACCTCAAACAGCTGCAATGGCGTGAGTGAGGCGGAGTCGAAGGTTCGCCGGTTGCGCTCCCTCCAAGTCTCCCAAGAGACGAGGAGCACAAAGGGAGTCGAAGGCTCGCCTGAGAATGCGGCACCGGGCGCGTGTCCCGAGCCACCGGTCGACAAGAGTGGAGTGCGTGGACGGGCCAAGGTGCGCCAGGCCTACGCCGAGAGAGAAGGAGGTGCCACACGACGAGTGTAGCTGCACGGCGGCAGGTGGTCGATGGACTCGTCAGCCTGCGAGCAAAGGGCGCACTCGGCGGATGCTTGGAGGCCATGACGCCTCCTCCGGTTAGCCGTCCACGGCCGTCCGTGCAAGGGTAGCCAACAGAACAGCTTGACCTTCGGCGGGGCAGATGCCTGCCAAACCTCCTTAGCCCCCGGCAAGCATAGTCCTTCCCGCGAAGAAGAGCTGGTAGGCCGAGGAGGTGGAGTACTCGCCATTCGCTGTCCATCGCCAGACGAAGCGGTCCTGGACGTCCGGCTAAAGGTGCACCCCGTGCAGGGCGTCCCTGAGGCGGAAGAACTCGTCTATCATCGCCGCCGTCTATGTGAAAGGTCCTAAATAGCTAGAGGGGGTGAATAGCCTAATAAAATTTTCTACAAAACACTAGACAAACTTATTAGAATAACAAAAGGCGATAAACGCGTTTGCTCTAGCTCTACTTGTCGGCAAGCCTCCTATTGACAATTCTAGTTGCTATGATCTCTAGTTCACACACAAAGGCTAAGTCGCTACTTCACCAACTAGGTGAACAAGCTAGATTACTCTAAACAAGGCTAAGCAACTAGCAAGGCTACTCAAACTACACTATCTATGAAAGTAATGCAAGAGTGTAGAAGAGTTATACCACAATGTCGAGGCTAGTCAATCCAATCACCGAGATGACACAATGAGATAACCAAATCGATGCCAATCATTAAGGGACAACAAGAGACAAGTGGAGACAATGATTTATCCCGAAGTTCACTTGAGCACCCGTCAAGCTACGTCTCCGATTGTGTCGACCTTCTCACGTGTGGGTCGGTGTGGAGCTCACTCCAAGCCAAATGCCTTTAGGCTTACCGCACCCAAGGCAAATGAGAGGTACTCACCGACACGAGCAATGTATTATCTTGCAATTCGTCGTCCCGACGAGGATGCACGTCCTCTCACAAATCACCGGAGGTGGCCAAGAACAATCACCAACTCTTGCCAACGCCTCCACCAATCACCAAGCCGGCTAGGAGTGGTGCTCTCCAAAGCAACAAGAAAACCACCGGCTCACAACGATCCACAAGTGCCACTAGATGCAATGATCAAAGCAAAGTGCACTTGAATCACCTCAACTCACTAGAATGGATGCTCTCAAGCAAAAGTGAGGAGGAGGATGAGTGCTTTCGGCTCTAGAGGTGTTAGGATTGATTCAAAATGACCAAGAGACCTCCACAAGCCGGCCAAAGGGGTATAAATACCCCCCACCACGAAATGTGGCCGTTGGGGTGCAATCTGGCATAAAAATCAGCGGCCAGGGCCCGCGACCGGACTCACCGGTGAGTCCGGTCGGTGGGTCCGGTCACAACCGACAACCCCAACCTGAACCGACTGGCCGCTGCTGGCGGGTCGTCGCCAAGCGTCCGTCGGTGCTTCCGGCCGGCCCTCGGCCAACCCCGGAAAACATGCTCGCCAGACGCACCCACCCGGCCCGTCCGAAAAAACGTGTGTCCGGTCGCGGGTCCGGTCACCGCGTCCGTCAAAGCCAGAGCTGCGAATTTTCGTCGTTCCTTCGCCGCCTTTGCTCCAACATGCTATCCACCAAGTGTACCAACTTGAGAACAAGGACTAGCATGTTTTTTACCACCACGATGCATCCGGCGCAATAGAAAATAGGCGTTTCATTTTCTCAAAAGCGCCGAATCCCGCCTCGCAAGCTTCGGCGGGGAGGGTGAGCGGTACCCAAACCCATCTCAACCCCGCAACCATCACCGCCGCCAAATGTGCCAACACCACCATGTGTACATCACCATGTGCTCGTGTGTTAGCATTTTCACAATCAATTCGAAGGTTGGGTTAGCTCTCTAGGTTAGAATGCATGCAAATGATTTTGAACCTAGAGGCACATGAGACCGATATATGCGATAGTTTTCCCTCTTTATAGTGCGGCTTATCGATCCTATAATCACTCACACCCTCTATGGTGTCTTGAGTGTAAAATCAAAATGGCCCTATGGATATACCTTTGCCTTGAGCCCATTTTGATCCACCATCCACTCCAAGTCATGCACTTGATCATCATTTGAATCATCTCGATCCATCCACCATGACCATCATGCACCAACCTTGGCTTGACCAATCTCCAACAAAACAAACACTTAGCATAGAGATTAGTCCTAAGGATGTCACTAATTAGCCAAAACCAATCTAGAGATCTTCACTATGCCCCGACAATGTCCCTCTTCCACTGGTCGTTATGCCGAGCCTCACGAGCGATGCGACGCGACGGCAACACCCAACCGCCTTGAACGGGTTGGGTGCGAATCGCAAATGGCCCCATCGGGGAGCCATGCATACGTCCCAAAAGCATTGTCGTCAGCGGTCACCGTTGCCCGACACCACCGTGACGGGCCTTCGAAACATGGCCTCAACCGTGCTTTCGGTCTTGGAAGGTAGGCGTGCCTAAGGCACATCATTTGGGGCGTGTTGCCATTCCCAACAAAGGCGCAACGCAAAGCCCATGATCCCGAGGTCGGGAAGCCCTAGCCCCTTGAGTTCCTTAGGGGAATAGACTATAGGCCAAGCTAGCATGCAATTGCCACCCGACAACCGAAGTCCGTCCCCCCGGAGGAGCGAACGCCTCCTCTTGTCGATTTCCTCAATAGCCCATGGAGACAACACGCGGCGGATGGAGGTGTGGGACCGGAATCGCCCGGCAGTATGGTGCGCACCAAAGTCCGTTTTCCGGTAGCCGTGAAGCGCCACTGCCCTTCCAAGTTGGGATCCCGGCGCTACCTTGTCCACGATCTTACGCTTGTCGGGTAGCGGCTAAGGCGCGTGTGAGCGAGAAGGAACCCCAGTACTTGACGGGGGAAATCCCGAGGCCAGAGGAACGCACGCCGCACCGCCGCAATGTCCTCCTCCGAAGCGGCGAATAGGCGTGATGACGCACTTGTCCGGGTTAGTGAATAGACCCGAAGCGCCAAATAAAAATCTGTCAGTGTGCCTGAGGTCGGCCGACGTCGGCCCGAGGAAGATGACAAGGTCGTCTGCATAAATAGGCATACATGCTTGACCACGTTCCCGGGGGGGGGACAGCACACCGCCGCGGTCGGCCTCGGTGACAGGCGTTAAGCACCTCCATGACAATGGCCGAGGAGCGGAGAGAGGGTGGCCCGACGCAGCCCCCCAGCGCATGACATGGAGGCCGGGGCGGCCGCTTGACAGGACCTTAGTGGCCGGCCGCCGAGGATATTTGCGATCCGGTCCCGATTACTTCAGGGGAAGCCCACGCGATCCATCACTTCAAGGAGGAACGGCCGGGCCACCGAGTCAAATGCCTTGGCCAAGTCCACCTTTAGGAGCACCGCCGGGGTGCGGCGTGCATGCGGCCAGCCAGGTAGATGTCAGACCGTGTGGTAGTTCTCATGTATCCGGCGGCCACGGATGAAGGCGGACCGATTGACCTTGACGATCTCCTCGTATCCGGGGGCCAGGGCGGAGTGCAAGTCCCTTCGCGAACGACTTGCCCACCGAGTGCATCAGTGATGGGACGATAGTCCCCGAGGTCCCCAGCGCCTCCGTCTTGTGCAAAGAGGACCATATGCGCCTCGTTCGGGGCGTGGAAGTTCGGAAGTCTAGCGCGTCAGCGGCCGGAAGCACGGAAGACGTCCGCCCAACGGCGCCCCACGCAGCCTTGAAGAAGGCACCGTGAAGCCGCCCGGTCTGGGGGCTGTCGACGGACGGTGTCTCACGGATGATCCTCGTGACCTCCTCAAGCGTGAACGGGGCCGCCAACTCTTGGAGGTCCGAGGCGTGGGCAAGTCAAGCTTTGGCAAAGGTCGATGCGGTGCGCCCTCTGAAAAGAAGTGCCAAGGAGGTCGTTGTAGTATGCGTGGGCGATCCCCGCCTTGGCTCGCTCCTTCATAAAGCGTCCGCCCGGCGTGAGTGATGGCGAAAAGGTAGTTCTTCCGACGTCGGTGGCTTGCGCTGTAGATGGAAGAACCGTGCATGCATCCTCGGCAGATATCCCGGTGCGCGCGCGACGCCGCCGATCATCATCGAAGCTCGAGGGCCGCGAGCCGGGACGTTGCCCTTTAGCTCGTGGTGCCGCCGCCGCCTTTCGCCAGGTCGGTGACGGGTCTCCTGCGCTTTGTCAAAACCCGGGATGACCACCGGGCTACCGCAAGCTAGAAGCGGATGTCACCACGTGGTTGGCGCCAACTACGCAATGCCTTGGCGAGGCGGCGACTTCGATCTAGGGCCCGCAAGCATCAGCCGACAGGTCCGCGGGCCCCAAGCCGCAGCCACCACGTCGCGAAAACCATCAACCTTGGCCCGAGGTAGTTGTCGAACCCGAAAAGTGGGCGCCCCCAAGGCTCGTGTCGAGGGACGAGGAGTAGTGGCACGTGGTCCGAATCGTCCGACGAAAGGCAAACAAAGCATGTGCGAGGGGTACCGCTCTAGCCACTCCACGAGGCGCCGGTCCGCGCTCAAGCGTCGGTGCCTCTCGCCATTGGACCAAGTGAAGCGGTGGCCGAGGCCGAAGCTCCGGCGGCATGAGGGAGTCGGGGCGGCTCAGCGGGCCATGGCGGCCGTGCAGCCGGCCATTATTCTTGTGAAACTACGGTAGATGAGGTTGAAATCCCCGACGACGAGCCACGGCCCTGGGCAACTAGCACGCACGTCACGCAGCTCCTGCGAGAAAGCGTCCTTGTCCGCCTGGCGGTCGGGCATTACTGCGTTCGTGAGCGGCATTCATCACCACATTACCAGAGAGGCATGGCCGGATCGTGATAGAGAAGCGACGGACGCAAGTAGAGGAGACGCCCCAAAGGTCCTGGCGCCAAGAGGTAGCGACCCACCAAACCCCCCACAGGGGGGGAAGAGGTACATAGTCGAAATCGAGAGCCTAGCATATTGATGTTCATAGAAGCACGAAGTGGCGATCTTGGACTCTTGCGGGACACACAAGCGGAAGCACGGTCTTTGCGAGCGATGTTCCTAACGACGGAGGCGATGTGCGCGGTCGTGAGCCCCGCGCATTCGGATGAGTAGGTGGTTTTTCGCCATTGAGGCAACAAGTGGTGCTGCTGGTGGGCGGCGGGGACACCTTAAAGGCGCTCAAGCGTCTCGCCCGGCGAAGCCGCGCATGGGGAAGATCACACGGGGCACGACTCCGCTTGGGAGATGCGGCGATGTCGGCGCGGTGTTGAATTGAATCCGACGGCGATGGGCGTCCCGGGATACCGACGGTGCCCCGGTGGCGGCCCTCATTTGTCGAGGAGGGGCGCGGCGTGCCGCCGCTCCGGCTGCGGGTCGCGGAAGCGGACTTGGCCGCGTGGCGATCGCCGCGCCCTAGGCACCCAATCCTCGGCCGATGGTGCGCTGAGGGCGTCTCGGCTGCGGCCGGGGTCTTGTCCCGGCGGCTCCTCGAGAGGCGAAGCGGCGAGAGGACTCAATGAAGGCCGTGATCGCGTCGGCCCCGATGGCGGCCCGATCTTCCTCTCCGTGGCGGGCGAAGCCGCCGCGTGAGGTGGCGCGCCGTCGTGAGCCCGCGGCAACGGCGCGCCCGATGGGCGGCGCTCGCGGCCGGCGCGGAAGGCGCATGGGCGTGCCCACCCCATCCGCCGTTCGCTCCGGCCGACAAAGCGCGAAGCGGCGAGCGGCGTCCGCCGGGTCGATCGTCCCCCGCAGCCGCGGCAAGCGGAGCCGCCGGCGTCGCCGTCTCGATCCGCGGCCACGCCCCGAGGGGGGCGGAGGGTCGGGCGCCCACGCTCCGCGTCATGTTCGATTGGCGTGGTCACCGGCGTCCGGCGCAAGGCGGCGGGCGAGTCTTGCGAGGCGGTGGGAGAGCTCGACCTCGACGACCAAAGCCCACCAATCCATCGGCGGGGGGGGCGGCGCGTCGGCCGCGGCCATCCCGAGGAGCGATGGCGCCACCGCGTGAGCGCCGACGGCCGATCTTAGCGCCGATGCGCTTTCCGGCGGACGAGACATGGAAGGGGTGGCCGCGAGCAAGCGCGGTCGGCCACTCGGTAGAAGTTACCGTCTTGGCGCGGCGAAGACGGGCGCCATCGTCCGGGCGAAGACGCGGGGTGCCGCCGTGGTGACGCGTTGAGGCTCTTGCGGCGCCGCCGCCCCTTGCCGACAATGGCGGTTGCCTCGGCCCTGCGGGGATAGCAAAACCGTTGCCTGCCGAACGGCACGGCCCGAATCCGAGGGGCGAAGCGAGGAGCCAATGCGGACATGTCGGCGGCATGAAGGTGGTACCGGGGCGCCTCGGCGGGGTCGTCCGAGCCTCGAGGGACGATGAGGCGTGGGCGGCGAACATCGCCACCGCCCTATCCGGCTCCGGGTGGTGCCCGCGCCCCACGGCGGTCGGTGTTGTCGGGTCGTCGTCCGCCGCCCCATCGTCCTCGGACACGGCGATGGCGTGCTCCGATCTTTGTACTCCACGATGTGCGGAGTGCACTTGGTGGCGGAGTCCACGGAGGCCGTTCATGATGGCCTCATCCGTTGTGGGGTTCGCACCTACCCCTTTACCTTCGCAACTTTGGGGGCGGGGAGAAGGGGGTGAGGGCTTACACGGGAGAGCGAGGAAGTGAAAGTGGGAAAGAGTCCCCTCTCCCTTGGCCTTGGGTTGTATTTATAGAGGGGGTGGAGGGAGTACATTTTCCATCCGACCCCTTAGTTTAGAAATTTACAAGAGAGCCCTCGGGCTAGTTGAGTATTGGGCCTTTTTACAAGGGTGGGGGTGGCGCCAGGCACCGGCACCCCTACCCCCAACATCCGCGCGAGGTCCATGGCGTCCCCGAACGCGGAAGCCGGGCTCGGGATGAAGATGGTCCTAGCCGGCCAGGGATGACTTCGCGGGTGCCGGCACCGGGCGGCGACAAAAAATCCCGGTCATCATCGGTCGGGGAGCACGCCCGCCCAAGGATAACTGCGCCACTCACGGGAACGTGCGTGAAGTGGGACACGGTGATGGCCGCAACAGCGATGCCGGGCGTCTCGTCGTGGCATCCGTCGCCGCCTCGGGGTACCACCGTAGGGTAAAAGGAACCGGCGGCACACGATTGCGCAGGACGGCCTCGCGGTCCGCCTAGTGCTAAAAGCGTGCGATGAAGTCCCCTCCCAGGTCGTGTCGGCGAGCCGACACCTCGCGCCGTGATGCGAGGCCTCGGCGAAGTTGGTCGCGATACCATGGCGGGGACAACGTGGTAGGGTGCCGGCAATGGCTGGCCACCGGGGCGAACCGAGATCCCGCTCGCTGCCTCCAGCTCCGCCGAGGCGAGGCACAACAACCAACTCATCATCCCGGGCCCCTCGGGATCCTCACGGTGGCCTCTAATCTAAGAGTACTTGCTATACTTGAAGTAATCTTGAGGGTGACTAAGACGGCTATCGACGATGTTTGCTTTCGGGGTCAAAAGCGAGGAACTAGTTTCTTGCTGCCGGGGGATGGGGGAGGGACCTGCGCTGCGCTCGCTGGTAGAAGGAATAAAAGCAGCGTAGGGACAGGGGGTGCTTACGAGCCGGATCGGCTGCCGGTATTGGAGAAGGAGGCGTTGTTCTTCGGTGAGCTTGCACCTTGCAGCAGTCTTCGACCCGCGGGATGACGGCGGCTACCGGCGGCGCAGGTTGTGGAAGATCTGAAGCTGGCCCGACGACGAGGCGGTGTGTGAGAAGAGGGACAAGCAAGGTAGTAGCAGGCTATACAGGCTAGCAGCCAGTAGGCAGTAGCAACGCAAGCGTCAAGTCGTCGTGCATAATTGTCAATTGGCACTGCACATGCACCCCACTCAGGGCAGGGAAGGGTTTTGGATCCACTAGTACGTAATAGTTAACTACTCCTACTTCCTAGATTTCAAATTATAGAATACTTTAACTTTTAATTAAGAATTACACAGCCCACAACACGCACCCATACTAACCTTTAGTAGTATGCTGGCCAAAGATTCTTACGCCACCATCCAAAATGGCGCTTTAAAAAATGTTCTTGTCATCCACCTAAGTTTCCATGAACCCACCCCAAATGTCCTTAACGGGGTACATGGAACTTTTTATTTTTATTAACCCTTAGTTAAAAAAAACATTTTAGTAAACAACATGGACAAAGATATTTGCTGATCTAACTATTTCTGGACACGTCAGGGTCCTGCCACGTACTGGTATGCCACGCTAGTGTGGGTGGGTGGCTTGGTCAGAGGGGAGACGCGGATCCCTGATGCCTGATGGCAGTTCCAGCCAGCCAGATAGGCCATTGAAGAGGACAAAGCTACATGTTGCCTGAGCAACCAAACCCAGTTTATTAAGTCATTAATTTTGTTTTTTTCAGGGACGAAGTGCACTTTGGTTGTAGGTATAGGAAATGATCTGATGAACTAACTGTGCTCTTTGAGGCATTCCATCGAACGTGTTGTAAGCACGTACCTAGTACCTACCAACGCTCTGACTACGCCCTCATGCGGTCAGTGCGCTCGCCGTCCGCCCGTGCAAATAAGGCAACTGCGCCCACGTTACAGCACAGCAAGCAATGCAAGGCTTCTATCTGTGGTTTGATGCAAGCAAGCAAAGCAAGCTGCCGGGCACACATTACCTGCTCGGCTGCCGACGCGGTCGCCTGGAATGGAATGCTGCTTATGGATCGTGCTTGCCGCTGGCCCGCGGCGGCTGCTGGCCCGACGCGCGGATACTTGCTGCGCGCTCGCTCGTGGCTGCTCCGAGCTTGCCAGCTCCTCTCTCTGCCTCCGAGAGCTTGCGTCGCATGCCCCGACCTCTCCAGAAGCTCACCGAGTCACCGGCGACTCGACTCGACCTCGTCGGATCTGACAACCTCGCAGGTACGGTGCCGTCCCCCTCAACCTCAACTCTCCCGCTCTCCTTATGCATCCCCTCTCTCTTCCACCGCAGACTTGTCTCCCGCGCGCGAGGTAGTCGCACGACACGAGTTCGCCTCCTGAATCCTGATTTGTGGGGAAGGAAACGACGGCCCGGTCTGGATGGAGGAGGAAATTTTTGGCGGGACGGTGCGTGCCGTGCGCCAGATATCTCCCAGCCCAGACACCGGAAGGGCGGCCCATTAGCTAGCGTGGCAATGCTCTCTCTCAAGTGAGAAGCCGACATGTTAGCAGCAGCACTACCCATGCGGCTACTCTGGATAACGACAACGGGCCGGCCCAGTCTCCAAGGCCCAGGAGGGTCGTCAAGTCCAACCCAAAGTCTACCGGTCCCGAATGGGTGAATTAGCTGGTATATTAGGCGAGAGCCTCAGAGAGAGAGGGCATGAACCATTTGTATGAACTCAGTTATATTTTAATTTCCATCGCAGTTCCTCCTCCTTCCTGAGTTCCTTTCCCCTTTCCCACGAAATCCTCCTTCTCCTTCCGATCGGCGGCTACGCGCGCTGCTAACAATTGGTATCGGGACTCAGTAGTCGATCTGGACCTTCCCCAGCACCACCACTATACTCGATTCCAGCGTTCTCACGGAGCGATGGAGCGAATCTCAAACTCATCCTGACGAAATCGAAGGCTGGGGCGTCGATTCGATGAGCAGGATGCTTCTCGACCGTCGATTCGCCGAGCTCGAGCGCACCATCGGCGACCAAGAACGGCCGTCGACAATCGCTTCACCGTGTTCGACCACGACCGTCGCCGCCCGGCCGACGCTCGGCGGCAGCGTCGCCGATCCGAGGCGCACCGGCGGATCCCCAGGTTGGCGCCGTCGAATCCCGCGTCGCATCGTTGGAGGCTTCCTACGTCGAGCTCGATGCGGAGTACTCGCGCGCGACCGAGCTGGAGGCGCTCCGTCTTCGATGCGTTCGGGGACGAGCGCGACGGCGGCGCGGGCCGTCTTTGGAGGCGTCTATGCGATGTCGTTCGAGGCGTGGCGACCCGGCGGTGGACGGCATCGTCGGTGACGTTCACACCAAGGTCCAGCCGGGCCGGAACAAGACCGTGCCCACCGGTGTTCGACCATGTGCCTCCACGCCCGCCTCCGACCTTTCGGCCGCCTCGGGCCGTCCGGCGCCCACTCTTTGGATTCGCCAACCCGCCCGTCGTTGGGCACCGCGTCGAAAGCGATTCCACGGGATACGGGATCCGGGGTCGTCACGACTGGATCCCCTTCGGCCAAGGGTGCGTCTCTGAGAACCCCGTTCATATCTTTGTTGAGAATTCGTTTGGTCATTCACATGTTTCCCCTGGTTTCCACTATGATTCGGTTGGTCACCCTAACCCCATTCGCCCACCAGAACCCTTCCGATCCACCCCTGTCTTACCGCCTCGCTATCCACCTCCTAGACCCCCAGAACACCATACACAGTTTAACCCCACAAATCGCCTACCTAAGCTTCCCTTTCCCATGTTCTCTGGCGACAATCCCCGTCGTTGGCGCTCCCTCTGTGAGAAGTATTTCAAAACCTATGAGGTTCCTCCTACAATGTGGGTTGGGATTGTAGAGCACTACATGGAGGGTGCGGCTGCTTGTTGGTACCAATCCCTGTCCTACCAGTTGCCTAATGCAAATTGGGACACCT
Organism: Hyparrhenia diplandra; assembly: GCA_015847255.1. Taxonomy (NCBI): domain Eukaryota; kingdom Viridiplantae; phylum Streptophyta; class Magnoliopsida; order Poales; family Poaceae; genus Hyparrhenia; species Hyparrhenia diplandra. The sequence goes on from JADLZK010011066.1 coordinate 270,945, forward strand.
TCTGTCAGTGGCTCTATGATCGGTTCGATCGGGATCAACATGAATCCCTGTTGCGCCAACTCTTCAACATCCGCCACGGACCTCCTTTGTCGCGGCATATGTGGCAGCCTTCTCCCAATTAGTTGACCAGCTCAACTCCTACTCGCCTAATGCTGATCCACTGTTCTTCACAACACGTTTCATCGATGGTCTTAAACATGAGATTTGTATCATTGTTGTCATGCACCACCCTCCAAATCTGGATACTGCTTGTCGTCTTGCCCTGTTACAGGAAGAGGTGGCGACTCCACAGCACACCAAGCAAGCTCGAGCCGGTGATTGGTCTTCATCCAGGAGCAGCTCAACCCACCGACCGTCTATGCCGCTGTTGCCGCCACCACAGCGTCGCACAAGCTACCTGGGCTGTTGTTGCTCCAGGGCCTTCAACGCCAGCGCCAGCACCTGACAGCAACATGAGGGCGCTCAAGGCATACCGCAGAGCTCAAGGGCTCTGTTTCAAGTGCGCTGGCAAGTGGTCGAGGGAGCATCAGTGCCCTCCAGAGGTGCTCATGGCCGTGGAAGCTCTCTGGTCCGGCTATCAAGATGACGACGAAGATGAAGTGATAACCCCCGAACCCGTGGGTGAAGGTGTTGAGACTGTGTATCTCATGAGTTTGTCCAAGGCAGCTACAATGGGCACTAATCCAGCCCGTGCCATCCAGTTTCAAGCATCAATTCAGGGCCATACAGTGTCAATCCTGATTGATTCCGGCAGCACCTCGTCCTTTCTTAGTTCGGGTCGCGGCTGAATTTGGCGCGGGTTATCTATGATACCAGATCGTACTCAAGTCCAAGTTGTAGGTGGCTCTATTCTGACCAGCCCGGGAGTTCTTCAGCATGTGCAGTGGACTGTGGATCAGTATTGCTTCACTACCAACTTCAGAGTGTTACAGTTGACCTCTTATGATGCTATTGTGGGAATGGACTGGCTGGAGTTACACAGCCCTATGCAGGTTCACTGGGCATAGAAATGGTTGCAGATCCCACACTTGGGTGAGCCGGTGTTTCTCCAAGGCACCCAGTCGGCAGTTCTTGATCAAATGCTGCGGGTGTGTCCGACATCTCCACAGGGTCCTGAGGGGTTGATCTACCCGCCGAGATTCAGTCTATTTTGCACAATTTCAGCCCTTGTTCGAAGCTCCCACGTCTCTGCCCCCTGCCAGGGCCTGTGACCACAAGATCCCGCTGATTCCAGGTGCTCCACCCGTTTTTACTCGTCCCTACAGATATCCTCCTGGCTTAAAGGATGAGATTGAGCGGCAGGTGCAAGATATGCTCACCCAAGGCTTGATCTGCCCAGTGCTAGCTCCTTCAACTCGCCGATGCTGTTGGTAAAGAAGAAAGACAACTCCTATCGCTTCTGTGTAGACTTCCATCAGTTGAATGCCATGACAGCCCGAAGTCCAAATTCAGTTCAGTCTTCGATCAACTTATGGGACGAGGCGACCCATGCTAGTTGGTTCTCCAACTTGGATTTGCGAGCCGGTTTCCATCAAATCCATTTGCATCCCGGTGAAGAGCACAAAAGCGCCTTTCGACGCATCTGGGCCAATATGAGTTCCGTGTCATGGCTTTTGGTCTTACAGGAGCTCCAGGAACATTTCAAGGCGCCATGAACGTGACCCTTGCACCTGGTCTCCGTCAGTTCGTTATTGTCTTCTTCGACGACATTCGGTATCTGTGAGAACCTATGAAGAGCACCTTGTTCATCTCTCAGCAGTGTTCCAGTGGTTGTCTGCGGATGGATGGAAGATCAAGCTGTCGAAATGCAAGTTCGCCCAGCGTTCAGTGTCTTATCTGGGGCATGTAATCAGTGAAGCCGGCATCTCGATCCAAGTAAGATTGAGGCAATTCAGTCGTGGCCGACACCCAAATCGGTCAAGGAGCTACGGGGATTCTTAGGGCTGGCCGGCTATTATCGTAAATTTATCAGGCATTTTGGGTTACTGGCCAAGCCTTTGACTGAGTTACTTAAGAAGGATGTGCTCTTCGTCTGGACTTCCATTCATCAGTCACCTCTCGACGCTCTCAAGTCGGCGTTAGCTTCTGCTCCGGTTCTCGCTTTGCTAGACTTCTCGGTGCCCTTTCACATTGAAACCGATGCATCAGGGGTGGGCATTGGGGCAGTGCTTTCTCAGAACGGCCATCCGTTAGCGTTCTTGAGCAAACCACTTAGCAACCGCAACTTGGGACTGTCTGCATATGAGAAGGAATACATGGCGATTATCATGGCCGTCGAACATTGGCGTCCATACCTGTTGCAGTCTGAATTTGTCATCCAAACGGACCACCGCGCTTTGGTCCACCCCTAAGCGAGCAACGCCTCCACACCTCGCAACAAAAGGCTTTCACTAAGTTGCTCGGGCTCCAATATCAGATTCAATATCGCCGTGGTGTGGAGAATGGCGCAGCTGATTCCTTGTCCCGGCGGCCGCACCCTCAATCAGTCCTGGCAATATCCTCCCCAACACATGACTGGATGAAGGAACTGCAACAGTGGTATGTGTCGGATTCAGAGGCACAGGCAAAGTTAGTCCAGTTGGTTGTTCACTCCCAGTCTTTTGCCCCGTATACCTTGGTCAATGGCGTCATCCGCTATAAGCGGCGCATCTGGTTGGGCTCCAATGTTTCCTTGCGGCGCCGTGTGATGTCAGCCTTACATGACGCGCCGTCGGCGGGCACTCTGGGGCTCCTGCAACCTTGCAGCGAATCAAGCACTTATTCTTCTGGCCCGGTATGCGCAAGGATATCCTCACCTATGTTCAGTCTTGTCTTTGTGCGCACCCAGCGGCAGACAGGGCCAAGTACCCCGGGTTGCTTGAACCACTTCCGGTGCCCAAGTCTTCCTGGGAGATGTTAACTATGGACTTCGTCGAAGGTTTGCCGCAGTCAGGTTCTGCTAATGCGATTCTGGTAGTGGTCGATAAGTTCTCAAAATTTGCTCACTTCATTGCTCTTCGCCGCCCATACAAGGCAGAGGACGTGGCACAGTTATTCTTTGACCACATCTACCGCTTACATCGTTTGCCCCTGTCAATTGTGTTAGACCGTGACCCAATCTTCACCGGTACATTTTGGTCGACATTGTTCCAGCTGGTGGGTGTCAATCTGAAGCGCAGTTCTTCTCATCATCCTCAGTCCGACGGGAAAACGGAGCGAGTGAATCAATGCTTAGAGACCTATCTCCGATGCCGTACATGCTTGTCCCAAGAAGTGGTCTCGTTGGCTGACAGCTGCGGAATTCTGGTATAACTCTAGCACACACTCTGCCCTCGGTCGCTCACCCTTTGAGGTTCTGTATGGTGTCCCTCCTCGTCATCTTGGACTGGACATCTCTTCTGCTGTTGAGCCCCCGGCTGTTGCTGATTGGATAAGGGAGCGTGCAGTGATGCAGGACTTGATTCACCAGCATCTCGTTCGCGCACGCGATCGTATGAAGAAACAAGCAGACAAGGGCCGTTCCGAGCGCCGCTTTGCAATCGGTGAATGGGCATATCTGAAGCTTCAGCCGTATATCCAAACCTCAGTCGCTGCTCGGTCAAATCAGAAGCTGTCCTTCAAGTTCTTTGGGCCGTTCAAGATCCTGGAACGCATTGGCAGTGTGGCTTACCGTCTGGAGCTGCCCCACGTCCCGGGTTCACCCTGTTTTCCATGTGTCACAGTTGAAGAAGTCTATGGCCTCCAATGCTCCGGTGGCTGATTTACCTGATGAGTTCGTGGAGTTTCAGGTGCCTGTGCAGATCTTGCAGTGTCGCTGGTCCGATGGCTCACACCCGGTGGAGCAGGTCCTGATGTGTTGGTCTCACTCTCGGCGTCACTGTCTCACTGGGAGCCTGCGGAGTCCCTCCGGCAGCAATTTCCTCGGGCGCCGGCGTGGGGACACGCCGCTTCTGAAGAAGAGGGGGTGTTAGCAGCAGCACTACCCCTACGGCTACTCTGGAGAACGACAACGGGCCGGCCCAGTCTCCAAGGCCCAGGAGGGTCGTCAAGTCCAACCCAAAGTCTACCGGTCCCGAATGGGTGAATTAGCTGGTATATTAGGCGAGAGCCTCAGAGAGAGAGGGCATGAACCATTTGTATGAACTCAGTTATATTTTAATTTCCATCGTAGTTCCTCCTCCTTCCTGAGTTCCTTTCCCCTTTCCCACGAAATCCTCCTTCCCCTTCCGATCGGCGGCGCGCGCTGCTAACACGACATCTGCTAAAAAAAAAAAGGTGAGAACCTACGTGGCACCAGCTGGATGAGCCTGCTGGCGCCAATAGAGAACATGTCGGCTCCTCGACTGCCGACATCGACATGGCCATTCGGCCATCCAGCGGCCGATAGGCCTCAGCGAGTGTTTCTTCAAAAACCGGGAGGGTCTTGAGGGGGTTCTGTCCACTGCTCACTTGGTGTGGTGGAATTCAGATCGTGTCGTCAATTTATAAATATATATCGCTGGCCTGGAGCCAAATCTTGAGTCTTGCTGCCATAAATTCTTGAACAAGTTTCTGAGAGATTGCTATGCATGCAGTATGACAGAGAAATGCCATGTTCACTCTGCCAGATGAATAATCTCTTGCTTCTGTTTTATTTATTACAAATGGATATGGACGAGTACCGCACAATCATGCGAGATTTCAGGTTAATTTCAGCTTAGGAAGCAAAAAGGATAAACATCAGGAGTTGTTGGCCGCATGCATCTCGCTGTGTTCAGAACAAAATATCCGTGGCACTAACACCAGCGAACATGCAAATGTACTATCAGAAGGATTATTCCTAGTGCCAATCCATGAAAAGCTAGGCAACCAAAACGGCTCGACACATCATCAGAACTCAGAAGTATGCATTTTGATTGGAATTGCACAGAATGGGACAATATTGTTTCTTGGTAAAGTGTCTGAACCTATAAACACGTAGCCCGGCTAAGAGCAAAGCCAGCTGTTGGTTGCAACACTTTTGCCGGGGCAGCCCTCAGCCTATACAGCAGTGGCATGGGAGTCAGAGCAGCTCATTAAGTAAATGGGAAAAATCAGAGGTGAATGACAGTCTGAATGATCGATCTATTATCAGTTAGCTGAGTTCAATTGAAAAGCACCCTTTGCTCGCACTTTGCACCAATCTTCAGAAGATTCAGAGGAAAAAAAAGAAACTACTCGTCAGCGATAACACTGATGCCATTGCCATCTAGGCGGAGTACTTTTTTCGCATATGGTGTTGCCATAGCAGTGACCGATACACGTATCTAAGCACAATCGGTCATGGCATCAACGGATAACTCACCGAGCCGCCGGTCCTGGGTTCACAGGCAGGCGTCTTCAGCGACATCAACATTGCTGCCCGCAAGATCATGGAACTGAGCAATAATTTTTTTCATTTCATCCAAGGTCACATTTCATTTCAGTCAAGAACCGATAAATAAAGGAAGACTTTAATTTGGTGTGCCGGAACTGAACAATGTTTTCTCCTTTATTCAGTGAACAAAATATATAGGGAAAACAAACAAGGTCCTAGGTTCACGCCACCGGACGAGACATCCATGTCCATGGCGTGAGAGACTCAGGTATGCTGCCAACTCTGCAGTTGTGCGCCATCCCGCACATCAAGTAGGGAAAACTGAACAATGTTTTGGATCATAATTTATACCATAAGAAGTGCCATACCTACTATCATTAATAGCCTCTCATCAGCGGTTGTTGCATTTCTTTCAACTTTGGGCACCTTTGAATGTCCACTTTTGGTATGTGTGCAATCACTTCTGGTCCACCAATTGATACAAGCTTTCCACAGTGCTTAATAGTTAATTTCTGGAGTGATTTGAGATTGCTGCCCCACAAGTCACGTGGAATGTACTCTATATGTATGCACATTGTCATCCCCAGTGTTCTAGGGATGTGAGGTTCTCCAAACACCTAACAGAAAAATAACCACAATCCGATAGGCTGAGGCTTTGGAGGGATGATGGCAACACTATTCCATTTTCCCATTTGAGACGTGGACATAACATAATGGACAAGCTCTTCAGAATATGCCAACCCCCTTTAATAGTCTCTAGCCCTATGCAGTTTTGAATGGTTAGGTTAGTGAGCAGTGGAAGCTTCTCTCTATTGAATGTCAGAGATGCCAGATGGTAGCTTGACAAGTGAAAGGTGGTTAAGGAACAACAATCAATATCATTTCCAAGATTCCCAGCATTTTGCAAAGAAAGCTTCTTTAGGGATGGGGCCAACAGACATTGTGAGTTGATCTTTGGACAATTGCGCACCTCCAGTTCTTCAAGGGAAGGCAAACCCCCAAACCTTTCTACCGGTACAGATTCCAAACTTCTGCAGTCTTCAAGCAGCATTTTCTTGATGGCAGGCATATAAGCTAGTTGTAGAAACTGTTCAAGGCTTGATAGCCTCGAGCAGTTTATAACCCTTATCTCCGTTAATGATGAGAAAATGGTAGGGTTATCAGAACCATGACACCAGCTTGGAAGGTATTCACATGGATAACGATTGAGGCACACAGATTTGATATTGGTGGGAGGGTGTAATGCTTTCGAACACTTCTATCGCATTGTTGTGCTCTGTACATCCCGACAAATGTGGTATCCATTCAGACCATGTCAAAGACAGACAACAAATGTCCTTCTTAACAAGTTCAATTTCTGCTACCTGATCCTTGCTTGCACAAAGGTTACTTATAAATAAATCTCCCGTGATTAGATTAAGATTCCTTAGGAATCTAATTGTCTCTCTATTCTCCATTGCAGCATCAATGTTAAGAAATTGCAATTCAAACTTTTGTAGATTGATCAGATTACTAAAGCCTCTAGGTACTTTGTCAAGTCTACATTTTCTAGCACATAATACCTGCAGATTATACAGCAACGAAATGCTTCAGAAGGCGATTGAAATGGCAAGAACCCAAGATTTTAAGGCACCGAAGATTCTTCATGTTGCTAATACTACCTGGCGAACCCAATGACTCAGAGATAGAGGCACGCACCATGACACGCATGTTGAAAAGTTCAGTACACCATTCCATCAATATATTTCCAGCTCTCTTTGCTTAAAGACATGTCACAAAGTAGGGTACGCAACTTTGTTTGCTTGCATAGACTCTCTAAGTCGGAGCACTTAAAATATCTCCCTTTTAGAATTGATAGATGACGGACATTCCGAGGAATCCTTTCAAGATCCTTTATCTCTTTTATTATGAAGCACTTGTCCTTTGAAACCAGTTGTGCCATGTCATGAATCAGATCATGCATGATGTATTTCCCCACTAAACTTCGAAAAAATGACAGATGTGCAAGTTCCTCAAAGTACTCACAACCAGTTTGTTGAAGTGAAATGTTACCGTGAGGTTCAACAAAGCCTTACGCCATCCAAATTTCAGCTAAATCTTCCTTTACAAAATTGTAGTCTTTCGGTACTACAAAGACAGAATGAGAAGCATCTCTTCAAATGGAATGGTAAATACATGTAGCTCAGCCAAAGAGGCAAAATATCGTCTCCTCTTGTCGAAGTTCCCACAGTTGACTACAAAGAATCATATTCCAATGTTCTCGGGTCAAGGTTCCTTCCTAATAGTCTTCCAAGGGTTTTTACGGCTAAAGGAGAGCCTTTCAACTTATGGAGTATTTTCTCACCAATCCGTTCTAGCTCGGGATCGTTGTTGGAGCTATCGATTCAAACACACATAGTTTGAAGAAATTCGAAAGACATCATCCTTCAAACCCTCTAATAGAAATGGATCCGTCGTTCGCACTATATCAGCAACCTTTTGAGACCTAGTTGTCACAAGCATCATACTTCCTTCAAGTACATGATTAAAAGGTCCATAGAATGTCTTCCAGAGATCCCCATTTTCAGCCCACATGTCATCGAGAACAATTAAGAATCTTTTCTTGTTGAGGCTATCTACAAGATTAGTACGAAGAGAGTTCAAATTACCCATAGTCGGCGCTTCCTTAGAAAATTGTTCTATGGCCTCTTTAGTTAACCTCTTGACATCGAAGTCATCCGAGACACAAAGCCAAACTATACAATCAAAGTGTTTTTCACTTTTGGATTGCTGCAGATATGTTGGGCCAAAGTAGTTTTCCAACACCTCCTATTCCAACCATGGGCAAAAACTGGAACACTTGCTATTATTGTTGCTTCATTATTGTCAAGGGTAACACAAATTTGGTTGCTTGCTGATGAACAGATTGCACTTCTTTTTCTTTTGGGTTTGGAAGGATCCCTTCTATTATTTGCAGGTACACCAAGCAGTCTAAGCAGCTCCTCTATTTCTTTATCACGGCCAAATATCTTTGCCTCAGTACAAAAAGATGTGGTCTCTGGTCTAACTAACGTGTCAAGACGTGGAGTTGCTTGATGTAGGCCCATTGTTGTGAGTAGCCTAAATTGGTTATCTAGCCTCTCCTTGATGTGAGCCAACTTGTTCAAGTTACCTTGAATAAAATCATGTAAGAATTCATTGATTGGTTCTATTGAGGTCAAAGTGCCCTCAATTTTCACCTTCTGCTCGTAGCATCGAAAATCTTCCAGCAGGTCTTCTGCATCATACATGGCAGCCTTAAGTTACGGAAGGAGCTTTGCCACACACTTCTCATGGCTCCTCCACTCTGCTTGATCAATAAAGTTGTACATTACAGTGTAGACTGTTCCAAAGGCATTGTAGAGAACTCTGCAACTTCAGTACATCATCTTCTTTATGTTCTTGATTCTCTGCTCCATTGGAACGAGATCCCAAAGATCCAACCCCTTTGGAAAAAAGTAACACACTCATTGAAGACAGTAATGGCCTCGTCGACCGGTTGTATGTTGCTTATGTTCATACTCGACTTGACTCGAAGATTTTTGCAGTCCATCGTGCCGGATAAATAGTAGATTTACTTGAACATTAGAAAGCAACATCTTGTGGTCATATTGAATGCTAGTTAAATGTATAGTTTTATGAGAAACAAGTTGATCAAAGCAAATATTCTTTTAATAGAAACAAAGCAGCCATCACTAAGTCAAAGTTTAGACGGATACCACCTCACTGAGTTGGCAATAAGGGATAATGAACATGAAGAACAAAATTTGAACCTGTCACTGGAATGCTTACTTCACAAGATGTTCATATATAGTTTAATGGGAAACGATGAAACTACTGTAAACAAATAAAACAAATTAGTGGTCGTGGAAATCCAGCTTATTTTACCCTTTTTTTATGTTTTACAGATAGATCGGAGTAATGTTAAAAGTGAAACATGCATAATACACAAGATACTTGGTGATGTCTTGTTGGATTACCTTTTTATCACCGGATATAATCAGTACATCCCCTGACCTTCCAGTGTTTTGCCATCACCAATCATGTGCATATTCCAAAGCAGAGATGATCGTTTATAACTTTATATTGGGGCACGATCTAGTGACTATGGAGTACAGGCAAGACAATAATCATTCACCTGCCATTTCTTTTGTTCAAAAGAGGAAACAAAAAAAGGATTGATAGCAGATGTGAAAGAAAAAAAATGGATTCCTAGCGAATGGATCCACCTATCATCAGTTTACAGGATGGATTGCAAGGCGGATATGTGGAGCAGTTTGGCTGCCTCAATTATACTTGAATGTATGTAATTTTCAGGATGAGAAACAGCTATCTGACAGTGTAAGGAAGCAACGAGGCATCTGCTCTTCCCAAATATACAATGAGAAAGTAGACCTGAAGACAAAAGGCCAACGGCCCTCTCGAGGCTATCACGCCCTACTCCCTCCGTCCCAAAATAAACGACGCTATGGAAAAGCGTGCGGTCAAACTTTTCAACTTTGACTAAGTTTGTAGAAAATACGTCGCAAGTAACATTTAAATCTTTAAATAAATTTATTAAAAACTAGACTTAAAGATCTTTCCGATGATACTAATTATTTAACATAAATATTTATATATTTTAATATAAAATTACCTAGGTATTTTGAAAGCGTTGACTTCTCGGGAAGTCGGTAGGTCTTTTTATTTTGGGAGAGGGAGTATGTGATTGTGAATGTCGCCAGCGAGACTACCAATGTGGGCTCAGGCATCTTTTGGTGCTGGGAATATGTACATAAACTGCAACTTGACAATCCAGTTGGTTGGCACATATATAAATCCCTGACAGCACCTCAACGTTTTCTTGGAAACTTCGACTTCGAGGCTGGTTGTCCTGTTTCTAAAATAAAACAATGGAAGTAAAGAAAAATGAAACTGGGCCATGATAACGGGAACTTTAGAAGTAGTAGTGCTCGTTTGAATCGCCTGGATTGAAACTGATTGATTGAAATTAATTCAACCAAAATTTACATTCCAGTTGTTTTCGAGAGAAATTAAATTGTCTAGAATTTGATTGAATCTAACATTTTTGTTTGTATACAGATATATTTCTTTTTTTCAGTAATAATCAAATTAAAAACATCACTTGGAGCAACTAGGTTGCAACAGCGCGGCTTACCTCACATCAATGCCGCCGAGCGCGAAGATGGAGACGCCTGGCCGCAGTGCAAGAGGAGCCTCGTCGGCTCGTCGCTGCATCCTCGACCTGCAATCCAATGCAATTCCACCCAAAGCTGGAGGTGAAGGCGGGCACAGCAGCATCAACCGAATCAGTGCCGCCGTCCACCCATGACTCCGACGAGTCCCCTCTCGCCAGCACGCCCTCTCGCATCATCTCTGAGTACCAGTGCCCCGCCGCAGCTTGAGCTTGAGCACCCTACCATCCACAGCCGCCCCGCCAGGGCGCCACCGTGGACGCCTGCTCCGTCCCTCCCCCGCGAGTCAGGCGGACGACGGCGCTCAGGAGCGAGACAACTCAGCGTGGGTTCTCAGCTTTGGGCTTGGGCCACCAGTTTTCGGTGGGCTGCCATTTTAGATTGTGGAAATTGCTTGCTGTAATCTCAGACTCTCAGTTTCCTTTTTCCTAACTCTCGCCGAAATCCGTTTTTCCTCCCTCAATTGCAAGTCGCATCACCTCCCTCAAATTGTGCATTTTTCCTCCTTTGAGCGATTTTAAACGCGACTTTGCTACAGTTAATTGCAGTTCTGCTATAGTGAATGGTCCTTTTTTACTTTTTATTTATTTTGGTTGAATCTCTAAAAAAGCATAGTAAATGACGCAAAAAATCATAAAATTGCCATTGGGCGTGTGGGAGATGAGTGATGATTAAGCCACGCGAACGTTTTCACCGAGCCGCCAGTGTTGGGCGTTCAGGTCTCCTTGCAACTCCTTTGCCGACATTGGGCGTGCACATCCATTGATTCCTGGGTCTGCGGAGTCTTCAAATTTTCTGCCATGTCTTCAGCTATTCCATGTGTACATACAAATCCATTCATGTCGACAAGGAAACGGAGTCTCGCAATCTGGCAGACAGAGTTAATTGCCTTCGTGTCCTCCATTTTTTTTGACGATGAATCCTGAACGTGAGCGACGATGTCTCTGTTCACATATACGGAGTAACAATCAGGAAATTTTTCATTCACAATCTAGCAGACAGAGTTAATTGCCTTCGTGTCTTCCATTTTTTTTTCTGATGAATCCTGAACTTGAGCGACGATGACGTCTGTGTTCACATATAACAATCAGGAAATTTTTCATTCACACCCCCTCTAACTATGCTCTGAAAAGGACACATTTTGCTTGCATATCAGAGGCTTCTGACAGTCTGAATATCAGTTATTTTGGTTCAATGAAAAACACCTTTTGCTTGCAACTTTGCAACAATCATCAGTAGGATCAAAACAAATGAAGCCTACTCATCAGCGCTAGCGCTGTGCCCTTGTATCCATTAGCACTTAGCAGGTAGCACCGATGCCATTGCCATCTATAGGAGTAGTTTCTCTGGCATATGGATATTGTGCTGCCTTAACAGTCATCAACGGATAGCTCACCAGGCACCGGGGTCTTCCAGACATTGTGCATCCTGGGTTCACACTTCACAGGCAGACGTCGACATTGCTTGCTGCCCGCAACATGTTACATGTGCATTCCATTCAAGAACCCGACAAAAAAAAAAAAAAAAAAAAAAAGGAAGACTTTTGGTGTCACGAAACTGAGCAGTGTTTCTCCTTTATTCAGTCAACAAATATATAGGGAATCTTGTCAAAAAAAAAAACAAATATATAGGGAAAACAGACAAAGGGTAGTTTTGATCTGAACCATGCATGATCCGCCATGATTGTATACGTGTGCCATCCCACACGGACAAGGCATACATGCATAGCTACAGAGGGAGAGGCTCAGCCGCACGCCAACACTGGTGTTGTGCGCCATCCCGCACATCTTCAAGTTGGCGCCACACAAATCTGACTCAGGGACACGGCAGCCAGCATCGCGGGCCACCTACTGACATAGTACATGCCACGGTCGACAACACTACATACTGGAAGAACGGAAAAAAGAAGGAAAACGTCCTTAATTAATATAGCCAAACAAACAACAAAAAGACGTGCATACAGTAGATCATCTCAAGGGTAGCTCCATGGCTTTGGCTGCCTGCGCCTATCCCCGGTCGGCGGCAGCAAAACCATCATTTCACCTATCATCAAGTAGAGAACGTTGGTCAGCAAAAGGACTACTCTCCAACACTGAAAATGTAAGTGGAACTGCAAGCAGTAATCATAGTGCTGAGCATTCAGAGTTAGTGGAGATAGAAAAGAAACATTCAAAAAATAATCAACATGATTAGGATTACATAACTGGCTAGTAAGATATAATCTAATCTAACACAAGGTAACAGGATATATACATATACATATACATATACATATACATATACATATACATATACATATACATATACATATACATATACATATACATATACATATACATATACATATACATATAGAGGTGTACTAATCCTTAAGTGTCCTAAGACTACCATTTGGATCATAGTTTTTACTGCAGGAAGTGTCATACCTACTCCCATTAAATGCAGCCTATCTTCAGGGGCTGTTGTACTTCCTTTCAACTTTGGGCGGCCTTTAATGGTCGCTATACATTTGCGCTGAATGTGCGCAATCGCTTCCTGTCCACCAATCGATACAAGGCCTTCACAGTTCACAATAATTAAATTATAGAGCGATTTAAGATTACTGCTCCACAGGTCGCATGGAATGTACTCTATGTGTTTGCATTCTGTCATCTCCAGTGATTCGAGGGATGCGAGGTTCTCCAAGAAGCTCACAGAAAAAAATAACCACAATCCAATAGGCGTAGGTTTCGGAGGGACGATGGTAACACTATACCATTTTCCCATTTCAGACGTGGACAGTGGAAAATTGACAAGCTCTTCAGAATAGGCCAACCCCCATTAAGAGTCTCTAGTTCTCTACAGCCAAAAATGCCTAGGTTAGTGAGCTGCGAGAACTCTCCATTGAATGTCAGTGATGCCAAATGGTAGCCTTGTAAAGAAAAGCTGGTCAGGGAAGAGCAATAAATATCATCTCCAAGATTACCAGAATCTTCCAAAGAAAGCATCTTTAGAGACGGGGCCAGCCAGATGTTGTGAGTTGATCTTTGGACAGTTGGACACATGCAGATATTCCAGGGAAGGCAAAGCCCCAAACCTTTCTACCGGTAACGGATACCAAACTTGTGCAATTTTTAATCAGCATTCTCTTGATGGCAGGCATATAAGCTGGCTGTAGAAACTGTTCAAGGCTTGATAACCTCGGGCAGTCTATAATTGTTATCTCTGTTAATGATGTGAAAATGGTAGAATCATCGAACCATGAAACCAACTTGGAAGGTATTCACCTGGATAACATATGAGGCACACAAATTTGATAGTGGCGGGAGGTTGTAATGCTTTAAACACTTCTATCCCACTCGTGCACTTGAGGTCCTAGTGAAAGATTTATCTCTTTAGACCAATCAGGGAGAATCAGATTAAAAGGATCCTTCTTCTTCATTCGCTCAATTTTTTTGCTGCTCGATCCTTGCTTATTTCACAGAGGTTATATAAATACAAATCTCCAAAGTGAAATGATTCAAATTATTTATCTTTCCAAAGATCAATCTTAAGAACATGCAATTCAAACTTTTGCGATTGACCGATTTTGAAAGCCTTCGGGTATTACTTTGATTTTGCATTTCCTTGCACTTAATACCACAAGATTATAGAGGTAACAGAATGTTGCGGGAAGGCTATCAAAAGGCAAGTGTCGAGATTTTAAGGTAGCGAAGACTCTTCATGTTGCTAATACCGCCCTGCCCGGGCAACCCAAACACGAGAGAGAGGCACGCACCATGACGCGCATGCATGAAAGTTCAAGACACCATTTCTTCATCACAGTATCAACGACCCTTCAAAGACATGTCACAAAGTAGGGTGCGCAACTTTGTTTGCTTGCATAGACTCTCTAAGTCGAACACTTAAAATCTCTCTTTTTTGAGCATCGATAGATGACGGACGTTCCTAGGAATCCTTTCAAGATCCTTTTTCTCTTTTATTATGAAGCAATTATCCTTTGAAACCAGTTGTGCCATGTCATGTATCAAATCATGCATTACATATTTCCCACCTAACTTTCTCGGAAAAATGACAAATGTGCAAGTTCTTCAAAGTACTTGCATCCAATTTGTTGAAGCGGAATGTTATGTTCAGCTTCCACAAATCCTTCTCGCCACCCAAATTTCAGCTAAATCTTCCTTTACAAAATTGTAATCTTTCGGTACACAAAGAGATTTAATGAGAAGCATCTCTTTAAATGCAATGGTAAATAAATGTAGCTCAACCGAAGAGCCGGCATAATTTCGGTGTCCTCTTGTTTATGCACCCACAACCGACTATTTAGAATCATATTCCAATGTGTTGGATCAAAGCTCATTCCTAGCACCGCCCAAGGGTTTTTTGCAAACTAAAGGAGAGCCTTTCAACTTTGAGAGTATTTGCTCACCAATGCTTTCCAATTCAGGGCTATTGTTGGAGCTATCAGATCCAAACACACATAGTTTGAAGAAATTCGAAAGACATTATCCTTAAGGCCCTCTAAATGAAAGGGATCCATCGTCCGCACTATATTAGCAACCTTTTCGGACCTTGTTGTGACAAGCATCATGCTTCCCTCAAGTACATCTTTAAAAGGTGCACAAAACCTCTTCCAGAGCTCCCTATTTTCAGCCCACATGTCATCAAGGACAACTAAAATTCTTCTCTTATCGATGCTATCTCAGAAGATCAACCCAAGAGAGTCCAAATTATCCTTCATCGCTGCTTTCCTTAAAATTGTTCTAAGGCCTCTTTAGTTAACCTCTCGACATCAAAGTCATCCGAGACACAAATCCAAACTATATTATCAAAGTGTTTCTTCACTCGTGAGTCGATTGCGTATATTTTGGGCCAAAGTAGTTTTTCCAACACCTCCGATTCCAAATATGGGTAAAACGGGACACTTGTTATAGTTGCTTCATTATTGTCAAAGGTAGCACAAACTTGGTTGCCTCGCTGATGAAGAGATTGCACTTCTTTTTCCTGTTAGGTCCGGAAGGACCCCTTCGTTATTTGCGTGTACACAAAGCAGCCCAATCGCCTTCATTATTTCATCATTACGACCAAATATCTTTGCCTCAGTGGGAAAACGAGTGGTCTTGGGTCCGACCGATATGTCAAAGCGTGGAGTTACTTGATCTAAGCCCATTTTCTCTCTCAGTCCAAATAGGTTATCTAGCCTCTCCTTGATGAGAGTCAATTTTTTGGAGTTACCATGAATTATGACATCGTGAAACAATTTTTGCCCGGGTTCCGTTGAAGTCGCACTGCCCTCAATTTTCATCTTACGCTCATAGCATCGAAATCCTCCGTAAGGTCCTCTCGCATCATACATGGAAGCCTTGAGTTTTGGAAGGAGCTCGCCACGAGTCCTCATGGCTCCTCCACTCTACTCGATCAATAAAGTTGTACATTGCAAGTAGAGTATCCTGAAGGCATTGGATAGAATTTTGCAACTTCAGCGCATCTTCTTCTTTAAGTTCTTGCCTTTCTGTTCCATTCGAATGGGATTGCAGAGATCTAAACCATTGGAAAAAAGTGGCACACTCATTGAAGCCAGTAATGGCCTCGATGACCACTTTTATGTAGCTTATTATGTTCATACTGACTTCACCCTGAAGATTTTGTCATCCTCTATGCTGCACATATAGTAGATTTATTGAACATTAGAAAGGTAGTATATCTTGCGGTCACATATTAATGCTAATTAAATTTATAGTTATGAAAAGCCAGCTGATGCAGCAAGTATTTTCTTCACATATTTTTTCCTAGAAACAGAGCAACCATCATTGAATCATAGTTCAAATTTGATACTTCCTCAATGAGTTAGTATGGGATAATTCATGAGAATAAACTAGAGACTGTCAAGTGAATGGTTTACAACAGAGAAATTACTTCACAAGATGTACATATAGTTTAATGGAGAACAAAGACAGTGGGTGTGAAAATACAGCTTATGCTTTACTAATGTGTTTTTTTATGTCTAGATAGATCAGAGTAATGTTCAAAGTGAAACATGTGAGTGGATCATGCATAATACACAGGGTACTTGGTGATCGTCCGGGTTGCACCGGGATTTATTCCCAGTTTCCCCGGGGCCACCCCCTGGGTAGAATAGGGTACACACACGCGTCTTGCTGCTCGGTGGTACTGCCGTTTTTCGTCTTACCTGGAAGCTAGAGGCTTCCCAATATCTCCTAGCGTGTGTTAGGGCCAAGACGCGTGTGTGTGCGTGTGGTGTGAGTGTGGTGTGTGTGGTTGTGTGCGTCCCTCGATACCCTCTCAAAAAAAAAAAAAAAAAAAAAAGGATTACCTTGTTATTGCCGGATATAATCAGTTTCTATTTTCCTTCCTATCTTTCGCCATCATCAATCATGAGCACATTCCAAAACAGACAGAGATGATCTTTTATATTGGGAGGAGACCAGATCTGGTGACAAATAACCATTTACCTGTCATTTTGGTTGTTAAAATAAAAAGTCAGACAGCTTGCAAGTGCAAATTGAAAGGCCGAACTGAGAGTCATCAGCTTACTGCTTACATGATGGATTCCATTCCAAGGTGGATCTTGGGAGCAGATTAGCTTGCCTTGATTGCACAGGACTTGAATGAATCTTGACAACTAGCTATCTGACGATATTTGGTTCCGGACTTGCTTCCAGGGATGGCTGGGGACGGAACAGGACGGGGCTAAGCGATCTGAGATTTTGGCCCCAGCCCCCACCCTCTAACCCCAATCGAGCGGACAGGCTCGCCCCGCTTGGACGCCGTCACTCACTAGTTAACTGTTGCAGAAGGTCGCAAGGGAGAGAAGAGAGAGGGAAGGAGTGGCGTGTCAGGGTGTTTACCAAGGCGCGACGGCGGCGGAGACCGAACAGATCGGCTGCCAGAACTGGATAAGATGATGGCGTCTGTCGGCGTCGGCGTTCTTCGTGTGGGCGTGCAGGTGCAGGCTTGGACCGTTGGACCGTTGGATGAGACAAGGGCGGCGACCGGCGGAGAGGTGCGGCGAGGCGTCACATAGCTCGCGGTGGATTTCGCGGTGAAGCTCAGCGGCGTCTCGGCTCCGGCGACCTGCACGAGCTGCGGGGGCTGCTCGACCGGCGAGGTGCCGTGCGGTGCAGTGCAGGGCAAGGGCGGACGAGAGTGGTTGAGGAAAGGTGCGGGCAGTGGATTTTATTCAAATAAGACGGGATTTTATTCAAATAAGACGAGAGTGGTTGAGTAAAAAGTTTTTCAAATGAAAGAAGACCGGTCCGGAGGAGAGAAGGGAGAGAAGTTTTTCGTGCCAGTGGCGACGCACTTGCCTCGCAGTTTCCTAGCAGCAGCGCCGCGCGTCGGTGTTTAGTTGTTTGTACAGTAACCAAAAGTGTTACAGATTCTGTCACATCAAATCTCTTAACATATTTTTAAAGCATTAAATACGGGTAAATAAAAAAACTAATTGCACAGTTTGGCTGAAAAGTACGAGACAAATTTGTCGATTCCGGATAGATTGGGCCGGAATTGACACGTGTTCTTCAACCGTTGAAGCTCCGGTAGGCGCACGGGGCTGCAGTCTCGCCGGGCGGCGACGAGTAGCAAGACGAGCAATGAGGAGGGGGGGAGGAGCCGCCGGGGGGGGCGGCGGCCGGCAGCGGCGCCAAGGGCCGGCTGGTGCGGCGGCGCGGCGTGGCGCCGGGGCCGGGTACGGCGCGGGCGGTGGCGCTGGTGTGGGGCGGCGGGCGGGGGCTGGGGCAGGGCGGTGGAGGCCAAGAGCTGGGAGAGCGAAAGATTTTTTTTTATTTGCTTGCTTATCCCCTAGAGATTACATGCCTCTTGCTTATATAGCCCCGACTAGTGGGACTTGTAGTCTAAGCAATCTCTATAAGGTTTCCTTATACGATTGGAATACCTTTTACAAGCTTTTCCTATTTATTTATTTTCTAATAAGGGTCTCCTTATAGATGAGATAGCCTCTTGCACACCAAAAATTACCTAAGATAATCCTAACTTGAGAGTGAAGCAAACTCGGAGTCGTGACGGGCTTGGGAGGAAGCGGCGGCGAGTGGGCCCCCCCTGCGTGCGCGCCCCGGGCCCCTCCCGGGCGGCGGCCGTCGTGTTTGGCCCAATTAGCCACTCCCGGGCTGGCCCAATTTTGGTTCATGACAAAATCTTTTAAGCCTAGTTAGTTTATAGTTCGATACTAATTACCAAATATAAACGAAAAATGCTACAAGAGATAGCTCAACCCAAAATATTTCACCAACTAAACACCGCGAGACAAAGCAAGTCGGAACCCCACCATGTGCACCCCCTTGACCTTGACCCCTGCCCGCGACTCGCCAAGTCACGAGCGCACACCCAACACCTTCACCAGGTGTGGAAATTCATTTACAATAAGAACAAAAAATGTTTAGAAATAAATTGTTTTAGATTTTGGGAGAACTTTGTTTCATCCATCTTCAGGAGGAAAAAAATGTTCCCAGTTTGGAATACAAATGTGTTTGGTAGAAAAATGGTCTAGGTCGAGAAGGACATCGAACATACCTCAATGCTTCTAGTAAGGAGAATTATGTTCCATGTTATTAGAGAGAAAAAAAATCTAAGACAAAAGGGAAATGTTCAGCTCCACCATAAAATTGTTAGTTTAGGAAACAAATGATATTCTTCAAGCATCGTAGGGGAGAGGACCCATGTCCATATGTAAATTGTTGCTAGTTCATGCACAAAATTTAGCATCACGAAAACAAAATTATTTCAAAAAAAAGGAGGTCAAAAATAAAATAGGGTAAAGTGAAAATATTTCAAAACACGGAGAAGGTAATGAAAATATTAAATAAGAAAGTTAAGAAAAACACTTTTTCTCATTGGCCCCAAACGGCTTGCACCATCTTTACAAAAGAATGAGGATTACATAGTTTTTCTTGCCATGGCTGATACTCCCACGGCTGAAGATCACTACTACAAGTGTGTGGCCAAGAATCTAGGTGCCTTTGCATGAAGTGCAGACAAGATCAACAATTGATGCATATGCATGCATCTGAGTGGCTCGGTGGGATGAACTGTGCTCTTTCAGCTCTCTGTCATTTTGCCGAGGGCCGTACCTAGGATTTTGAGGCCCCTGAAACAAAATTTATGATGGGGCCCTAAATTTCAAGAAAATTAAAGCATACTTTCACTTAATTATAAAGTTTTAAATTTATATGAGTCTTACGCTACTAGGTTAAGTCAAATCTTAATGCTAAAAAGAGTTAAAACTACTACGGAAATAATTAGCACCATAACAACTAGCATAGCCGTCGGGGACAAAAATAATCGGCCCATAAAGAAAATAGGCCCATAAAGGACGGCTTGGCCTCATGGCCCAAAAAAAAAAAGAAGGACTGATGGAGAGACGACATCGGAGTTGACGACCTAAGACGCATTTTGGGCCTAAGAATCGCCCAGAGATCGAAGGCCGCCCCGTGCCCGCAGACTCGCTAAGGAGGACTTAATGTGGCCACGAAGAATTTTGTTGGGCCCCTCTCTAGAAGCCCAAGGCAGCCCATCTACCGATACTCGGTTGGCAAGGCCCAACTTACCTAAAATCACCCAGCTAGGCCGGGAGGGCCTGGGGTGAAGTCTCCAAATGAGGAGAAAAAGGACCAAATGTAATCACCATAAAAAGAAATGCTGGGAAAGACAATCCCCCCAAGAGGCTTATTAAAGCCCATCCATATATACAGGCCCAAAATCCGCCTGCATACCACGACGCCAGCCCAGGACGGCCCACTTTCATCACAACCCGAGGGGCAGAGCCCGGGGACTAAGTTCCGCCTCGCCCGAGGACACAGGGGTCTCGAAAAACGATCCCTACCTCGCCCCGGGGACCACGACCCTCGAGCAAAGCTTCTCCGCCTCGCCAGGGATAGGAGGACCCCCGCCGGCTCTTCCTTCTCAAAGACCGTCTCGGGCGCACCTTGGGAAGCCAAACCCGGTAAGGGGGGGCAGCCACATTAAATGCGCCTGTTTCACGGGACGCGATGACGACAGGCAATCGATTGCCCCTGTCGATTCACCCGACTTGTTATCTCCTCGCCTCCCCGTTGATGGGACATAAAGGTAACAGTTATCACACACGTTGCCCCCACGGGAGCACCGTTCCTGTTTGCTTGTTTTACTTGCGGCTTCATTTCTACGACACGAGTCAGGAGACCCTCGGGACGCCGACACCACGCCATGGCGCGGACCAAGCTACCGCGGATCGTAGGGGATCCGAGGGTCACCATTTGGCCCTCGGGAGATCCACCCTCGGCGGCGGACACGAACACGGGAGACTCCAAGACACGCGTTCACACCAAGGCACTCCCTTCTGGGAACCCGAGGTCAGGCTCGGGCATGGCACGCCAAATAGCTCGGACAAGAGACACGGTAGCACTTGTACATGACACGTATTGTACACATTATCTCTCCTTTACACTATAAAAGGGAGAGTAATGCCACACTAGAAGGGGATCCCTCCATTAGGTTTTCACACTTAGCCAGTTCATTCCGGATTGAAGTTCTACTTCATTCCCAAGAACACCTTGTAAACCGCTTTGGTTCTTGTGCACAATTGGTGCGAGTAACACGAAGAGACACAATCGCTGGACGTAGGGCCCCATGGTTCGAACCAAGGCTAAACGCCTCGTCTCCCGGCTCGCACACGCCATCGCGGGAGCGCACAAATTTATAAAATTATTGCCGGTGCTTGGGATACCCCGGTTCTCAAAACACCGACAGTTGGCGCGCCAGGTAGGGGAGCGCTGTGTGAAGATCACTTCCCCAAAAACCTAGATGGCGACATCACTCACCTTCCCATCCTACTCATCGGATCATGAAGAAGGACGGGGAATGCTGCTGCGATTTGGCAGTCTCAAGTTCGAGCCGCTAAATCTCGACATCCGAAAGCGTCTCCCTGTCCCGGACGGATCAAAAGACAACCGCTCCCAAGCGCCAAGGGGACGCAATCGACATCATGGACGCCGCCGCCGGCAGCGCAACGCCGGCAGCCGCCCGCCGGGACGCGCAACGTCAACTACGACCTCTTCCCCGTGCTCGCCGACACCGAAGGTGAAGAGGAAGCGGCTCGCTTTCGGCAAAAGCGGCAGCCACAATGGCACCTATGGAAGAAAGGCGGGCAATGGAGAACCCATGAGCCCCACCGCGAGCGCCCATTCGTTTCATCGAGAAGCGTGCATCCGGGCGGAAGCACCGAACGACGACAACACCCCCAACATCCACGAGGCATTGGGTACGGCAACCACCACGCCGGCGGTCCATCGCCAAGGTATCACGGCAAACCAGAGATCCCCGTGCTGGGGGTACACGAGCCGGTGGCGGAGGGACGCCATGAAGACTCCCCTCGCCGCTAGTCCAGATTGAGACGACCGTTCACCGGAAGGACCGAGGGTACCCCCTCACCAAGGGACGCTTGGCGCCTACTTTTCGAAATCCATGATGAGCATCTAAGTTTAGGGTATCCCCTATGACGACTGCGTTGTAGACTCGAACTCGGTTTTTCAATAATGAGTATTATGACCCCTTCGGGAATGCTATAACATTGAGCTCGTACACTAGTAGAAATGTGATCATCGGTGACGTTTTTCTCGTGACGCCGCACACTTTCGTCACGTAGAAGGATACATCCGCTATGACGAAATGTCCATTTCCGTCATAAATGTGAGGTGACGGTTTTGGCTTGAATATTAGTGACGATACTAAAAAATAATGTCACCAAATTGTAGAAGGAGATCGTCATAGATTCTATTTTGGCATGTCGTCTTTGTAATGATGAAACATAGTTATCACGTGATTAAATTTGATATCGTCATTTTTAGTTTGATTCGTTTGGCACACCTAATGATGAAACAACTTGGTCACATATCAGTTTTGGTAGTCGTCATTAGATAACGTATGGTTTTCCGCGACGTGTACCGCTTAACGGCATGGGATGCATGGGTCATCTTGCCGCCGACCCTTTTTTGCATAGTGGTATTTTGTCATGCCAGATTGAGCCCGCTCAACAACAGCTTGCCTTTTTGCCGCCAGCGGCCCGCTCCATCCTTTATTTACAAAGTGGGCCACAAGACTCGTTCCATTGCTGGTTGGGCCTTTCTATTTTGATACTCGTCATAGAGTGTGTCTTGTTTACCGCACCTGTAACACTTGACGATGTGCGATGCGTGGCCCATAGAGCCCAGTCCAAATTTATTTTTGACAAAGTGGGCCATAGGTTCCGCTCCACAACAGCTTGATCCTTCATTTTATTTTTGGCAAAAAGTGGAATGCGTGGCCCACCGAGCCCACTCCAAATTTATTTTTTGACAAAGTGGGTCATAGGTTCGGCTCCACAGCAGCTTGATCCTTTATTTTTTTTGGCAAAAAAATATGCTCTTGCGAAGCTTTGAACTCATAACCTAGTGCGCATTAGGTAACAACGTTACCACTAGACTACTTGACATTCTTGTATAAAGAATTAAAGTTAGTTTATTTGTTAGCTTTCAACATGTAATTGAATGGTGGGTCCCTTAGTTGAATGGATCAGAAGTCGGTTGTTGCATGTACCTTAAAATAATACTATTTGTTTCATTTCAAATGAGCCAAGATTTGTATAGTATCGCAACCTAAATTCTTGTATTATCATGGATGGCGTTGACACTTTGAGTTGATGAAGGTCATGTGTTCGAATCCCATTTCTGCACTAGATTTTTGGTTACCTATACTCTCTCTATATAACAAATAGATGGGTTTTAGGACAGTGACACGGTCTTCAAATCACAACTTTGATTTCTCTTTTCAATAAAAATATTTATTGAAAAGTTATATATGTATACTTTTATGAAAGTATTTTCAAGACAATTTTATTGACATGATTTTCATATTTTCAAGCTCAACGACTTAAATGTTATTCGTGATTTATATTCTCAATGTTTGACCAAAACCTTTTCCAAAAGCCAATCTACTTATGATATGGAGTACCTATTCATTTTATTACTTACATGCATATGGCTTTTGTCATTATAGACAAGGAGTAAATAAATAAAGAAATACTTCATATTATTAAGCAATAAAAGCTTAATAAATGTCATGTAACGTCAATAAAACCTTTACCATTAGGACTGCTATGCAGCTGGGGGAGGGGTGAGTGAGTCCATTGTTTGCATTATTGCGGAATGAAATTACGCAAAAAAAAAAAAACAGTTCGGGTCCATTGAGTCCATTGTTTGCATTATTGCGGAATGAAATTAGGCAAAAGAAAATAGAACAATTCGGGTCCATTGATCAGAATGCAAAAATCCACTGCACTGCAGGTGTTGGGGTTCGACTCCACAGTCTCAGGATTCTTGGGTTAAAGCCTTTACCGGCTGGCCTACAATCAAATGTTGTATACTTAATTCAACAACGGTACTTATTATTTTACACACGAGATCTATCTACACAGTCTTAGGTCGGCACCAAGATCTGAGGGTCTATTCTTTTTAAAACCTTCCCGACAGAGGCGTATTTAAGCAAATTTTGAAAAAAAAAGGATCAAAAAGCAAAATGACAATCATAGATGTGAGGCATGTATACCTTTGCGATGAATGTGCAGCAACACTTTATATCACTAGAATTTTTATGTGACGCTTATACTTCAAAATTATGTGGCTATGCAAGTTTTTATGTGGCTATGCAAGTTTTTAGATGGTCAATTTACTGACCCTGAGGAAAGTGATGACAACGCGGAGGTCCCGCCACGACGACGTGTCCCACCAGCGCCAGCAGCATCCGCCCCAGTACGACCAATCGCGGCCCCCGCCGGGCAAAATACACGACTACAAGATATTGAAGCTCGACTTCAAGCCGAGGCTGAGCGCGTGCGACGATTAGAGCAAACCATCCGTCGGGAACGAGCTCAACGAGCAAGAAACCCACGAGCGCCTCAAGCCCCGAAAGTGGCCAGGCCAATACGGAAACAACTCACGCCCACCGAGGGTACCGGCTCCTTTTAACCGTGCCAGCCTTAATGTAACCGCAAAGCAGCAATGCTTGTTCGAAATGCCCGAACCCTCGACCACCCAAGGGAGAAGGCTGCGTGACGGACTTAAGGAACTTCTTGAAAAAGCTGCAATCCAACAAGCCGAGAGCTCGGCCTTCAGGAATTATGCGACCTCAAGACATCAAGAGCCAATGCGCAGTCGACAAGCCTCTGCCGAACCCGAGCAAAGCCGAGCCCCGGCACGATCCGTCCGGGAGCGACTAGCCGACAATCGATCCAATCGTGATGTTTGGCAACGTCTTGAGGAAAATCGCCCGAATTATAGCCAGCAAAGAGGACAATCGGGACGGAGCAGGCATGATAACCAACAGCTCCCCGATTTAAGGGAAGAAATCGAGCAACGCCGAGGCAACCGTAATGAGCGAAACAGCTCACCCGACCCTCCGGGACCTCGGGTCTTCACCAAGGACATCCGGAGGGCGCCGCTCCCTTCACGCTTTCGACCCCCGAGCCATATCGAGAAGTACTCCGGCGAAACCCATCCCGAGGTCTGGCTGGATGATTATCGGTTAGCTTGTCAGTTCGCAGGAGCTCACGACAAGGTCATTATCCGCAACCTGCCCCTCTACCTCTCCGAATCGGCACGAGCATGGCTCGAACATCTCCCACCTAATCAGATTTCAGGTTGGGATGACCTGGTAAGAGTCTTTAGAGGAAATTTTCAAGGCACCTACTTGCGTCCTGGAAACTCCTGGGACCTCAGGAATTGCCGTCGAAACCCGACGAATCCCGCACCTACATCCGGCGTTTCTCAAAGCAAAGAAACGAACTCCCGAATGTAACGGACTCCGACGTCATTGGAGCCTTCCCCGGCAGGCACCACCCGCCGAGAGCTCGTTAGTGAATTGGGGCGCCGAACCCTAATCGAAGGTAATGACTGATGGATATTGCCACTAAGTTTGCAAGCGACCTAAGAAGTCGTCGGGGCACTCTTTGATCAAGTTTCCAAGAAGGGGAAGCGACGGGAGGGACGAGGCCGAGGGGTCAAATCCTCCGGATGCCAAGAAGAAGAAGAAGAATAAAGGCAGACGGGTAAGAGTTTGGCGCAGTGGTGACCTCGTGGAGGATCTTGTCGCAGCCGTAGACCCGAAAGGGGCCTCGGGCGCCTAACGAGGGCAAGTTTGACGACATGCTTAAGAAACCCCGCACCAACCATCAAGATCCCTGTCAAGCATACCTTGGAAGAATGCAAGACCCTCCGCAAGCACTTCAACAAGCTCGGGACGATTCCCCGAAGATGAAGAGAAGAAAGAGGAACCCGAGGTGGAGGATGAGGAAGACTCCAAGTTCCCAAAGGTCAACAATTGCTTCATGATCTTTGGAGGCGGGGACGAGCAATATGATCAAGGCGACAAAGAAAGAAGGAACAGCGTGAGGTTTTTCTCTGTGGGAGCCAGCCACCCCCCAAGCTTCGTAAATGGTCCGATCAAGCGATCACGTTCGACCGTAAGGATCATCCGCACCACATCCCGAACCCGGGCGTACCCATTGGTGGTGGATCCGATTATCGGAAATACAAAAACTAACCAAGGTCCTCATGGACGGGGAAGCAATCTCAATCTAATCTATGAAGAGACCCTTGATACGCTCAAAATTGACAAATCTAAGATCCGCGCAGAGGGGGCCGGCCTTCAACGGCATTGTCCCAGGGAAGCAAGTAAAACCCCTCGGGCGAGATTGACTTACGATGCCCGGTACTCCTTCGAACTTCGAAGAGAGACCCCGACTTTTGAGGTCCTCGGGTTCGGGGGTCTATCATGCCATTGGGGCGGCCGAAGTTACGCTAAGTTCATGGTCGTGCCCAACTACACGTACTAAAAGCGAAGAAGCCGGGGCCTAACGGAGTCATCACTACGGTTCGACATATCACCACGCTGCATACAATTGCGATGTCGAGAGTGTCGAAAGTACGGAGGCACTAGCCATATCCGAGGCGCTTATCGCCGATGTCTCCAAAAGTTTCGACAAGATGTGTGAAGAACCCGAGGCCAAGCGGCACAGGGTAGCTCAAGCCTCCAAAGCAACAAAGACCATACCGCCGGATCCCAAGCGCCCCGGGAGAAGCCGGTAACCATCGATTCGGAGCTTAACCGAGGAAATAGGAAACATTGCTCGTCGACTTTCTCCGTGCAAACACCAGCACGTTTGCATGGAGTCCTTCGGACATGCCTGGCATACCGAGGGAAGTCGCCGAGCACTCCCTAGACATCCGAGCCGGCTCCAAACCAGTGATGCAACGGTTGAGGCGATTCGACGATGCCAAGCGCAAGATCATCGGAGAGGAGGTCCAGAAGCTAATGGTGGCCGGGTTCATCAAGGAAGTGTCCCACCCTGAGTGGCTAGCTAATCCTGTATTAGTAGAGAAAAAGAATGGGAAATAGCATATGTGTGTTGACTACACTAGTCTTAATAAAGCATGCCCCAAAGTTCCTTTCCCATTACCTCGCATAGATCAAATCGTTGACTCCACCGCAGTGGTGCTAAACGTTATCCTTCCTTGATGCGCATCTCGGGTACCATCGGATAAAAATGAAAGAGTCCGATCAACTCGCGACTTCATTCATAACACCATTTGGAATGTCCGCTACCTCACCATGCCTTTTGGGTTGAGGAACGCAGGAGCTACTTACCAGCGATGCATGCAACATGTGTTTGGCGAACTCATAGGCCAAATAGTTGAAGCATATGTTGATGACATAGTGGTAAAATCGAAAAAGACGGCGAACCTAGTTGAAGACTTAACGGCAACGTTCAAATTCTTAAACGAAAAGGGTGTCAAGCTCAACCCGGAGAAATGCGTGTTCGGGGTCCCTCGCGGGATGCTCCTCGGGTTCATTGTCTCCCAAAGGGGTATCGAGGCCAACCCGACCAAGGTCGCGGCAGTAACCAACATGGAGCCGATAACTAATCTTAAAGGAGTCCAGAAGCTCATGGGTTGCCTAGCGTCCCTCAGCAGATTCATCTCTAGGTTGGAAGAAAAGGGATTACCCCTATATCAACTTCTAAAGAAGACTGAGCACTTTACTTGGACCGTCGAGGCAGAGGAAGCCCTCGGGAACCTGAAGAAAATGTTGACCAACCCACCAGTGTTGGTGCCACCAAACCCCGGAGAACAGCTACTCCTCTACATTGCCGCGACCACTCAGGTGGTAAGCGCAGCAATAGTCGTCGAACGATGAGAAGAGGGGCACTCCTTATCGGTCCAACGACCGGTCTACTTCATCAGTGAAGTACTCTCCGACACCAAAACTAGATATCCTCAGATGCAGAAGTTACTGTATGCCGTGGTGCTGGCACAAAGGAAGCTCCGCCACTATTTTTTGGCACACCCAATCATGGTAGTATCGGCATTTCCCCTCGGGAAATAATAAACAACAAAGGAAGCCACTGGTAGGGTGGCCAAATGGGCGGTCGAGCTCATGAGCGAGACATTGACGTACGCACCACGCAAGGCCATCAAGTCTAAGATCTTGGCCGATTTTGTTGCGAGAATGGACGGATACACAATCGCCTCTCCGCGCGGTCCAATCGGAATGTTGGACGATGTTCTTTGATGGATCTCTAATGAAGATCGGAGCAGGAGCGGGCTCGTTTTTTCATTTCACCCCTCGGGGTGCACATCAGATATGCCATCAGGCTACATTTTCAGGCCTCGAACAACACAGCAGAATATGAAGCCCTAGTCAACGGCCTCCGCATCGCGGTAGACCTTGGAATCCGACGCCTGGAAACCAGAGGAGACTCCCAACTGGTGGTGGATCAAGTAATGAAGACCTCAGCCTGCCATGACCCCAAAATGGAAGCATATTGTCGGGAGGTAAGGAAGCTAGAAGAAAAGTTCCATGGACTAGAGCATCGACACACCCCAAGGAGATACAACGAGGCGGCCGACGAATTGGCAAAGGTTGCATCCACGAGAGCTGCGGTGCCACCAAACATCCTAACCATATACCTTTACAAACCTTTCGTCAAGTACCAAGAAGGAAACTCCCTCGGGCTGACTTAATTCCCTCGAGGATTGAAGAACCCCCTTCGGAAATTCAAGAGATGACCCCAGGGGAAGGGACTAATCAAGCCATTCAACTACGGCCTGAAGCGATGTAGGTGGATGAACAGACACAAGATTGGAGGGTACCTCTAGCAAACTATCTTCTCCGAGAAGAGTCGCCGGTAAGACAAAACCGAGGCAAGAAGAATAGCACGCCGAGCCAGGTCATTCGTCATGATTGGCGATGATAAAGAGCTATACAAAAAAGCAGCCTCTGGGGTATACCAAAAGTGCATTTCACGGGAACAAGGCAAGGAGCTATTGGCAGATACCCACGGAGGAGAGTGTGGACACCATGCTTTGCTCCACGTACTCGGTCGGGAAAGTTTTCGAGCAAGGCTTCTATTGGCCGACAATGGTTCGGGACGCAAAATCATATAGTCCGAACATGCAAAGGTTGCCAGTATTATGCCCACAAAACGCACCTCCCTGCTCAAGCTCTACAAACAATTCCAATTACTTGGCCATTCGCAGTGTGGGGGCTGGACATGATCAGACCTCTCAAAAAAGTGCCCGGGGGCTACACCCACGTGTTGGTGGCAATAGACAAGTTTTCTAAGTGGATCGAAGCCCGACCAGTCATCACGCCTCGGACAGAGGAAACAGTAAAGCTTTTTGAAGATCTTCTATCGAGGTTTGGTGTCCCAAATTCAATCATCACCGACAACGGGACCAACTTCATTAGAAAGAAATTCCTCGACTTTTGTGAAGATTACAATATCAGGGTAGACACGGCTGCGGTTGCACACCCAAAAACCAATGGTCAAGTAGAAAGAGCCAATGGCATGATTCTGAAGGGACTCAAGCCAAGGATCTTCAACAAGCTAAGCCAATATGGTAAAAGATGGTACCAAGAGCTGTCGTCAGTACTATGGAGTTTAAGAACAACAAAGAGCAGAGCAACCGGGTTTACGCCCTTCTTCTTGGTCTACGGATCCGAGGCTATACTACCCTCTGATATAGAGCATGGATCCCCAAGACTCCGAGCCTACAACGAACAAAACAACCAAAGGGCTCGAGAAGACTCATTGGACCAATTGGAAGAAGCAAGAGACATCGCCCTGATCCACTCTGCTCAATACCAACAATCATTAAGGTGGTACCATGCTAGAAGGATTAAACCCCGAGGCTTCCAAGTCAACGATCCGGTGTTAAAGCTAAGAAGAGACAGCCGAGAGCGACACAAGCTAGCACCTCCATGGGAAGGACCGTATTTCATAGCTGAAGTACTCAAACCCAGAACATACAAACTTAAAAACGAGAAGGGCGAAGTGTACTCAAACGCTTGGAATATAGAGCAACTTCGTCGGTTCTACCCTTAGAACTGACAAATATGCAATGTACATACACATCTTGTACGAAAGCAATAAAAGAACTCTTTTTTCCATAAAAGCTACGAGTCCAAGTCTTATATGAGGTAGGTTTTGTCTTTAGCCACTCCAAAAAGACAAAAACCTCCCTCGGGGGCTATTAGAGGGGGACCCTTTGATTATGACAACCCCTTGGAAAAGTTAAAGTAAAAACTCTCTGTTTTTTGCTTTTACGCTTATATCTTGCTTAAATCGTAAGAACCCTCCGTAGAAATCCCGGAACAAGGCAAGAAAGGCACAAGGACCACCCCGAGGTATCCATCGCCAAACTTACTCAGGGGAAGAAAAATGCAAAGGCGACTCGAGACGAACCAAGAAGCTAGATAGAAGCGAAAAGGTTAACATGTTTACTAAAACATCAAGCCTAAAAGATCCCCATTACAAAAGCCTCTCCGGCAGCTATTACAAGTTACTCGAAGGCCCAATCTAAAGAAGCTTACGTGCCCGAGACATTTTCCCGACCCAACATCGGGCATGGAAGGTTGGCGATGAAGGCCTCCCGAGGTACTCAGCCCCTCGTCATCCTCCCCCAGAAGACCTGCGAAGACATCCTCGGAAGAAGCATCCATAGGCTCGGGGCTGCCTCAGATTCAGGCTCCACGGGCGAAAAAGGGGAGCAACTTCATCTTCGAAATGGGTGGCAGCCAAGCCTGCCGGACCCTCCGCCCGAGCATAGAAGTCGGCGATCTTACGCCGTCGTCTCCTCTCATCAGAGCCCCTTCCCCTTCTTCATCAGGAGGTCCTAAGAAAAAACCCTTCGAAAGGATCTCAAGGGTTTCATCTGACAAAGAGAAATGCGAGCACATCACCGCAAGGCAGCACCGCACTCTATTGCGGAATGCACCCGAATCTCGCCGGATGAATCCCCCGAAGGCACTCAGCCGGCTCTGGATAGAGTTACCCGACACCAGATTTGGAGGCCCAAACCGCTGAATATGATCAGAAACAACCGCCTCCAATTCCTTGCGTGAGTTTTCCTCGGTATTAAGACATTGAGACATATTGGTAGCGGCTTCCACCGCCCCGCCCGTAGCTTCTCCGCCTCTGAGGGGAAAGGAAGAACAAGGTCACAAATTATGACAACATCAACCCTCCAATCACAATCGAGTCGGAGAAATCATACCTTCCCACATTTTCTTCCATTTGAGCATCTCATCATGCTCGTTAATGGACAAACTCGGGCCAGCTCCACGTCTTTTCTTGTAGAGTCCACTTCCCGGGATAACTCCTCCACCGGGTGTTCAGGGGCATTTGTCATCTCCGATTGCTTTCTGGCCTCCTCTCGGGCTTGGTCACGCTCGTTGCGGGCCTCCTCTAACGGCCTTCGGGACTCAACCAGGCCTTCCTCGCAATCATGGATGGCCTGGTCCGCGTCTGACTTCACCTTGACCGCCATAGATTTAGCCGACTCTGCCTCCATCGTCAAGGACCGGAACCGGCCCCCCTTCTCAGTAATCAGCTCGGAGAGGCGGGCTGCTTCCCTCTTCGTCTCGTTTAGCTCGGCCCGAGTTTGTCCGAGGGCGTTCCACCCCGCGGCATTCCTCCTCAGCAATTCTGATTTCTCGCGAGCAAACCGCTTCGGGCTGCTCTGTGGAACACCAAGACATACGAAAGGTTAAGATAGGGAAAACAGATGGCAAGACGAAAAACTCCAAAGAAGAGGAACAGACCTCGTCAGTCTGAGACAAGCGGTGGCAGAGAACATGACCGATCCTTTCCAAACCTTCAGTCGCCCACTGCTTGATCTGATCATACTCCCTCCAAGCGGCAACCTCGGGACGATCGTCGATCATAAGAGCCGAGGGGCCTCCTTCCAGCGGCCTCCCGAGCTCGATCGCAGACCACCCGGTGCACCGGGATCATCGGAAAGTGGCGGTGACCCGAGACCTCCCCCATGCCGGGAAGTTCGACCAAAAGAAATCCATGGGACCTTCACGGTTCGTCCCAAGCAATTTAGAATCGAACTACCAAAGAACACCCCTCGGGCGGGAGAATCCCCTAAATCGACGAAGGACGATCGCCAATTGAGGTTGTTGGTTGGCGCCGAGGGCAGCAATAAAGCATCACCGCATCAAATAGGACATCTTGGGGAACTTCTCCGAAAGGATCGTGGAACGCCCCGAGCCCAGGAGGGTTTGAACAAATCAACGTGATTGTTCCCCTCAACATTTGGTCCCAAAGCTTCCTCAGCTGTGTTACTCCGGGGGTGAAGACCTCCACCGCCGCCGACGTGGTGGCGAAGCATGAGAAGAAGTCGGCTCCAATCGAACCGTGAAGCTTCCTCGGGCGGGTTGAGGGCCTCGGAAGACGGCGCCTCGACGTAAACTGGAGCAGGGTGGTGCGGGGCCAACATTCACCCCCCGAATCGCCGATCACCCCGATGGGATCACGGGAGAGGACGTTGGCGGGGGAACCCCCGTTATAGCAACCGCCATCCTTGGCCCGCCGAAGCTTGAGCCGCAGACTTGAGCTACTTCCGAGGGTGGAGAGCTAGCGGTTCGGAAACTCTTTCCCTGTCAAAAAAATACAAAGAAGGTCAAAAAACAACCAGTCAAAGGGATAAGATGGTTTGAGGCACAACAGAGAAGGAGGATTGACTTACAGGGATCTCGGGGCAGCCTTCGGGGTGGATGCTGCCCGAGACTGCAGAGGCTTGGCGACGGACCGGCTCCCAGTACCGGAAACCGGGTCGGCCTCTCGCCGCATCGGAACCGGGGTTCCTGAGGGGTCTCCGGTTCCTTACCTATTGCTGCGGCCTTAGGAAGCACTTGGTCAGGTTCCGGGATATTCTTAGGCTCATCCAAGTCTCCGCCTGAACTTGGGGGAGTCGAAACAGGCGGAACACGCGTTCCCATAGGAGGCTCCTCGAAGTCGGCGGGCCGACGCTTAGCATACTCTATTGGCTCGGACCGCTCATCGGGCCCCGAGAATGACCCCATGGCAGCATCATGACGGGCGAGTGCGTCGCTCTCCCCCGAAGATGAGGCGGAGTCTGCCGCAGAGGACTCCGTTGACTTGCCACGCTTCCTCTGCTCACGCCGCCAAATGTTCAAGGCCACTTTTTCGGCCTTCTTCTGATCCGCCCGGGCCTTCTTCAACCGCTCACGCTCGTTCTGAGCACGATTGGCCTCCCCACGGGCCTGGTTCTCAGGAACTGGGGGAAGTGACTCCTTGTAGTTCAGCCTCCCCTGCATAAAGAAGGGAGATATAACTTCAGGACCAACCCTCAGGAAGAAGAAGGGAAACACGCGAGTATGAACAAGCAGGACTTACCATAGAGATATACCCCGGATCCGGACGCATCGCGATCCCCGGGATCGTCTTGTCGCCTAGGAACACACGGACCCGGCGCTTCAGAGCCTCCCCCGAGAGATCTCCAAATGCCATTCGAGTGCCAGATAAGTTAGCATCGCTTGTCATTTGCCAGAGGTAGAGGGGCCTTTCCGCGAGAGGGAGGACTTGACGACGGGAGAAAGCGCCACAGCTGCGGCCAGCGTTTACATCATGATCGCGGCCGACGGACGGCGGCACGAAGGGCATCCGGGTGATCTTTGCTCCGGCCCGCAGAGGCCCGTAGTTCCGGTGGTGGGGGCTTCACCCTTATCACGCCCAAGATACGCCCGGAAGACCACCTCTGTCATTCGAGAAGGTAGAACCATTCTTCCCGCCACCCCTTGTTGGAACCCGTGAGCCGTGAGGGGATGTACTCCTCCGTACGGTTTATCCCATGCCTGTCGTTAGGACGGAGTTGAATGACACAAGATCCGGCCCGCACTGCCCGTCGCGGTGAGCCAGGAGGCCCGGTGCTCAGGGTGTTCAACTCGCCTTGAAGAACCACCTCCAAAGTTCCCAATGGGGCTTGATTCCCAAGAAACCCTCACAGAGAGCCACAAAAATCGACGCCTGACCGATCGAGTTTGGGGGGATCTGATGGAGTTCAACGCCATACCAATGCAGGATTGCCCGCATAAACCTACTCGCCGGCACGCCAAAGCCCCGCCTATGGTAATCCATCATACCTACAATATACCCGGATGGGGGCTATGGCTCCTCGTGAGAAGAGTCGGAGCCAACCACTCCTGGCCGTGTGTCATCCGTGCGGCGGCGGCTTGAAGACCCTCATCGACCCGGTCGCAAAGCAACTTCACCTCGGTCACAGATGATCGTGGCCATGGCAGGGGATCTAGTGGAAGGGAAACTCCTTCTTCCTGCGACGCCATCTCCCTTCCCGTAGCAACCGCAACAAAAGGGAACAGTGACAACAAGTAAGCGCAATTACCTCTTCGCCTTTCCCTTAATCCCTTCCTTCTCCACGCCCTCTTTCCTCTTTGCTCCAGGGACGGCAGTACGAAGCAAGAACTAGCACTTTGCGAGGGGAATGAAAGGGGGCCATACGCCGCTGGCAGAACCCCAAATATATAAGAGAGATGGGAAACCGTCAGGTTAACCCAACCGGCGCGACGGAAGATCAACCGAACGGATCCGGATCCGGCGGATGGCCCCGGGGCGCCAGTGGGCCCTTGCAGTTAATATAGCGGGCAG
Source organism: Hyparrhenia diplandra (assembly GCA_015847255.1). Classification (NCBI taxonomy): domain Eukaryota; kingdom Viridiplantae; phylum Streptophyta; class Magnoliopsida; order Poales; family Poaceae; genus Hyparrhenia; species Hyparrhenia diplandra. Next base: position 305,473 of record JADLZK010011066.1, read on the forward strand.
CGGGCTCTGCGAACGATGCAGCAAGCCGTCCCATCGAACGTGAACAGTCGTCTCCTCGAGAGGTAACATGGAAAGGCGTGCCAAGTGCGCCCGACCCGGGTAAGGGTAAAAATGTCAGTCCATTATCTAAAATTCAAAAATGCCTCCCCGGGAAAACACATCCGAGCCCTCGGGCAGGGATTGAAAATCACCGCATAAGCGTAACCTCTCGGAAAGGAAGCGCCGAGCCATGAGCTCATTGTACGGTCTAGAGAATCCTAGCCGGGCCCTCCGGGTTTCTACAAGTGCCTCGGGACAACCGAGCAAGGGGCCAAAGGGAAATGCACAACCGGCCGAACCTAAGCTCCCAGGAGCTTGGGATTTCCTAAACGCATCTAAGACTTACGGTAACCACTTACAGAGATGCCCCATCCGTGGGAGGCCTGCTGGCCCTCGGGACCCGGGATCTACTAGGTGGTCCGAGAGTTCTTATGGAGTGAGTCCTGGACCACATAGCCGACCCCTGCTCCGGCAGGGGCACGGGCACTCCACTTAGATTTCCTGTTACAACGCTCTACGGGGTATGCCATACTCAGCTCACAGGGCAGTATGACACAACCCCCCTCCTCCTCCTTTTCGGAGAGGTTCGGAACGACCTTGCGCACATAAGCGCGGGCTCTGGACTGCCCCCGCATCTCGGACCTCCCATGCACATCCTCCAAAAGATTAGTAGGTAGTTCAAATCTTACTAGCGTGTAAGAAAAGCCCTCTAAGGAATAAAAATATTCCTCCGAGGCCTGGGGGCTACACCCAGGATGTGGCTTCGCGCACCGTCCTAAGATCAAAGGTAGACCCGAAGCCGAAGGTCAATTCTTTGAAAACCCCGGCGCGGTCATCTAACTCCCTCGGGGCTCGGGGGCTACTTGTCGGGGACAAAAATAATCGGCCCATAAGAAAAAATAGGCCCATAAAGGACGGCTTGGCCTCATGGCCCAAAAAAAAAGAAGGACCGATGGAGAGACGACATCGGAGTTGACAACCTAAGACGCATTTTGGGCCTAAGAATCACCCAGGAGAATGAAGGCCGGCCCTAGGCCCGCAGACTCGCTAAGGAGGACTTAATGTGACCACGAAGAATTTTGTTGGGCCCCTCTCTAGAAGCCCAAGGCAGCCCATCGACCGATACTCAGTTGGCAAGGCCCAACTTACCTAAAATCACCCCGCCTAGGCCGGGAGGGCCCCGGGGTGAAGTCTCCAAATGAGGAGAATAAGGACCAACAGAATCACCATAAAAAGAAATGGGAAAGACAATCCCCCGGTAGGCTTATTAAAGCCCATCCATATCTGAGCCCAAAATCCGCCTGCATACCACGACGCCAGCCCAGGACGGCCCACTTTCATCACAACCCGAGGGACAGAGCCCCGGGGACTAAGTTCCGCCTCGCCCGAGGACACAGGGTCTCTGAAAACGATCCCTACCTCGCCCGAGGACCACGACCCTCGAGCAAAGCTTCTCCGCCTCGCCCGAGGATAGGAGGACCCCTGCTGCCGGCTCTTCCTTCTCAGCACCGTCTCGGGCGCACCTTGGGAAGCCAAACCCAGTAGTGGGGGGCAGCCACATTAAATGCGCCTGTTTCACAGGACGCGATGACAGGGCAATCGATTGCCCTGTCGATTCACCTGACTTGTTATCTCCTCGCCTCCCCCGTTGATGGGACATAAAGGTAACAGTTATCACACACGTTGCCCCCACGGGGAGCACTGTTCCACTGTTCGTTTTACTTGCAGCTTCATTTCTACGACACGAGTCCGGAGACCCTCGGGACGTCGACACCACGCCATGGCGCGGACCAAGCCAGCTGCGGATCGTAGAGGGATCTGAGGGTCACCATTTGGCCCTCGGGAGATCCACCCCTCGAGCGACGGACACGAATACAGGAGACTCCAAGACACGCGTCCACACCAAGGCACTCCCTTCTGGGAACCCGAGGTCTGGGCTCGGGCATGGCACGCCAAATAGCTCTGGACAGTAGACACGGTAGCACTTGTACATGACACGTATTGTACACATTATCTCTCCTTTACACTATAAAAGGGAGAGTAATGCCACACTAGAAGGGGATCCCTCCATTAGGTTTTCACACTTAGCCAGTTCATTCCGGATTGAAGTTCTACTTCATTCCCAAGAACACCTTGTAAACCGCTTTGGTTCTTGTGCACAATTGGTGCGAGTAACACGAAGAGACAACTGCTGGACGTAGGGCCCCATGGCCTGGACAAGGATAAACGCCTCGTCTCCCAGCTCGCACACGCCATTAGGCGGGGAGCGCACAGCCTATAAAATTATTGCCGGTGCTTGGGATACCCCGGTTCTCAAAACACCGACAATAGCGCATAAGCAAGAGTTTGTAAATTTGGAGGCCACTGAACGGTTGCACACCTCGCACCTAATCGCCGGCCTTGAGCACGAGATGCCCCCAAGCCGCACGTGCTCTCGCCGCTCGCCGTCTTAGCAATGCGAGCAAGCAAGGTGCCCACAAAGCTTTACCTCATCCGTTCGCCTGCTTTCGGCCACCGATGCGCCGCCTGGGATCCGGCGCTGCGTTGTGCGGGCACACGGCGGCTGGTCGCACGCCCTGCCCGAGCCTTGAATCGCATGCCCCGAGATCCGGGGATCTTCGGCGCCGACCCGATCGGCGCCTAAGACGCGCCGACCACCCCAGGTGGGGCGGCCTAGTAGGCCCGCCGCGGCCCACGGCCTGCTAGGAGCCGGGGCGGCGGCGGCGCCGGCAAGCGTTCAGCGAAGTTAGTGTCAGCGTCCCCCCCCTCTATTCTAACCCGGCTCAGAATCCGGCCAGCCGGCTGGCCTGGCCGTCGACACGGCGGTGGCCGGCGGTGAGCTCGGGGGGGGGGGGAGGGGCGGGGGCCGGACTCATCCGGGTGGCGTAAGTGGGGGACGTCGAGGTCGTCCATGGCGGTGGGGTCGGGGCTCGAAGGCGGCGGCGACCACCGGTACACACAAACGCTCTTTTGTCCCGGTTCTCCATAGTGTAAATTGAACTGGGATTGCACATCCGGGACTAAAAATCGAGTGGTGATAATACGAACCGGGATTAATAATAACCTTTAGTCCTGGTTCGTAACACCAACTGGGATGCCAACCGGACAAAATCTCTCTAGGTTTTTTTTTTTTCTTTTTCTATTTCTTCTAGTGTTATGATATATTTTGCTTTTTAAATTTGGTTTTCGAATTCGATTGTCCGCTGCAAATGATATATGCATACACGCATGTTTAGGAAAATTTTGGTTCAATCAATATACGCAAATAACACAACCAAATGTATTATGAAACTAAAGTACAACATTTATATACATACAAAATCATCACTTACACTTCAAAAAAAAAAAATTACACTTCAAAAATCATCACTTGTACATATAACCATATTACAAGTCTTTGGACATTTCTAGAATCTAGTAGCTATTCCTATCACCATGCCATGCTTGTTTGCGTCACCAGACTGCAGCACGCCAGATTTATGAACCGGTGATGGCCTCTGATGTCGTTGCCTAAAAATAGAGATAATCAAGAAAGGCACTAGTCAGCAATGTCATTAAATAAAAAAATCGAGACCCCGCATTTGACTAAAAACTGGCGAGCTGCTCACAGGCGTCCGGTTGCAGAGTGTTCGCGCAGGCCAGCACGGCGTGACGCCCAGGCTGAACTCGAACAGCACCCGCATGTCCACGTGCAGCGGCACCGTCGGCGCACCGTCGGCGCGCCGTCGTGCAGCATACCCCGGCCTGAGGCTCGCGTAGAAGCTCTGAGCGGTGGCGCTGCCGTTGAACGCTGGCATGGATCTCGGCGTGGACCAGCCGGAAGAGCTTGAAGAGAAGTGGTAGAAGACCTTGAAGAAGAGAGAGCTCCAGATCTGCCCCCAGTCCATTGGATAGCTGAGCAGCCAGGATATATAGGAAGCACATGTAGTCCCTGCTGATAACATAACCCGGGATTAAAGCACCTCTAGTCCTGTTGGTGGCAGTGCCCGGGACTAAAGGTTCGAGATTTTTTTGGCGCGGACTCGAAATAGTTTGGCATTTAGTTAGCGATATTAATCCTGGTGCTCACCCCGACCGGGATTAAAGATCATTTTGGCGCTGGCCGCCGCCCTCGGGCTGAAATTTTGGGCCTATAGTCCCGGTCTGTATGGACAAGCTGGGACTAAAGGGACTAAAATGAATTTCATTTCTCGCCACGATTATTTGCGGTTATTTATATATTCTATATATTACATTCTAAATCTCTGTTATTTGCCCAAGAAAGTATATACATGGAATTTTTTTAAAAAAATCATATTCTACTACATTTTCCTTTACTGCACACATATAAGATATGTAACCTAGTATTTTTTTATATAAATATTGAACATAATATAAATGCATAATCACTATTTAGTTAATGCAAAAATATAGTCTTTATTCAAAATAAAAAAACTATTTATTTTTGACAGGAAATTTGTTTTCACATTATTTTAACATTGACCTTTCGGTTCTAGATCACCCATGGTGTAAATGAGGGAAAATAGATAATCACTCGGGTGGAAATTGACGATTAAACTGGAAAAAAAATACCAAACCAATTCAAAAAATTCTCAAACTTGGCGGTTCCTACACACACGGGGCATGTGAAAGCGTGGGAAAAAATTTGAGGCCAAAACCACATAGGAATACGCGTGGTCCTCGGAATCATGGAGAACCTAAGTGTACGAGACATGGTTGGTGAAAGATTGCGTATATCTCTCGTGAAGGATGTTGGGTCTACCGGTGTTAAAATTGTTTGAATTTTTTTTTGTGCTCATATGCAACCAAAATATGATCCCACGCAAAAATCTTAGGTTTTTTCATGTCTATTTGAATTACTTGCATTTTTCAGCGCCACGGCGTCGCACAAACCATGGCGAGTTTCGTATGGGCAACAATAGGATTTTGCACCCACCTCCCCAAAACTTCGTCTCCTAGGGCACAAGAGACCTTCTCACAAAGTTTGGCACCGTTTCGGACCTTTTTGGGGTGGACTCGGTTCAACTCTCGCGTGAAAATTGATTAAACGGAAAAAAATACCAAACCAATTCAAAAAATTCTCAACTGGGCGGTTCCGCACACGGGGCATGTGAAAGCGTGAGAAAAAGTTTGAGGCCAAAACCACACCTGGAATATCATGGAATACGCAAATGTGTCAATAAACGAAAATGTATTTTGAATAAGAGAAAACCAAAACTACGGATTCAAGTTACGAAAACGCAATTCTATATTACGCTAACGATGTTGGTCATAATAGAATAAAATCTCGGGGTCCTTTTATGCAAAAGTGATGTTGCCTCAAAAAAAAAAAAAAAGATTTTAGTCCGGTTGGATATTCCAACTGGGACTAAAGTCTTTGGTTTGGGCCTGGCTGGACCCAACCCAAAACCTTTCATCAGTCCTACTCTCGGATCGGGATTAAAATCTTGAGAATTGGAACCGGGACTAAATGTCTTATTTTAGTCCGGGTTGTTGGCTAGAACTGGGACTAAAGGTTTCCTCCGGATGAAAGATGCCTCGTACATCGTTCCTCCAAGAGCTTTACTCCGGTTGGTAGGTCCAACGGGACTAATAGGAACCTTAATCCCAGTTCAAAATAAGAAGCTCGCTTTGTAGTGTAAAAAACGCATCCGGGACAAAATAACGTCTTTGTAGTAGTGGACAATGGCGGCTAGGGTTAGGGTTAGGGGAGAAGAAGAGAGGAGAGGGGGGGAGGGAGGCGGACGCCACCGGCGGCCCTAGGGCTCGTCGGAGCTCCGGCGAGCACTAGGGGCGCCGGCGGCGGGGGAGTAGGCGGCGAGCGGTGGCGTCGGAGAAGGAAGACGATGGAGGAGGAAGACAACGCGACGCCGGACCCGACCTTGGTGGGCCGTTAGTTTGGGCCACTGGTCGGGCGCATAACACGCCCCGAGTTCCACGACGATGCCCGCCAACTCACGGCGGCGAGTGCGGGCGCTTCAGGCTGTCGACCTGCGGACAGCCGGACAAAGCTTGAGCAGTCGGCATCCCGGCAGCCCCAGGCCTTGCTGCACCGCGCACGAGTTGGTCCGACCGATTTCATTTTCTTGGGACGATTCGGTCCGGAGGAGATATTCCTAGGCCTAGGCGGGCGGGCGGGCAACTTATTATGCAATTACACTCCAGCTAAGCCGAGTGGACACGTAATTTTTTTTTTTTCTGCAGCAAAGCCGAATACTCCCTCCATATTGGTATTAGAAGTCCTTTAGGACATGATTGTGCATACCAAGGAGTCATTAATTAGGGGTAATTTTTCCATGTTTGCCCTTAATAAATAAGGTTCTTGATGCATTCTAAACACCAACGCATGCACATCCCATTGGCTAGCACAGCGCTCCCGAGGCACTCGGTCGGGAGGTTGCGGTTCGATCCCAACTGTAGCTTTAATTTTTGCCGTTTGTTGTGCAATTTATTAGGGGCAACGACGTCCAAAGCTTGCTCGCGATTCTCAGAAGGACCTCTTTTGTGCTCTGCGCGTTTGGACGGAAAAGGACTTCTATTTGCATTACGGAGGGAGTATATCTTTATCAGTTCGATCTCTTAATGAAATCTTATTAATTGGATTCTCGGCCTTTTTAATTTGTTCCTTAATAAGAGGTAGAAGAAGTAGCTAGATAGCTAATTAATAAATTATTAGTTGGGCCATATACTATATATACCATGTTTTCATCATATATATATATATATATATATATATATATATATATATATATATATATATAAATTTTATTTCATATGTTATAATGGAAATGCACAAGTTTGTGTTTCTAGAACTCCAGGTGATTTCATCTGTGCTGAGGCCATACTTGGCAAGTACAGTTGATAGGAAGCAGGCACAAGTTGTTCGAACCCAAATTTCCTACTTAATTTTATTATTACTACCCAATGTAGTACAGTGTAAAAAATTCGCTATATATATATAGTGAGGACATGTCAGGAAAGCTATCTAGCTATAGCTAATAGATTTCTTAACCTGCTGCAGGTGATGGCACTAGGGGATGGAGAAAACATGCTCCAGCTCGCCGGCCTTGGTGCCGCTTGCAAGCAACGGTGATGTCGCACATGCCATTTACAAATACCTCTAGATCGATATCGAAGATCACTGGCGGAGCCAAGGGGGTCTGGTAGGGGCCATGCCCCCCCCCCCCCCCCAACCCACCACCCACCCACCACCAACATCACGTCAAATTTGTTTTATGAAATATATAATTTAGGCGGGCGCTCGAGATGGCGGGCTGGCTCCTTTTCTTCGTCGGGCAAATCTTATATTCGATCCCCTCGGCGTCGGCCTTGCCCAGGTTGGGGAGGGCCCCCGCCCATGGACGTCTTCGATGGTCGACGTGAGCATGGCTCGTGGACCGACCCGCTTGCGCTCGAGTGTAAATATAATAAATTTGGCATGATACAGGTGGCAACAAGTCCCTCTAGCCCGACCTTCACCTTCTATGGGCCTCTGCTTCACTCCGTCAGAACAATTCCTTTATAATGTGCAATTGGATTTGAAACCTATCTAACATTCCAGGATCGTCGTCCCGTGCGCGGCGGAACCAAACACCAGACGTCTATGTTAAAAAAAAAAAAAAAAAAAAATCCTTCCTGTCCCCACCAGAGGCCAGAACCCCTCTCAGTTGATGCGCCGAGGCCCATGGGTGTTTGAATGTCACACGGGCCACACACAGGGTAGTTACGTACACTGCTGTCTTTGTCAAGTGTGTTTGTTCCAGTTCTCGGTGCAGCGACAAACTCATCAAAATGTCCGAAGCACAAAGCATGCAGTGCAAGCCTGAAAGCATGCATGATGAACACGCAGTACAGAGTAGCAGTTGCAACTCTCTTCCCTTCCATTCCACCCTTGTCATCCTCCCTCTTCCTCTCCCTGCAAGAGCTAGAGAGTAGAGCCATGCAGAGAAAGTGTTGCAGAGATGAGTGCAGATGAAAGAAAATGCAGGGAGAGTTGATACCAGCGAGTGAATGTTTCTTCAGATGCCGCCCTTGATAGGGTTCTCTGATGTCTACTGCTCAGTTGAGGTGATGATATTCTATGATATTCAGAATTTCATTCGTATCATGTCGTCCATGTATGAATATAAAAATATCGCTGGAGCCTGGAACCAAGGCTTCGAGTCCTGCAGAAGCTTTCGAGAGATATGCCACATGTTCGTTCACTGCAAGTGCCAAACGAAGATTCTCTCATTTCTGTTTCATTTTTACAAACAGGCAGACATGGAGGACAGGAGGAGTACCGCACAAGTATATGCCCGGTTCAGGCTAATTTCAGCTGAAAATATTGTGTGACACAGACTGACACGAGTGAACATGCGACACTGTGATCTGAGATGTTTCAGATGTTCAGCTGGGTTCACAGGCAGGCGTCTTCAGTTATATCAACATTGCTGCCAGCAAGATCATGGAACTGAACAATGTTTTCATTTCATTCAAGGTCACAAATTTCATTTCAGTCAGGACCCGATAAATAAAGGAACACTTTAATTTGGTGTCACAAAACTGAGCAATGTTTTTCTCCTTTATTCAGTCAACAAAATATATAGGGAAAATAAACAAGTTCACGCCATGACTGCACGTGTGCCATCCCACACGGACGAGGCATGCATGGTGCGAGAGACTCAGGTACGCTGCCAACTCTGCAGTTGTGCGCCATCCCGCACATCTTCAAGTTAGCGCCACACGACTCGGACAGTGACATCTCCAGTATATGCCACGGTCGACAACAGTGAGACAGTAGCCAGCAGTACAGACTGGAAGAATGGGGAAAAAAGGAAAAAGTGAAAAACAAATGTGCACTGGCCGGATTAATAGCAAACCACAAACAACAAAACAGACATGCAGTGTACATATATAAGAGCGTGATTGAGGGGTAGCTCCATGGCTCTGCCTGCCTGTCCCCGGAGGCTGCAAAGCCGACGTCATTTCACCTATCATCAAGAAGTAGAGAACATTGATAAGCAAAAGGACTACTCTCCAAAACTGATAATGCAAATGGAACTGGACTGCTGGGCATTCAGAGAAAAAAATACATTCAGAAACAGTTAACATTATTACGATTACATAACTGGCTAGTAAGATATCCTCTAACAAAGAAAACAGGATACATATAGACAGAAGTTTAATCCGCAAGTGTCCTATGCCTACCTTATGGATCATAATTTAAATATCGCAAGAAGTGCCATACCTACTACCATTAATACGTTTCCACAGCGGCTGCTGTACTTCCTTCAACTTTGGGCAGTTTCTAATCCACACGTTTGGTATGTGTGCAATCCCTTGGGGTGCACCAATTGATACAAGGTCTTCACAATTCCCAATCTCTAATTCCTGGAGTGATTTGAGATTATTGGTCCACAGGCCACGTGGAATGTCCTGTATGTGTTTACACTTATCCATCTTCAGTGATTTGAGGGATATGAGCTTCTCCATCCACCTAAGAAACCAGGCAGATAAATCACCACAATCCTTTACAGTGAGCTCTTGGAGGGACGATGGTAACACCATTTCACTTTGCCATTTTAGACGTGGGCAGGACTCAATTGACAATTTCTCCAGACAAGAAAAACTCACATGATGAAGAGTCTCTAGCTGGAAGCAGGATTCAATTCTTAGGTCGGTGAGTAGCGGGAACTTTTCTTGAATGCTGCCATGTGAAGCACTAGTGGATATTGGTTTAGATTCTCTAATAAATGACAGAGATGCCAGATGACTGTTTGATAAAGAAAACCTGATAAGGGAAATGTAATCAATATCATCTCCAAAACTCCCAGAATCATACAACTTAAGCCACTTTAGGGACGGGGCCAGCAGACACTGTGACTTCATCTTCGGACACTTCCACACTAGCAGTTCTTCAAGGGAATGCAAACTCCTTGGTACGGACTCCAAACTTACGCAATTATGAACGATCACTTTCTTGATGGCAGGCATATAATAAGCTGGCTTCACGAACAGTTCAAGGCTTGATAACCTTGGGCAGTTTTTAACCAATATCTCTGTTAACGATGATAAGATGGTAGTGTCAGAACCATGAAACCAGCTTGGAAGGTTTTCACCTGGATAACAATGGAAGTGCACAGATTTGACACTGGTGGGAGGGTGTAATGCTTCAAACACTTCTATCTCATTGTGCTTTGGAGGTCCCAGAATATCCGATTTCTGTTTAGACCATACCAGATGCAAAGTAGAAATAGAGTCCTTCTTCATAAGTTCAATTTCTGCCGCCTCATCCTTGTTTATTTCACAAAGATTATGTATAGACAAAACTCCAGTGATTAGATTAAAATTCTTTAGCAACCTAATGCCCTCTCCATTCGCCATTGCAACATCAATGCTAAGATGTCCTGATTCAAACTTTTGTAGATTGACAAGGTTACTAAAGCCTCTCGGGTACTTCATGAAATGTGGATTTCCTAGCACATAATAGCTCCAGATTATAGAGGCTACAGAATGCTGCAGGAATGCTCTTGAAAGAGCAAGAACCCATGACTTTAAGGCACCGGAGATTCTTCATGTTGCCAATACTGTCTGGCAACCCTGACCTAGAGACAGAGGCACAGACCATGACGCGCATACACAAAAGTTCACCACACCATTTCTCCATCACATTATTTCCCTTTTTACCCTTCAAAGCTATGTTGCAAAGTAGGGTGCGCAACTTTGTTTGCTTGCATAGATTCTCTAAGTCAGACCACTCAACATCTCTACTTTTCAGCACCGATAGATGACGGACCTTCTGAGGAATCCTTGCAACATCATTTTTCTCTTTTATTATGAAGCAATCGTCCTTTGAAACCAGTTGTGCCATGTCATGTATCAAATCATGCATTACATATTTCCCACGAAGCTTCTGAAAAAATGACAGATGTGCAAGGTCTTCAAAGTACTTGCAGCCTATTTGTTGAAGTGGAACGCTACATTGAGATTCCACAAAGCACAGAATTGTACTTTCAGCTAAATCTTCCTTTACAAAATTGTAATCTTTTGGGTACACAGCACAGAATGAGAAGCATCTCTTTAAATGGAAGGGTAAATAAATGTAGCTCAACCGAAGAGCTGGCATAATTTCGGTGTCCTCTTGTTTATGCTCCCACGTCGACCATTTTAGAATCATATTCCAATGTCTTTGGGTCAAAGCTCATTCCTAGCAGCCGTCCAAGGGTTTTTGCAGCTAAAGGAGAGCCTTTCAACTTTGGGAGTATTTTCTCACCGATGCTTTCCAACTCAGGACTATTGTTGGTTCTATTAGATCCAAACACACATAGTTTGAAGAAATTCTGAAAGAAATTATCCTTGAGGCCCTCTAATAGAAAGGGATCCATCGTCCGCACTATATTAGCAACCTTTTCAGACCTTGTTGTGACAATCATCATGCTCCCCTCAAGTACATGTTTAAACGGTGCATAGAACTTCTTCCAAAGCTCATGATTTTTCAGCCCACACGTCATCAAGGACAGCTAAAAATCTTTCTCTTGTTCAGGCGACCTGCAAGATCAACCTGAAGCGAGTCCAAATTATCCTTCGTCGGTGCTTTCCCACAAAATTGTTCAATGGCCTCTTTAGTTAACCTTTTGACATCAAAGTCATCGAGACACAGATCCAAATTATCATATCAAAGTGAGCTTTCACTTGTGGATGGTTACAGATATTTTGGGCCAAAGTAGTTTTTCCAACACCGCCCGATTCCAAATATGGGCAAAACTGGAACACTTGATATTGTTGCTTCATTATTCTCAAGGGTAGCACAAACTTGGTTGCTTGATGATGAACTGATTGAACGCCTTTTCCTCTTGGGTCTGGAAGGACACCTTCTATTATTTGCAGTCACACCAAGCAGTCTAATCAACTCCTTTATTTTAGCATCACGACCAAATATCTTTGTCTCGGTAGGAAAAGAAAGTGGTCTCAGGTCTGACTGATCTGTCAAGCCGTGGAGTTGCTTGATGCAAGCCCATTCTCTCGAGCATACGAAATTGGTTATCTAGCCTCTCCTTTATGTGAATCAATTTTCTGAAGTTATCTCGAATGACATTGTGAAATATTTTTTTGCCTGGTTCCACTGAGATCGCACTGCCCTCAATTTTCACCTTCTGCTCGTAGCATCGGAAATCTTCCAGAAGGTCTTCTGCATCATAGACGGCAGCCTTGAGTTCTGGAAGGAGCTTTGCCACAGAGTCTTCATGGCTCCTCCACTCTACTCGATCAATAAAATTGTACATTGCAGGTAGAGTGTCCCGAAGGCATTGAAGGGAACTCTGCAACTTCAGTACATCATCTTTTGTAAGTGCTTGACTTTCTGTTCCATTCGAACAGGATCGCAGAGATCTAAACCGTTGGAAAAGAGTGTCACACTCATTGATGCCAGTAATGACCTCGATGACCAATTTTATGTAGCTTATTATTATGTTCATACTCACGCTCAAGATTCTGTCGTCCTCTCCCCTGTGCTGAATAAACTGTAGATTTCCTGAACATTAGAGGTATTACATTATTTAAAAAACAGACAGTTCATGCAGCAAATATCATTACAGTAGAGGTATTACATTATTTATAGAAACAGATAACCATCGTTGAATCATAAAAATGGATACTTCCTCGCTGAGTCGGTAAGGGATAGTGAACAAGTACAATACAAATTGAACTGTTACAGCAATTTTTAAAATAGAGATGTTAAATTATTACTTCACAAAATGTTGATATTGTTTAATGTGAAAGATATAATAAAAAAATATTGTATGTGGAAATGCAACTTATGTTTTTTTTTTTTTTTTGTATGCGTTCAGATTAGATTAAACTAATATTAAAAGTGAATTACAAGTTTTGCATTAAAAAGAGAGAATTACAAGTCAGCTACGAGAGAACCCTCATAGCGCGGGCTACTAACCACTAAGATAGTAGTAAGTAACCCTGGATTACACATACCAACAAGAAAAGAGATAGAAAAAGATACAGAGAGGGAGCGAAAGCCCACAACACCTAGGACCTATAGTTGTGCCTGCAAAACCACTACACAAAGATCACCCACACAGAAGACCGTCCAGCAGATCGGCAAGCGGCGGCAAAGCATCCGCCAATGAACTAACCAACAACCATCACTCTCGGCGGCTCGGCAGCTGCCCAAAGGAGGAGGCCGACACGCCCGGCAAAGCATCCGCTAACGATCATGTATACATGTTACACAAGGTACTTAAATCTGAGGTTGGATGATGTATTGTTAAATTACCTTTTTATCGCCTCATAGAGTCAGTTTCTAGTTTCCATTTGTTTAGCCTTTCCTTCACCTTCCAATATATTTCGATAAACCTCTTGCCTTTCGAAAAAAAAAAAGAATCAGTTTCCGTAGCCCATTCCACAAGGACCTGTTTCAATCAGTTGCAGCGATGATCCTTTACATGGGGAGCCATCTGGTGACTACCGACAATAGGGCAAGTAATCATTCACTTGTCCCTTTGTAAAAAATAATAAAAAAAAAGAACAGATTGTGAGAAAATGCCAAAGTAAAGTTAAAAGGCGAACTAAATTTGCAGGGTTGATCAACTTACGGGATGGATTGCAAGGTTGATCTGCGCCACAGATTGGCTGGCCTCGATTATACTTGAAGTAATCTTCGGGCCGATGAGAAATAGGCAAATAGACTGAAGGATGTAAGTAAGAAGCCAAGTAAATGCGTCGGATCTTTACAAATACGAGGAGAAATTCGATCAGAAAGTTTCATGCATGAGAGCCTTACTGCTGGCTACACTAATTCGCAGGAGACTACTGATGACATGGATCTCTTCTCGGCCTCTCAGAGCAGTGTTGCTGAAATTCTGGGGTTCTCTCCTTCGTGGTCAAACTCTTGCTCTGCGTGGCTGCAAGGTGCATATACAGACTAGCAGCTCTAAATGCGCAAGGGAGAGGAACTGACTTGGTAAGTTCCAACTTTGCCATATTTTAGTGGGGGGGGTGTGTACATAAACTGCAACTTGCCAATCCAATTGCCCCATATATAAACCACTGACAGCACCTCAACATTTTCATGGAACCTTCGTGGTCAGTAGCTTGTTCTAGAAACAGGACAACATTGCGTAGAGTGCTGGCTAAATGGATAGTAGAGAGTTGTTGACTAGTAAATTTGTTTCTTTTTAGAAAAAGGATGGTAGAGAGCTAGATCACCCTTGTCGATCTACCTTTTCTGACTATTATCTAATTTCTAATCCAGTTGCTATAATAAAGAGAGAGGTTTTTTATGATGTTTTTCAGGACCGAAACCTACTATGGACTCCTTTACTGGAAAAAAAAATGCCACCATCCAAAACGGAGCTTCAGAAAATGTTCCTGTCATCCACCTAAGTTTCCACGAATCCACACCCCAAAATACGTACCAGTGCACATGGAAAGTTTTATTTTTAACCCTCAGATGTATTTCACTAAGAACTTGAACAAAAAGGTATTTGCTGCTGATCTAACTATTTTTGGACACGTCAGGGGCCTGCTACGTGGTGTGACCAGGTGGGTGGCTCTTGGTCCAGCATGACGACACTGATCACTGATGGAAGTTCCAGCCTGCTGGATGGGCCATTGAAGAGGACAAAGCTACATGTTGCCTGAGCAACCAGTTTAAGTCATTTGTGTTTTGTTCGGGGACGAAATGCACTTTGATTGCAGGTATAGGAAAGGATGCGATGAACTAACTGTGCTCTTTGAGGCATTCCATCGAGCATGTTGTAAGCACGTACCTACCAACGCTCTCACTACGCCCTCATGAGGTGCGCTCGCCGTCCGCCCGTGCCGCCCGTCCAAATAAGGCAACCTGCGCCCACGTTACAGCAAGCAGCAAGCAAGCAATACAAGGCTTGTATCTGTGGTTTGAATCGTTTGATGCAAGCAAGCAAGCTGCCCGCACATATTTACCTGCTTTCGGCTGCCGACGCGGTCACCTGGAATGGAATGCTGCTTGCGGATCGTGCTTTGCCGCTGGCCCGCTGGGCGGCTGCTCGCCACCGCCCCTATCCGCTCCCCGGTGCCCACCCGCCCCCCCACGGCGGTCGGTGTTGTCGGAGTCATCGCCCCGCCCGCCCCCATCGCCCCTCGGACGGCGATGGCGTGCTCCGATCTTGGTACTCCACGATGTGCAGGTGCACTTGGTGGCGGAGTCCACGGAGGCCGTTCATGATGGCCTCATCCGTTGTGGGGTTCGCACCTACCCCTTTACCTTCGCAACCTGGGGCTGCAGGAGAAGGGGTGAGGGCTTCCCACAGGAGAGCAGGAAGTGAGAAAGTGGGGAAAGAGTCCCCCTCTCCCTTGGCCTTGGGTTGTATTTATAGAGGGGTGGAGGGAGTACATTTTCCATCCGACCCCTTAGCTTAGAAATTTACAAGAGAGCCCTCGGGCTAGTTGAGTATTGGGCCTTTTTACAAGGGTGGGGGTGGCGCACCGGCACCGGCACCCCTACCCCCAACATCCGCACTGAGGTCCATGGCGTCCCCCGGAACGCGGAAGCCGGGCTCCGGGATGAAGATGGTCCTAGCCGACGGGATGACTCGCGGGTGCCGGCACCAGGCAGCGACAAAAAATCCCGGTCATCATCGGCCGGGGAGCACGCCCGCCCAAGGATAGCCTGCGCCACTCACAGGGAACGTGCGTGAAGTGGGACACGGCTGATGGCCACCAACACGCGGTACCGGAACGTCTCCGTCGTGGCATCCGTCGTGCGCCTCCAGGGGTACCACCGTAGGGTAAAGGGAACCGGCGGCACACGATTGCGCAGGACGGCCTCGCGGTCCGCCTAGCGCGAAAAGCGTACGATGAAGTCCCTCCCGTGTCGTGTCGTTTAACCGACACCTCCCGTGATGCCGTAGGCCTCCGCGAGTTGGTCACGTACCATGGCGGGGGACACTGTGGGCCGGGTGCCGGCAATGACGGCCACCAGGGCGAACCCGAAGTCCCGCTCCGCTGCCTCCAACTCCGCCGAGCGAGGCACAACAACCAACTCATCATCCCCAGGCCCCTCCGGGGGATCCTCACTGCGGTGGCCTCTAATCTAAGAGTACTTGCTATACTTGAAGTAATCTTGAGGTCGACTAACAAAGAGCCTATCTGACGATGTTTGCTTTCAGGGTCAAACAGAACTAGTTTACTGCGCCGGGGATGGGGAGAGAGGACCTGCGCTGCGCTACGCCTGGTAGAAGGAATAAAACGCGTAGGGACAGGGTGCTTACCAGAGCCAGATCGGCTGCCGGTATTGGAGAAGGAGGCGTTGTTCTTCGGTGAGCTTGCACCTTGCAGCAGTCTTCGACCGCGGGATGACGACGGCTACCGGCGGCGCAGGTTGTGGAAGATCTGAAGCTGGCCGACGACGACGAGGCGAGAGTGAGAAGAGGGACAAGCAAGGTAGTAGCAGGCTATACAGGCTAGCAGCCAGTAGGCAGTAGCAACGCAAGCGTCAAGTCGTCGTGCATAATTGTCAATTGGCACTGCACATGCACCCCACTCAGGGCAGGGAAGGGTTTTGGATCCACTAGTACGTAATAGTTAACTACTCCTACTTCCTAGATTTCAAATTATAGAATACTTTAACTTTTTAATTAAGAATTACACAGCCCACAACACGCACCCATACTAACCTTTAGTAGTATGCTGGCCAAAGATTCTTACGCCACCATCCAAAATGGCGCTTTAAAAAATGTTCTTGTCATCCACCTAAGTTTCCATGAACCCACCCCAAATGTCCTTAACGGGGTACATGGAACTTTTTATTTTTATTAACCCTTAGTTAAAAAAAACATTTTAGTAAACAACATGGACAAAGATATTTGCTGATCTAACTATTTCTGGACACGTCAGGGGTCCTGCCACGTACTGGTATGCCACGCTAGTGTGGGTGGGTGGCTTGGTCCAGAGGGGAGACGCGGATCCCTGATGCCTGATGGCAGTTCCAGCCAGCCAGATAGGCCATTGAAGAGGACAAAGCTACATGTTGCCTGAGCAACCAAACCCAGTTTATTAAGTCATTAATTTTGTGTTTTTTTCAGGGACGAAGTGCACTTTGGTTGTAGGTATAGGAAATGATCTGATGAACTAACTGTGCTCTTTGAGGCATTCCATCGAACGTGTTGTAAGCACGTACCTAGTACCTACCAACGCTCTGACTACGCCCTCATGCGGTCAGTGCGCTCGCCGTCCGCCCGTGCAAATAAGGCAACTGCGCCCACGTTACAGCACAGCAAGCAATGCAAGGCTTCTATCTGTGGTTTGATGCAAGCAAGCAAAGCAAGCTGCCGGGCACACATTACCTGCTCGGCTGCCGACGCGGTCGCCTGGAATGGAATGCTGCTTGTGGATCGTGCTTGCCGCTGGCCCGCGGCGGCTGCTGGCCCGACGCGCGGATACTTGCTGCGCGCTCGCTCGTGGCTGCTCCGAGCTTGCCAGCTCCCTCTCTGCCTCCGAGAGCTTGCGTCGCATGCCCCGACCTCTCCAGAAGCTCACCGAGTCACCGGCGACTCGACTCGACCTCGTCGGATCTGACAACCTCGCAGGTACGGTGCCGTCCCCTCAACCTCAACTCTCCCGCTCTCCTTATGCATCCCTCTCTCTTCCACCGCAGACTTGTCTCCCGCGCGCGAGGTAGTCGCACGACACGAGTTCGCCTCCTGAATCCTGATTTGTGGGGAAGGAAGGAACGACGGCCCGGTCTGGATGGAGGAGGAAATTTTTGGCGGGACGGTGCGTGCCGTGCGCCAGATATCTCCCAGCCCAGACACCGGAAGGACGGCCCATTAGCTAGCGTGGCAATGCTCTCTCTCAAGTGAGAAGCCGACAGGCCTACGTGCCCGCTGGCGCCAATAGAGAACCTGTCGGCTCCTAGGCTGCCGACATGGCCAGTTGGCCATCCAGCGGCCGATAGGCCTCAGCGAGTGTTTCTTCAAAAACTGGGAGTGACTTGAGGGGGTTCTGTCTACTGCTCACTTGGTGTGGTGGAATTCAGATCACATCGTCAATTTATTTATAAATATATATCGCTGGCCTGGAGCCAAATCTTGAGTCTTGCTGCCATTAAATTAAATTCTTGAACAAGCTTGTGACAGATTGCTCTGCATGCAGTATGACAGAGAAATGCCATGTTCACTCTGCCAGATAAATAATCTCTTTTTTTATGTGTTTATTTATGACAAATGGATATGGAAGAGTACCGAACAAGCATGAGAGATTCAAGTTAATTTTATTAGAAGTAATCCTTGTGTTTAGTGCTAGTATTAGTAGAATACTAGAAGTATCTAGTTGCTGCTGGTGCAACAAGTAGTCAAAGCCAAGTTTTCTTGGCTTATAAGTAGAGTTAGTCAATTCGACTTTTTTTGCTAATTGGTGTATGTACAAAGCAGTTAGTTGTAAACATTTGTGTAACAAATGTGGTAGTAGCCGTTTTGACAGCATGTAGCGAAGAGACAAGTTAGTTTTTTGCTAGTTGCTAGGTTGGTTGCACACCATGTAAGGCTATATATATGTACCCATATGATAAATGAAAGCTTAGTTCACTTGCCCAAGTTTCTCGCCCATTGGTTGCTTGTTCTTCAGCCAACGCTAAGAATCAGCTGTGTGCGCGTGTGCGTAGAGTGTAGGCAGAGAAGTGAGCTCATCGCTCATCTTCTACCTCGAGTCGAGGGAGAGGGAGGGAGCAGCGGCGCCAGGAGGATTACCTGGCCGCAGTGGCCGGGAAGCCAACAAGTGGTATCGAGGAGCCGCATAATCGCCGTTCCTAGCCCACCGGGCGGAGCGATGGCGGGGGCGACATCGGAGACCGAGCCGGGCGGGAAGTCGGCCGAGGGCGCCGGGTGATGGCGCCGGGGGGGCGCAGGTGCGCCGGGAGGTCGTGGTGAGGACGGTGAGGGAGATGAGCTCGCGGGGCGGCGCGCAGCTCACTCGCACCAAACTACGGCGAGTGGGCGGTGCTCATGCCGTGGAAGCTCAAGGCGCGCCATCCACTACTACAAAAAGAACAACCGTGGGCGGGCAAAATTTATTTTCCGTGGGCGTTTTTTTGCCCGCCACGGTGCTAGGTCACGAAAAATGGGATAACTTCCGTGGCGGTTAATGAAAAAAAAAAAATAAATCCGAGCCCGCACCGAAGCCCGCGACGGGGAGCCCATCCAGGCCCAGACGGATGCGGCGCCGCCGGATCCGCCCGCCGCCTCCACTCGCCGCCGCCGTCGGGATGCGTTTGGAGAGGGAGCGCCGCCGGGATTCGCCGCCTTTGATCGATCCAGCTGCCGCCGCGCCGCCCAGACCGGGAGGGAGGGAGCCGCCACCACGCCGAGACGCCACCGCCTGCCCCGCCCCGCGACGTCCGGTTTCGGCTACGCCGCCATCCGGCCGAAAGCACCGCCGCCACCGGCCCAGAGGGCGACCTGCCCCGCGGGAGGAGGAGGACCCGCCGACCTCGGCCAGCCGGGCCGGAGCTCGCCTGGGCCGGAGTGCGGGCTGATCCCGGGCCGGGAGTCTCGACCGCCGGCCGGATCCCGGCCGCCCGGGGATCCCGCCTCCGCCGCCGGAAGGAGTAGAAGGGGAGGGGAGGGGAACGTGGGGAGGGGAGGCCATTGGCGCCGGTGGAAGGGGAGGGGAGCGGCCGTTGCCAGGAGAGGGAGGGGAGGGGCGCCGCTGAGTTGGATCCGGAGGAAGAGAAGGGGGCGCCGGTTGAGTGAGTGTGAGGGCAAAAGAAACCCTAGCTCAGATATATACATGACATCGAAAAACAAAATATTTAGACCGGATTTGGGCCTCTTGGGCTTTTTAAGCAGGGTCATAGAACCGTGGGCGTTTTTTTATAAAACCGCCATGGTTATCGATTTACCGCGGGCGACATAATAACCGCCACGCAAAATAAAAAATGCCCGCCACGGTTAATCATGATATTAAGCGTGGGCGGTTTTTCAAATGCCCGCCACGTAAAATGAAATCCAAACACCACGTAAAAAATCAATTTTGTAGTAGTGATCTCTCGGAAGGTGATGACCGAGGGCGTCGGGCGAGGAGGACGAAAGCGTGTGTCCGCCATGGATGCTCGCTTTGGCCCACCTCGCCGGGAGTTCCACGAGGCAATTGGGCGGAAGCGCCGGCGCGACGAGGCGTGGAAGATGCCGGAGTCATACGGGCCGGCTCGGATCACGCCAAGAAGGCGAAGATCCAAAGCACCGCGAAGGACTTCAACGACGCCAAGTTCCGCCACGGCGAGCGTGGAGGACTTCGCGCTTCGACTCGAGGGGCTGGTGAGCGATGGCTTCCCTCGGGAAGAAGGTGGAGGACGAGGACGCCGCTCGGAAGCCGCAACAGCGTGCCCACCCAAGTACGCCGCGATGGCCATGACCATCGAGGCAACGGCGGACTTGGACACGGCCCGCCGAGGATGTCGGGGTCGCCCCGCCGGCGGAGGGCGCACTCAACCGACAGCCGAGGAGAAGAAGGACGAAGGACGGGAAGCTGTTGCTCACCGAGGAGGAGTGGAACGCGCGCATAAAGCGGCGCATCGGGAGAATCCTTTCCAGCCGAGGCGGAGGCAGCGGGGCGGTAGTAGAAGGAAGCCGTGCAAGCCGCTCGGGCAAGGAAAAAGAAGAAGGACTGACCCAACGGGTGCCGCAAGTGCGGTAAGTCCGGTCACCGGGCAAAGGAGTGCCCGTGAAGAAGGAGAAGGAGAAGAAGGTGGAGGAGGCCCACCCGCTCACGAGGAGAGCGACGACGACCACGCCGCTTAATGATGGCGCAATAAGGCGGCCGAATGGCGGCCGAAGAGGCGGAGGCGGAGCGTAGGATCTGCGCCAAGCAGCCGCCACACTTGACGAGCCAAAGGTGTTGTTGGGCGCGGGTCGGGCGACGAAGCTCGAAGCGCAGGTGGTACCCGGACACCGGGCCAAGAACCACATGACGGGAACAAGGCCGCCTTTCTCCGCTTCGATAAGAACAAGACCGGACGGCCGTTCGGGCGACAGCAAGGGTGGACATCCGCGCCGTGGCACCATTGTTCAGGTGCCGGAACGGGAGCAACGCGCTACGCTGTGATGTGTACTACATCCCCAACCGCGCCGAGCATCATCGCCTTTGGGGTACCGGACGAGCGCGGCCCGACGCTCACATCAAGTCCGCTCGCCGCGCAAGGCCAAGGATCGGAACGGCAGCCTACTTATTAAGGTAAAAGCGCCCCATAATCGGGTTGTATCTTCCGGAGTTGAAGGTGGAACAACCGTAGCTCGGGCGGCGCGGCAGACACGAGGAGCCGCGGGTCGCGGGGCACGGAGGTTCGGGTCATCCGAGCTCGAGGCGCCGCCGCCCGAAAGCAAGATGGTGACCGCCCGCCGCAGATCACGCACGCCCGGGCGAAGCTATGTGACGCCGCTGCTATGGGGAAGCGAGGAGGCTCGCGCTTCCCAAGGCGCCGTGCATCGCGCGGGCGACAAGCTCGAAGCTGGTCCATGGGGACCTTTGCGCCAATCACGCCACACGCACGGCGGAAGGAGGTACTTCCTCCTGCTCGTTGACGATCACCGCTACATGTGGCTGCAACCTTCTCAGCAAGAGCGACGCATGGAGAGGCCATCAAGCGCCAAGGCGGGCAGAGGCGACCGAAGAAGCCGCGGTGCTCAGGACGGACCGCTGGGCGGCGAAGTTCACGGCGTTGGAATTCGCTAGCTACCGCAAGCAGAGGAAGAGGTGGTGCGCACCGACGCGCCATACACGCCACGCCAGTATCGGCGTGGTGGAGCGGGTGAAACCAAACCATCGCCGGCATGGCGCGCCCATGATGAAGGCGGCGCATGGCGGCGATTTTCGGGAGAGGTGGTGAACACGGGCGGTGTTCATCCTCAACCGATCGCCGACCAAGGCTGGGGGATGACGCCGCACGAGGCGCGGCACGGCACAAGCCTAATGTCTGCACTACAAGCACCTTGGCACGCATCGGCCATGTGAAGGCCACCTGCCGGGCCTCTAAAGAAGCCGGAGGACGTGAGCACCCGCATGGTGTTCCTAGGCTATGAGGACGGGTCCAAGGCGATCGCCTCTATGATCCGGCCGGGCAAGGTGGCGTTGTCCCGAGACGCCATCTTCGACGAGGCGGCGCCGTGGAGCCGGGACGGGCCGAAAGCGAGAGAAGAGCAAGGCGGCGAGCTCTCGCGACTCGCTTTGTCGTGGAGCAGTTGGTGATCCATGGCCACGGCGAGGTCGCGGAAGCCGGTGGGTCGAGGAAGCTCAGCGAGGAGCCTCGGCGACGGCAGAGGTGGTGGAGCCATCAAGTCCCACCGGGCGGGGTTCCCCGGTTCGCCGGGACAATGATGAGCAAGTCCTGTTCGCCACAACAGGGGGACACCGGGCGCAACAACGATCGAAGCACGCCACCCCACCCTCCAACGCCTCCCTGAGTTCGTGGACGCATTCCACGGGGGAGGAGGTGCGATTCCGCCGCATGGACAACGCCGTGGGAGATACGGCGGTGCCCGGACCGGGCGGGCGCTGGTACTGACGATGATCCCACCGCTTCGATGAGTGCAGAGGGAGCCACCACGCTTGCCGCCGCGCGGACGCGACGCGGCGTGGGCGGAAGGCGACGCCGGAGGAAGATGCAGCGATCGAGGCCAATAAGACCCGGAGTTGATCGATTCGCCACGGTACGGTTGCCGGCCGATCGGACTCGCGGGTCTTCGTCAAGCGTGACGCGGACGAGCGTCGGCCGGTGAAGCCAGCCGCGAGGGGATCGACTTCGAGGAGGTTCGCGCCGGTGGCACGTATGGAGTCGGTCGCGGCTCCCTCGCGCTTGCTGCCAAAGACTCGGCAAGTCCATCACCCGATGTCAAGTCCGGGCCCTCAACGGGCGACTTGGCGGAGACAGCTCTTCGCCAAGCGTGCACCGGGCTTCGGCCGTCAAGGGAGCGTAAGAGCACAAGGTGCTACGACCGCGCCAAGGCGCTCTACGGGCTACGCCAGTTCGCTGGCGTGGAATGCCAAGCTTGACGCCACCATGACGGAGCTTGGGTTCACGCTGTGTGCCACGGAGCATGCCCCCGTACACCCGCCGACGGGGAAGGAGCATCTCATCGCCGGGGTGTACGTGGACGACCTCATCGCCACCGGCACGCCACGTTGTGACATCGCTGGCTTTAAGGAGGAAATGGCCGCCGTGTTCGTGGATGAGGGACCTAGGCGTGCTGTCCTACTACCGGCATCGAGGTGAAGGTGGTGAGGACGCCATCAGGCTTGGGCAGCGGGCTTACGCGACAAAAGTCGCTCGAGCGGCAGTGCATGGCGGGTCGCAAGGCGGTGGCGACGCCGATGGAGGAGCGCATCAAGCTCACAAAGGAGAGCACGACGCTAAGGTGGACGACGACTTCTACCGGAGTATCGCCGGCGTGATCAAGGCTGGGCTCACACACACGCTGACACCGACATCGCGCTTTGCGGCCGGTTATGTGAGCCGTTCATGGAGGATCCGAGGGAGGATCACGGACGGGCGTCGTTTACCTCTTCGCTACGCCCGTGGAACGGTAGAGTTGGGGATCATCTTCCGCGGCGGGGATCCGCACCGACGGCGTTTCAGCGAGGCGCCGCCCCAAGGCCAAGGATGGTGAGCCGAGGCTCACGGCGCTCGCCGACGCGACATGGCAGGCGATATGGATGGGCGGCGGAGCACCTTCGGCGTTTCGCCTTCCTCGGGCGAGCGCCGACCGCCTCGGGCGCCGCTGAAGCGTAAGATGGTGGCCTTGTCTACGCATGGTGCGCAGTACGTGGTCGCGCTACCGCTGCATGCCGGGTGGTTCGGCTACGCCGACCGCTGGGTGAGCTCATCGGCGTTGAGGTTCGCCCACCGGCGCTCAAGGTGGACAACCACCACAGCCATTGCACCGGTAAAGAACCCGGTGCTCCACGACGAGAGCAAGCACATCGACGTGAAGTTCCATTTCCTTCGGGATTGTGTCGATGGAGGACAGCTTGTCATCGAAGTTCGCCGAGACCGGGCGACAACTCGGCCGACATCCTCACCAAGTCACTCGGACGCCTCAAGGTTGATGGAGCTTAGAGGTTTGATTGGCATGGTGGAGATCAAGGGCTAAACAGCAAGGATTAGGGGAAGAATATTAGAAGTAATCCTTGTGTTTAGTGCTAGTATTAGTAGAATACTAGAAGTATATAGTTGTTGCTGGTGCAACAAGTAGTCAAAACCAAGTTTTCTTGGCTTATAAGTAGAGTTAGTCAATTCAGCTTTTTGCTAACAGCTGTATGACAGCCATTAGTTGGTGTAAACAGCTGTGGTAACAGCTGTGTAGTAGCTGTTTGACAGCATGTAGCAGTAGACAAGTTAGTTTTGCTAGTTGTTAGGTTGGTTGCACACCATGTAAGGCTATATATATGTACCCATATGATAAATGAAAGCTTAGTTCACTTGCCCAAGTTTCAGTCTCCATTCGGGTTGCTTGTTCTTCAGCCAACGCTAAGAACAGAGCTGTATGCGTGTGAGAGTGTAGGCAGAGAAGTGAGCTCATCGCTCATCTTCTACCTCGAGTCGAGGGAGAGGGAGGAGCAGGCAGCAGGAGGATTACCTGCTGCAGGTGGCTGGGAAGCCAACAAATTTCAGCTTAGGCAGCAAAAAGATAAACATCGGTAGATGTTGGCCGCGTGCATCTCGCTGTGTTCAGAAGAAAATATCCGTGGAACTAACACCAGCGAACATGCAAATGTACTATCAGAAGGATTATTCCAAGTGCCAATCCAGGAAAAGCTAGGCAACCAAAGTGGTTCGACACATCATCAGAACTCAGGAACATGCATTTTGATTGGAATTGCACTGAAGGACATTGTTTATTGGTAAAGTGTCTGAATTTACAGGGCGTGTTTGACATGGGCCAAAAAACCTGTGCTCGAGCCCGTGGGAGCCGTGGCGGCGTGTTTGATTTCGTTTTTCCTGTTCCCCGGACCCGTCTCTCGAGGATAAAAATGTTCTCTCTCTCCTAGCTCTGGCCGCACGCCGAGGATTGGCGTTTCTCCATAGCCAGGCCGTGGCGGAGCGCCGCCGGGTTCCTCTCACCTCCCTTACCCTCTTCTAGCGGTCACACCTGGCGCACACGGCGGCGGTGGTCGGGCGCCCGCTCCCGCTTGCGCCGTGGCGGCGGCGTGGTCGGGGCGGATCTCCCCATGCCTGCGTTGGCCGCCGCGGGGTGGGGCGAGCTCCCCGCACCGCGCTTCACGCCAGGGGCGGCGGACCGGGCGGAGCTCCCAAGGCGTCGCGGTGGGTGGACGGTAGTGGTGCAGTGGCTTGGGCTTAGGTCTCGCTACGCCGGTGCTTTTTCTCGAGGAAGCGGAGCGTAAGACGCCGCGAGCGGGGGCCGCCGGGGCGCTCGCAGAACCCCGCCGCCGCGACGAGCACGCCAAAGACTTGGTCTAGCGCGGCACCGCTTCCTCGTGACCCCGACCGCCGGGCGTGGCGAGATGGGCTTTTCCCCCGCCCACACCACGGCCGCTGCGCTATCTTGTCCTTGTTCCTCCGCCGCCAACGCCACGGGCGCGGACGTGCAGCATGGGCGGCCGCACCAGCCGCCGCCATCGCGATCGAGCTTTTTAGGAGAAGACGAGGAGGACAGCGAGTGACTGCCCGAGGAAGCGGTTGAGGTTGTGGTGGACGGGCTGGAGTGGTGGTCGTGGGCCGAGGAAGATCCATGGACGGCGCCACCTTCGCGGCGAAGCTCCCTCCATGTGTTTGATAAAATGCCAAAGAGAGGGAGGGGTGGTAAGGCCACCATGTGCCGATGCAAGGTTATACTACACATTCTTGGCCTATATCAAACACAAATAGCAACTTAGCCTGCCAACAAATCAAACACGAGACTTGCATAGATAGAGCCTGGCTCGCTAGCCACAGCCAGGCTCGCGTGGAGCGTGAAATCAAACACGCCCATAATATGTTGCCCGGTAAGAGCATGACATCTGTTGATTGCAACACTTTTGCAGGGACAGCCCTCAGCCTATGCAGCAATGGCATGGGAGTCAGAGCAGCTCATTTAGCAAATGGAAAAAAAAAGTTATGACAGTCTGAATGATCGATCTATTATCAGTTAGCTGAGTTCAATTGAAAAGCACCTTGTGCTCGCACTTCACAACAATCTTCAGAAGATTCAGAGAAGAAAAAAAAAAAAGACTACTCGTCATCGATAACACTGATGCCATTGCCATCTAGGCGAGTACTTTTTCTCGCATTTGGTGTTGCCTTAGCAGTGACCGATACACGGGTCATGGTCATCAACGGATAACTCACCGAGCCGCCGGTCCTGGGTTCACAGGCAGGCGTCTCAAGCGACATCAACATTGCTGCCCGCAAGATCATGGAACTGAGCAATAATGTTTTCATTTCATCCAAGGTCAGATTTCATTTCAGTCAAGAACCGATAAATAAAGGAAGACTTTAATTTGGTCTGCCGAGCTGAACAATGCTTTCTCCTTTATTCAGTCAACAAAATATATGGAAAAAAAAAACAAGGTTCTACGTTCACGCCATGACTGTACGTGTGTGCCATCCCACCCGACGAGGCATCCATGGTGAGTTTTTTTTTTTTTTCGCAATTTTTTTTTTTTAAATGAAAGCTACCAACTCTCAGTTGCGCGCCATCCCGCACATCTTCAAGTTGGCAGGCGCCACATGCCCCGGACGGTTGACATCTCCAGTATATTGACACACAAGTATGCTGTGGCCGATAATGTTTCAATCAATCTGGTATACTTCCATTCAATCAAGAACCAAGAAAGGAACTGGTTCAAAGAAAAAAAACGGGAAAGGAAGACTTTTGTTATCACGAAACTGAGAAATGTTTTCTCCTTTATTCATTCAACTAATATTCTTGAACAAAGCTGCCCTTGACCCGCGCATCATGCATTATCCGCCATGACCGTACGTGTGCCATCCCACACGGACGAGGCAAAGCACTCAGGCACGCCGCGCGCGACTCAGACTCAGGGACATTGCAGCCACGATGCGAACGCAGCGCATCGCATGGCCAGCTACTGACAAGTGCATGCCACGGTCCACAGCAACAACACGGAGACAGTGGCCAGCAGTACAGACCGAAACAACGGAAAGATAAAGGAAACATTGTGCACTGGCCAGATTAATATAGCAAAACACAGACAACAAAATAGACGTACAGTACTCCTACTTCCCATAAGAGCGTGATCATCGAGTGGCCGGGTAGCTCCATGGCTTTGCAAAGCGGACTGCTTTCACCTACAATAACAGAAAATGTAGATTCCACGGAGGCTCCAAAACCATCGTACCTGTCATCAAGTAGAGAACGTTGGTTAGCAAAAGGACTGTCCTCTAAAACTGAAAATGCAAATGAAACTGCAAGCGGTAGCCATGGTGCTGGACATTCAGCGTTACTGGATGTAAAAAAAAAACGAACATTTAAAAATAATTAACAGGATTAGGAGTGCATAACTGACTAGTAAGATATAATCTAACCTAATAACAAACAATAACAGGATGCATACACATATAATATATACAGAGCTTTAATCCTTAAGCGTCCTAAGACTACCTTTTGTATATATCATAACTTAATACCGCAGGAAGAGCCAGTACCTTCAGTATTATAGCCTCTGCTCAGCGGCTGTTGTAGTTCCTTCAACTTTGGGCAGTTTCCAATCCACACTTTTGGTATGTGTGCAATCGCTTCTAGTCCACCAATTGATACAAGCTCTTCACAATTACAAATATTTAATACCTGGAGTGATTTGAGATTGGTACTCCATAGATCACGCGGAATGTACTCTATTTGTTTGCATGTTGTCATCTTCAGTGATTTGAGGGACGTGAGGTTCTCCAGGCATGTCACAGGAAAATTACCACAGTCCTCTAAGTAGAGCTCTTGGAGGGATGATGGTAACACTATTCCATTTTCCCATTTGAGATTTGGACAGACCGAAATTGACAAGTTCTTCACAGTAGACCAACCCCCATTAAGAGTCTCTAGCGCTTTGCAGTCTCGAATGTTTAGGTCACTGAGCAGCGGCAACTTTTCTCTATTGAATGTCAGAGACGACAGACGGTAGTTCGATAACTTAATGGTGGTCAGGGAACGACAATCAATATCATCTCCAAGATTGCCAGCATGTACCAAACAGAGCGTCTTTAGGGGACGGGGCCAACAGACATTGTGAGTTGATCTCTGGACAATTGTACACCACCAGATCTTCAAGCAAAGGAAAACCTCCAAACCGCTCTACCGGTATAGATTCCAACATTGAGCAATTAATAATCGCCATACTCGACGGCAGGCATACAAGCTGTCTGTAGAAACTGATCAAGGCTTGATAACCTCCAGCAGTTTATAACCTTTATTTGTCTTAGAGATGAGAAAATGGAAGGGACATCAGAACCATGAAACCAGCTTGGAAGGTATTCACCTGGATAATATTTGACGTCCAAAAAAATTTGATATCGGTGGGAGGGTGTAATGCTTGAAACAATTCTAGGTGTAATGCTTGAAACTCTTCTATCTCATTGTGCACACAAAAAAACTTTTCCTTTAAACCATATTCCGAGTCGACTATTTAAAAAAATCCTTCTTCATAAGTTCAATTTTTGCTGCCCTGATCCTTCCTTATTTCATAGATGTTACATATCTGCAGTACTTCAGTGACAAAATTTAAATTATTTAGCAACCTAGCATCAATCTGAAGGAGTTGCGATTCAAACTTTTGTAGATTGATCAGGTTACTAATGCTTCTGGGTATTGTTTTGATCACGCATTTCCTAGCGCTAAATAGCTGCAGATTATAGAGGTGATAGAATGTTGTAGGAAGTGCAGAAAAAAAGGCAATAATCGGAGATTTTAAGCCACCGAAGACTCCTCATGTTGCTAATACTATCCGGCAACCCAAACCTAGAGACAGAGGCAATGCACCATGACGCGCATGCATGAAAGTTCAGTACACCATTTCTTCATCACAGTATCACGACCCTTCAAAGACATGTCACAAAGTAGGGTGCGCAACTTTGTTTGCTTGCATAGACTCTCTAAGTCGGAACACTTAAAAAACTCGCTTTTTGAGCACCGATAGATGACGGACGTTCCTAGGAATCCTTTCAAGATCCTTTTTCTCTTTTATAATGAAGCAAATATCCTTTTGAAACCAGTTGTGCCATGTCATGTATCAAATCATGCATTACATATTTCTACCGAACTTTCTCGGAAAAATGACAAATGTGCAAGTTCTTCAAAGTACTCATGTACCAATTTGTTGAAGTGGAATGTTACATGGAGGTTCCACAAAGCCTTCTCGCCACCCAAATTTTAGCTAAATCCTCCTTTACAAAACTGTAATCCTTTGGGTACACAAAGATGAATGAGAAACATCTCTTTAAATGGAAGGGTAAATAAATGTAGCTCAACCGAAGAGCCGGGCATAATTTCAGTGTCCTCTTGTTTATGCTCCCCGCTTGATTGTTAAGAATCGTATTCCAATGTGTTGGGTCAAGGCTTATTCCTAGCAGCCGCCCAAGGGTTTTTGCAGCTAAAGGAGAGCCTCTCAACTTTGGGAGTATTTGCTTACCAATCCTTTCTAACTCAGGATTATTGTTGGAGCTATCAGATCCAAACACACATAGTTTGAAGAAATTCTTAAAGACATTATCCTTAAGCCCCTCTAAATGAAAGGTATCCATCGTCCGCACTATATTAGCAACCTTTTTCGGACCTTGTTGTGACAAGCATCATGCTTCCCTCAAGTACATCTTTCAAAGGTGCACAAAACGTCTTCCGAGCTCCCCATTTTCAGCCCACATGTCATCAAGGACAACTAAAAATCTTTTCTTATTGATGCTATCACGTAAGATCAACCTGAAGAGAGTCCAAATTATCCTTCATCGTTGCTTTTCCCTTAAAATTGTTCTAAGGCCTCTTTAGTTAACCTCTCTACATCAAAGTCATCACGAGACACAAATCCAAACTATCACATCAAAGTGTTTTTACGTACTTGTGGATGGCTGCAGATACTTTGGGCCAAAGTAGTTTTTCCAACACCTCCAATTCCAAATATGGGTAAAACTGGGACTTGTTATAGTTGCTTCATTATTGTCAAAGATAGCACAAACTTGGTTGCCTTGCTGATGAAGGGATTGCACTTCTTTTCCTATTGGGTCTGGAAGGACCCCTTCTGTTATTTGCAGGTATACCAAGCAGCCTAATCAGCTCCATTATTTCATCATTACGACCAAATATCTTTGCCTCAGTGGGAAAACGAGTGGTCTTGGGTCTGACTGATCCGTCAAAGCGTGGAGTTACTTGATGTAAGCCCATTCTCTCTAACAGCCCAAATAGGTTATCTAGCCTCTCCTTGATGAAAGTCAGTTTTTTTGAAGTTACCATGAATGACATCGTGAAACAATTTGTTGCCCGCTTCCACCGAGGTAGCACTGCCCTCAATTTTCACCTTCTTTCGTAGCATCGAAATCTTTCGAGAAGGTCCTCGCATCATACACAGCAGCCCTCAGCTTTGGGAGGAGCTCGACACAGGGTCCTCATGGCTCCTCCACTCTACTCGATCAATAAAGTTGTACATTGCAGGCAAAGTGTCTTGAAGGCATTGAAGAGAATTTTGCAACTTCAATACATCTTCTTTAAGTTCTTGAGTTTCTGTTTCATGCGATTGGGATCCCAGAGATCTAAACCGTTGGAAAAAAGTGTCACACTCATTAAAGCCAGTAATGGCCTCGATGACCACTTTTATGTAGCTTATTATGTTCATACTGACTTCACCCTGAAGATTCTGTCGTCGTCTGTGCTGCACAAAGTAGATTTACTGAACATTAGAAAGGTAGTATATCTTGTGATCATTTTTTTTTTTTTTTGAAAGTCACAGGGGAGAGTTAATCCCCCTAAATTTTGTGATCACATATTAAAGCTAGTTAAATGTGTAGTTATGAAAAGCCAGTTGATGCAGCAAATATTTTCTTCACATATTCTTTCCTAGAAACAGAGCAACCATCGTTGAATCTTAGTTCAACTTTTGATACTTCCTCAACGAGTTAGTATGGGATGATTAACGAGAATAAATAAGTACCTGCCACTGCAATGGTTACAGTAGAGATATTACTTCACAAGATGTTCATATAGTTTAATGGGAAACATTTGAACAACTAACTCTAAAGGAACCAAAAAATTCATGGATGCAAAATCGTGTGCACATTCCATAGCAGAGATGATAGTTTATATCGCGGCACGATCTAATGACTACGGAGTACAGACAAGGAAGTCATTTGTTTTGTTCATAAAAGGAAAAGAAATGGATTGCTAGCAGATGTGAAAGAAAAAAAAAAGGATTGCTAGCAAATGGATTCACCTGTCATCAGTTTACAAGATGGATTGCAAGGCGGATCTGCAGAGCAGTTTGGCTGCCTCAATTATACTTGAATGTAATCTTCAGAATGAGAAACAGCTATCTGACAATGTATGGAAGCAACGAGGCATCTGCTCTTCATAAATATACAAGGAGAAGTAGACCAGAAGACAAAAGACCGACAGCCCTCTCGAGGCTACCACGCCCTATGTGATTGTGAATGTCGCCGGCGAGACTACCAATGTGGGCTCAGGCATCTTCTGGTGCTGGGGATATGCATGTATATAAAGTGCAACTTGACAGTCCAGTTGGCACATATATAAATCACTGACAGTTGACACAGCACATCAACGTTTTCGTGGAAACTTCGACTTCGGGGCTCGTTGTCCTGTTTCTAAAATAAAACAACGGAACTAAAGAAACGTGAAATTGGGACATGATAACGGGAACTTAGAAGTAGTAATGCCCGTTTGAATTGCGTGGATCGAAACTGATTGAAACTAATTCAAGCAAAATTTTCATTCCAGCAATTGCTTTCGAGAGGAATTAAAATTTCTACAATTTGATTGAATCTAACATTTTTGTTTGTATACAGATATATTTATTTCCCAGTAATCAAATTAAACACACCACTTGGAGCTACTAGGTTGCAACAGCGCGGCTTACTTACCTCACATCACATGCCGCCGAAGCCGAAGATGGAGACGCCAGGCCGCACTGCAAGAGCAAGAGGAGCCTCGGCGAAGTCGTCGCTGCATCCTCGACCTGCAATCCAATGCAATGCCGCCCAAAGCTGGAGGTGAAGGCGGGCACAGCGGCATCGACCGAATCAGTGCCGCCGTCCACCCATGTCTTGTTGGATTACCTTTTTTATCACCGGATATAATCAGTACATCCCCCAACCTTCATGTCTTTTGCCATTCCAATCATGTGTACATTCCAATTTCCAAAGCAGAGATGATCGTTTATATTGGGGCATGATCTAGTGACTATGGAGTACCTGTCATTTCTTTTGTTCAAAAAAGAAAAAAAAAATGGATTGCTAGAGAATGGATTCACCTGTCTTCAGTTTACAGGATTGATTGCAAGGCGGATCTGTGGAGCAGTTTGTCTGCCTCAATTATACTTGAATGTATGTAATTTTCAGGATGAGAAACAGCTATCTGACAATGTAAGGAAGCAACGAGGCATCTGCTCTTGACAAATATACAAGGAGAAAGTAGACCAGAAGACAAAAGGCCAACGGCCCTCTCGAGGCTACCACGCCCTATGTGATTGTGAATGTCGCCGGCGACACTACCAATGTGGGCTCAGGCATCTTTTGGTGCTGGGGATATGTACATAAACTGCAACTTGACAATCCAGTTGGCACATATATAAATCCTGACAGCACCTCAACGTTTTCTTGGAAACTTCGACTTCGAGGCTAATTGTCCTGTTTCTAAAATAAAACAACGGAACTAAAGAAACCTGAAATTGGGACATGATAACGGGAACTTAGAAGTAGTAGTGCCCGTTTGAATCACCTGGATTGCGTTAAAGAGGAATTAAGTTGTCTAGAATTGATTGAATCTAACATTCTTGTTTGTATACAGATATAATTCTTTTCCAGTAATCAAATCACATACATCACTTGGAGCTACTAGGTTGCAGCAACGCGGCTTACCTCACATCACATGCCGTTGGCGCGAAGATGGAGACGTCAGGCCGCAGTGTAAGAGCAAGAGGAGCCTCGGGCGAAGTCGCCGCTGCATCCGCATGCGAGGAAAGCGGAAACGGAGGTGGAGACTCATAACTGTTTATGGGTCTCCATATGAGGAGGGTAAAGAGGATTTTCTTAAAGAGTTGGATGATCTCCTAGCTAACTGGGAAGGTCCAACTGTCTTAGGTGGTGACTATAATATCATTCTGAATTCAGCAGAGAAAAATAAGGGGCAAATCAATCAAAAATGGGCTGATGCTCTGCAAGAGGTAATTAGCAAATGGGGCTTGATAGAGTTAAAGAGTTCTAATAGAGCCTATACTTGGACTAATAATCAAGATGAGCCAATTATGGCTGCTCTTGATAAAATATTTTGCACTATTAACTTTGATCAAAAGTATCCTCTGGCTTCAGTTTCTACCAAGGCCAGAGGAGTAAGTGACCACGTTCCTTTAATTTTGAATCTAGGAGAAAGGATTCCTAAGAAACCTAGTCTCTATAGATTTGAGAAATGGTGGTTAGAACAACCTGAATTCAGGGGAGCTAATTAAGAATATCTGGTCAACTCCTTGTGCATTTATAGAGCCTATGGATATTTGGCAGTTTAAGACAAGGTTGATTAGGAAGAAAACTAAGGGTTGGGCCTTGAACATCAATGCTAACATTAGGAGAGAAAAGGAGGAGCTCCTTAAGGAGTTTGACAGATTGGATATTATCCAAGAACATAAGGTGCTTTGGACCATGAAGAGAAGAAAAAGATGAAAGAAATTACTACACAACTAGAGGCAATCTGGAAGTTGGAGGAAATTAGAGCTAGACAAAGGTCCAGAGATAGAAACATCTTTGAGGGTGATAGAAACACTGCCTACTTTTCAAAAAGTGGCCAATCAAAGACATAGAAAAAGAAGATTGAGGGCTTAGATACTTTGGGAGTGGTTGGATAGAGGATAATGAAGAAATGTCAGAACATGCGGTTGATTTTTACAAATCACTGTTTGGTCATGAAGAGGGGACTAGTATCTCTTTAGAAGAGGATTTCGGGATGACGAGGAAAAAATAACAGATCTAGAAAATGAAATCTTACAAGCTGACTTTTTTCGAAAAAAAGAGGTTAAAGAAGCAAGTGTTTGGATCTTATTCGATGGAGCCCCGTCCCCCCGATGGCCTTCCTTTCCTTTTCTATCGGTTTTGGGACATTATTAAAGGAGATCCGCTCAATCTTGTTAATAGCTTTGAAAAAGGGATCTCTGAATTTAGAAAGGATTAATTATGGTATGATTACCCTCATCCCAAAGGAACTCCGAGGCAAGAACTTTGAAAAAGTTCAGACCTATAAGCCTGCTGAATTGTAGTTTCAAAATTTTTGGAAAAATGTTAAACAATAGGTTGGTGGGGATTGCCAATAGACTTATTGCTCCTAACCAGACAGCCTTTATTAGAGGAAGGTATATCTTAGAAAGTGTAGTGGCGGCTCATGAATTAATTCATGAAGTGCATAGACAAAAAGAGAAGGGAGTCATGCTGAAACTAGACTATGAAAAAGCTTATGATCGAGTAAGTTGGCTTTTCCTTGAGGAAATGCTAAGATCTAGGGGTTTTGGTGAGAAATGGATTGTATGGATTAGACAAGTAGTTAGAGGTGGCTCTTTATGCATTAGGTTAAATGATGAAAATAGCAAATACTTCAAGCCTGGCAAGGGTTTAAGACAGGGGGACCCCCTGTCTCCTCTGCTTTTCAATTTGGTGGCAGATGTGTTCACTAGAATGCTTATGAAAGCAGCTAGGGTAGATCTGATTAAGGGTTTATTACCCCAAGTTAGACAGGGGGGTATCATCAGCTTACAATATGCTGATGATACTCTTTTGTTCCTTGAAAATGATATTCAAAAGGCTAGCACTTTTAAGTGGCTACTTGGTTTGTTTTGAGAAAATGTCCGGTATGAAAATAAATTATGATAAAAGTGACCTTGTCAATAGGATTGGATGATGAGGAGATAAATGATTATGCAAGTTTGTTCTGTAAAAAAGTGAGTTCCCAATTAAGTACCTTGGGGTACCTCTGCATTTTGCTAAACTTAGGAAACAAGATCTACAACCTATTGTTGACAAAATTATTAAGAGATCTGCTGGTTGGAGGGGTCGGCTGCTCTCTTATGCAAAGCAAGATCGACCCTGTTGAAAGCTTGTTTAGCAAGCATTCCAATTTACCCGCTATCGTAATAAAATTTCCTAGGTGGGCCATTGATTTAATTAATTCTCATATGGGGCATTTCTTATGGAATAATACTGCTGAGCATCACAGATATCACCTTGCAAATTGGCAGGTGGTATCAAAAAAGTAAGGAAGAGGGTGGTTTGGGCATCCCCGATCTAAGAAGTTTGAATATCTCGCTGTTGGGTGCTTGGATTTTTAGGTACCACTTAAATAATGAGGGTATCCGGAAAGATATAATAGATTTCAAGTACAAAACTGAGAAACCAAACCTTCTGTGTTGTCCGAGTTGGGAGCTTCCCCTTTCGAAAGGTATTCTCCGGGCTATGAAAGTCTGCACTAGTGGGGATTAGATGGGTTGTTGGAAATGGTAGAAAAGTAAGGTTTTGGGAAGATGTTTGGCTGGGGGAATATTAGTTTAGCTACCATTTTTTGGCCTCTGTATATTATTAATGAACAGCAGGGTAAGACCATCTCTGAAGTGTGGGATGGCATAAATTTGATGTTGACATTTAGAAGAACAGTTTCTCCTAGGGATATGAATCTCTGGGATGAACTGGTGAATACAATTGAATCTGTTCAGTTGACTGAGGAGGATGATCAAATTTTATGGAGTTATTCATTCAATGGAAGATACTCATTGCATTCACTGTATGCTGTGATCAACAATAGGGGTGTGGTGCCTATGTTTGTGAGTGCTGTTTGGAAGCTAAATATACCCCCTAGGGTCCAATTTTTTTTCTTTGGTTATTGGCAAATAATCGCCTGCTAACAAGAGATAATTTGGCAAAAAGAAGGCCTGTGGTGGATCCTTCCCGTTTTTTCTGTTCAGAAACTGAAACTATAATGCATTTGTTCTTTCAAGGCTTTGTGGCTACTTATGTTTGGAATATAGTTAATGATATTACTGGTCTGAATGTGGGAGCAGATTTTGAATCTGTCGGTCGTCTGTGGGTGAATCACAAGAGGAATATTGTTAATAATGCCATTGTTTCTGCTGTTTTATGGTCACTGTGGAAATTAAGGAATGCAATGTGTTTTCAGGGAAAAGTTTGGATGGGGATGAAAGGAGTACTTCTGCGTATTGCCAAGATGCTTACAAGCTGGGAGCCGCTGTTCAAGGAAGAAAACAAAAAGGGAGCTCCAGGAGTTCGTTCGCCAACTGGAAGTAAGAGCAAGCTGTCAGCAACAAGTTATGTGGACACCGGGGTGGATGGACTCGTCATCAGGGTCGGCACAATTGGCTGCTCAGCCTTTGGTTTTAACTAGGCCCGATCTTGCTTATCTTAGTCATGGTGTTGGATTGTGCTGAACCTGCTAAGTCTTGAGACATTTGAATGTTTTAGGGTTTGTGGCGGGCGCGCCTGTACGCCAGAACTGTAAAACGTTGTTTCTGCTTTTGGTAATGCAAAAGCGGGGGAAACCCTTTATCTAAAAAAAAAAAAAAAAAAAAAAGCGAAACGGAGAATAATCCCTCGACCTGCAATCCAATGCAATGCGCCCAAAGCTGGAGGTGAAGGCGGGCACAGCGGCATCGACGGAATCAGTGCCGCCATCGACGCATGACGCCGACGAAGTCCGCCGCTAGCACGGCCTCTCGCGCCGCCTCTGAAAGTACCCGTGCCCGTCGCAGCTTGCGCAGCCCCCGTCCTCCACAGCCGCCCCGCCAGGGCGCCACCGTGGACGCCTGCTCCCTCCCTCCCGCGAGTCAGGCAGGCGGACGGCGGCGCCAGGAGCAAGACAGCTCAGCGTGGGTTTCCATCTTTTGGCCCACGAATTTGTGGTGGGCTGCCATTTCATAGCCCACACAAAGCGAGAAAGCCCTTTGAAATAAATTCCCAGCCCATCTCAGGGGATCCAAACAGGCGAAATATAATAAATTTATTTATAAGAAGAAAATAGGAACAAAGTTTATGAGGGTACATTTTGAACTTGAAATAAAAACTGTATCATGAAAGGAAAAAATAATCAAAATATTAAAATTAATGAATAATATTATTATCCATAAACAGGAAAAGGCAAGGGGACAACGTTCATAAACCAAAAGCCTGCTTTGAATGTGATGCGTAGACTTCCCTCAAAAATATCAAAACCCAAGACAAATATACATACTTGGCACAAAGTTTTGACCGCACATATATT
Source organism: Hyparrhenia diplandra (assembly GCA_015847255.1). Lineage (NCBI taxonomy): Eukaryota > Viridiplantae > Streptophyta > Magnoliopsida > Poales > Poaceae > Hyparrhenia > Hyparrhenia diplandra. Next base: position 342,954 of record JADLZK010011066.1, read on the forward strand.
TTACAAAGTTGATACCAATTGTGAGAATGTGTCTGTGGGGGCTAAAAGCTTATTCAGTTATTCGTCTGAAAATGCCGTATGGCGTCGTCAGTAACAAATACTCTAGTTGGCACAAATGGCGAGAGCAGGTGTCAGAGCGACCATTGATCTGATTCAAGAGAACCGCGCCTATGGTGTGTGGGAGATGAATGATGATTGAGCGAAGCCAACGTTTTCACCGAGCCGCCGGTACGTTCAGGTCTACTTGCAACTACTTTGCCGACATTCGACGGCGTGCATCCTGGATTCCTGGGTCTGCGGCGTCTTCAACATTTCTGCCACGTCTTCAGGAACGGCCCTCAACTATATATGCAGCAATGACATTGGAGGCAGCGCAACCCAGTTAGTAGTAAATGAAAAAAATGATATCCTCCACACCCCTCTAACTATGCTCTGAAGAACACAGATTTTGCTTGCATATGAGAGGCTACTGACAGTCTGAATGATCGATCCATTATCGGTTAGTGTTCAATGAAAAAGCACCTTTTGCTTGCAACTTTGCAACAATCATCAGTAGGATCAGAACAAAATGAAGCGTACTCGTCAGCGCTAGCGCTGTGCCCCTGTATCCTTTAGCACTTTGCAGGTACACCGACGCCATTGCCATCTAATAGGAGTAGTTTCTCTGGCATACGGATAATATTGCGCTGCCTTAACAGTGAGCGATACACGTAGGAGTACGTATCGACCGCACAAATTGGTCTTCCACACACAAACTGATAGCTCACCAGGCACCGGGGACTTCCAGACATTGTGCATACTGAGTTCACACTTCTATTCAAGAACCCGACAGAAAAAAAGGAAGACTTCTGGTGTCACGAAACTGAGCAATGTTTTCTCCTTTATTCAGTCGATAAATATATAGGGAAAACAGACAAAGGTGGTTTTCATCTGCACCATGCATGATCCGCCATGAATGTATACGTGTGCCATCCCACACGGACAAGGCATACATGCATGGCGCGAGAGGGAGAGACTCAGCCACGCGCCAACTCTGCCGTTGTGCGCCATCCCGCACATCTTCAAGTTGGCGCCACACAACTCCGACTCAGGACACAGCTCACATGGCCACCTACTGACATAGTACATGCCACCGTCGACAACACAGAGAGAGTGGCCAACACTACATACTGGAAGAACGGAAAAAAGAAGGGAAAATGTCCTTAATATAGCTAAGGAAACAACAAAAAGACGTACATACAGTACGTGATCTCAAGGGGTAGCTCCATTGCTTTGCCTGCCCAGCGCCTGTCCCCGGTCAGAAGCAGCAAAACCGTCAGTTCACCTATCATCAAGTAGAGAACTTTTGTCAGCAAAAGGACTACTCTCCAAAACTGAAAATATAAGTGGAACTGCAAGTAGTAATCATAGTGCTGAGCATTCAGAGTTACTGGAGAGTGGAGATAGAAAAGAGACATTCAAAAAATAACTAACAGGATTAGGATCACATAACTGGCTAGTAAGATATAATATAATCTAACACACAATAACAGGATACATACACATAGAGAGGTTTAATTTGTAAGTGTCCTAAGACTACAATTTGGTTCGTAGTATATACCACAAGAAATGTCATACCTACTCGCATCAATAGCCTCTCCGCAAGTCCTGTTGTACTTCCTTCAACTTTGGGCAGGCACCAATGTGCACTTTTTTGGTATGTATGCAATAGCTTCCGGTCCACCATATGATACAAGATCTCCAAAACTGCAAATATTTAATTCCTGGAGTTAAATAAAGGACGAGTTCCAAAATTGGTGCACAGCAATGGCAGGACGGCAAACGACGAACAGGATAGCGGTACTAGCTGGGAGTAGTTAGTTTTTTTTTTTTTTTTTAACTCATAGGCGGTCTGCGTTATGAGTTTCCTTTTGCGCTTCTCACGCCTGTATGAAACTCTATTCCTTCTTATCAATATATTGCCGGAAAACCGGTTCTTTCAAAAAAAAAAAAAAAAAAATAATTCCTGGAGTGATTGGAGACAACTCCTCCACAGGTCGCCCTGGAATGTACTCTATGTGTTTACAGTGAAACATCTTCAGTATTTCGAGGGATGTAAGGTTCTCCAAGCACCGCACTGAAAAATAACCACAGTCATATAAGTGGAGCTTTTGGAGAGACGATGGTAACACTATCCCATTTTCCCATTTGAGACGTGGACACTCCATAATGGACAAGCTTTTCATCAGAATAGGCCAAACCCCATTAAGAGTATCTAGTTACGGGCAGTCTTCAATGGTTAGGTCGTTGAGTCGGGGAGCTTTTTCTCCATTGATTTGTCAATGATGCGGATGGTAGGATGATAAATGAAAAGTGGTCGGGGAAGAGCAATCAATATCATCTCCGAGATTCCTAGAATCTTGCAAAGAAAGTTTCTTTAGGGATGGGGCGGCCAGATGTTGTGAGTTGATCTTTGGACAATTGCACACCTCCAGTTCTTCTAGGGAAGGCAAACCCCCAAACCTTTCTACTGGTACGAATACCAAACTTGTGCAATCTTTAATCAACATTTTCTTGATGGCGGGCATATAAGCCGGGTCAAGAAACTGCATTCGTGCTTGATAACCTCGGGCGGTTTACAATTGTTATCTTTGTTAATGATGAGAAAATGGTAGAATCATCGTAACCGCAGAAACCCGCCCCCATTAAGAGTATCTAGTTCGGGCAGCCTTCAATGGTTAGGTCGATGTGAGCCGCGGGAGCTTTTCTCTATTGACTGTCAATGATGCTAGATGGTAGGTCGATAAATGAAAAGTGGTCGGGGAAGAGCAATCAATATCATCTCCAAGATTCCGAGTAATCTTGCAAAGAAAGTTTCTTTAGGGGACGGGCCAACAGATATTGTGATTTGATCTTTGGACAATTGCACACCTCCAATTCTTCTAGGGAAGGCAAACCCCCAAACCTTTCTACGGGTACGGATACCAAAGTTGTGCAATCTTTAATCAGCATTTTCTTGATGGCAGGCATATAAGTTGGCTGAAGAAACTATTCAAGGCTTGATATCCCCGGGCAGTTTATAATTCTTATCTCTGTTAATGATGTGAAAATGGTCTCAGAACCCAAATTTGATATTGGGGGAGGGTGTAACACTTCGTGCACTTGAGGTCCGGTGAAAGTTTTCTCTCTTTAGACCAATCCAGTCGACTAGAGATCTCTATAAGTTCAATTTTCTTCGCCCGATCCTTCTTTATTTCGTAGAGGTTACTCATATACAAATCTCCGGTGATCATTAGGAACCCGGGATCAATCTTAACAGCTTGTGATTCAAACTTTTGTAGATTGATCGATTACTAAAGCCTTTAGGTATTACTTTGATACTCCATTTAGATTTGCACTTAATACCCGCAGATTATAGAGGTGTGTAATGTTGCAGGAAGGCTATCAAAAAAGGCAAGAGTCGAGATTTTAAGGTACCGAAGACTCTTCATGTTGCTAATACTATCGGCAACCCAAACCTAGAGATAGAGGCACCATGATGCGTGTGCATGAAAGTTCACTACACCATTTCTTCATCACAAAGTATCACCACCTTGACCCTTCAAAGACATGTCACAAAGTAGGGTGCGCAACTTTGTTTGCTTGCATAGACTCTAAAGTCGAACACTTAAAATCTCTCGCTTTTGAGCACCGATAGATGACGGACGTTCCTAGGAATCCTTTCAAGATCCTTTTTCTCTTTTATAATGAAGCAAATATCCTTTGAAACCAGTTGTGCCATGTCATGTATCAAATCATGCATTACATATTTCCCACGAACTTTTACGGAAAAATGACAAATGTGCAAGTTCTTCAAAGTACTTGCATCCAATTTGTTGAAGGGATGTCATGTTCAGCTTCCACAAATCCTTCCGCCACCCAAATTTGGCTAAATCTTCCTTTACAAAATTGTAATCTTTCGGTACACAAAGACAGAATGAGAAGCATCTCTTTAAATGCAATGGTAAATAAATGTAGCTCAACCGAAGAGCGGCATAATTTCAAGTGTCCTCTTGTTTATGCACCCACGGTGATTATTTAGAATCATATTCCAAAGTGTGCTAGGTCAAAAGCTCATTCCTAGCGGCCGCCCAAGAGTTTTTGCAAAGCTAAAGGAGAGCCTTTCAACTTTGGGATTATCAGCTCACCAATGATTTCCAACTCGGACTATTGTTGGAGCTTCGATCCAAACACACATAGTTTGAAGAAATTTCGAAAGACATTATCCTTAAGGCCCTCTAAATGAAAGGGATCCATCGTCCGCACTATATTAGCAACCTTTTCAGACCTTGTTGTGACAAGCATCATGCTTCCCTCAAGTACATCTTTAAAAGGTGCACAAAACCTCTTCAGAGCTCCCCATTTTTGGCCCACATGTCATCAAGGACAACTAAAAATCTTCTCTTATTGATGCTATCCGTAAGATCAATCAAGAGAGTCCAAATTATCCTTCATCGCCGCTTTCCCGTAAAATTGTTCTAAGGCCTCTTTACTTAGCCTCTCGACATCAAAGTCATCCGAGACACAAATCCAAACTATCACATCAAAGTGTTTTTGTATTTGTGGATGGCTGCAGATATTTTGGGCCAAAGTCGTTTTTTCCAACACCTCCAATTCCAAATATGGGTAAAACTGGGACACTTGTTATAGTTGCTTCATTATTGTCAAAGGTAGCACAAACTTGGTTGCCTGCCGATGAAGGGATTGCATTTCTTTTTCCTTTTGAAATTTGGAAGGACCCCTACATTTATTTGCAGATACACCAAGCAGCCTAATCAGCTCCATTATTTCATCATTACGACCAAATATCTTTGCCTCGTGGGAAAACGAGTGGTCTTGGTCCGACCGCCTCTGTCAAAGCATGGAGTTACCCGATGTAAGCCCATTCTCTCTAACAAAGACAAATAGGTTATCTAGCCTCTCCTTGATGGGAGTCAATTTTTGAAGTTACCATGAATGACATCGCAAAACAATTTGTTGCTCGGTTCCACCGAGGTCACATCGCCCTCAATTTTCACCTTCGCTTGTAGCATCGGAAGTCTTCCGGAAGGTCCTCTGCGTCATACACAAAGAGCCCCTCGCCGGGAGGAGCTCCGCCACGTGGCCCTCATGGCTCCTCCACTCTACTCGATCAATAAAGTTGTACATTGCGGGGTAGAGTATCCCGAAGGCATTGGAGAACTTTCCAACTTCAGTACATCATCTTCTTTAAGTTCTTGACTTCCTGTTCCATTCGAACGGGATCAGAGAGATCTAATCCGTTGGAAAAAAAAGTGTCACACTCATTAAAGCCAGTAATGGCCTCAATAACCAGTTTTATGTAGCTTATTATGCTCATACTGACTTCACCCTGAAGATTCTATCGTCCTCTATGCTGCACCTAATAGTAGATTTACTGAACATTAGAATGGTAGTGTATCTTGTGGTCACATATCAATGCTAATTAAATGTGTAGTTATAATTTATGAAAAGCCTGTTGATGCAACAAGTATTTTCTTCACATATTCTTTCCTAGAAACAGGGCAACCATTGTTGAATCATAATTCAAATTTGATACTTCCTCAATGAGTTAGAATGGAATAATTGATGAGAATAAATTAGAACCTGTCACTGCAATGGTTACAACAGAGAAATTACTTTGCAAGATGTTCATATAGTTTAATGGGAAACAGTGGAACAACCGCAAAGGAACAAAGACAATAATTGGTGCGAAAATGCAGCTTATGCTTTACAAATATATGTATTTTTTTAATGTCAAGATAGAGTAATGTTCAAAGTGAAACATGCCAGTGGATCATGCATAATAATACACAGGGTACTTGGTGATGTCTTGTTGGATTACCTTGTTATTGCTGGATATAATCAGTTTCTGCTGTCCTTCCTATCTTTCGCCATCATCAATCATGTGCACATTCCAAAACAGACAGAGATGATCTTTTTATATGGGGAGGCCAGATCTGGTGACAAATAACCATTTATCTGTCATTTCGTTTGTTAAAATAAAAAGTCAGACAGCTTGCAACTGCAAATTTAAAGGCCGAACTGAGAGTCATCAGCTTACTGCTTACATGATGGATTCCAAGGTGGATCTTGGGAGCAGATTAGCTGGCCTTGATTGCACAGTACTTGACAACTAGCTATATATCTGACGATATTTGGTTCCGGCCTTGCTTCCAGGGATGGCTGGGGACGGAACAGGAGTGGGCTGGGAGATCCCGTTCCCAGATCTTGCCCACAGCCTCCACCTCTCGGGCTCGCCCGCTTGGACGCCGTCACTCACTAGTGTGTTGTGCAGGTCGCAGGGAGAGAGGGCATGTTACTTGTTAAACTTGGAGGGAGTGAGAGAGTGAAGGAGTGGAATGACGAAGGGTGTTTAATGAGAGCAGCTTACATGGTGAATTGCAAAGCGGATCTGCAGATCAGATTGGTTGGTCTCGATTATGCTTGAAGTAATCTTCAGGCTGAGAAACAGCTATTGACGATGTAAGCAAGCAACCAAGCAACGATGCAACTGCCCTCTTCACAAATACGAGGAAGTAGATCAGAAGACAGAAGGAGGCTTACTGGCTAGACCAACTGGCAGGAGACTAGATGATGACATGGATCTCTTCTCAGAGCAGTGTTGCTGGGGTTAAACTCTTGCCCTGCACAAGGGAGGGGAACTGACTTGGCAAGTTCCAACTTTGGTATACTTCGGTGATATGTGTATGAACTGCAACTTGCCAATCCAGTTGGTCCATATTGCCATACATAATAAACAACTAAAAGCACCTTAGTCGAAGCTTCGTGGACAGTAAGCTTTGTTCCTTAGAGTAAAGTTCGGTAGCAAAGTAGTTTCTTTTTAGAAAGAAAGGATGGTAGAGAGCCAGAGGCAGAGAGTAAATTTGGCTAAAGTCGTTTTTTTTTAGAAAAGGGATGCCAGAGACCCGTGTTGATCTATCTTTCTGACTATTATGTCTAATTTACTAATCCAATTGCCATAAAGAGGAAGGCTTTTTTATGATGTTTTTCATGACCGAAACCAACTATGGATTCATATAAAAAACCAACTATGGACTTTTTTTTTTTTTTTTCTTAAAAAACCTTGTTGGTTAAGGGTATACTGGTCAGTGTTTCTTACACCACCATCCAAATGGTGCTTTCAAAAAATGTTTCTGTCATCCGCCTAAGTTTCCACAAATCCAACACAAATACACATACCGGGGTACATGGAACTTTTTACTACTTTTAACCCTTAGATAAAAAAAAATATTTTAGTAACAACTTGGACAAAAAAGGTATTGATGGTCTAACTATTTTGGGCACGTCATTGCTACTGGTATGCCAGTGCCACTGTGGTGTGGGTGGGTGGCTTGGTCCGCATGGTGACATTGTTATTGACCGTTCCAGCCAGCCGGTTAGACCATCGAAACCCAAAGCAAGGTTTTGGGATTCGGTTTACAAAATATTTCGGTGACCACCGAATTTGACGAATTTCGGAAATTCGGAAAATTTCATCCAGGTTTTCAATTAAGTTGACTGGTCAAAAATTCATATTTTGACCGAATTTTTGACTGAATTTTGACAAATTCTGTCCGAATTTTTTCATAAAATATGTAACAGCACATAAATCAACTAAAAATGCTTAAAACAAGTACCATGATCTAGATGAGGCTTTCAAGGCTACAACAATCACAGATTCAGTTTCACAATAGCCTAGAATCAACATTTAGACAACAATCTTAAGGAGTTTGCTCATAGAACTCCATAAATAGTTCAGAGTAGACTTTAGAGTCCACACAAAGGCCACATAGTCTAGTTCATCACTTAAACAGTCCAATGGAGTAAAATTTAGATTACAGTCCAGCCAGCCATACATACACTAGTACCCTAATAGAATTAAGTCGCTCACAAGTAAGCGCATAAAAGAATATGTCAGCGTCAATGTTAATTGCCACTGCACCTTTGTGTTTCATGGCAGTCATCCAACCAACACCATGTACACACCAAAAGTTTCTTCCAGCTTCCAAAACCACTGCTGGAGAACTGCTGCTAGACTGTACCTAAAAAGGATGCATGAAACAACATTAATAAGCTTTGTGTTTTATGGAAATACACATCAATCAAATATAGCAGCAACAATTATTATATATAGATAATAAATATAGGTACCAAAGCATATTACCTTGACAGAACTACAGAAGAGATGCTACTCTCTCTCATAGAGAGTAGAGAGGCTTTGAGTCCTCATCTTTTTTTTGCTGAAGTCTTCCAGATCTACGGCCACTAGGATTACCATCTTCCTCACCTAAAGCTTCTCTGTCTTCAACTCTTGCTGCAGTTACCACAGGCTCACCCTCACCATCAGAACTGTCATCATCAATGTCAATCGTGTCATCATCTTCAGCTAAGTCTTCCTCAAACCCATCCTCATTCTGTTCTTCATCACTCTCCCCAACTCAAACTCAATCTCATCCAGGTCCATCCTAGCCCTCTTTCCATTAGATGAATTGCCTAGCTGGCTTCGACACAGATCAGCCAAACTAGGGCCTACATCATTCATAGATCTATCTAACCAGTCCCATATTGATTCTTCTCATCAAAAATTGCAGCATCTAACATCATAGAACATGGATCAACTTCCTTGTCTTTCTGCTGGTATCCACTGTCCTCTCGGATACGCTCCTTCAAGTTATAATGCACATACACAAGTTTATGCAACTTGTCATAACCAAGCTTGTTCCTAATTTTTTGTATGCACTAGTGCAAAAGTGCTCCAATTTCTCTCACAACCACTAGATGACACACATTGGGAAACAATACGTAATGCATACTTTTGCAAAGTAGGAACTTCTCCTCCAAACTGGAACCACCAATCAGCTACCAAAATGAGAATGAAAGTCAGCCACAAGGAGAACACAGATTCAACAATCTAATAGACATGTAACTAAATAGTGAATTAGTATTTGACATGTAAGAGATTCAACAATTTATAGCATTAAGCTACCGCTGTAGCATACTGTCTGTCATTATAGTAAATTGAGAGAGGTGCAGCAGCAGCGCCAGCACCTTATTATTGAGAAAAAAAAAGGTCCAGCTACAGTCCAGCGCCATATTATTGAGAGAAAAAAAAAAGGTGCAGCCACATGAGACTTACATGGGGACATAGTCGATGCTCCAGCACGTGCTATGGGGCGATTGAACCTCCCAAGGCACTCTCGAAAGACTGATATTTCCTTGATTGCCTGAACAGCTTCATCAGATGTTTGTGCCATCTTCTCTATTGCATCTGTTAGTGCTAAAGAATATTCTGGTTTGCTGCAAAAGTTGTGCTTGTAATGGGTCTCAGGATCAAGAGCAGCAGCTACATAAAAAGGTGAGCAAGAGTCAGATTTTATGGAAATACTAGACATGTATTAATGAAATTGAGTAGTAGTATCAATACCTGCAACCATTAATGTGTTTTTCTCCATATTGTTAACCCTCGCTGTCACCTTACTCATAAACCGATCAAACTGTCTTGATCCAATGCCAAGCTGAACTTCCATTGCTTGTATGGCTGCCATCATTCTAGGTTTGAACCCAGAAAGTGTACATGACTTCTGTGTATCTGAATATCGCAGCACCAAGTAGAGTGGTTTTAGTGCATCCACTACCCACTTCAGTGCCGACCACCATGTAGAACTTGTGAGACAGATTCAATGTACTCATAGTGCTCCTCGGCCTTCCAATCACTCTCCTTCCAATCTTGTGAAACCATCCAAGCTCTAAGATTTTCTTTCCTATCAAGGAAACTCGAGGAACATAAATACAGATTCCAAAGCGAGTAGCATTTGGCCTTATCGTTCGCCACCAATCTTCTTCTTCATCTCATCATGTAGCCCGTTATGATTGTACAGAACCTGAGATAATCTTGGCACTTTTAACAACATTAGCAACCTTTCGGGAACTTGCCAATGTCCTTCAACATCGATTGATAGTGTGAGCTGCACATGGCTGCCTTTAAAAATATGCTTGTATTTGGGTTCCTCAATTAGCTTCTCACATGCTTTCTTGTAATTTGCCCCATTGTCGGTGACAATTTGAACTACCAATTCACAGCCAATATTGTCAACCACCTTTCTAATTTCCCGACGTATAAAAATCTGCATAGCAAAATATAGTAGAAATAAATTACATGTTACAAGCAGCAGCTAAGTAGTAGAAACTAACTGCAGCAGTAAACACATTTAGCAGTAAATTACATTTAGCCCATCTAACATTCTAACAGCCATCAATAGACACAAGTGCTTTTCAATATACAGTTACAAGCATGTTACTAACAGTAAGTAAATACATTCGGCTTAACATGGAATAAAACTTAAAAAGGAGAGATGGACAAAAATAAATAAGAATAACAACTTACTGGCACTTTGCTTGTGGCCAGATACATCAACTGACTTCACGAAGAACATGCGTGCATTACAATACACCATGAAGTTGATGATGGCCATGCCGGTAGGTCCCTGGCCCATGAATCACACATGATAGTCACACCATACCGCCGCCAACCTTGCTTGAATAGTTCAAGGGACTTTTCGCCTTCCTCAAAGTTTGCTTCCAAGAATTCCCGTCAATTCCATGAGATGTAGGGATCTCGTGGCCGTAGGCCCTAGCTGCTGAGTAAGCCTAATTGCACCGCTAAAGTACGGGCAATCAGCTTTCAGCCCAGCAATGTCATTCGCATGGAAAAAACTTTGCCCATGCCTGACCAAGCTTCTCTCTAGATCCCACTTGAAGTACAAAGTGTCAATTCTAGGCTGCACAGGTGCTTTGTTGCGTGCCATATCCTTGTCAAAGTAGGCTGTGACACTACTTTTACCAATAGAAACACGGACACCTTTGCCACTCCCACATCTCCTCTCTATTGCACGAGAAAGGTTCTTGTCTCCCAACTGCTGCCTAATATTCAAACGGACTTGGTCTTCTTCATCACTTGCAAGGTCAATCACTTCCCCGCCCTTGCACCCCTTGCATGATCTCTCTCCAACCCGAGCATACGTTCTTTTTTTCTCTCTTTTATTCTCCATTGATGTCTTCCCAATTCCCTCATCGCATCCCGCACATCTCTAGGCACATTGGTGCATGACTTCACTTCACCAACAATACAACCAAGATGGTCCCTAAACCTGGTTGCACCTCCACCTTTGTTTACAGTCCCACAATACCCACATTTGAAACCTTGGCCAGTAAGCTTTTGTGCCATGCATCCACACCTTGTTAATGTTTCCATCATTATGGCCTACAACATTTAGACCAATGCAAGTTACATTCAGTCATACAACATTTAATAAAAATAATAAGCCTAAAGAACAAAATTAAATCCAATCGGTATGCTAAATAGGTAGCAAAGTCACCCATCAGTTTTGGAAAAAAATAGAAAAAACAAAACCTGATAAAAAGTTAACTTCACGACTTCATCAAACCATCAGCCATCACTACGTAAAAGAATTACTTGACAAATTAACTCCCCAAGCAAGATATCAGCAATACAAAACATGGAAATTTAAGAGATAAATTATCTAACCAATGCAAGTTACTTTCAATCATACAACATTTAATAAAAAAAAGCCTAAAGAACAAAATTATATACAATCAGTATGATAAATAGGTAGCTAAATCACCCATCAGTTTTGGAAAAAATAGAAAAAACAGAACCTGATAAAAAATAAACTTCACCACTTCATCAAACCATCAGCCATCACTAAGTAAAAGAATTACTTGACAAATTAACTGGAGCATCAGTCATCATTTCATACTTGGCATAAAGAATTCTAGATAGAACAAATCAGAGGTACTCTGTTTTCACATATACCTTGGGAAGCTACTGTCGGTGGAGATGCAGCCCTTGCTGCCGGCGGAGATGCAGCCCTTGCTGCCGGCGGAGATCCAGCCCTTGCGTGGCCACTAGTTGCACCACCCATAGCCCTCATCTGGTTGACGGCGCTGCTACTGGTACCCGCCCCACGGCGGAGAAGGCTACTCTCCATGAGCAAGATCTGCACCCAAAAGTGTCGATCAAGAAAACACCAGATCATTGAGGTGCCATACAGCAGATATCGCACATCACGGACGAAAGAACATACACCAGAAATCGCACATCATGGATCGGGGAAAATACGTACCAGTAGGTCGAGGATTTGGTTGCAATGGAGGATTGGAGGCTGCTAGGGAGGAGAGGAGTGGAAGGGGAGACGATGGGGAGGAGTGGAGGTCGACTGGAGTGGAGGGAATCAGAGATCGCCGGCACTTCACGGTCGCTGGGCGCGCGCCCGCGCTAGCGAGCCGCCGCCGCCAGCCAGAGACGAAGTGGAGAGGAAATATGAAACCCTAGGGTTTCCAGAGCAGGGTTCGTGCTTTTATACCAACAGGAGGTATTTGCAGGCTTCTATGGATCTTGGGCCGGGCCAAAAATTCAAATTGGGCCGAATTAATTTGCCCGAGACAACAATTATTCGGGCCTGTCCGAATTTGACGAATTTCACCGAATTTCGGGAAATTCGGGCCGAATCCCAAATCCTTGACCCAAAGTTAAGTCATTCAGTTTATGTTTGATTCAGAGACAAAGTGGGGTGGACAGTCCTATTCTGTTTTCTGGAATGGGATGATCCATCTCTGTTTGCACTTTGGTTGCAAGAATATTAAATGTATAGTAATGATTTATGAAAAGCCAGTTGATGCAGCAAGTATTTTCTTCACATATTCTTTCCTAGAAACGGAGCAACCATCACTGAATAATAGTTCAAATTAGATACTTCCTCAATGAGTCAGTATGGGATAATTCATGAGAATAAACTAGAGACTGTCAAGTGAATGGTTACAACAGAGAAATTACTTCACAAGATGTACATATAGTTTAATGGAGAACAAAGACAGTGGGTGTGAAAATACAGCTTATGCTTTACTAATGTTTTTTTTTTATGTCTAGATAGATCAGAGTAATGTTCAAAGTGAAACATGTGAGTGGATCATGAATAATACACAGGGTACTTGGTGATGTCTTGTTGGATTACCTTGTTATTGCTGGATATAATCAGTTTCTGCTGTCCTTCCTATCTTTCACCATCATCAATCATGTGCACATTCTAAAACAGACAGAGACGATCTTTTATATTGGGAGGAGGCCAGATCTGGTGACAAATAACCATTTACCTGTCATTTGGTTGTTAAAATAAAAAGTCAGACAGCTTGCAAGAGCGAATTGAAAGGCCGAACTGAGAGTCATCAGCTTACTGCTTACATGATGGATTCCATTCCAAGGTGGATCTTGGGAGCAGATTAGCTTGCCTTGATTGCACAGTACTTGAATGAATCTTGACAAGTAGCTATCTGACGATATTTGGTTCAGTCCTTGGTTCCAGGGATGGCTGGGCTAAGCGATCTGAGATTTTGGCCCCAGCCCCCACCCTCCAATCCCAATCGAGCGGACGGGCTCGCCCCGCTTGAACGCCGTCACTCTCTGTAATCTGTTGTAGAAGGTCGCAGGGGAGAGAGGGCACGTTAACTGTTGCAGGTGGAAGTGAGAGAAGAGAGAGGGAAGGAGTGGCGTGTCACGGTGTTTAATTACCAAGGCGCGACGGCGGCGGAGACTGAGCAGATCAGCTGCCAGAAAGACGGTGGCGTCGGCGTCGGCGTTCTTTGTGGGCGTGCAGGTGCAGGCTTGGACCGTTGGATGAGACAACGGCGGCGACCGGCGGAGAGGTGTGGCGAGCGTCACATAGCTCGCGGTGACGAGGCGGTGGATTTCGCGGTGAAGCTCAGCGGCGTCTCGGCTCCGGCGACCTGCACGAGCGTCGGGGGCTGCTCGGCCGGCGAGGTGCCGTGCGGTGCAGTGCAGGGGCGGACGAGAGTGGTTGAGGAAAAGATTTTCAAATGAAAGAAGACCGGTCCGGAGGAGAGAAGGGAGAGAAGTTTTTGGTGCCAGTGGCGACGCACTTGCCTCGCAGTTTCCTAGCAGCAGCGCCGCGCCGCGCGTCCAACAGCAGCCCCTTACCCCTGCCTACCCCTGCCTGCGACTCGCCAAGTCACGAGCGCACACCGGGCAAAGGGGGATGAACTAATAAACTTCAACTTTGCCATATTTTAGTTTTTTTTTTTTTTTGAGAATTACACAAGACAACGTGACACTCATAACACGCACGCACACTCACCCCTATGAACACACGTGACGCAAACCCTACCCCTATGAAGACACCTCCGAAGGCCTGGGCAACCCGGCAGATTCGGAGATTCTCGAAGTCACCATAGGCGCCCGTCGTCGACGGAACGTCGCTACCACTTAATGCATAACGCCGGTAAATCCTTGGGAAAATCCCGGGGAAAGGTGCGAAGCACCGGGATTTGAACCCCGGTGGGTAGCGCCCCACCTGACCGCCCTACCATTGGACTACAAGCCAATTCGCTGCCATATTTTAGTTGGGATATGTATATAAACTGCAACTTGCCAATCCAACTGGCCCATATATAAAGCACCGAAAGCACCTCAGCATTTTCGTGGAACCTCTCCATGGCCGGTAGCTTGTGCTAGAGAGTTGACTAGAGAGGCAACATTTCTTTTTAGAAACAGGACAACATTTTCATGGACCCACAGGTAAGATTAAGGGTGCCAAAGTTTATATATAACACCACCATCCAAACATTTCTTTCTAAAATATGTATGTCATCCACCTAATCAACCTACCCCAAACATATATAACTGCCCACGCATGAAACTTTTTTTATTTTTAGCCCTCTATTAAACCATATTTTTAGTAATAACTGGAACAAAGAGGCATTTGCATTTCTAACTCATTTGGCTATGTTAGGGGGTCATTGTGCGATGTGCATGCCACGTAGGCGACTGGCCCCGGTCAATGGCCTGGTGAACTATTGACGCTTGAACATACTAGAGGATGAAGCTCTATATGTTGCTTAAACGACTAAATCCAGTTCGATTCGCTTACACAACCTGTTCTGAGTTGAAAGATGAAAGTAATTCATGCAAATAGATTCCAGCAATTGCTTTCAAGGAGAACTGAAGTGTCTGAATCTATCATTCTTGTTTGGATGTAGATATAATTATTTTCCAGTAAGCAAACTGCATTAATCACTTGGAGGACCTAGTTGCAGCAGCGCGGGGCTTACCCACACATGTCGCCGCGCGTGAAGATGAGCCGCCAGGCCGGCCGCAGTGCCAAGAGGATGAGATCCGGGGAGGCTCGGCGACGGCGAGTCCTCGCCGCAGGCGAAGGAAGCCAAGAAGGAGCGGAATCCTCGACCTGCAACCCCATAGCCGCACAATGCTGCAGAGTGAAGGCAGCCACAGCGTCATCGACCGGATCAGCGCCGCCGTCCACCCATGAACCCTCGTCGGCTCGGTCTCTCGCATCGTCTTGTGCAGCCAACCCAAGGTGTGCAGCCAGCCCTTTCTTCCACAGCCGCCTGGCCACCGTGGACGCCCGGCTCCATTCCCCCACCCTCGTGCGATACGGAGCAGCGACGAGAAATTGTCAACGTCGGCGGTCAGAGAGAGCGAATTGGTTTCTCAGTTTTGGGCCACCAATTTGGAAAAAAATTGGGTAGGGACCGTCCGTATACGTTCCGGTGCGGACGTCCACTCATGTGTCGACGCGTGGACTTCCCCTCGGCTGCCCCTCGGCTGCTTGCCTGGCTTGCAATTGTTCCGTATATAAGCGCGGCTAATTAGCTAAGCCGGCTAATGGTTAATTAGCTACGCGAGGCAGAGTTGAGGAAGCCGGAGGCTCGGGCTCGGAACTCCTCAAGGGCAGTCGCGGAACACCTCCAGGCGCAGCCCGTCGGCAACGGAGATGCCGCGGGGACGGCCGTGCTCGGACTTCGACGCCTCGTAGAGCCGCCGCACCTCCTCGTCCGCCCGCTCTAGCGGCGCCGCCGAGCGCAGGTCACGCGCTGCGGAGACTGTCGTCGTCGCGGCCAGTGCCAACGGAGGCGATGGCGTACGTGAGCACCACCTGGCCTGATCCACGCCTCAACAAAAGCTCGTGCTTGTCTCGGTTCTCAAACAGAGGGCTGTCACCATGTTAAGAACGTGTTGATTTTGATTCAGCATTTCAACCATCTGTCTGTCTGTCAAGATAGAACGACGACGATGATGCATGCTCGTTATGACACGGTCTCTGATTTCAAATGTCAGGAAAATCCACCTCAACATGTCCCTTCAGAAGTTCAGATATCCCATTTATCAAAGTTCTGTCAGCACAGGCATCACAGTTACAGGAGAGGAATAGTAGGTAAATTTAGGACCTTAATTCTAATTAAACTTCACACTGTTAACTGTACTCACAAAAGGAGTCTTGAAGTAGCAGTGCACATAATAAAAGGCTACTAGAAAGTAGCATCTTAATCAGTACACCAGAATTACATGTTTTCATCGAAATATAACATTCTAGCTGATGAGGACATTGCGGCATCTTGCTGAACTCCAAGTAAAAGAGCTGTAAAGCCTCCTTGCTTGTAATGTGCAGATATGGCAGAAGGTTGCTCAATCATAGAATTTGCAATGTCTTGCATTGTGGCAGAAGCATATCCATCAGCACTAGTACCACCACTGTCAGCGGCATCAAGGTCCTATGACATAGACATGAAATTGTCCATAACTATTTTGTGTAAGTAAATAAAAATAGGAAAAGGAATAATGAGCAAAATTGATGACTTACGATTGTTTGGTTTGGATTAGCACTTTCATCTCTATTTTCTGTAACATTATTTGCATCTCCTATAAAAAGGGATCAAGTTAAGAGAAAAATTGTATAGAAGTAGTAACGCTGGAGACAAAATCACCTAGAAAAAAATAGTTAGAAGCAGTACCTTTCTTCTTAGCACTTTTCTTCTTTTTCCCTGTATTTTTTCAAGTACGCGTTTGTGGTACGTTTTTTCTTTGGTCCTTTTACGACTTGAGGAATTTTAAACGATATGTTGCCTTTCAATGGGTCTGTTGCACAGTCAATCGAAACGGGGGGAACCTCATCAGATTTCTCTTTCATCTTGCTTAGAGAAACATCTGCTTCCAAATCTAATTTTTTCATGGCTTCCTCCAAATCGTGAAGAAGTTCTTTTGACGGTGAACACTTCAATGCTATAGATGTCGCCATTCGTGAGAGTCGTGCGGCCCATGTTTTGTTACTTTCGCACCCACTTTCTTGTTTGTTAACATAGAACCCTCTTTTTGCATATTTTGTCCATCATATAGATTTTTCATCCATTCGTTATCCTCAAGCTTATACTCAGACAATAACTCATTCCACTTCTAGATGAAAATAGCTTCAGATCTGTCTTCATAGACACATCTCTTAAAAGCTGGTAGAAACTTATCAGGATGCTTATGAATCACATGCCCCAAATGTTTAGCAGCATTTACATATATGTGAAACAAACAAAGACGATGGCTAGTATTTGGAAATACATAAGCAATTGCTCCCGCCATGGCTGCATCTTGATCGGTGAAAATGGTGCTTGGATGCTTGCCCGACATGGCTTGTAGGAAAGTTTCAAAAAGCAGGACGAATGTTTCAATAGTCTCATTAAATATCGGTGCAGCCCCAAAAATTATAGTTTGTTTGTGATGGTTGGTTCCAAGGATTGGAGCAAAAGGCATTTCAAACTTATTAGTTGAAATGTGGTGTCAAATGACACGGCGTCTCCAAAGCATGCATAATCCATGATAGATTGACCATCGCCCAAAAGAAATTAGCTATCCGACCATCTTCCTCATCTACTTCAATCGCATAAAAAAATGTAGGATCCTCTACTTGCTTATTCTTCAAGTATTCCAGCAATGTTTGCGCATCATTTGACTCTAAGTACTTCTTACGCTCGCGTCCAATAGCATTATTACAGTCCATCCTTGATAATGGCACTTTGTCGGCTCCTCCATAAAAACTCTTTCATGAACTCATATACCTGGGGTGGCTTCATCCCGGCTTCCCTAATCGACCAATTAGCACCCTATCGCATACGTAACACGTCGTTGGGACCTCGCTTGTGCGACTTATTTGGACTAGCAAGATAATGATTGTGATCATGTACAACTTTCTGCACGGTCCAAATTCCTCTTTGCTTACAATCGAACCGAACACGAGCATCACAACCTGTCCTTGTAGTATCTTTCCGAGAAGACGTGTTTCTTCGATGTCCTTCGCACGCAAACTATATATTTCGAGATATAGTTCTATCTTACGGTCGGAGCTTTGAATGACTCTTTCTAATACTAAACCCAATTTTACGAGCATAGGCATTGTACATCTCGTAAGCTTTGTCCTCAGAATCGAAAGTCATACCAACTTCAGGAGTGATAAAAGTTTGACTAACTTTGTCAGCCATCTATTGTAAATTGAGATGAAAATTAGAGTTATGTAATAATAAATTGATGATATAATTTTTTTCTTATCTAACAGATAAACTAACGACATGGCATACCTCAATTTCTTGTTCTCCCTCGGGTTCGGTAACTCGAAACAAACGCAGTCGTGGGTGTGGACGGCGATTCAAGTACAACAGATTGCAACATGGGCATGGGAATTGGTTTCATGTTCCCCTGCATAAACCACATGTTCGGACGTTGTAATAAATATATACATTTAGAAAAAATAGCACGAACGCCTACAACAATTTATCTATGCATACGTACCTGGACTGCATCGTAAGCTTTGTTTGAAGAATTCGCTTTGGCCGTATCGGCGTCACTGTCCACAGCAGCAGCAGGGTTAACCTCCATGGCGCTTTGCTTGTGAAGACGATGGCCTGCGTGGTTGCGTGCTCAGCGGCGGCGGCGGCGAAGATTGCATCTGCTATCTCCGGCCACATGGAAACTGATTGCGGCGGTTTTCCCGTCTAGGAAGGAAGCCAACGTGGGCCAATTACGGAGCCTTCGGCCTCCTAAACTCTGCCTCGCGTAGCTAATTAGCCATTAGCCGGCTTAGCTAATTAGCCGCGCTTATACGGGAACAATTGCAAGCCAGGCAAGCAGCCGGGGAAGTCCACGCGTCGACACATGAGTGGATGTCCGCACCGGAACGTATACGGACGGTCCCTACCCAATTTTTTTCCACCAATTTCAGGTGGGCTGCCATTTCAGTCTGCGGAAGGGAACAGCGATCTGTTTTTTTTTTTTTGATTGACAGGAATAGCGATTGATGGTCCATCACTCCACCCAAACGACAGCGAGACGCCCTAAGAAATCAATTCCTGGCCTAACTCAGGGCATCCTGGTTCAAGGAATGGTCTAGGCCATTAGTCTCATTTGTCACTTTTTTTATTTAGTTTGTGGAATGGAATTGGTTCATGTATCATCACAAATCTGAGGAATGAACTCATGATGAAGGAGTCCTTAAATCAAATCAAACATCCTATAAGTTACCATTAACATATATAAGCATCTCTAGTCTAGAATTTTATGCTCTCCGTGTCATAAACAGAGTCATTCTTCCCCACCAAGAAGTTAACTATCTTTAACTTTGACCGTATATATCACAAAATATTAATATTGTGATACATAATTAGTATCATTGATATATCTTTGCAAATACAAATGTTTGCTAATATTTTTCTACAAATTTAGTAAAGCTTAAGATTGAGCACGTGCACATGGAGACAAGCAAATATAGCTGAAGAAACAATAATCTTGCGCTTGCGCACAAGCATTCTTCTTTCGTGCACAGATGGCGTGCAGTCTACACCTTCTCTACATCTTTTGACAGACAGGTTCCATTCATTCTCTGAAGCTGTCGTGTATATATAGGCATGCCGTAGTCCACTCATGAGTTTGATCTCTGTGTATGCATGTAACCGTCGATCGATAGGAAATGGATACTCTGCAAATAAAGCCGACATCACTTCACCTGTCATCAAGTAGATACCGTTGGTAAGCAAAAGGGCTACTCTGCAAAACTGAAAATGGAACTGCAAGCAGTAGCCATAGTACTGGGCTGGGCATTCAGGGAAAAAAATCACAATAATTAACAGGATTAGGATTACATAACTAACAACGGAAACAGGATAGATACATACAGAGGTTTAATCAGCAAGTGACTACCTTTTGCATCATGGATTACACCAAAAGCAGGTGCCACTAGAAGTACCATTTCCGGCCTCTCTCCAGGGGCTGCCGTACTTCCATCAACTTTGGGCAGTTTTTAATGTGCACTCTTGGTAAGTGTGCAATTGCTTCTGGCCCACCAATTGATACAAGGTTTTCACAGTACGTAATTTTTAATTCCTGGAGTGATTTGAGATTACCGCTCCACAGGTCACAGGGAATGCACTCTATGTGTTTGCATGCTTCCATCTCAAGTGATTCGAGGGATGTGAGGTTCTCGATGCAGCTCACAGAAAAATAATGACAAGACCGTACCGTGAGTTTTTGGAGGGACGATGCCAACACTATTCGATTTTCCCATTTGAGATGGGGACAATACGAAATGTACAAGGTCTTCAGAATAGGCCAATCCCCATTCAGAGTCTTTAGCTGTCTGCAGACTTCAATGGTTAGGTCAGTGAGCAGTGAGCTATTGAATGTCAGAGATTCCTGTTCCAGATCGAATCCTGTTAAACGAAAGGTGACCAGAGAACGACAATCAATATCATCTCCAAGATTCCCAGAATATACCAAAGAAAGCTTCTTTAGGGATGGGGCCTGCAGACGTTGTGAGTTGATCTTTGGACAATTGCGCACCTCCAGTTCTTCAAGGTAAGGCAAACCCTCAAACCTTTTCTACTGGTACAGCTACCAAACTTGGGCAGTCTGTAATCAGTATTTTCTTGATGGCAGGCATATAAGCTTGTTGTAGAAACTTTTCAAGGCTTGATAACCTCGGGCAGTATGTAATCCTTATCTCTGTTAATGATGAGAAAATGGTAGGCTCATCAGAACCATGAAACCAGCTTGGAAGGTCTTCACCTGGGTAACATTCGAGGCCCACAGATTTGATACTGGTGGGAGGGTGTAAAGCTTCAAACACTTCTACCGCATTGTGGGATCCCGACACCACAGATGTCTCTGTATACCATTTGAGAGTCAGGCTAAAAATATCCTCCTTATTTATAAGTTCAAATTCTGCTGCTTGATCTTTGTTTATTTCACAAATATTCAATATAGACAAATCTCTAGTGATCAGCTTAAATTTATTTAGCAACCCAGCGTTCTTAAGATTCAAACTTTTGTAGATTGATCAGATTACTAAAGCCTCTTGGTATTTTTCGATTCAAATCTGCATTTCCTAGCACATAATAGTTGCAGATTGTAAAGGTGACAGAATGTTGTAGGAAGCGTATAGAAAATGCGAGCATCGGAGATTTTAAGGTACCGAAGATTCTTCATGTTGCTAATAATATCTGGCAACCCCAACTTAGAGATAGAGGCACAGACCATGACGCGCATGCACACAAGTTCAGTACACCATTTCTCCATCACAGTATTGCCAATGTCACCCTTTAAGGACATATAGCAAAGTAGGGTGCGCAACTTTGTTTGCTTGCATAGACTCTCTAAGTCAGACCACTCAACATCTCTGCTTTTGAGCACCGAGAGATGACGCACGTTCTGAGGAATCCTTTCAAGATCCTTTTTCTCTTTTATTATGAAGCACTCGTCCTTTGAAACCAATTGTGCCATGTCATGAATCAGATCATGTATTATGTATTTCCCACGAAGTTTCTGAAAAAATGATAGATGTGTAAGTTCCTCAAAGTACTCGCAACCAGTTTGTTGAAGTGAAATGTTACACCGAGGTTCCACAAATCCTTCGCCACCCACATTTTCGCTAAATCTTCCTTAACAAAATTATAATCTTTCGGGTACACGGCACAAAATGAGAAACATCTCTTCAAATGGAACGGTAAATACATGTAGCTCAACCGAAGAGCTGGCAAAATGTCAGTCTCTTTTTGTCTAAGCTCCCATAGCTGACTATAAAGAATCATATTCCAATGTGTTGGGTCAAGGTTCCTTCCTAGTAGCCGTCCAAGGGTTTTTGCAGCTAAAGGAGAGCCTTTCAGCTTTGGGAGGATATGCTCACCAATCTGTTCCAATTCAGGATCATTGTTGGAGCTATTAGATCCAAACACACATAGTTTGAAGAAATTTTGAAAAACATCATCCTTCAAACCCTCTAATAGAAAGGGATTTGTTGTACGCACTATATCAGCAACCTTTTGTGACCTAGTGGTGACAAGCATCATGCTTCCGTGAAGTGCATGTTTAAATGGTGCATAGAATGTCTTCCAGAGATCCCCATTTTCAGCCCACATGTCATCGAGAACAATTAAGAATCTTTTCTTGTTGAGGCTATTTGCAAGATTAGTCTGAAGAGAGTTCAAATTATCCATAGTCGGCGCTTCGTTAGAAGATTGTTCTATGGCCTCTTTAGTTAACCTCTTGACATCAAAGTCATCCGAGACACAAATCCAGACTATAACCTCAAAGTGATTTTTCACTTTTGGATTGTTGCAGATATTTTGGGCCAAAGTAGTTTTTCCAACACCTCCAATTCCAACCATGGGCAAAACTGGAACACTTGCTATTACTGTTGCTTCATTATTGTCAAGGGTAACACAAACTTGGTTGCTTGCTGATGAACAGATTGCACTTCTTTTTCTTTTGGGTTTGGAAGGATCCCTTCTATTATTTGCAGGTACACCAAGCAGTCTAATCAGCTCCTTTATTTCATTATCACGGCCAAATATCTTTGCCTCACTAGAGAAAGATGTGGTCTCTGGTCTAACTAATCTGTCAAAACATGGAGTTGCTTGATGTAGGCCCATTGCCTTTAGCAGCTTAAATTGGTTATCTATCCTCTCCTTGATGTGATCCAATTTGTTCGGGTTACCTTGAATGAAACCACGAAAAGAATTCAGTGGACTGCCGAGGTCGCCTGCCCTCAATTCTCACCTTCGCTCGTAGCATCGGACATCCTCTAGTAAGTCTTCTGCATCATACATAGCAGCCTTAAGTTCTGGAAGGAGCCTTATCACACACTTGTCATGACTCCTCCACTCTGCCCGATCAATAAAGTTGTACATTACATGTAAAGTATCCCGGAGACATTGTAAAGAATTTTGCAACTTCAGTACTTCATGTTCTTGATTCTCTGCTCCATTGGAACGAGATCCCAAAGATCTAAGCCACTGGAAAAAAGTAACACACTCATTGAAGACAGTAATAGCCTCGACGACCGGCCGTATGTTGCTTATGTTCATACTGGCTTGACTATGAAGATTTTTTGCAGTCCACTGTGCTGGATAAATAGTAGATTTACTGAACATTAGAAAGCAACATCTTGTCGTCATATTTGAATGCTAGGTAAATGTATAGTTATATGAGAAACAAGTTGATGAAAGCAAATATTCTTTTAATAGAAACAAAGAAGCCATCAGTCCATCATTAAGTCAAAGTTTAGACGGATACCACCTCACTGAGTTGGTAAAAAGGGATAATGAACATGAAGAACGAAATTTGAACCTGTCATTGCAATGCTTACTTCACAAGAGTTCATTTATAGTTTATAATGGGAAACGATGGAACTACTGTAAAGAAGCAAAACAAATAGTGGTTGTGGAAATCCATCTTACTATTTTACCCTGTTTTTTAAGTTTTACTGATAGATCAGAGTAATGTTAAAAAGTTAAACATGCATAATACACAAGATACTTGGTGATGTCTTGTTGAATTACCTTTTTATCACCGGATATAATCAGTACATCCCCAACCTTCATGTCTTTTGCCATCACCAATTATGTGTACATTCCAATTCCAAAGCAGAGATGATCGTTTATATTGGGGCATGATCTAGTGACTATGGAGTACAGACAAGTAATCATTCACCTGTCATTTCTTTTTGTTCAAAAAAAAAAAAATGGATTTCTAGCGAATGGATTCACCCGTCATCAGTTTACAGGATGGATTGGAAGGCGGATCTGCGGAGCAGTTTGGCTACCTCAATTATACTTGAATGGAATCTTCAGAATGAGAAACAGCTATCTGACAATGTAAAGGAAGCAACGAGGCATCTGCTCTTCCCAAATATATAAGGAGAAAGTAGACCAGAAGACAAAAGGCCGACGGCCCTCTCGAGGCTAACACACCATCTGTGATTGTGAATGCCGCCCGCGAGGCCACCAATGTGGTGGGCTCAGCCATCTTTGGTGCTGGGGATATGTACATAAACTGCAACTTGACAATCCAGTTGGCACATATATAAATCACTGACAGCACCTCAACGTTTTCTTGGAAACTTCGACTTCGAGGCTAATTGTCCTATTTCTGAAATAAAACAACGGAACTAAAGACAAATGAAATTGGGACATGATAATGGGAACTTAGAAGTAGTAGTGCCCGTTTGAATCGCCTGGATTGAAACTAATTCAAGCAAAATTACATTCCAGCAATTGCTTTCAAGAGGAATTAAAATTTATAGAACTTGATTGAATCTAACATTCTTGTTTGTATACAGATATAAATCTTTTCAAGTAATCAAATTACATACATCACTTGGAGCTACTAGGTTGCAACAGCGCGGCTTACCTCACATCACATGCCGCCGGGTGCGAAGATGGAGACGCCCATGACGACGCCGACGAGTCCCCCTCGCCAGCACGGCCTCTCGCATCGTCTCTGACTACCAGTGCGCCCGCCGCAGCTTGAGCAACCATGTCCTCCACAGCCGCCCCGCCAGGGTGCCACCGTGGACGCCTGCTCCGTCTCCTTCCCCTGCCCTCGTGCGAGCCAAGCGGACGGCGGCGCTCAGGAGCGAGACAGCTCCGCGTAGGTTCCCAGCTTTGGGCCACGAATTTGTTGTGGGCTTCCATTTCACAGCCCACCAAAGCAAGAAAGCCCACGTGAAATAAATTCCTGGCCCATCTCAGGGCATCCAAACAGGCGAAATGTTCCCTAAAAAAAGGCGAAATATAATAAATAAATTATAAGAAAAAATAGAAATAAAGTTTATGAGGGTACATTTTGAATTTGAAATAAACCAGTATCACGAAAAGGATAAATAATCAAAAGAATAAAATTAATAAATTATATTATCGTGAAAATAATCAAAAGATTAAAATTAATACTAAATTGTATTATCCATAAACAGGAAAAGGCAGGGGACAATGTTGGTAAACCAAAAGCCTGCTTTGGATGAAGATGCGTAGACTTCCCCTCAAAAAATCAGAACCCAAGACAAAGTTTTTTGATCGCACATATATATTTGACAAAGTTGATATGCAGGGGGACAAAGCTGATTCAGATATTCGTCTCTGAAATGCCGTATGGCTTCGTCAGTAACAAACACTAGTTCTACTTGGCACAAACGGCGAGAGCAGGTGGCAGAGCGACCATTGTTCTGATTCAAGAGAACCGCGTGTGGGAGATGAGTGATGATTGAGCGAAGCCAACGTTTTCACCGAGCCGCCGGTACATAGAAATCGATGCATGTCTATAGCCACTAATACACCAGACAAGGAATGGAAACGGAGTCTCGCAATCTGGTAGACAGAGTTATTAGAGCTACTCTAAGTAATGCACATGAAAACAAGCAAATAAAGCTGAATAAGGGCAGTCCCAATGGTGCATTTATGGTAGTTTCTATGTGCATTAATTTCAGCGGACTCGGCGTTTTTGATGATGTGGCATGAAAATTAATGAAGAGAGGGAGCCAAAACGTAGGCGCCGTTTCTTGCCAAAGAAACGAGGTCGACGCTTAGCAACCAGGCCGATAGAAACGACTAAAACGCCACTGGAAGACACCGCTCGTTTCCATCCCATTCAATGCCGATCCCGCGCCCGCCGCCGGGCCGATGGCTTTAGCGCTCGGCTGGCACAAGGCCCCCTCTTCCCCAAGACGCCGCACCTCCTCTCTTCCCGCGGCCTTCCTTCCCTCTTCCCGCGTTCGCCTCACCTATTTCAGCTGTTTCGTCAAAAAGAAGAATCAAACCCTAAATTGCGATCCCGTTCGTTCCCAATCACCACAAATCGACTATGAATCTCCTTCGTCCGCCATCGTCAGCCACCAAGATGAGGTCGGGGCGGGCAAAGCAGGGCGAGGCGAGGGCGGATCCACTGCCGCCCGTGGAGGTGCCGCCCGTGAAGATGTACTTAACAGTAAATACTACCATGCATGATAAAAGCATATAGACAACTTCAATCTGATTTGATTGACCATATTTGGCAAAATTTTGGGAATACAGATAGGCAAAATAATTAGATACATATATCTAATAGTACAACAGTTTGTAGAGACATACATGTTTATGTTTTTTATCAGTACTATGTTTATGTCTGTTAAATTTTTTTCATTCATTGATTATTGTTTTTTCACTTGTATTGTAGATGATGTTGTGGAGGACTTTTGGACCTACCTGATGGCTTCTGTTGGACTTTTGGAACTACCTGAGATGATGGCGTGCAACCTGATCAAGCTACCTTATTGTTTTATATATTATAATATATCATGAACTTTAGTCATTTTGATGCCTACTATATGAAATATTGTTGGGACGTTGGATGATGCCATCTGTTATCTTTATCTGTGGATTCCTTTAACTATGTGGTATCTATTATATTATTTCTGGAATGCTATCAGTATTGGAATGGTTCATGAACTTTAGTAGTTCCGTATGGAAACATATATATAGACATGTTATCTTTATCTTATCTCGGATTGCTATTGTATGGACATGTGAACCGACCTGATGGAATGCATATGCTCTTTTTTTTTTTCTACCTGGGGTGATGAATTGGGTTGCTATATTTGATTCTGGAATGCACAAATATGTTGTTTCCTGCCTCGCGATGATAATTTGCTGGAAGATTGGGCATATTTGCTGCTTGCATTGATCTATATGTCTGGGCTGATTAATGTTGTTTTTTTTGTAGCTGTGAATTGACACAAGTGATTACAAAATAGTTACCACAATTGATCTATATGTCTTTGGTGCTGCATTTAATTTACAATTTGTATGAGTGATGCTATAGAAACCATGGGTTGGGAAGAATTGCTTTTTTTAGCACGATGTCCTATGTTATAAAAACTACTGGTTTCTACCACTGGGACTGCCCTAATAAGCTTACACTTGCGCACACGCTGCTTAGCTGCTAGCATTCTTATTTCGTGCACGGATACCATGAAAGTCCACACCATTCATTCTCAATCTGCATCATGTGCGAGTGCGACATATCTAGGCATGCTGGTGCCCACTCATTCCATATATATAATAGGCATGCCAGGGTTTGACCTTTGTGCCTGCATGTAACCGTCCATCGATAGGAAATGGATACGACGCACAGCTACTTCTGGTTCTGGAGATGCACACAAGCGAACAAATTCAGTTTACTGACTAAGGGCACTCACAGTGGTTTCTATAGTTTTGGACATTGTGTCAAGAAACTACCTCCCATAATACAATTTTCTATTATGATGTCACATGGCCTACTTGTCACTCTCACAAATTGTCTTGGTTTACGAAAAGACCTGGTTTCTTAGGGCAGTCCCAATGGAAGAAACTGACACGTTTTCTATGGCAAAAGAAATCACCTATAGAAACCATTCTTCACAAAGTGGTAGTTTCTTGAGTAATAATTATTTTCTCTTTCTCTCTCCCAATTCCACCAATGGGGAGAGTTGCATTAACCCCATAGAAACTAGTGGTTTCTCCCCAATGGCAAATTCATGGTTTCTTGTGCATTGGGTCAAGAGGTAGACATGGTTTCTCCATGAAGAAACCATTTCTATGATTTTTGCTCTCTTTCCTCATTAATTAGGCTGCCACATCATCATTTTGCTTAGTTGGTAAGACATTTAATAGAGATAGAAACTACCATTAATACACCATTGGGAGTGCCCTTAGATAGACTTGGTTTCTTGTGTTTTTCCTCTCTCTCTTCAATAAATATAGCGCCACATCAGCAAAAAGCAATAAATAGAGGGATAGTAAATGAGGATAGAAACCATGGTAGAGTCTGCACTGTGAGTGCTCTAATCTTGGCGCAAACTTGTGCAGGAATAACTCATGGGTTCAGCCGTTCACACACGAACAAAACGAGTGGTAGATCGAATCACACACGTCTCATCAGCTCCTCTCTCAGTCTCAGCCTAAGCCTATATATACGCACGGATCGAGGTGCGACATGCAGGCAGCAAGAACACAGGCTACCTCGATCTCTAGCAGTCGGTTCTTGAATTCCTTCAGCTCAAGGTATCCACATTTCATCACCAATGTTTTCCTTCTTCCCATCCTATTCTACCCATATATACATCAGTAATTTTCTTTGCACAGATCGAACCGGAGGTCTTACAGCTTGATCCAATTCTAAACAATAATTTTCTTCTCAGCTGGTAGTCTTAGTCTAGTTATTACATATACTAATAAGGAAATACTACTATGATGCATGCTTGCAGCGCTACCGGAGAAGCAGAGAGAGAAGAATGCAGAGCAGGGTTGGCATCGCTGCGTGTTGCCTGATCATGTTGCTGGTGCTGTCAGGCCAGCAGCAGCAGGTGGCGGGCCTGTCCAAGTTCTGCCGCTGCTACCGGAACTGCTACACCGAGTGCAGGAAGACCACGGGTCGCTACCCCTGCAACGCCAACTGCTTTCAGGACTGCATCAACCGGATGCTGCCGCCGGCGGCTCCGACGACGGTACCCGCCAACTGCCACGACATCTGCCTCATGGGCTTCTGCGGCTCCATGGAGATGGAGGTCGCTGGCGGTGAGGCCAGCCATCTAGCTTTGAATTAATCTCCTTTCTCTGAATGAATGGAATCAATCTGATTGTTTGCTTTTGAATTAATGTTGGATATCAAGAGCCATGGCTGGGGTCTGGGGATGCCGAGGCGTGTGTGGCTGACTGCACCAAGAACCTCGGTGCCTTTGCACCAAGTGCAGCCAAGATCAACAACTGATGCATCATGCATCTGAGCGTGGCTTGAGAGTTGAGAGTAACAGAGTTCCATTCCATCAGTGTAATGCAATAATCAATGTATAACCGATGATATATAATATATAGTACTAACAAGTCTCAATAAATAATCAGTCATGTTATATTTTTAGCTTAATGGGAGCCAATGAGTGAGTGATGTCGGTTCGCGTTGAGAGCGGTTACGCGGGCGACTCCAGAGGCGATTCGGAGGGCGACCCGGCGATCCTCCCGCGATCCTCGTCATCTCCGCCAACATCTCGCGCTGTGAGCATGATCCTTTCCCGTCTCTATCCTCCTCCCCTCATTCCTCCGCAGTATCGGGGAAGCCCCGCTTCTACTGCTCGGCTATTCGTCAGGTTCCGATAAATGTGGCGAAATCAGATTCGCTCCAGTACGTATTCCCTATGGATCCATCTCCGACGAATCTCCGGCGTAGCTTTGGCGGCTAAGTTTCCTTCGAAAGTGTCTCGAACAAGGGGTCAAGCTTAAGCATGCTCCTATCGAGTTCAATTGGAAGGCAAATGGTGGGAAACCTGCCATTGTTGAAAAACAGAGCTCCGCAGAATGGAGAGATGCGGGGATCCTCTCGCAGTGGGTCGAGGGTCGACCCGTGGTTCCCGCCACCACCAAAGGTTCGCGGTCATCCTGTGGATTCTCGGGGCCACTACCCGATGGGGAGACACGCTGGCCGTGAATCCGCCGAACTTGGTGAGCGGTAAGCCTAGTGCGAGCGGTGAGGCCACCGGAGTTGTGCAAAGAATCACCACTAGAGGTGGAGGAAATCCCCAACCCCAACCCAAACCCTATCCCACCTTTCTTCTCCAACCTTCGGAGATTCGTGGGTCATCTCTGGGAAAACCGCACTCTCCAAAACCTTGGCGGCGGCCATTGCCCGACACCAGCCCCCATCGTAGTAACCACCATGTATCCCCCACGCGGTGGGCGCCGCAATGATTGGCGCAAATGCTGGAAGAAACTCGGGTGGGCGAGGTGGTCATGAGGGCGGTCGTGGAGAAAGGGATTGGGGAAACAAGTGGAAAACAGGAGCAAGGAGGTGTAGAAGGCGAGCATCGTGAGAAGGGAGGCTATGGTGGAGGCCGACTAGCCGCGGATCCATCTCGCGGCCGGATCCGGCAGAGGAAGACGGATTTCGTGAAAATCCTCGAGATCCCCGCCCCCACAAGAAGGTGGTGCCGAGGTACGAGGCGTTGGTGCTTATTCCAAGTGGGAAGCCCACAAGGAGCAGCCACCGCCAAGAGGGAGCCCGGGCAGTCATGTTGAAGCCGGTGGTTCAAGCAATAACCGTGCAAATCCAGAACCGATCAAGAGAAAGGAAGAGGTAAACCCCCAAGCTGGACCTAAGCAAGCTTGTGAGATATGTGGATTCTTTAACCACACAACTGCTGAGTGCCGTAGGCTATATTGTGAGTTTTGCAATGACAACTCCCATAGTACATATGACTGTATTGCATGTCTTGCTTGGAATGATGCTCCCGAACTTTGTGCCGCACAAGTTGAAGGGCAAGGTTTCTTTCATATTGATGAAATCAGAGATCCCAAGGTTGCAAGAGACAGAGCTAGTATCGCAATTATTATCGTGACTCATGGCAGAGCCACTGGTAAGGATATAGAGTATATGTTCACTAACTGTTGGGATCCGAATACTGGAAATGGTCTGCTAAGTTTAAAGGAGAAAACACTTATACCCTTAGGTTCCCTACTGCAAAAATGGTTCAACAGTGGTGTCTTATGAAGACAATGACTATCAAAGGGGGTGAAGCACAAATCCCGATTGAACCTTTGACTTCAAATTGGGAGTAAAGGAGAACTGCAGCAAGGGTGGTTTAGGGTGTCCAACATCCCTGATGATCAGAGATCATATCTAACCATCCACAAAGTTGCTGGCCTAGTGGGAAAAATAGCTGAGCTTGATGAGAAAACCAGGTTCAAACCTGAATATGTGAGGATGAAGATAGCCTGTAGGGACTTGAGCAAAGTTCCTAAGTCCGCTGAAGGAGTATTGGGAAATTCTGTGTTTGACTTCGGTTTTGAGAGAGAATTGAGCATTGAAGCTAAGGAAAAGCAAGCCAAGTCTAGGATACCCATAAGAGATGAAGAACCTTCCTATAAGAAGCCTAGAGGTGATGAAAACCAAGGCACTCCTAAGAGAGATACTGTCAATGAAGCTGATGATAATGGAAAGAATATGGGAAAGAAAGTGATGAGCTCTGCTCCTCCTAAGTTTCAGAATAGGTCACTGTCTGACCCAAAGATGAAACTAATGAAATATGCACAAAAAGCATATATGGGTGTGATTACACTGAACTGTGGAAAGATATTCATACCTGACAAGATGGTTGTATCCGACTCCGCTGATTTCTCCGGGGGTGAGTTGTCCAAGCTGAATAACAAAAACAAATCTCCTAAAAGGAACTTCAAACACAACGAAAGTCGGTTTGTCCTTGAACGTATTCACTTTCCCGAGAAGACGCATTAAAGTGATCTTGAATGTCTAGCAACAACTAAGGGGGAAGGATCCAATTTGGGTAAGGAAGATGAGAACATTTGCAACATGAAGGCCAGCTCTCCCGAAATCTTTATCCCCGATGATAATATCATCAATAACCAAGATAGTCACCAAATGAGGAAGAAATCTATGGGATGAACAAAGGTCGGCCAGAATGTATACTCTTGTCACCGAGCAACATGAAAAAATCTATCTTACCATCTGCTGTTGGCTTGAATGAGGAAGCTCTTGAAAATCTCTCAAGTGAATGAGGAAGACTTGATGTTCAAGGATAATGATATGAATGGGCCTCGACCCTCAAGACCTGGTGCAGACAAGCTACCAAGCAAGAGCAACCGTAAGGAGTGAGAGGCTTTCAAAGGACATTGCCATGACAACTAAAGAAAAGAATGAGAGGCTATCTAAGAAGAGAAATCTTGAAGGTAACAGCCCCGATCATAATATGTTCTCTGCCTTACCTATTGATGAAATTGATGAATTGTCTACTAGTATGGGTATTGATATGGGTTGTGATAAGCTTAATACTTTTAACCCGCTTAAGGAACTTGAATGTGCCAGGCATGAAATTTTTTGTTAAACAATTACCACAAAACAAAAAATGGCATGTTAGAAGAATATAGTGGTAATGATTCATCTCCCCGTTAACATTATGCTTGATAAAGAGGAATACTCGATATCGATGATTTTATTCTTGTTCTCACAAAGAAAAAGCAAAGGGAAAGGAAAAAAAAACAGTCAAGTTCTCCCCATTGACTAATAAAAATAATTTGGCTCAGGAAAGTCCTGTCCAAAAGAAGAGAAAGGGTAGGAAGCCTAACCTCGAGGTGATTAAGAAAAAACAAAAATAAAGTTTCTTAATGCAAGGTCTCATATGGAATTGCAGAGGCCTCGTGAAAAACGGGGTCTCCACCTTCCTCAAAGATCTAATTTTCCAAAGATGATTTACATTTCATTGGTTTACAGTGAAACCATGGTTGAAAAAATATGATGATAGCATGTTTAGACAAATTGATCCTAATAAAGACTTTTTTCTGGATGTGGAATCCCTCCAATGGTAAATGGGGGTATTTTAGTGGGAGTAAAAAGTGATCGTATGATGTTGAAGCTTATGAGCATGGAGAATATATGTTACGTACTCAATCTAATGGATAAAAATCTTAGAGCAAAATGGAATCTACTAGTTGTATATGGGCCTGCTCATGAGGAGCTTAAGCCTGCATTTCTAAGTGAACTTGCTCAGTTTTGCTCTAGATCCAAGGAACCCATTTTGCTGGGTGGTGACTTTAATCTGATTAGATATGCAAATGAGAAAAATAAGAACACCGGGGTACACAGATATTCCAAATTGCTCAATACTTTGATTAATCTTTATGAACTCGTGGAAGTCATTATGTCGTGGAAAGTTCACCTAGACCAATAATCAAGAGAATCCAACTTTGAAAAGGTTAGATAGAGTTTTAATGTCCAACACATGGGAAGATATTTTCCCTCTGGTGATGATTAATAAGCTTCCAGTGGAAATATCTGACCATAATCCCCTCATAGTGCTCACTTGAAGCTAATAGGGCTAAAAGATCAAAGAGCATCGATTCAAATTTGAATTGAGTCTGGTTGAAGAATCCAGACTTCTTTTCTCAAGTTGAAAGAATGCGCGTAACCATGTTATGCCAAATCAACTTTAGATGCATTGCAACAGTAGATTAAAAACTCAGTAAGCAATACCTAAAAGGTGGGGGTGTGAATATACACACCGGATGAGAAAGAGAAGACAGAGCTATTAGTGGAGATCAATGTTCTTGAAGGTCTAGAGGAAGCTAATCGTCTTTCTCATGATCAATGGATTAAGAAAACAAATCTTTTAGATGAAAATTTTAGAATATTAGAACAAGAAGAGACCTATTGGCATAACAGATCTCATGAAACATGGTTACGAATGGTGACATGAATACTAAATATTTCCATAGAGTGGCTAATGGCGGGAGAAGTAAAAAATACCATTCTTAGCTTTGAAAAGGATGGGGTAATCTTTCGAGGGTGATGATAATCTGTTGCAACATGCAACTGAATATTACACGTAACTATTTGGCCCCTCGCTCCTGAATTCAATATTCAAGTGAGCAATGATATTTGGGATGGGATCACTAAGCTAGATGCAAATGATAATTTGCTTTAACCAAGCCTTTCTCGGCAGATTTGGGCTGCTTTGTCCTCAATGGAAAAAACAAAGCAAGCCTGGTCCCGACAAATATTCCAATTGAGTTTTATCAAGCTTGCCGGAAGATCGCGGAAAACGGATATTATACAATTATTTGATGATTTCCATAGAGGTACTGTTGATATCAGTAGGATCAATTATGGCATTATCACTGGCCGCCAAAGGTATCCGATGCGGCTAAAATCCAACAAAGCATCGGTCCTATATGCCTGCTCAATTGCATTTATAAACTCATAACTAAAGTCCTAACTACTAGGATGGAGAAATCTCTTTGAAAAATTGATTCATAATGCCCAAACAAGCATTTATGAAGGGGAGGAATATTATGTCTGCGGTGTTTTAATCCTTCATGAAATTCTACATGAAACAAAAAAGGAGAAAAGAAGTTGGAATCATATTGAAACTAGATTTCGAGAAGGCATACGATAAAGTGAATTGGAAATTGCTGTTAAGTAGTCCAAAGCTAGGGGATTTAATGAAAAGTGGTGCTCTTGGATTGAACAGGTTGTAACAGAGGAACTCAATTAGTGTTAAGATCAATGATAACATTGGTCCATATATCAAGAGCTATAGAGGGGTTAGGACAGGGTGACCCACTCTCCCCTATTCTCTTTAATTTTGTGGCAGATTGCCTTACTAGAATGATACATCATGCTCAAAAAGAATGGCAAAATTAAGGGCCTCGATTGAACATATCATCCCAAATGGAGTAGTCATTCTCGCAAGATGCAGATGATACTATCATTTGTTTAAAGGATGATGTGGAAAGTGCTAGAAACTTGAAGTTGTTGCTATATTTGTATGAAATGATGGCTGGCTTGAAGATAAACTTCAACAAAAGTGAAGTGGTAACAATTAATGGTGATGTCGAAATAGCTTCCAAATATGCTGAAATCTTCAATTGTCGATTGGGTATTTCCCCATAAAATATCTAGGTGTGCCTGTTAGTCCCAAATTCTACTGCATGTGGCAGACTGGACTCCCTTATTGGATAAGAATGGAAAGAAATTGAGTGTTTGGAGAGGTTCTTCATTAACTATTCGGAAGAGCCTCCCTCATCACATCTAGCCTTAACAACACTTGCATGTACCACATGTCTATATACCTTTTCCCAAAGACTGTGGTCAATGAAATGGATAAAGATAGGAGATCATTCTTTTGGCAAGGTGGCCATACAAAAGAAAATATCATCTCATAAGATGGCCAAAAATTTGTAAAAGCAAGAAGAAAGGAGGCTTGGGGATTAAGGATATCAGAAAAGTGAATGTTAGTCTCATTTGTAAATGGTGGTGGAAGCTAGAGAATGAAACTGGACCGTGGCAGGAGATAATAAAGTATAAATATCTCAAAGAAGATTCCATCACCTTTGTTAAGCATAAGCAAACAGATTCTCATATCCGGCCGATATGCTAAAAGTAAAACATTTATATTTACAAAGGCGTGAAAATGAAGGTACAGGATGGAAAGAAAAACTTCCTTGTGGCATGATGCTTGGCTTGGAGATAAGCCTTTATCGAGACTCATCCAATTTTGTATAAATTGTGTGAACAAAAAATATTAAAGTAGCACAGTTTCTTAATACATCCAAGAATTTGTCATTTACTCGATGGCTTCCCTCGATGATCTCGTGTCCGAAAGTGGGAGAAACTCAGTCCGAGATCCCGGCCAAACCTTGTATTCAAACCCCGATTTACGCATCCGAAATTAGAAAAAGTGGCAGATTTATTGTTAAATCTATGTATAAAGCTTTGACTACCAATGAAAATGGTTTTTATCATAAAAGAACTGGAAAGCCAGAATTCCTCCCAAAATTAAGATTTTTCTTATGGCTGGTGGCCAACAAAGCTATCTTGACAAAGGAGAACATGATAAAACGAAATTGGCAAGGTGGTCCTACTTGCTATTTTTGTCAACTCCCCCAAACTGTTGATCACCTGTTGTTTACTTGCCCCATTGCCAAGAGCATATCGGGGCCACTATTGCAACTTGTATTGGTGCCAATGATATTCCATCTTCTTTAGAACAGGGTGGAAATGGTGTGAGAAATGGATTCCTAATGATTCTCAATTTCATGCAATTGGTTTTGGCAGCAATATGCTGGGCTATTTGGAAAAAGAGAAATGATGTTTGTTTTGAAGGAAAACGGCTGCATACTCCATTAGAGATCATCAGCCATGCATGCGCTTTAATGAAATTTTGGACAGGTCTGCTGAAGGAGGAGGACAAGGAAGCTTGACTCGCGCTGTCGAGGCCACTCTCCAGTTCTCGATCAACCTGCTACATCAAGACCCCGCCAACCAGATTCTGCGTCTAACTGATGGAGCTGAAGCAAACATGGGGACGGCAACCAGGAGTAGTCCAATGCTTGTCTGGTTTAGTGTAACACCCGAAATTTAGCTCTTTTGAAATAGAGAAGAAAATGATTTGTTTTGAATTTTTGTGCTCATTAAATATAGGAAAAAGAACATTTTTCACTAAATTAAAAACTATCATAAGGCTTAGCAACATTGTTGGTGCACTCATGCTGTTGCATTTTTTTTTTTTTTGAGTGAGTGGTTTGACCAAAAGCTGAAAAGGAGTTCAAATTCTTTGAAAGGCATTTCAAATTGAGTTTCAAATAAAAGAAAAGTATTTATCCCTTTTTCTCTCTCTCTCACTTCATCACCCTGGTAGTTGTTCCGGACCCCTTCCTTGTCTCCAGCCCGAGCCGGCCTATATTTTCTTTCTTGCGCCGCTAGTAACCGGCCTATTCCAGCTTGCTGTACCAGAGCACAGCGCTGCCTCACGTGGTCAGCGTCGTCATCTTCAACTCGAACTCGAGTTGGACTCGAGTCGAGGTTATCCGGTGCCGCACGATTCCGTGAACCCTGGATTTCTTTTCCATAATCTGCACGTATTGTGCCTTATATAAACCTAACCGCTCGGATCGTCTTCGGTCGAGCACAGAAGCTGCAACCCTAGCCGCCGTCAAGCTTGGGATCGAATTCGTCGTTCTGCCGCACCAGCGCCATCGTAAGCTTTCGGACGAGCTTCAACTTGCCTTCTTGAAGTCGTCAAGGTCTTTTTAATTCTCTTGTATGGCTCTGGCCAGTTCTTACTCCGGCTCGCCGAACTTTGCAGAACCGAGCTTCACGCCTCGCCGTGCCTCACGTCGTTAGCAAGGCGCTCTTATCCTCGTATTCGCCGTCGGGAAGCAGCTGCAGGCGTTGCTGGACCTCTTCCTGCCGTCTAGTTCCTCGTTCCGTTCTTCATCTCAACCTGAGCCGCGTCGTCAATCATCAGGACGTACCTGCTTGCCCTGAGGAGACTCTTGCCTCCTTGGTGAGTACCCATGCACATGCGTCTCGTTTTGTTTGCTGATCGAAATCCATTTGTTAGTTTGATTAGATCATATTATATATTATCTTGATGACATCGTGCATACGATTGCTGGCAGCTCTTCCGTATTGCGACCGCACTTGTTGATATTGCCGATCAGCTTGGTCGATCGATTACGTCGCCGTGCATGCCATACACAGTGGTATGTACATCCAGTACATATCATCAAGCACGCTAGCTAGTTAGCTAATCCTATGATTATTCTTTTATTCATCTTGTCACATTATTCTATTGATTAAACTTTTATGGTGATGTCATATGTATGTCATCCATACATCATAAATCATCATTATTCCACAATCAAGAAAATTGCATCTTTCATATACATGGGCTGTCATTGAGTCCATGTAGATATGTTCATATTGCCGTTAACTTATCATATCTTAGTCAATGTAGCACGTATTTTATTCATGCAAATCTTGTCAAATGCGTATCTTTGTCGCTCTAGCCCGATTTCGGTGATCTTTACGTCGTGTGATCGTAGCGGCGTGTAGAATAGTTTTATAAACTTTTCAACTTGATTTTCTACTGTTGGTGTACTGTTCTAATTATAGCTTTGTTTGTTATGCATGATTGGCCCAATTTGGTTGTGTGTTGCTGTTTGGAATCAAATAGAGATGGTGAGGTTTACGTGGTGATCCGAAGTTATCGATCAAGAAGGATTTGTCTTGAGCTTTGGACTTGAAGAAGCATCGATATTAAGGCAAGTATTGTTTGGGATATGTTAGCTTTTTAACCATGATCATATAACTTGAATGATGTTTATGCAATGAACGTTAAACATGACTATTAGCAACATGTGGACTTGTGCGTATTAGAGTCTCGGGAAAACAAAGTACAAACTGTGAGGGCTAATGGGCTCTGGTTTTAGCTCAGTACCTAGGACCTTTTCTAGCGTGTTAGCGGTTAACGAAAAGGCGTTAGGGTAAAACAGACTATGGATCCCGGTGTAGGGTTGTATCACATGGAACCTGCCGCAGATCGAGGATTCCTCGCGGGTTGATCACCCGGTCGACGGAAGATACCTAGCGGCCCTAACTTGTTAGAGAAACCTATGAAAGGCTTCATAGTGAACCCCGCCGACCGGCCCTAGGAAGAGGGTTAAGGGGCCGATCACCCGGGGCTTAAAGGGCAATTCACGGCTCACGGTGAAAGTGTACACCTCTGCTTGCAGAGTAAAAGCGGTATATCGGCCGTGCTCACGGTCATGAGCGGCCTTGGAACCTTTGCATTAAAGATGATGACCTATGCTTGTTTAATAGTTCATAATTTATTGTTTATTGTTTATGCTCTACATTATTATGTTATTGTGATCATGGTATTTGGGTAAGATATTGCCTTGCCATTCTTGTTGAGTTCGACATGGACTCACTCTTGCTATTTCCCCACACCTCAGGAGAAGTTTAGGCTTGTGATCAACCAGTCAGTCGTTCCCTGTGGAGTCTACACTAGAGGATCGGAGTGTTTTCCGCTGTCTGCTAGCTGAGGTTATGTTCTTTATATTATGTTCGTTATAATTTAAGCATTGTTGGCTTGATACTACCCTTTACTTGTGGCTATATGTGAGATTTGACTTCCAGGGCTCACATATGGTGTGTATCTGGTTTTGTCCTTAAAAACCGGGTGTTACATTTAGCAGGGTAGTGGTCGTTCATTTTGGTGTTAGGACCTATCTGGAGGGAGATTGGGGGTTAACATGTCCCCCCAGCTCCGGTCTGTTAAGTTTTAAACTCTGTCCGCTCTTTTTCTTTCTGAACACGTCTAAACTCCGATGTATTTCCGTTCTAATGCAATGGAAATGGGGAAGATCCCTGGTTCGAAAAAATATTTTTAGCGAATGGTTATATGAATAATCAGGCATGTGCAGCGAAAGAAATATCAAATAGTATACTGTGGCAACTGTGATGCAGCGAACATATTCGCTATGTTCAGAACCAAAAGCCTGCTTTGAAACTCGGACAAAATGCAGATTTGTCAAAGTTGATATGAATAGTAACAGAATTTGTTTGTGGGGTAATCTAAATGAATTAAAGACTAAAGTAATAGTAGTTTATGGCGCCGATAAAAGTGGACCTGTAAGAAATGCCATCACTACAGGAAACTAGGTCGCCGCCGACGGTACAGTGTTTTCGCCCGACGGCCCGAAAGTCAACGCTCGGCAAAGAAGGTCTTCGCCGACACCGCCGCCAATGAAAAACCGTCGGCGAAGAGGGCTTCGCCGAGCACCAAGTTCTCGGCAAAGGCCAACACTTGGGCAAAGCTCGGAACCGTGAACTCGGCAAAGATAAACACTAGGCAAAGCTCGTTTTGCCGACGACCAACGGTCGGCGAAGGCAAGTCGTCGGCATAGCTGGCGCCAACGTAACGGCGCCCGCTTCACGCACGCCGCCGACGGCATACCGTCCGGCTCGGCGAAGTTTTAAAACCATCGACCCGTTGCCACGTGTCCCAAAAAGTTACCGAAGGCGACTTTCGCCGAGAACTCCATATTCGCCCGTCGGCAAAAGGCAGCCTTTGCCGAGAGCTCTCCTCCCCGCTCGGCAAAAGATTGCCTTTGCCGAGGGTCTTGGTGCTCTCGGCAAAGAATAATTTTTTTTTGATTTAGCCATCACAACTTTTTTTCTGTAGCTTAGCTACAGTACATGGAGTTCGTTGTTGAAGTTTACATTTTTTTCAATCTTTTTACTATATTTTGTGAATTGTCATGTATTATTTCAATTTGTTTTAAAAACTAAATTTTGATCTACAAGTGATTCGAATAATGGATCTAAATGATTCAAAAAATGATAAACATGCTTGTGAGTCTATCTTGAGTCCTCATCCATGGCCGACACCAAAATTCGAATATCTTGTGCGCGAAACACGCCGACTCACTTGCGGGTCGATTGTTTTAAAATTCTATAAAATTCATACGGAGTTGAAAAATCATGAAATTTCACGAGTTGTCCTTATATCGCATGTCTAGTTAGTAGTAATGGGGGGGAGGGGGTGGATCCTCCTCAGCCCTTTAACTATGCTCTGAAAAAGGCACATTTTGCTTGCGAAGCTTCTCACAGTCTGAATGATTGATCCATTATCAGTTAGTTGGGTTCAAATAAAAAGCACCTTTTGTTTAACTTGCAACAAGCATCAGAAGGATATAAAACAATGAGTCCTACTTGTCAACATTGCCATCTAGGAGTTAGCACCGGTGCCATTGCCATCCATAGCAGTGGTTTCTCTGGCATGTGGATATGGCGCTGCCTTAGCAGTGAGCGATACACGTATTGAAGCACAAATTGGTCTTCATTATCAACGGAGATAGCTCACCAGGCACCGGGATCTTCCAGACATTGGGCACGCGTGCATGCATCCTGGGTTCACATTGGGCATTGCTTGCTGCCCGCAACATGTAGATTCCATTCAAGAAAAAAGAAATAATGGAAGACTTTTCGTGTCACCAAACTGAGCAGTGTTTTCTCCTTTATTCAGTCAATAAATATAAATGGAAATCAGACAAAGGTGGTTTTGATCCCGCCATGAATGTATACATAATACATGTGCCATCCCACACGGACAAGGCATGCATGCATGGCGCGAGAGGGACAGACTCAGCCGCCCGCCAACTCTGCCGTTGTGCGCCATCCCGCACATCTTCAAGTTGGCGCCACACAACTCGGACTCAAAAACACAGCAGCCACGACGCGAATGCAGAGCATGGCCTGGCCACCCTACTGACATAGTACATGCCACGGTCGACAACACAGAGAGTGACCAACACCACATACCGGAAGAACGGAAAAAGAAGGAAAACGTCCTTAATTAATATAGCTAAACAAACAACAAAAAGACGTACACACAGTAGGTGATCTCAATGGGTAGCTCCATGGCTTTGCCTGCCTGCGCCTGTCCCCGGTCGGAGGCAGAAAAACCGTCAGTTCACCTATCATCAAGTAGAGGACGTTGGTCAGCAAAAAGACTACTCTCCAAAACTGAAAATGTAAGTGGAACTGCAAGCAGTAATCATAGTGCTAAGCATTCAGAGTTACTGGATAGTGGAGATAGAAAAGAGACAATCAAAAAATAACTAACAGGATTAGGATCGCATAACTGGCTAGTAAGATATAATCTAATCCAACACACGATAACAGGATACATACACATACAGAGGTTTAATTCGTAAGTGTCCTAAGACTAAAATTTGGATCGTAGTTTATACCGCAAGAAGTGTCATACCTACTCGCATCAATAGCCTCTCCGCAAGGGCTGCTGTACTTCCTTCAATTTTGGGCAGATATCAATGTCCACTTTTGGTATGCGTGCAATAGCTTCCGGTCCACCAATAGATACAAGATCTCCACAATTGACAATAACTAATTCCTGGAGTGAATTGAGATTACAGCTCCACAGGTCGCATGGGATGTACTCTATGTGTTTGCAATGAAACATCATCAGCGTTTCGAGGGATGTAAGGTTCTCCAAGCACCTCAGAGAAAAATAACCACAACCCCATAAGTAGAGAATTTGGAGGGATGATGGTAGCACTATTCTATTTTCCCATTTGAGAAGTGGACAGAACGAAATGGACAGACTCTTCAGAATAGGCCAAACCCCATTAAGAGTATCTAGTTCTGGGCAGTCTTCAATGGTTAGGTCAGTGAGCCAGCGGGAGCTTTGCTCCATTGATTTATCCAATGATGCCGATCGTAGGTCGATAAATGAAAAGTGGTCAGGGAAGAGCAATCAATATCATCTCCGAGATTCCCAGAATCTTGCAAAGAAAGTTTCTTTAGGGACGGGGCCAGCAGATGTTGTGAGTTGATCTTTGGACAATTGCACACCTCTAGTTCTTCTAGGGAAGGCAAACCCCCAAACCTTTCTACTGGTACGGATACCAAACTTGTGCAATCTTTAATCAACATTTTCTTGATGGCAGGCATATAAGCTGGCTGAAGAAACTGTTCAAGGCTTGATATCCTCGGGCAGCTTATAATTGTTATATCTGTTAATGATGTGAAAATGGTAGAATCATCAGAACCATTAAACCTGCCCCCATTAAGAGTATCTAGTTTCGGGCAGCCTTCAATGGTCGTCGGTGAGCCGCGGGAGCTTTTCTCCATTGACCGCCAATGATGCCGGATGGTAGGTCGATAAATGAAAAGTGGTCGGGGAAGAGCAATCAATATCATCTCCGAGATTCCCGGAATCTTGCAAAGAAAGTTTCTTTAGGGACGGGGCCGGCCAGATGTTGTGAGTTGATCTTTGGACAATTGCACACCTCTAGTTCTTCTAGGGAAGGCAAACCCCAAACCTTTCTCTTGGGTACGGACGGATACCAAACTTGTGCAATCTTTAATCAACATTTTCTTGATGGCGGGCATATAAGTCGGGTGAAGAAACTGTTCAAGGCTTGATATCCTCGGGCAGCTTATAATTGTTATATCGGTTAATGATGTGAAAATGGTAGAATCATCGTAACCATTAAAAACGCCCCCATTAAGAGTATCTAGTTAAGGGGCAGCCTTCAATGGTCGGTCGGTGAGTCGCGGGAGCTTTTCTCCATTGACCGCCAATGATGCCGGATGGTAGGCCGATAAATGAAAAGTGGTCGGGGAAGAGCAATCAATATCATCTCCGAGATTCCCGAGAATCTTGCAAAGAAAGTTTCTTTAGGGGACGGGGGCCAGATGTTGTGAGTTGATCTTTGGACAATTGCACACCTCTAGTTCTTCTAGGGAAGGCAAACCCCGCACCTTTCTCAACGGGTACGGATACCAAACTTGTGCAATTTTCAATCAGCATTTTCTTGATGGCGGGCATATAAGCCGCATTTGAAGAAACTGTTCAAGGCTTGATATCCTCGGGCAGCTTATAATTGTTATCTCCGTTAGTGATGAATAAATGGTAGAAT
Organism: Hyparrhenia diplandra; assembly: GCA_015847255.1. Lineage (NCBI taxonomy): Eukaryota > Viridiplantae > Streptophyta > Magnoliopsida > Poales > Poaceae > Hyparrhenia > Hyparrhenia diplandra. Next base: position 385,917 of record JADLZK010011066.1, read on the forward strand.
CATCGAACTATTAAACCACGCTTGAAAAATGTTCACCTGGATAACGCCACATTGCCACCTAAATTTGATATTGATGGGTGGGTGTAATACTTCAAACACTTTGTGCACCAGAGGTCTGGTGAAAGTTTTTCTCTCTTTAGACCAATCCGAGTCGATTAGAGATCTCCATAAGTTCAAATTTTCTTTGCTCGATCCTTGCTTATTTCAAAGAGGTTACACACATACAAATCTCCAAAGGATCAGATTAGAATCATTTAGGAACCCGGGATCAATCTTAACAACTTGCGATTCAAACCTTTGTAGATTGATCAAATTACTAAAGCCTTCGTGTATTACTTTGATACTGCATTTCCTTGCACTTAATACCTCAAGATTATAGAGGTGACAGAATGTTGCAGGAAGGCTATCAAAAAGGCAAGCGTCAGAGATTTTAAGGTACCGAAGACTCTTCATGTTGCTAATACTATCTAGCAACCCAAACCTAGAGACAGAGGCACAGACCATGACGCGCGTGCATGAAAGTTCAGTACACCATTTCTTCATCACAGAATCACCACCTTGACCCTTCAAAGACATGTCACAAAGTAGGGTGCGCAACTTTGTTTGCTTGCATAGACTCTCTAAGTCGGAACACTTAAAATCTCTGCTTTTGAGCACTGATAGATGACGGACGTTCCTAGGAATCCTTTCAAGATCCTTTTTCTCTTTTATAATGAAGCAACTATCCTTTGAAACCAGTTGTGCCATGTCATGTATCAAATCATGCATTACATATTTCCCAATGAAATTTCGGAAAAATGACAAATGTGCAAGTTCTTCAAAGTACTTGCATCCAATTCGTTGAAGCGGAATGTCATGTTCAGCTTCCACAAATCCTTCTGCCACCCAAATTTCGGCTAAATCTTCCTTTACAAAATTGTAATCTTTCGGGTACATAGCACAGAATGAGAAGCATCTCTTTAAATGCAATGGTAAATAAATGTAGCTCAACCGAAGAGCCGGCATAATTTCAGTGTCCTCTTGTTTATGCACCCAGCTGATTATTTAGAATCATATTCGGTGTCTTTGGGTCAAAGCTCATTCCTAGCAAAGCTGTCCAAGGGTTTTTTGCAGCTAAAGGAGAGCCTTGCAACTTTGGGAGTATTTGCTCACCAATGCTTTCCAATTCAGGGCTACTTGTTGGAGATATCGATCCAAACACACATAGTTTGAAGAAATTCGAAAGACATTATCCTTAAGGCCCTCTAAATGAAAGGGATCCATCGTCGCACTACATTAGCAACCTTTTTCGGACCTTGTTGTGACAAGCATCATGCTTCCCTCAAGTACATATTTAAAAGGTGCACAAAACCTCTTCGAGCTCCCCATTTTCAGCCCACATGTCATCAAGGACAACTAAAAATCTTCTCTTATTGATGCTATTTGAGAGATCAACTTTGAAGAGAGTCCAAATTATCCTTCACCGCTGCTTTCCCAGTAAAATTGTTCTAAGGCCTCTTTAGTTAACCTCTCGACATCAAAGTCATCTGAGACACAAATCCAAACTATCACATCGAAGTGTTTTTGTACTAGTGGATGGCTGCAGATATTTTGCACCAAAGTGGTTTTTCCAACACCTCCGATTCCAAATATGGGTAAAACTGGGACACTTGTTATAGTTGCTTCATTATTGTCAAAGGTAGCACAAACTTGGTTGCCCGCTGATGAAGGGATTGCACCTCTTTTCCTCTTGAGTCTGGAAGGCCCCCTTCTGTTATTTATAGGTACACCAAGCAGCCTAATCAGCTCCATTATTTCATCATTACGACCAAATATCTTTGCCTCGGTGGGAAAACGAGTGGTCTTGGGTCCGACCGATCCGTCAAAGCGTGGAGTTACTTGATGTAAGCCCATTCTCTCTAACAGCCCAAATAGGTTATCTAGCCTCTCCTTGACGGGAGTCAATTTTTTTGAAGTTACCATGAATGACATCGTGAAACAATTTGTTGCCTGGTTCTACCGAGGTCGCGACCGCCCTCAATTTTCACCTTCGCTTTCGTAGCATCGAAATCTTCCGAAGGTCCCTCGCATCATACACAAAGCAGCCCTCGGCTTTGGGAGGAGCTCTGCGACAAAGATCCTCATGGCTCCTCCACTCTACTCGATCAATAAAGTTGTACATTGCAGGTAGAGTATCTTGAAGGCATTGGAGAGAATTTTTCAACTTCAGTACATCATCTTCTTTAAGTTCTTGACTTTCTGTTCCATTCGAACGGGATTGCAGAGATCTAATCCGTTGGAAAAAAGTGTCACACTCATTGAAGCTAGTAATGGCCTCAATAACCAGTGTTATGTAGCTTATTATGTTCATACCGACTTCACCTCGAAGATTCTGTCATCCTCTATGCTGCACAAACAGTAGATTTACTGAACATTAGAAAGGTAGTATATCTTGTGGTCACATATTAATGCTAATTCAATTTATAGTTATGAAATGCCAGTTGATGCAGCAAATATTTATTCACATATTCTTTCCTAGAAACAGAGCAATCATCGTTGAATCATAGTTCAGATTTGATATTTCCTCAATGAGTTAGTATGGGATAATTCATGAGAATAAACTAGAGCCTGTCACTGCAATGGTTACAACAGAGAAATTACTTCACAAGATGGAACAAAGACAGTGGGTGTGAAAGTGCAGCTTATGCTTTACTAATGTGAAAATGTCTAGATAGATCAGAGTAATGTTCAAAGTGAAACATGTGGGTGGATCATGCATAATACACAGGGTGCTTGGTGATATCTTGTTGGATTACCTTGTTATTGCTGGATATAATCAGTTTCTGTTGTTCTTCCTATCTTTCGCCATCACCAATCATGTGCACATTCCAAAACAGACAGAGATGATCTTTTATATGGGGAGGCCAGATCCGGTGATAAATAACCATTTGCCTGTCATTTCGGTTATTAAAGGAATAAGTCAGACAGCTTACAAATGCGAATTTAAAGGCCGAACTGAGAATAATCAGATTACTGCTTACAGGATGGATTCTAAGGTGGGATCTTGGGAGCAGATTAGTTGGCCTTGATTGTACAGTACTTGAAGGAATCTTGGCAGCTAGCGATCCGGCGATGGTTCCGTCCTTAGCTTCCAGGGATGGCTGTGGACGGAACAGGACGGGCTGCGCGATCTCAGATTTTGGCCCCAGCCACCACCCTCCAACCCCAATCGTCGTCACTCAATAGTGTGCTGCACAGGTCGCAAAAGAGAGAGGGCATGTTACATGTTACAGCTGGGAGGGAGATGAGATGGAAGGAAAAGCGCAGCAGGGTGTTTACCAAGGCGCGGACGGGCGGCGGAGACAGAGCAGATCGGCTGCGGAACTGGGGAAGACAGCGGCAGCTGCGGCGTTGTTCGGTGGGCGTGCAGGTGCAGGCTTCCACCGTTGGATGAGATGACGGTGGCGGCGGAGGTGCGGCGAGGCGTCACACAGCTCGTGGTGACGAGCCACGGAATGGCCATGGACTTCGCCGCGGTCAACCTCGGCGGCGTCTCGCCCGGTGACCTGCGTGAACAGCGGGGGCTGCTCTGCCGGCGAGGTGCAGTGCAGAGGCGGACGAGAGTGATTGATGAAAATGCAGGTGAAATGAATGGATACATGCATATCTCAGGTGAAATGAATGGACAAGGCATGCATCTTCCAGTAGCTTGTGTGGTTGTGCCAGAGAGTAGACTTGACTAAACAAGATAACATTTAAGTGGACCACCGGAATTACAAAAAAAATACATTTTCATGAATCCAAAACGGTGCTGTCTAAAATGTTTCTGTCATCTGCCTAAATTTCCACGAACCCATCCAAATGTAATTACTCCACACATGGAACCTTTTATTTTCAACCCTCAAATTTGGACAATATTCTTGTGACAGCTTAGACAGAAAGGTATTTGCTGATCTAACTCTTTTAGACATGTCAGGGGTTGTGATGTAATGTACTCATGCTATGCTAAGCTGGTTCAGGTGGGTGGATTGGTCCAGCGTCACAGCATGGCGACGCTGTTGGACGTTCTGGCCAGCCAGCTGAGGCCATTGAAGGGGTCAAGGGGACAAAGCGACATGTGTTGCTTAAACAACCAAATCCAATTTGAGTCACTTAGGTTTGGTTTGGAAATGAGATGGGATTGGATGGGATGGTACTACCCAGTTTTTTTCTATAATTGAATGATCCCATCTCTGTTTACTGAGGTACAGGAATGGATGTAATGAACTGCCCTCTTTCAGATCTTTTAGGCATTTTGTCGAGCATGTTGTAAGCAGTGAAGCACCTGCCAGCGTCACTACGTCCACATGCCTTGCGCTCACCGCCCAGTTTACAACAAGCAAGCAAACAAGGTTTCTAGCCGTGGGGCTTTAATGCCAGCAATAAGGTGCACGCACACACACATTTACCTTAGCGTCGGCTCGCCTGCGTGCTCGGCCGCCGACGCGATCGCCTGGGATGCTGCTTGATGGAATGATGGACCGTGCTCGCCGCAGGCCGGCGGCAGCTGCTCGCCTGACGCGCGGCTACTTGGCGGCGCGCTCGCTCGAGGCTGCTGCTCGGCCCCGCCCGCTCGAGCGGGCGATTCCTCTCTGGCCCCGAGTTTGCATTGCATCGCATCGCGTGGCCCGACCTCGTCGGACTTGCCGAGCTCGCGTGCGACTCGACCTCGTCGGCTCCGTAAACGTCGCAGGTGCCGCCCCTCAACTCTCGCCCTCTTCTCTCTAATTCCCCGCGTGCCCGCCGCCGCCGCAGTTGCAGTTGTCTCCCGCGCGCGCGAGGAAGCGGCACGAGTTCCTCCTGATTTCTCGGGACGGGCTCGGTCTGGACTCTGGATGAATTACTCAGTTTCTGGGCCGAGGCCCATTGGCGTTTGAATGTCACACGGGCCCCAAACAGGGTAATTACACTGCTGTCTTTGTTCACTGATGAAACGAACTGCGCCCGTCAAAAAAGGTCAAGTGTGCTTGTTCCACTTCTCGGTGCAGCGACGAACTCATCAAAATGTTAGAAGCACAATGCATGCAGTACAGAGCAGCAGTTGCAACTCTCTTCCCTTCCATCCTTCTCATCCTGACTCTTCCTCTCCCTGCAGTAGCTAGAGTAGAAGGACAGTAGCTTCTGATAATGTCTGGACCTACAAATATGTTGCCCGGGCAAGCGCAAGATAGCTGTTGGTTGCAACACCTGTCTTCAGACGTTTCAGACGTTCAGCTGGATTCAACGGCAGGCGTCTTCAGTAACATCAACATTGCTGCCAGCAAGATCACGGAACTGAGCAATGTTTTCATTTCGTTCAAGGTCACAAATTCATTTCAGTCAAGAACCGAGAAATAAAGGAAGACTTTAATTTGGTGTCACGGAACTGAGCAAAATTTTCTCATTTATTCAGTCAACAAAATATACAGGGAAAACAAACAAGGTCACGCCAACGCCATGACTGTACGTGTGCCATCCCACACGGACGAGGCATCCATGTCCATGGCGCGAGAGACTCAGGTACGCTGCCAACTCTGCAGTTGTGCGCCATCCCGCACATCTTCAAGTTGGCACCACACGACTCGGATGGCCACCTACTGACATAGTATTAGTATATGCCAGAGTCGACAACACACAAAGAGTGGCCGGCCCAGCAGTACATATTGGAAGACTTGGAAAAAGAAAGAAACATGTGCACTGGCCGGATCAAGAGCAAAACAAACAACAAAACTGACATACACAGTACATAAGAGCGTGATCATCAAGGGGTAGCTCCATGGCTAGCTTTGCCTGTCCCCTGACCCGGAGGCTGCAAAGCCACAGTTCACCTATCATCAAGTAGAGAACATTGGTTAGCAAAATGAATATTCTCCAAAACTGAAAATGAAAATGGAACTGCAAGCGGTAGCCATACTGCTGGGTTGGGCATTCAGAGAAAACAGGATACATGTATACAGAAGTTTAATCTGCAAGTGTCCTATGACTACCTATTGGATCATAATTTATACAGCAAGAAGTGTCATACCTACTATCATTACTAGCCTCTCATCAGCGGCTGTTGTACTTCCTTCAACTTTGGGCAGCCGCTAATGCTCACTTTTGGTATGTGTGCAATCGCTTCTGGTCCACCAATTGATACAAGCTCTTCACAGTTCATAATAGTTAATTCCTGGAGTGATTTGAGATTACTGCTCCATAGGTCGCCTGGGATGTACTCTATGTGTTTGCATGCAAGCATGTTCAAAGATTTGATGGATGTGAGGTTCTCCAGGCAACTCACAGAAAAATAACCACAATTCACTAAGTAGAGCCGTCGGAGGGACGATGGCAACACTATTCCATTTTCCCATTTGGGACGTGGACAGTTCATAATGAACAAGCTTTCCAGAATAGGCCAACCCCCATTAAGAGTATCTAGTTCTGGGCAGACATCAATGGTTAGGTCAGTGAGCCACGGGAGCTTTTCTCCATTGATCGTCAATGATGCCAGATGGTAGCCTGATAAACAAAAAGTGGTCAGGGAAGAGCAATCAATATCATCTCCAAGATTCCCGGAATCTCGCAAAGCAAGTTTCTTTAGGGACGGAGCCAGCAGATGTGAGTTGTTGATCTTTGGACAATTGCGCACCTCCAGTTCTTCTAGGGAAGACAAACCCCCAAACCTTTCTAATGGTACAGGTACCAAACTTGTGCAATCTTGAATCGCTATTTTCTTGATGGCAGGCATATAAGCTGGCTGTAGAAACTTTTCAAGGCTTGATAACCTAGGGCAGTCTATAATTCTTATCTCTGTTAATGATGACAAAACGGTAGGGTCATCAGAACCATGAAACCAGCTTGGAAGGTATTCACCTGGGTAACGTTTGAGGCCCACAGCTTTGATACTGGTGGGAGGGTGTAATGCTTCAAACACTTCTACCTCATTGTGCACTTGAGGTCCTAGTGAAAGATTTATCTCATTAGACCAATCCAGAGTCAGATTAAATGTATCCTCCTTCTTCATAAGTTCAATTTTTGCTGCCTGATCCTTGCTTATTTCACAGAGGTTACATAAATACAAATCTCCAGTGAACATATTCCAATTATTTAGCTTTCCAGCGTGAATCTTAGCAACACGCAATTCAAACTTTTGCAGATTGACCAGATTACTAAAGCCTTCGGGTATTACTTTGATTTTGCATTTCCTTGCACTTAATACCTCAAGATTGTAGAGGTGACAGAATGTTGCAGGAAGGCTATCAAAAACGCAAGCGTCAGAGATTTTAAGGTACCGAAGACTCTTCATGTTGCTAATACTGTCTGGCAACCCAAACCTAGAGACAGAGGCACAAACCATGACGCGTGCATGAAAGTTCAGTACACCATTTCTTCATCATAGTATCACCACCTTGACCCTTCAAAGACATGTTGCAAAGTAGGGTGCGCAATTTTGTTTGCTTGCATAGATTTTCTAAGTCAGAACACTTAAAATCTCTGCTTTTGAGCACTGATAGATGACGGACATTCTTAGGAATCCTTTCAAGATCCTTTCTCTCTTTTATTATGAAGCAATCATCCTTTGAAACCAGTTGTGCCATGTCATGTATCAAATCATGCATTACATATTTCCCACGAAGTTTCTGGAAAAATGATAGATGTGCAAGTTCTTCAAAGTACTTGCATCCAGTTTGTTGAAGTGGAATGTTATGTTCAGCTTCCACAAAGCCTTCTGCCACCCAAATTTCAGCTAAATCTTCCTTTACAAAATTGTAATCTTTTCGGGTACACGGCACAGAATGAGAAGCATCTCTTTAAATGGAATGGTAAATAAATGTAGCTCAACCGAAGAGCTGGCATAATTTCGGTGTGCTCTTGTTTGTGCTCCCAGAGCTGGTTGCTAAGAATCATATTCCAATGTGCTGGGTCAAGGCTCATCCCTAGTAGCCGTCCAATGGTTTTTGCAGCTAAAGGAGAGCATTTCAACTTTGGGAGTATTTGCTCACCAATCCTTTCCAACTCAGGATAATTGTTGGAGCTATCGGATCCAAATACACATAGTTTGAAGAAATTCTGAAAGTCATTGTCCTTCAGGCCCTCTAAAAGAAATGGATCCGTCGTCCGCACTATATTAGCAACCTTTTCAGACCTTGTTGTGACAAGCATCATGCTCCCCTCAAGTACATGTTTGAAAGGTGCATAGAACTTCTTCCAAAGCTCACGATTTTCAGCCCACACATCATCAAGAACAACTAAAAATCTTCTCTTGTTCAGGCCCTTTGCAAGATCAACCTGAAGAGAGTCCAAATTATCCTTCATTGGTGCTTTCCCAGAAGATTGTTCTATGGCCTCTTTAGTTAACCTCTTGACATCAAAGTCATCTGAGACACAAATCCAAACTATCATATCAAAGTGAGCTTTCACTTGTGGATGGCTACAGATATTTTGGGCTAAAGTAGTTTTTCCAACACCTCCGATTCCAAATATGGGTAAAACTGGAACGCTTATTATAGTTGCTTCATTATTGTCAAGGGTAGCACAAACTTGGTTGCCTGCTGATGAAGGGATTGGACTTCTTTTCCTCTTGGGTCTGGAAGGACCCCTTCTGTTATTTGTAGGTACACCAAGCAGTCTAATCAGTTCCTTTATTTCATCATCACGACCAAATATCTTCTCAGTGGGAAAACGAGTGGTCTCGGGCCTGACTGAACTGTCAAACCGTGGAGTTGCTTGATGTAAGCCCATTCTCTCTAACAGCCCAAACTGGTTATCTAGCCTCTCCTTGATGTGAGTCAATTTTTTTAAGTTACCGTGAATGGCATCGTGAAACAATTTGTTGCCTGGTTCCGCTGAGCTCGCACTGCCCTCAATTTTCACCTTCTGCTCGTAGCATCGGAAATCTTCCAAAAGGTCCTATGCATCATACACAGCAGCCCTCAGCTTTGGGAGGAGCTCTGCCACAGGGTCCTCATGGCTCCTCCACTCTACTCGATCAATAAAGTTGTACATTGCAGGTAGAGTATCCTGAAGACATTGGAGAGAATTTTGCAACTTCAGTACATCATCTTCTTTAAGTTCTTGACTTTCTATGCCATTCAAATGGGATTTTTGAGATCTAAACCGTCGGAAAAATGTGTCACACTCATTGAAGCCAGTAATGGCCTCGATGACCACTTTTATGTAGCTTATTATGTTCATACTGACTTCACCCTGAAGATTCTGTCATCCCCTATGCTGCACATATAGTAGATTTATTGAACATTAGAAAGGTAGTATATCTTGCGGTCACATATTAATGGTAATTAAATTTGTAGTTATGAAAAGCCAGTTGATGCAGCAAATATTTTCTTCACATATTCTTTCCGAGAAACAGAGCAACCATTGTTGAATCATAGTTCGAATTTGATACTTCCACAATAAGTTAGTATGGGATAATTCATGAGAATAAACTAGAGCCTGTCACTGCAATGGTTACAACAGAGAAATTACTTCACAAGATGTACATATAGTTTAATGGGGAACAAAGACAGTGGGTGTGAAAATGCAGCTTATGCTTTACTAATATGTTTTTTAATATGTCTAGATAGATCAGAGTAATGTACAAAGTGAAACATGTGAGTGGATCATGCATAATATACACAGGGTACTTGGTGATGCCTTGTTGGATTACCTTGTTATTGCTGGGGTATAATCAGTTTCTGTTGTCCTTCCTATCTTTCGCCATCACCAATCATGTGCACATTCCAAAACAGACAGAGATGATCTTTTTATATGGGGAGGCCAGATCTGGTGACAAATAACCATCTACCTGTCATTTCGGTTATTAAAAGAAAAGTCCGACACCTTGCAAATGCGAACTAAAAGGCCGAACTTAGAGTCATCAGCTTACTGCTTACAGGATGGATTCCAAGGTGGATCTTGGGAGCAGATCAGTTGGCCTCGATTGTACAGTACTTGAAGGAATCTTGACAGCTATGTGACGATATTTGGTTCGGACTTTGCTTCCAGGAATGGCTGGGGACGGAACAGGCGGGGCTGGGCGATCTCAGATTTTGGCCCCAGCCCCCACCCTCCAACCCCAATCGAGTGGGGACGGGCTCGCCCCGCTTGGACGCCGTCACTCATTAGTGTGCTGCGCATGTCGCAGTGGAGAGTGGGCATGTTACACCTGGGAGAGAGAGAAAGGTTTTTCAAATAAAAGAAGACCAGAGAAGGGATAGCATTTTTTTCGTGCATGTCACACATCATATCGAATATTTGGACACATGTATGGAGCATTAAATATAGATAAAAAAATAACTAATTATACAGTTTGCATGTATCTTATGAGGCGAATCTTTTGAGCCTAAGTAATCCATGATTAGCCATAATTGCTACAGTAACCAACATGTGCTAATGACGGGTTAGTTAGGCTTAATAAAAGGTTTCTAGACGAGTTATGTAATTAGTTTTTTTTTATTAGTATTTAAAACTCATTCGACATCATGTGATGTGACACCCAAAATATTTCTTTTCGAGAGCTAAACAAGCCCAAACAAACTAAACAAGCCCTCAGTCAAACAAACACATACGGAAACAGACAAGGGTGGTTTTGATCTGCACCATGCATGATCCATCAAGATTGTATACACGCCAACTCTGCCTTTCTCGCGCCATCCCGTACATCAAGTTGGGCCACACAACTCGGACTCAGGGACACAGCAGCCACGACCTTAACGCAGAGCATCACATGACCACCTACTGACATAGTATGCAAAAAGAGATGAACTGATCTTGCAAGTTCCAACTTTGCCATATTTTACCGAGGATATGTATATAAACTGCATATCGCCAATCCAACTGCCCCATATATAAACCGCAGACAGCACCTCAACATTTTCGTGGAACCTTTGTGGCTAGTATATTAGCTTGTGTGGTTGTGCCATAGAATAGACTTGACTAGCGACAATTATTTTTTTAGAAACAGGACAACATTTTAGTAGACCACCAGTTAACAGGGAATTAAAAAAAATACATTTTCATGAATCCAAAACAGTCCTGTCTAAAAGCGAAACATGCGAGTGGATCATGCATAATACGCAGGATACTTAGCGATGTCTCAGTGGATTACCGTATTATAGCTGGATATAATCAGTTTCGCCATTCTTCCTGTCTTTTGCCAACAATCCAAAACAGAGATGATAGTTCATATGGGGACCTGATCTGGAGACTGCAGGGATGTGGTTTCTGCCATCATTCACCTGTCATTTCGTTTGTTAAAGAAAAAGTCAGATAGCTTGCAAATTCGAAAGGGAGGTTAAAAGGCCGAATTAACTGCGAATCATCAGCTGACAGGATGGATTGCAAGGTGGATCTGTGGAGCAGATTGGTTGGCCTCTAATCTAGGAGTACTATACTTGAAGTAACCTTGAGGCTGACAAACAGCAGCTATCTGACAATGTTTGGTTTCAGGGTCGAACAGAACTAGTGTGCTGCGCTGGGGACAGGGAGAGAGGACCTGCCACCTGCGCTGTGCTATGCCTGGTAGAGAGAAGGAAACACGTAGGGCCAGGGTGCTTACCAGAGCTAGATTGGCTGCCGGTATTGGAGAAGATCGGCGTTGTTCTTCGTTGAGCTTGCACCTTGCAGCAGTCTTCGACCGCAGGATGACGACGGCTACGGCGCGGCGCAGGTTGTGGAAGATCTGAAGCTGGCCGACGACGACGAGGCGAGAGTGAGAAGAGGGACAAGCAAGGTAGTAGCAGGCTAGCAGCCAGTAGGCAGTAGCAACGCAAGTGCCAAGTCGTCGTGCACAATTGTCAATTGGCACAGCACATGCACCCCACTTAGAGCAGGGAAGGGTTTTTTTTTTGGATCCACTAGTAATAGTTAACTACTTCCTAGATTTCAAAATAAAGAATACTTTAACTTTTTAATTAAGAATTACACAGCCCACAACACGCACCCATACTAACCTTAGTAGCATGCTGGCCAAAGATTCTTACGCCACTATCCAAAATGGCGCTTTAAAAAATGTTCTTGTCATACACCTAAGTTTCCATGAACCCACCCCATATATTCGTAACAGGGCAAAGATATTTGCTGATCTAACTATTTCTGGACACGTCAGGTGTCCTGCCACATACCGCGGTACTGGTATGCCGCGTTGGGTGTGCGTGTGTGGCTTGGTCTAGAGGGGGAGACGGTGATCCCTGATGGCAGTGCCAGCCAGCCAGATCGGCTGATTGAAGAGGACAAAGCTATATGTTCTTGACCAACCAAACCCAGTGTAAGTCATTTTGTGTTTTGTTGCAGCAGGTATAGGAAAGGATGCGATGAACTAACTGTGCTCTTTGAGGCATTCCATCGAGCATGTTGTAAGCACGTACCAACGCTCTCACTACGCCCTCCCTCATGCGGTGCGCTCGCCGTCCGCGGTGGCCGCCCGTGCAAATAAGGCTTACAACAAGCAAGCAACTCAGCAAGGCTTGTAGCTCACGGCCGCTGTGAGGTTTGAATGCCAGCAAAGAAAGCTGCCCGAACACGTTTACCTCAGAGTCTGCTCACCTGCTCGGCAGCGGACGCGCTCGCCTGGATGCTGCTTGCTCGACTCGACCGTCCTTGCCGCAAGCACGCGGCAGCTGATGGCCCGATGCGGCTCCTTGGCTGCGTGCTCGCTCCCGGCTTCTGCTCGCCCGCTGCTCGAGCGGTTCCGTTCCTCTCTGGCGCCCCGAGCTCGCATCGCATCCCCTCGCATCCCCCAACCTGACGCCCGCACCTCGCAGCTTGCCTCGACCTCATCGGCGGCTCTGGCTACCCCGCAGGCTCAACTTTCCCGCTCTCTCTTGTCTCTCCCCGCGTGCCCGCCGCCGCCGCCGCCGCCGTTGTCTCCCGCGCGCGCGAGAGGAAGCGGCACGAGCACGGTCTGAATCGGCCCGTGCGCCGAAACCAAATACCGGCCCAGAAACTTCTCGCAGTTGCTGGGCCGAGGTCCATGGGTGTTTGAATGTCACACGGGCCCCACACAGGGTAATTACACTGCTGTCTCTGTTAATGTTAGAAGCACAATGCATGCAGTGCAGGCCTGAAAGCATGATGAACACGCATTACAGAGTTGGGGTGGTGGCATTCAGAATTTCATTCGTATCGCTGCAGAAGCTTTGAAGAGATTTCTAATTCTACGCAGACTGAATGTCTGACAGAGAAATGCCATGTTCATTCACTGCCTGTGCCAGACGAAGATTTTTTTTTTTTTTTTTAAACATGGAGTACCGCACAGGTATGCTAATTTCGGCTTGTGGAGCAAAATAAATATTTGTAGTTGTTGGCCGCATATGCATGCATCTCGCTGTGTTCAGAAAAGAAAATATGGTCGCACTGACTGACACCAGCGAGGATGCAAATGTCAAATCAAAGAGGATTATCATTCCAAGTGCCAATCCAAGAAAAGGTAGGCAACGAAAATGGCTCGACACATTATATGAAGCATGCATTTTGATTGGAAATGCACAGGACCTTTGTTGGTTGGTTTGTCCGGGTAAGACCAAGACAGCTGTTGGTTGCAACACTCTGATCTTGATCTGAATTTTTTCAGATGTTCAGTTCATCAGTTGTGTAGTCAGCCTGAAAGAGAGGAATTGACATACAAGTATGCCAGTTTCGGGATAGCTTCACCATTTGCAACGAAAAATATATCATATAGGAGTAGTATACTGCAGCAATTGTTAGGCAGCGGGGATATAATTTCATTATGTGTATTTTTTCAGAAGCTTTTTTCAGAAACCAAAATCCTGCTTTGAATGTGATGCACATCATAAGAATTTCAGGACAAAATGCAGATTTGTCAGAGTTGATATGGATGGGAACAGAGTTTGTTTGTGGGTCTGATTTTTTTTTTTTTTTTTGACAAAAATCGAACAAGTTACTACGTTGCTTTTACTACGTTGCACTTGGAATGATAATCCTCTTTGATTGGACATTTTTCAAGCAATGCAGTAGTAAAAAAATTCGATATGTATGCATTATATGAAATCAGGTAGCAGTGACTATTGACCTGATTCAAGAGCATCACACCTGTGTCCAGCGATATGATGCAGATGCCAATGATGTCACCCATCTGCATTTTCATTTGGTAGCTTCTTGGATATTAAATTCATCAGCATCACCCACACATGGGAGCTACGGAGTTCAGAATGAGAGCCTGAATCACCAAAGTCAATATGCTGCCCGGAAAATGTACAGGCTCTAATGCCAATTGTGAAAACAGAGCAATGCCTGAAGTCAGGAAGACTTTTGGTGTCACAAAACAGAGCAATGTTTTCTCCTTTATTCAATCAACAAATATATAGGGAAAACAAACTAGGTCCTGGATTCGCGCCATGACCGTACGTGTGCCATCCCACACGGACGAGGCATGCATGGCGTGAGAGACTCGGGCACGCCGCCAACTCTGCTGTTGTGCACCATCCTGCACATCTTCAAGTTGGCGCCGCGCGTCTCAGGACTCACGGACACTGCAGCCATCGATGCGAACGCAGCGCATCGCACGGCCACCTACTGACAATTCAAATTCATGCGTGCCACGTTCGACAACAGCAACACAGACACAGTGGGCCAGCAGTACAGGCTGGAACAAAGAAAAGGTAAAGGAAACGTACGTTGTGCACTGGTCCGATTAATATAGCTAAACAAACAACTAAACAGACGTGGGTGGCCAGGTAGCTTCATGGATTCACCCGCCTGTCCCTGGAGGTTGCAAATAAAGCCGTCATTTCACCTGTCATTAAGTAGATGACTCTGGTCAGCAAAAGGACCACTCCTGAAAACTGAAATTGAAAACGGAACTGCAAGCGGTAGCCATAGCCCAGTGCTGGACATTCAGATCTAGTAACTGGTGATTAAAAAAAGGACATTGAAAAATAATTCACAGTACTTGGGGTACATAACTAGCTAGTAAGATATAATCTAATCTAACACACGATAACAGGATGCATGCAACTAATCATACCTTGAGCCTCTTAAGCTTTTGTAAAGCTCATCGAAACATATCTTTGGGCAACTGCCCACTCTCACACTCCTACAGGCAGGAAAACCCCCAGACCCTTCTACTACAATTTCCAAACTTGTGCAATGCCAAATATCAATTTTCTCGAGGGCAGGCATATAAGCTGGCTGTAGAACAAGTCTTGATAGCTTTGGGCACTTTTCAACCTTTATCTCTGTTAATGAGGAGAAAATGGAGGGGCCATCAAGACCATGAAAACCCAGTAAAACTTCCAAACTTGTGCAATCACAAATATCAATTTTCTTGATGGCAGGCATATAAGCTGGCTGAAGAAACTGTTCAAGGCTTGATAGCTTCGGGCAGTTTCTAACCGTTATCTCTGTTAATGATGATAAAATGGCGGGGTCATCAGGACCATGAAAACCCCCAAACTGTTCTCCTAGTACACTTTCCAAACTTGTGCAATCTCTAATCTCCATTTCCTTGAGGGCAGGCATATAAGCTGGCTGAAAAAACTGTTCGAGGCTTGATAGCTTCGGGCAGTTTGTAACAGTTATCTTTGTTAACGATGAGAAAATGGCGGGGTCATCAGAACCATGAAACCAACTTGGAAGGTATTCACCTGGATAACATCTGAGGCACACAATTTTGATAGTGGAGGGAGGGCGTAATGCTTTAAACACTTCTATCCCATTGTGCACTTGAGGTCCTAGTGAACGATTTATCTCATTAGACCAATCCGTAGTCAGATTAAAAGTATCCTTCTTCTTCATAAGTTCAAGCTCTGCTGCATGATCCTTGCTTATTTCACGAGAGGTTATATAACCAAAAATCTCCAGTGAACAGATTCAAATTATTTAGCTTCCCAGCATCAATCTTAGCAAGAAGCGTTTCAAACTTTTGCAGATTGACCAGATTACTTAAGCCTTCGGGTACTTTGATTCTGCATTTCCTTGCACTTAATACCTCAAGATTATAGAGGTGACAGAATGTTGCAGGAAAGCTATCAAAAACGCAAGTGTCAAAAATTTTAAGGTACCGAAGATTCTTCATGTTGCTAATACTATCGGCAACCCAAACCTAGAGATAGAGGCACACAGACCATGACGCGCATGCACAAAAGTTCAGCACACCATTTCTCCATCACACTATTGCCCTTTTACCCTTCAAAGACATGTCGCAAAGTAGGGTGCGCAACTTTGTTTGCTTGCATAGATTCTCTAAGTCGGACCACTCAACATCTCGCTTTTGAGCACCGATAGATGACGGACCCTATGAGGAATCCTTTCATGATCCTTTTTCTCTTTTATTATGAAGCAATCGTCACTTGAAACCAGTTGTGCCATGTCATGTATCAAATCATGCATTACATATTTCCCACGAAGTTTCTGAAAGAATGACAGATGTGCAAGTTCTTCAAAGTAGTTGCAGGCAGTTTGTTGAAGTGGTATGTTACCTTGAGCTACCACAAAGCCTTCTGCCATCCATATTTCGCTAAATCTTCCTTTACAAAATTGTAATCTTTTGGGTACACAAAGACGAATGAGAAGCATCTCTTTAAATGGAATGGTAAATAAATGTAGCTCAACCGAAGAGTCGGCAAAATGTCGGTGCTCCCTTGTTCAAGCTCCCATAGCCGACTATTAACAATCATGTTCCAATGTCTTTGGGTCAAGACTCATTCCTAGCAGCCGTCCGAGAGTTTTTTGCAGCTAAAGGAGACCCTTTCAACTTTGGGAGAATTTGCTTACCAATCCGGTCCAACTCGGGATAAATGGTAGAGCTATCGGATCCAAATACACATAGTTTGAAGAAATCCCGGAAGACATCATCCTTCAAACCGCCTAATAGAAATGGATCCGTCGTTCGCACTATATCCGCAACCTTTTGAGACCTAGTTGTGACAAGCATCATGCTTCCTTCAGGTACATCTTTAATAGGTGCATAGAACTTGTTCCGAGAGCCCCCTTTGAGCCCACATGTCATCGAGAACAATTAAGAATTTTTTTTCTTCTTCGGGCTACCCGCAAGACGGGCCTGCAAATGAGTTCAAATTATCCTTGGTCGGTGCGTTCCCGAACATTGTTCTATGGCCTCTTTTGTTAACCTCTTGACATCAAAGTCATCTGAGACACAAATCCAAGCTATCACATCAAAGTGTTTTTTCACTTGTGGATGGTTGCAGAGATATTGGACCAAAGTAGTTTTTCCAACACCTCCAAGACCAACTATAGGCAAAACCGGAACATTTGTTATTGTTCCCATTCTTTTCCTCTTGGATATGGAAGAACCCCTTCTATTATTTTTAGGTACACCAAGCCTTCTCATCAGCTTCTCCATGTCATCATTACGACCAAATATCGCGCCTCAGTAGGGAAAGAAGTGGTCTCAGTGTCCGACTGATCTCGTCAAATTGTGGTGCTTTAGGTAAGCCCATTCCCTCGAGTATCCTAGACAAATTATATAGCCTCTCCTTCATGCGAGTCAGTTTTTGAATTTTCCTTGAATGACACTGTGAGAGGATTTAGTGGCTGGTTCTGCTGAGGTCACACTGCCCTCAATTTGTACCTTCGTCTTGCTGAAATCATCAAGAAGATCTCTAGCATCATATATGACGGCCTTAAGTTCTGGAAGGAGCTCTTTCACACGCTTTTCATGGCTCTTACACTCTGCTCGATCAAATAAGTTGTGCATCTCAGATCGAGTATCCTCAAGCAACTTTAGTACATCATCTTCTTTAAGTTCTTGATTTTCTGCTCCATTCAAACAGGATACCAAGGATCCAAGCGATTGGATAAAAGTGACACACTCATTGAAGCTAGTTATGGTATCGATGACTGCTTTTATGGTGTTTCTGATCATATCGGCTTGACTCTGAAGATCTTTGCAGCCCTCTGTGATGGACAAATAGTAGATTTACTGAACATTAGAAAGGTATATATTATGGTCACATATTAATGCTAATTAAATGTATAGCCTTGATAAGCTAGTTCATGCAGCAAATATTTTCTTCACATACTAGTATTTCCAAGAAACAGAGCAACCATCGTTGAATCACAGTTCAAATTTGATACTTCCTCAACGAGTTAGTATGGGATGATGACTAACAAGAATTACAGAGAGATTACTTCAAAAGATGTTCATATGGGAAACAATGGAACAACCGTGAATGGTAAAATATAGTGGGCATGAAAATGCAGCTTATGCTTTACAAATATGTTTTTTATATGCCTAGATAGATCAGAGTAATGTTCAAAGTGAAACATGTGAGTGGATCATGCATAATACACAGGGTACTTGGTGATGTCTTGTTGGATTACCTTGTTATTGCTGGATATATATCAGTTTGTGTTGTCCTTCCTATCTTTCGCCATCACAAATCATGTGCACAATCCAAAACAGACAAAGATGATCTTTTATATTGGGAGGAGGCCAGATCTGGTGACAAAGCATCGTGTGCGGGAAGACCGGCGGTGGCAGTGGCTGCTGCTACGAGCTTGCCAAATAGTACTATATGACGACCAACAATCGGTGGATGTCCGTGAGTCAGCTGCTCCAGCGTCATTGGTGAAGGCGTGGCGCCCGTGGGAAGAGCAGATCAATTGCGCAGTAACGCCGGGCGTGGTGGCGTGGCGGTGGTGAAAAACCGGCAACGCAGTGGGTGAACCGGGACCAGCCATGGCCGGTGCATCAGGGGGCGTGGTGGTGAAGATGGCAACCGAGGCGGTGGATCAAGGCTTGATCTCCATACCGGGACGTTACAGACATGGTTGGGCTGAGGGGACTGAGGGCTGGGAGGTTGCTACAGTAGCTGCTAGTACTGTTCACAAGATGGCGGCGGCTAGGGTTTGGGGCGCTAGGAACGCTGGCCGCGGGGCTTTGCCCATGGCCGGCAAGAGAGAAGAGATTTCCTTCTAATATCTTGCTTGATCATAGATTGATACATCTCCTCTCATTATATATATAGAGAGGACTTACTTGGCCCCTAAACAAGGGGCTAATTAACCCTAATACTAACAGGCCTTGGCCCAATAGGCCCATGGGGTACTCCTCTAACATTGATACTTCCTCAATGAGTTAGTATGGGATAATTCATGAGAATAAACTAGAGCCTGTCACTGCAATGGTTACAACAGAGAAATTACTTCACAAGATGTACATATAGTTTAATGGGGAACAGAGACAGTGGGTGTGAAATGCAGCTTATGCTTTACTAATATGTATTTTTGTGTCTAGATAGATCAGAGTAATGTTCAAAGTGAAACATGTGAGTGGATCATGCATAATACACAGGGTACTTGGTGATGTCTTGTTGCGTTACCTTGTTATTGCTGGATATAATCAGTTTCTGTTGTCCTTATCTTTCGCCATTATCAATCATGTGCACATTCCAAAACAGATAGAGATGATCTTTTTATATGGGGAGGCCAGATCTGGTGACAAACAACCATTTACCTGTCATTTCGGTTGTTAAAATAAAAAGTCTGACAGCTTGCAAGTGCGAATTGAAAGGCCGAACTGGGAGTCATCAGCTTACTGCTTACATGATGGATTCCAAGGTGGATCTTGGGAGCAGATTAGCTTGCCTTGATTGCACAGTACTTAATGAATCTTGACAACTAGCTATCTGACGATATTTGGTTCCGGACTTGCTTCCAGGGATGGCTGGGCTAAGCGATCTGAGATTTTGGCCCCAGCCCCCACCCTCCAACCCCAATCGAGCGGACGGGCTCGCCCCGCTTGAACGCCGTCATTCTCTGTAATCTGTTGTAGAAGGTCGCAGGGGGAGAGGGCACGTTAACTGTTGCAGGTGTTAGTGAGAGAAGAGAGAGGGAAGGAGTGGCGTGTCACGGTGTTTAATTACCAAGGCGCGACGGCGGCGGAGACTGAGCAGATCGGCTGCCAGAACTGGAGAAGATGGTGGCGTCGGCGTTCTTTGTGGGCGTGCAGGTGCAGGCTTGGACAGTTGGATGAGACAACGGCGGCGACCGGCGGAGAGGTGCGGCGAGGCGTCACATAGCTCGCGGTGACGAGGCGGTGGATTTCGCGGTGAAGCTCAGCGGCGTCTCGGCTCTGGCGACCTGCACGAGCGGCGGGGGCTGCTCGACCGGCGATCGAGGTGCCGTGCGGTGCAGTGCAGGGGCGGACGAGAGTGGTTGAGGAAAGTGCATGGAGAGAAGTTTTTCGTGCCAGTGGCGACGCACTTGCCTCGCAGTTTCGTAGCAGCAGCGCCGCGCGTCGAAGTCAAGTCACGAGCGCACACCCAACACCTTCATCAGGTGTGGAAATTCATTTACATTAAGAACAAAACAAATGTTTATAGAAATAAATAGTTTTAGATTTTGCGAGAACTTTATTTCATCCATCTTCAGGAGGTAAAAATGTTCCGAGTTTGGAATACAAATGTGTTTTGTAGAAAAATGTTCTAGGTCGAGGAGGACATCGAACAAACTTCAACGCTTCTAGTAAGGGGATTATTTTCCATGTTATTAGAGAGAGAGAGAAAAAAAAAATCTAAGGCAAAAGGGAAATGTTCAGCTCCACCACAAATTGTTTGTTTACGAAACAAATTTATTCTTCAAGCATCGTAGGGGAGAGGACCCATGTCCATATGTAAATTGTTGCTAGTTCATGCACAAAATTGACATACGGTAGCTCCATGCCTAGCTTTGCCTGTCCCCGGACCCGGAGGCTGCAAAGCCACATTTCACCTATCATCAAATAGAGAACATTGGTTAGCAAAAAGAATACTCTCACCAAACGGTATAGAAATGTTGTTCATCTCTTTCAATAGGCCTCAGGGGCAGAAAAGTCATTTCGCGTACCACTTAACACTGTTAAGGCCCAAAACTGATCACCGGTTGGCAGCTTTTGTGAGGAGTTGTAGTCAGGGTGTGGGTTTCTATCACCTTGAGGTGCCCAATGTGGAATCTACTCAATGGCTCAATCTAACCAATTGTGGTGTCGTGCGAGTCAAGTTTGGCTAGATTTCCCTTGCGGAGTTTGGAGGTCGAGCTATCTGAGATTAATAGTAAAGATTGGCCTTGGTAGAATAGAAAGTTAGAACCTGGGAGGTTTCTGGTGAGATTCGACATTAAAAGCTACCCTTCATTTAATATGAGGAAACCTGGAGTCTAAGTTGAAGTTCTGGAATGGATTGTAGAACTGCAACCTCACAATGTGCTAGAAGAGTGGGTGGAGTTGAGAGGCATACCACCAAAATATTGCCAATAGAAAGTTTTTGCACAAATTGTTTCTGGCTTGGGTCTCTTGATTGATGTGGATTGGTCCACAGTCTTCAAGACTTTCTATGAGGTTGTGAAAATCAAGGTGGTTGTTAAGGATGTCAAAAATATTCCAAGAGAAAGGTTGTATGAGATGGGTCTGGAACTGTATGTGATAGAGATGACAGTGGAAAAGAGCCGAGTATTAAAGGAAATGATGATAGTGGTGGTGGAGATGATGGGGTAAAGACAATGAAGATGAGTGTGATGATCTGTTGGATCGGGGATGAGGATGTTAACAAAACAAACAATCTAGTGGATAATGTTGATCTTGGACTTGGAGCGTCGGCAAAGACCGAATGTGGCGTCGTGCACCTCGTCGGAGACGACGACGGTACAGGTCTCCACGCACTTGACTGTACAGAACCACCCGGGGATGGGCGTGGCCCTCCGTGCGCATACATGGTAGCGATCATTTGAAACACCCACAAAGCCCCGCGAATCCGGTCACTGGCTGCTTTGCATGCCCGACAAGCATGATAGCATGATGAGCAAGTACAGAGTAAGCTGCAAGTCTCTTCCCTTCCATCATTCTTCTCTTCTCCTTCTCCCTGTAGTAGAGTAGAGCCATGCGAGAGAATGTTCAAGATGACGCCATTTGTGTTGCAAAATCATGAAAGCATTGCGAGACGAGTGCGGATGAACGCAAATACAGGGGAAGTCAAGTAGAGAGATGCTTACCCGGTTTACCAACGAGTGCTTCTTGAAGCTGGGACTTGAGATGGCATTCAGATCATGTCCTTCATCAATATATCTTTCTTGGCGTACATTTTTTTCTTGCGAAGCTTTCAAGGTTTGCGGTTTGCCGATCCCCGATAGAGAAGCGACATATGTTCTTTGCGAGATGAAGATCTCTCCTTTGTCTTACAAATACACATGGCCACATGGGAGAGTGAGTATCGCTCAAAAGTACCGCCGAGTTCAGGCCAATTTCAGCTTGTGGAGCAAAATAAACATTTTTAGTTGCCGGACGGCAAGCATCTCGCCGTGTTCGAAACAAGTATCGTGACACCGACACCAGCGAACATGCTAGTGCCCCCTATCAAAGGATTATTCCAAGTGCCAATCCGGGGAAAAGCTAGGCAACCACGCATTGTCGAAGCATGCATTTTGTTGTGCCTTTTCGCTAATGTGCGCTAAATGGTGTGATTGGGAGACACTCATGCAAGTTTCTTCAGCTCTCGGGCAAACTCATTGAAGTAGATTGGCAGTCCCTCTTTGGAAGCTCCTTTGCATTTGTAAGGATCAAGGTCAAATGCGAGACAAGAAGAAAATCCCCCAAAGAGGATCATGGAAATGAATGATGACATTTTCATCATCTACTTCAAAACTGAAGGCATTGATAATGAGTTAGAAGAAGAAGATGATGGCAAGGATACTGAGCAAGACAAGTATGGAGACCCAGAACAGGGACTTGATGAGGATGATGATTTGTTAGATGATGAAGGAAACAATAAGGGACGAAGGTAATGGCACAAAGCAGAGCAAGATACTTCTCATGGAAGCAAGACCAAACAGGTTTCAGATAAGTCCAATACTCGGAAGGGTTACAAGACACCTTTGGGAGCAAAACTGTAAGAAATCGATGAAGACGGTTTCGAGAATGAAAATCAGTTTAGTTGTCTAGAACTGCAAGAAAGTCATTGTCTAAGCCTACTCAAAGCTATGGAAATTGATGATGAAGAGGATAATCACGGAAGAAGTATCGGGATGTCAACCGTAAGATGAGTCGGAATTGCTGAATTTGCCACGAGGAATGGATTTATCTTTGCACAAGACACAAGTATGATAGAGTTGCTACTGAGAATGAGAACAAGAAAGAAGAAGATAACTCGAGGAAGGAAAAGTGAATGCTAAGTCAACAGAACAGATGACTGAAATACCTGATGTTGTAGAAAGGATTAATGATGATAAGGGTGGAAAAGAACAAATGGGGAAGAAAAAGAAGCGTAGTGGGGGCCTATCTTGATAGAAAGGAAGAGTACAAGGAATCAGCAAGATGGCAGAACTGTTTTAGAGAAAGCTACTGATCTAAAGAAGCTGAGCAACCTTGAAGTTCTCAAAGGTAAAAAAATGCACAAATACTTTAAATCCTGCTACTTTTCTTGATATAGCTGGTAAAGTAGAGTAGAAATTAAAAGTAGCCAAGTAGATGAAAACCATAGTGTTCGGGATCGCAATAGATTTGACCACTTGTAGGGATCATGCTTTTAGTAAGTGTTGTCAAGTAGAAGGTTGTGAAAATAAGGTATCCAAAGAGAAGAAGATCTCCGGAGATACCACTACTATTACTGATGCTAAGAATACTGGAACCTCAGTAGATGGTGCAGAGATTAGAAATGTTGGAAACATGTTTGTCTGTAGAACTGTTAGAGAAGGGACCTCCAGAGAACAGGAAGAAGATCCTATAACTCCTAGAGATAATGATGTTCATGATCTAGCAGAAGAGCTAGAGGAAAAAACATGGACAAAAGTAGTTAGAAAAAAGAAAAACCCAAAAAAAAAACATAAATGATAGGTCTGTTTTGGAATATTAGAGGTTTAAACAAACTTGGAAGATTTCCTGCTCTAGTTAGCAGAATTAGGAGTACTCATGCTGATGTAATTGGTATTGTTGAAACTAAGAAACAAACTTTTGGAGTAGGATACCTTAGGAATTTGGCTGGAAACACCCCATATGAATGGTTAATGCTAATTGGTTTCAATAAGGATAAGTTTGTAGGACAGGCCTGTGATTCCCCTGTCATTTTCTTTGAGCATTTTGCTCGACTGATAGGAAAAATGGTTTCTGTTGGAAACTAATTGTAGTATATGGGTCCCCTTATGAGTCTGGTAAGTTGGCCTTCTTAGAAGAACTACATGAGGTCATGGAAAAGTGGAAGGGGCCAACCATGATAGTGGGAGATTTTAATTTGGTCAGGATAGCTGATGACAAAAGTAATAGAATTATTAATAGGAGATGGGCTGAACTTTTTAATGACTGGGTTAATAGGTGGGCTCTGATGGAGCTAAATCCCAGTAATATTAAGTTTACCTGGACTAACAACCAAACCCCACCCATTTTAGCTAAGTTAGATAGAGTCTTTGTGACTAATGACTGGGAAGGTGCCTTTCCTTTAGTCAACTAGGGAATTTCGCGTTGCTGCGGGAATTGCTTCTCAATCGATACATATTATTATTGTTACATACAAAAGGATGAACTCCATAATCAATTACTTTATTTGGTTTTTCAACTATATCCAATTTGTGATGGTAAGCTAGCTAGCAACCAATCTTGAACACAAAGGACAGGTGCCCGGCCCCATTTCCACCGAAGTTCATGGCTGGCTGGCTACTAAGCCGGGAGCGACCTGGCCGGGACTGCTGCGGTGCTGCCTTGCGTTTGCTTGTAGCTAGGTTGCTTCTACTACGATCACCTCGTCCCTGACCCTTTATACAGGGAAATGATCGTATATGACTACTACTGTTACCGGATACCAATGCCAGGGATTTCTTCATTTCAGTGCAAGCGACCTTGAAAGGTAAAGAAGGACATTTTAGTGGATATGAGCATATATTGTCTTGTGAGAACGTTTTCTATTTCTTTTCTACGATGCACATATATCGCAAAAACGAACAGAATGTGAATAAACACACAAAAATTACACCAAAGGAAAACTGGCAAGAGGCAAAGGGAACGAATATTCCTCATGTCCTGCTAGTAATGCATGCGCGATTTATTTTTATCTTTGACGTCCACATGCATGTATTTCATTTTACAAATATGGTTGGGTTTATTTTGATCTTTAATTTCTTTTACAATATATCAATATCTATTCCACTACACACACCAGAGCTCTCGTGAAGAGGACGCCCGGCTCTGCTCAGCCCTCGCCGCGGCAGCCGGCTCCCGCGACGGTCGTCGCGCCCACGACGCAGACGCAGTTCGCCCCGCTCACCTCCCGCGTCCCACGGCGATCTGCTCGGCCTCGCCCGCGGCAGCCGCCGCGACACAGATTCGCCCGCCCGCCTCCCAGCGTCTACAGCGATCCGCTCGGCCTCGCCCGTGGTGGCGGCTCCCCCGCGACGTCGTCGCGCGACGCAGCCCGCCGCCCGCGTCCGCGCCTGCGGCGTCCTGCGTCCCATCGTCCTCGCTTCGGGCTAGCTTCGCCGTGCTAGCACAGCTCATGGCCCGCGCTCCGCCGCTGCTCGTCCCGCGCCGCTGACGGGGAGACTCGCCGCCGAGCCCACCGCGACGGGTGGGCGAGCCCGCCTCCTCCGCGCCCTCTTTCGGGCCGGCCGCGGCCTCGCCACGCAGCGACATCGTGAGCTAGCCTACCGGGAGCGAAGGTTCACCGACGACGGTTCGTGGGCGGCTCGCCGCCCGCGCTTGACCGCTCGGGCCGCCGCCGCTGAGTCCATCCTCCACCGGCGCTCTCGCTTTCTCCTGGGCTCCGCGTCTCGACGTAGGCCGCCAGCGCGAGATCCGTCTCGCGCGCGAAGCGCTGCAGACTCGCAGGGCGCTGAGCACGCAGCGGTAGTGCGCCACGCCGCGGCCGCCCGCCGCCGCCGTCGCGGCGAGCCGCCTCCGCCGGGTGAGATGGGCGCGGAGAGCGAGGGCAAGCCCGGCCGCTACGGGAGCATCGCTGAGGCGCCGCGCCGCGCCTCGCCGGCTACGCCCATGGTCGCTAAGGAGTCCGCCTCCCGCTGCTCGCGGCGATTCACGCCGAGCACGCCTCGGATCGCGTAAGCGAGGCGCGAGGGGCCGCCCCGCGGCGTAGGGTCTTTTCGACCGGCCACCCACGGCGCCCCCCGCGCCACGGCCGGGCGGCGGCGGAGGACCTCGGGGGCCGGCGCGGGGGCGGGCAGCGGGCCGCCGGCTCCGACTCGGGCGTGGCGATGGGGAGGAAGGTGCGGCGGCGGCATCCTCGCTTCCTCCTCCTCCTTCTCCTTGGCTTTATGGGGGAAGAGATCGACTTTTCAATTTTCATGCGGGAGATGAAGTGCAAGCGTTGGGAGGGCGGCGTGAAATGAAATCGCTTGATAGTGGAGGCGCGGCCCGGGGCCATGCGTTCCGGTGAGCGCTTGGTGCGCGAGGGATCTAATCGGACGGAAGATGAATAGGCCGCCGTGGGTTCGCGCGAAGATAGCAAATGAAGTTGGATGCCACCGTGGATGCCTACGTGGACCAGCAGATGTCGAGAGAACTCCCCTAGTGGGGTTCTTCTTTATAGGGGTTATAGATAGATGTCAAAGGTTTAGAAAAATTACCACGTGACCATAATCCTCCGGTAGTAGATATAGGGGACAATATCTTGTTTGCAAAGAAACAGTTTAGATTTGAGAAGTGGTGGATGTTTAAAGAGAGTTTTGGGAAGATGGTAGAAAAAGCATGGTCCCAACCCTGTCAAGCCACTTCTAGTATAGATATTTGGCAATTTAGACTTAGAACTCTTAGAAGAATGGCTAGAGGCTGGGCTGCTAATGAAGTAGCCAGTATGAATAAGGCTAAAGTAGAACTGGCACTTGAATATAATGATTTAGAGAGAGAAATGGAAAGTAGAGAGCTTACTGATGCTGAGCTGACTAGGTTTAGGGATATAACAAAGGAATTGGATGAGATATGGGCACTAGAAGAAATTAAAATGAGACAGAGATCTAGGGATAGGAACATTCTTGAAGGTGATAGGAACACAACATATTTTTATGCTGTGGCTAACCAAAGAAGGAGAAAAAAAGAATAGAAGCTTTAGAAGGACCAAATGGGCTAGTAGATGATCAAAAGGGTATGCTAGATATAGCGGTTAATTTTTATAAGAGTCTCTTTGCTAAAGAAAGTAGGTTACATGCTAGACTAGCAGAGGACTTCTGGGAGATAGAAGATATGGTGACTAGGGAGGAAAATGAGTTTCTATCACAACCTTTTACTGAAAAAGAAATTAAGGAAGTACTCCCTCCATCCAAGAGTCTCCATCGTATTTGGCTTGGGTGCGATGACCAAGAAGCGTAGTAACGAGTAGCATGCAGTGCCAATTTTCATTTAATCGCCCCCATCATTTTAATGCTCACCGTCCATTAGTTTGCCCAAGTAAACAACGCCGTTAGTGCACTAAAAATAGTCATTGAAGGCTTGCAAAGCGGCGGTGTGAGACTCTAACGGAAGGGAACGGAGGGGGTAGTCCAGCGACGCAAAACGGCCAAGCATTGATTGCGGGCTACTCTCGAACGATGCTTGCGGCGTGGTCCCAAACTAAGACGACGGAGATTTCTGGAAAAAACTTTTTTGCTAATACGACGAAGACTTTTGGACGGAGGGAGTAGTGTTTAGTTGTTACTCGATGGGGCCCCCGGACGATGGAATTTTCTTTATGTTTTATCAAAATTACCGGGAGTTAGTGAAAAAGATCTTTTAGCCATGTTTAATGATATGCACTCGGGAAATTTAGATCTACAAAGTGACTCAATTATGCTATGGTTACACTTATTCCTAAGGAGGAGGGAGCAACATCTATGAAGAAATTTAGGCCTATTAGTCTCATAACCTGTAGTTTTAAGATCTTTTCAAAAGCTCGACTCTTAGATTGGGCAAAGTAATGGGAGATTAGTCATGCCTCATCAAAGTGCATTTATACAGGGAAGGTACATATTAGAAAGTGTGGTTATAGCACATGAAGTAGTTCACAGTATTAATAAAGACAAAGAACTGGGGGTAATAATCAAATTAGATTATGAGAAAGCATATGATAGAGTAGATTGGGATTTCCTGTTTGAGATTCTAGAATCCAAAGGTTTCAATTCTCCTGGTTGGGTTGGATTAGGAAAATTGTTACAGGAGGTTCTCTAGGAATAATGGTTAATGGAGAAGAAAGTAGATTTTTTAGAACAGGAAAAGGAGGCAGGGGAGACCCTCTCTCCCTTGCTTTTTAATTTAGTGGGGGATGTTCTAACTAGGATGCTTATTAAAGGAGCTAAGTCTGATTTGATTAAAGGTCTAAGCACTAGCTTTAGAGAGGGAGGGATAATATCTCGCAATATGCGAGATGATACTATTCTCTTCTCTCGATACTAACACCGAACATCTAGTGAACCTCAAAGGTATTCTCTTATGTTTTGAACAGATTTCAGGTATGAGGATAAACTTCCTTAAAAGTGAAATAATCCCCATGAATGTTTCTGATGAGGAAGTACACAATATAGCTCATATTTTTGCATGCCCATTAGGCAAATTTCCTATAAAGTACTTAGGTGTCCCTTTACATTATGAACACTTAAAGAGAGAAGATCTTCAACCAATCATAGACAAACTCTTAAATAGGATTGCCTGGTGGAGGGGTAACCTATTGTCATATGCGTAAAGTTATTCGATTAGAGCATGTCTAAGTAGTATCCCAGTTTATCTGCTCTCTTTCATCAAATTTCCTAAATGGGCCATTAGAATAATAACTACCCATTTAGCCAACTGTCTCTGGAATGATAAAGATGGTAAGCATAAGATACACCTGGCCAATTGGGAGAGTGTCTCAATGCTAAAAGAGTATGGAGGTTTAGGAATTCCTAACCTAAGATATCTTAATATCCGTTTATTGGCTTCTTGGATTAAGAGGTACAATTTCGATGGTGATAAGATGTGGAAACAACTGATTGATCACAAATACAAAGCTAATGAGCCCAATATTTTCTGTACTTCAATTCAAGGATCCTCCCAATTTATGAAGGGAGTCATGTGGGCAGCTAAGGCTGCCAAGTTAGGGTATAGATGGAAGATAGGTAATGGTAGAAGTATAAAATTACGGGAAGACAACTGGTTAGGGCAATCCAGTCTAGCAATTCAATTACTCGGGAAATTTATATTCTTGTCAATGAAAAGACTAGTACCATAGCTGACCTATGGGATGGAGATGATCTAAAATGTACATTTAGAAGGTGTTTTGATCAGAGATTAATGGATAAGTGGTTTGAGATAGTTCAATTAGCCTCAACTATTGAATTCTCTGAGGAAGAGGATTCTCTGATCTGGAATTTCAATTCAAATGGGATTTACTCTTCTCAGTCCTTATATAGAATTGTTAACTTTAGAGGAGTCATCCCAGTCCATGTACCAGCGGTGTGGCATTTAAAAATACCACCCAGGGTACAGTTTTTTTTCTCTGGTTACTTACAAAAAACAAAGTGCTGACCAGAGATAATTTGGGAATTAGAGTAAAGGTAGTAGATAAGACTTGTTTGTTTTGCATTGAAACTGAATCTGTCCAACATTTATTTTTTGAATGCATAGTGGCCAAACAATTGTGGAATTACATTTCAGAAGCATGTGGTAGAGATGTTGGAATAGATTTTTTATCCATTGGACAAATGTGGTTAAGTAATAGTAGATTCTTAGTAGATAATTGCATTTGTGCAGCTGCCCCTGTGGGGGCTTTGGAAACTAAGGTGCACAATTTGCATGCGGGGCATACCTTGGATAAGTGTGAAGAAACTGTTGATGGAGATCACTGTAATGGTTCAAGCTTGGGTCATCTTGTGCCCACAAAACAAGAAGGCGGAATTCAATTCCAAAGTGAGCAAGCTGAAAGGCATAGCTACTCGTCCAGCAAGGATTGGGGGCTGAAACAAGTGAAGGATGAATGGGACTTCTTCATGTACCAGAATGCTGATAACAACAAGATGGTGGTCTTACCTGAAGAAGTGATGATGAGGCTTTATGGTGGTGGAACTGATAATGCAGAGAGGGTCAAGAAATCCTGGGTGCGCCTGGAGAATAAAGAGTTGATCTGATAGGGTCGATCTTCGTTACACAGTGATGGTTTAGTTGTTTTGATTCTTCTTTATCCAGCCAGAGGGCTTTTATCCTTTTGTTTGAGACTTGAGCTGTGTTGACGGGTGTATCCCACCCAAGAACTGTAACCGAATATGATGGTTTGTCTTTGGTAATCTAAAGGCAGGGGCAGAGGCCCTAAAATTCTAAAAAAAAAAAATGTGCGCTAAATAAAAAGTGTAGTAAATTTTATAAGTAACAAAAGTTATTTTTGTGTGAACTCATGAAAATGACCTTAACATGCTCAAAAATTGCTTGCAAGTTTGAATTGGGTGCTGATTTGGCTGATTTTGAATTTATTAAGTCTTTTTGAATCTTTTCTGTTCAGCTGCTTATAATTCCAAATGTATATATCCGGATTCTGACCAAGGTGCCTCAATATAAATTGTTTAAATTTTTAAGCTCTACATTTCATCTTTAATAGACATTAGCTGGTTTGGCCAAATTTAGCTGTTAATGTTGAGATTAGAGGGAGAGGGACCTTTTAGCCGCCCAGGGGCCGACAAGGGTCTGCAGTCATGCCCGACCGCATCAGCTCCCGCGCGCCACGTAGCCGCCCCGCCGATGCCCGACGACGCCGCCGCGCCCGGACGGCCTTAAATGGGACAGCACGCGCGCGCCCGCTCCCACAGTCCCACTCCATCCATTCTGCAGCGCCCTCCACTCCTCTCTCAGCACAGAGCGTACACTCTTCCTCTGCACGAACAGCCGCGCCGCCGTGCCATTGCCGGCGTTCAGTGAGCTCCGGATCGAGCTGCTACACCGAGTGCAGGAAGACCACGGCCCGCTACCCTGCAACGTCAACTGCTTTCAGGAGTCAGGACTGCATCAACCGGATGCTGCCGCCTGCTCCGGCGATCGACGGTCCCGCCGACTGCCGCGACATCTGCCTCATGGGCTTCTGCGGCTCCATGGAGAACATCAGTGACGGTGAGGCTGAGGCCAGCAAGCAATCTAGAAAGCTTATTCCTACTTCTTGACAATAATCTGACAAACATGCATATGTGCATACACACTCCAGTTCCAGTTGGATAATTCTTTTTAGCATACATAAGTTCGATAATGTTCTTCCTCTGAATGAATGAATTCGATCTGACTGCTTGCTGTGAATTTAATGTTGGATTTCAGCCATGGCTGGGATGCCGAGGCGTGTGTGGATGATTGCACCAAGAACCTCGGTGCCTTTGCACCAGGTGCAGCCAAGATCAACAACTGATGCATGCATGCATCTCATCGAGTGGCTTGACAGTTCAGAGTAACAAATAGAGATCCATTCCAATAGTGTAATGCAATAATTAAATGTATAACCGATGATATATAATATATAGTAACAAATCTCAATAAATAATCACACTCATGTTATGTTTTTAGTGAATGGTTCTATCAATAATCACGCATGTGCAGCGAAAGAAACATCAAACAGTATACTGTGGGAATTGTGATGCAGCGAACATATCCGCTATGTTCAGAAACCAAAAGCCTGCTTTGAAACTCGTGACAAAATGCAGATTTGTCAAAGTTGATATGAATAGTAACAGAATTTGTTTCTGAGGGTAATGTAAATGAATTAAAGTAATAGTAGTATATGGCGCTCGATAAAAGTGGACCCGTAAGAAATGCCATGGCCCCAATAATCATCATCACGAGGCTCCTCCCTTGCAGGGATGACCCTCAACCTATGCAGCGATGGCATTGGAGGCAGGGCAGTCTAGTTAGTAGTAAATGGGAAAAAAACAATCCTCCTCACCCCCTTTAACTATGCTCTGAAAAAGGCACATTTTGCTTGCATATCAGAGGCTTCTGACGGTCTGAATGATCGATCCATTATCAGTTACTAGTTGGGTTCAAATAAAAGCACCTTTTGCTTGCAACTTGCAACTTGCAACAATCATCACAAGGATATAAAACGGATATAAAACAATGAGTCCTACTTGTCAACATTGCCATCTAGGAGTTAGCACCGGTGCCATTGCCATCTATAGCAGTGGTTTCTCTGGCATATGGATATGGCGCAGCCTTAGCAGTGAGCGATACACGTATTTATTGAAGCACAAAATGGTCTTCATGATCAACGGAGATAGCTCACCAGGCACCGGGATCTTCCAGACATTGGGCATGCGTGCATCCTGGGTTCACACTTCACAGACAGGCGTCTTCAGCGACGTCAACATTGCTTGCTGCCCGCAACATGTAGATTCCATTCAAGAACCGAGAAATAAAGGAAGACTTTCGGTGTCACGAAACTGAGCAGTGTTTTCTCCTTTATTCAGTCAGTAAATATATAGGGAAAACAGACAAAGGTGGTTTTGATCTGCGCCATGCATGATCCGCCATGATTGTACACGTGTGCCATCCCACACGGACAAGGCATACATGCATGGCGCGAGAGGGAGAGACTCAGCCACGCGCCAACTCTACCGTTGTGCGCCATCCCGCACATCTTCAAGTTGGCGCCACACAACTCGGACTCAGGGACACAGCAGCCACGAAGCGAATACAGAGCATCGCATGGCCGCCTGCTGACATAGTACATGCCACGGTGGACAACACAGAGAGAGAGTGGCAACATTACATGCTGGAAGAACGGAAAAAAGAAGGGAAACGTCTTTATAATATTGCTCCATGGCTTTGTCTGCCTGCCTCCCTGTCCCCGGCCGCCGGAGGCTCCAAAACCATCATTTCACCTATCATCAAGTACAGAAGGTTGGTCAGCAAAAGGACTACTCTCCAAAACTGAAAATGTAAGTGGAATTGCAAGCAGTAATCATAGTGCTGAGCATTCAGAGTTACCGGAGAGTGGAGATAGAAAATAGACTTTCAAAAAATAACTAACAGGATTAGGATCATATAACTGGCTAGTAAGATATAATCTAATCTAACACACAATAGCAGGATACATACACATAGGGAGGTTTAATTCATAAGTGTCCTAAGACTACAATTTGGATCGTAGTTTATACCGCAAGAAATGTCATACCTACTCGCATCAATAGCCTCTCCGCAAGCGCTGCTGTACTTCATTCAACTTTGGGCAGTCGAAAATGTTCACTTTTGGAATGTGTGCAATCGCTTCCGGTCCACCAATTGATACAAGATCTCCACAAGACCAAATCCTTAATTCATAGAGTGATTTGAGACTACTGCTCCACAGGTTGCGTGGAATGTGCTCTATGTGCTTGCATTGAAGCATCTCCAGTTGTTTGAGGGATGTGAGGTTCTCCAAGTACCTCACAGAAAAATAACCACAATCCCTTAAGAAGAGCCCTTGGAGGGACGATGGTAACACTACTCCATTTTCCCAGTTGAGACGTGGACAGTCCAATATGGACAAGCTTTTCAGAATAGGCCAAGCCCCATTAAGAGTATTTAGTTCTGGGCAGCCTTGAATGGTTAGGTCAGTGAGCCGCGGGGAGCTTTTCTCCATTGAATGTCAATGATGCCGGTTGGTAGGCAGATAAATGAAAAGTGGTCGGGGAAGAGCAATCAATATCATCAGCAAGATTCCCGGCATCATGCAAAGAAAGTTTCTTTAGGGGACGGGGCCAAGAGGTGTTGTGAGTTGATCTTTGGACAATTGTGCACCTCCAGTTCTTCTAGGGAAGGCAAACCCCCAAACCTTTCTACTGGTACGGATACCAAACTTTTGCAATCTATAATCACCATTTTCTTGATGGCAGGCATATAAGCTGGATGTAGAAAATGTTCAAGGCTGGATAACCTCGGGCAGTCTACAACTCTTATCTCTCGTTAATGATGAGAAAATAGTAGGGACATCGAGAACCATGAGACCAACTTGGAAGGTATTCACCTGGATAACATCCGAGGCGCACAAATTTGATAGTGGTGGGAGGGTGCAATGCTTTAAACACTTCTATCCCATTGTGCACTTGAGGTCCTAGTGAAAAATTTATCCCTTTAGACCAATCCGAGTCAGATTAAAAGTGTCCTTCTTCTTCATAAGTTCAATTTTTGATGCCTCATCCTTGCTTATTTCATAGAGGCTACATATATGCAAAACTCTAGTGATCAAATTAAAATTACTTAGCAACCTAGCCTCAATCTCAAGCATTTTCAATTCAAACTTTTGTAGATTGATCAGATTACTAAAGTCTCTAGATATTACTGTGATTCCGCATTTCCTAGCGCTAAATAGCTGTAGATTATAGAGGTGAAAGAATGATGCAGGAAGTCCGATAAAACTGCAATCATCAAAGATTTTAAGGTACCGAAGATTCTTCATGTTGCTAATACTATCCGGCAACCCAACCCTAAAGACAGAGGCACAGACCATGACACGCGTGTGCATGAAAGTTCATTACACCATTTCTTTCATCACAAGTATCACCACCTTGACCCTTCAAAGACATGTAGCAAAGTACGGTGCGCAACTTTGTTTGCTTGCATATATTCTCTAAGTCCGAACACTTGAAATCTTTGCTTTCGAGCACCGATAGATGACGGACCTTATGTGGAATCCTTTCAAGATCCTTCTTCTCTTTTATTATGAAGCAATCGTCATTTGAAACCAGTTGTGCCATATCATGTATCAAATCATGCATTACATATTTCCCACGAAGTTTAAAAAAAATGACAGATGTGCAAGTTCTTCAAAGTACTCGCGACCAATTTGTTGAAGTGGAATGTTACGTTGAGGTTCCACAAAGCCTTACGCCACCCAAATTTCAGCTAAATCTTCCTTTACAAAACTGAAATCCTTTGGGTACACAAAGACGAGAATGAGAAGCATCTCTTTTAAATGGAAGGGTAAATAAATGTAGCTCAACCGAAGAGCTGGCATAATTTCGGTGTCCTCTTGTTTATGCTCCCACAACCGACTCTTAAGAATCATTTTCCAATGAGCAGGGTCAAAAGCTCATTCCTAGCGGCCCGCCCAAGGGTTTTTTTGCAAGCTAAAAAGGAGAGCCTTTCAACTTTGGGAGTATTTGCTCACCAATCCTTTCCAACTCAGGATTATTGTTGGATCTATCGGATCCAAACACACATAGTTTGAAGAAATCCTGAAAGACATTGTCCTCCAGGCCCTCTAATAGAAAGGGATCCATCGTCCGCACTATATTAGCAACCTTTTCAGACCTTGTTGTGACAAGCATCGTGCTCCCATCAAGTACATGTTTAAAAGGTGCACAAAACATCTTCCACTTTCTCGCATTCTCATCCCAAATGTCATCGAGAACAATTAAGAATTTTCTTTTGTTGAGGTTATCGACAAGATCGGCTGAAGAGCGTTCAAATTATCCTTAGTCACTGCTTTCCCAGAAAATTGTTCTAGGGCCTCTTTAGTTAACCTCTTGACATCAAAGTCATCTGAGACACAAATCCAAGCTACCACATCAAAGTGTTTTTTCACCTGTGAATGGCTGCAGATATTTTGGGCTAAAGTAGTTTTTCCAACACCTCCGATTCCGACTATGGGCAAAACTGGAACACTTGTTATTATTGCTTCAGTAGTGTCCCTTCTTGGTTTCTTGCGTGTGGAAGGACCCCTGCTATTATTTGCAAGCACACCAAGCAGTTTGATCAGCCTCTTTATTTCATCATCACGACCAAATATCTTTGCCTCAGTGGGTAAAGATGTAGTCTCAGGTCTGACTGATCTGTCAAACCGTAGAGTTGCTTGATGTAAGCCCATTCTCTCAAACATTATAGATTGGTTATCCAGCCTATTCTTGATGGTAGTCAATTTAGTGTTGAAGTTATCTTGGATGGAATCTTGAAAGAATTTACTGCCCTCAATTTTCACCTTCTGCTCGTAGCATTGAAAATCCTCTAGAAGGTCTTCTGCATCATATACGGCAGCCTTAAGTTCTGGAAGGAGCTCTGCCACGCCCTTCTCATTCCTCCTCCACTCTACTCGATCAATAAAGTTGTACATTGCAGGTAGAGTATCCCGAAGGCATTGAAAAGAGCTCTGCAACTTCAGTACATCATCTTCTTTAAGTTCTTGTTTCTCTGTTGTTCCATTCGAATGGGATCCCAGAGATCTAACCCATTGGGAAAAAGTGACACACTCATTGAAACCAGTAATGGCCTCAATGACCACTTTTATGTTGCTTATTATGTTCATACCGACTTCAATCGAAGATTTTGCCATCCTCTATCCTGAACAAATAGTAGATTTACTGAACATTAGTATATGTTGTGGTCATGGTTTAATGCTAACTGAGGTATTGTTATGACAAGCCGGCTGTTGCAGCAAGTATTTTCTTCACATATTCTTTCCTAGAGAGTGCAATAATCCTTGAATCATAGTTTAAGCGGATACTTCCTCACTGAGTCGGTAAGGGATAGTGAACATGAATAAATTTAAACTGTAACTGCAATTTGTTACAAAAGAGATATTAAATTATTGCTCCACAAATCACAAAATGTTCATATCGTTTAATGGGAAACAATCCAAAAGCTGTAACCAAAAAAAAAAAAAAAAAAAAGACAAAGTAGTGGATGTGAAAATGCAACTTATGTTCTACTTTATTTGTTATGTGTTCAGATTAGATCAGACTAATACAAAAAGTGAAACATGCGAGTGGATCATGCATACATGCATAATACACAAGGCACTTAAGTCTGAGGTTTGGTGATGTCTTGTTGGATTACCTTTTTATCGCTGCATATAATTTCGCCACCGTTCCTGCCATCACCAATTGTGTGCACATTCCACAAAACCTATTTCAATCGGTTGCAGCAATGATCCTTTACATGGGGGAAATCTGGTGACTGGTGATACGTGACTACGGACAACAAATCATTCGCCTGTCATTTCACGTAAAAAAAAATCAGATTGCAAGCAAATGCAAAAACAAGGTCATCTGCTGGTTGATCTGTGGCGCATATTAGTTGGCCTCGATTATACTTGAAGTACTATTCAGGCTGATGAGAAACATGTATCTGATGATGTAAATAAGCAACCAAGAAAACATACATCTGCTCTTCACAAATACAAGGACAAAGTAGAACAGAAGATGGAAGGGGAGGCTTACCGGCTAGAACAATTGGCAGGAGACTACTTCTCAGAGCAGTGTTGCTGGGGTTCCCTCCGTCGTCATACTCTTGGCCTGCATGGCTGCATATACAGACTAGCTCCACATGTGCAAAGGAGATGACTGATCTTGCAAGTTCCAACTTTGCCATGTTTTACCGAGGATATATACACTGCATATCGCCAATCTTTTTTTTTTTTTTGGCCTACATAAACCGCAGACAGCACCTCAACATTTTCGTGGAACCTTTGTGGCCAGTAGCTTGTGTGGATGTGCTAGAGAGTAGACTTGACTAGTGACAATATTTTTTTGGAAACAGGACAACATTTAAGTGGACTACCAGTTAACAGGAAATTTAAAAAAAAATACATTTTCATGAATCCAAAATGGTGCTGTCTAAAATGCTTCTGTCATCTGCCTAAATTTCCACGAACCCATCCAAACATACTTACCCCACACAAGGAACCTTTTTATTTTCAACACTCAAATTTGGACAATATTCTAGTAACACCTTAGACAGAAAGGTATTTGCTGATCTAACTCTTTTACACAAGTCAGGGGTTGTGATGTAACTGACTCATGCTATGCTATGCTGGTGCAGGTGGGTGGCTTGGTCCAGCGTCACAGCATGGCGACGCTGTTGGCCGTTCTGGCCAGCCAGCTGAGGCCACTGAAAGGGGTCAAGGGGACAAAGCTATATGTGTTGCTTAAACAACCAAATCCAATTTGAGTCACTTAGGTTTGGTTTGGAAATGAGATGGAATGGTCCTACCCTGTTTTTCTATAATTGAATGATCCCATCTCTGTTTACTGAGGTACAGGAATGGATGTAATGAACTGCCCTTTTTCAGCTCTTCTAGGCATTTCGTCGAGCATGTTGTAAGCAGTGAAGCACCTGCCAGCGCTATCACTACGCCCGCATGCCTTGCGCTCACCGCCCAGTTTACAACAAGCAAGCAAACAAGGTTTCTAGCCGTGGGCTTAATGCCAGCAATAAGGTGCACGCACACACACATTTACCTCAGCGTCGGCTCGCCTGCGTGCTCGGCCGCCGACGCGATCGCCTGGGATGCTGCTTGATAGAATGATGGACCGTGCTCGCCGCAGGCCGGCGGCAGCTGCTTGCCTGATACGCGGCTACTTGGGTGCGCGCTCGCTCGTGGCTGCTGCTTGGCCTCCCGCTCGAGCGGGCGATTCCTCTCTGGCCCCGAGCTTGCATTGCATTGCAACGCATGCCCCGACCTCGTCGGACTTGCCGAGCTCGCCTGCGGCTCGACCTCGTCGGCTCTGTAAACGTCGCAGGTGCCGCCGCCGCAGTTGCCTCCCGCGCGCGCGAGAGGAAGCGGCACGAGTTGGTCCGCCTGATTTCTCTGGACGGCTCGGTCTGGACTCTGGAGGAATTTATGGGCCAGGATCGTCCCGTGCGCCGGAACCAAACACCGGACGTCCTGTCCCGGCCCACATGCCAGAACTTCTCTCAGTTGCTGGGCCGAGGCCCTTGGGTGCTTGAATGTCACACGGGCCCCACACAGGGTAATTACACTACTTGTCAAGTGTGCTTGTTCCAGTTCTCGGTGCAGCACAATGCATGCAGTGCACAGTGCAGGCGTGAAAGCAGGATGAACACGCAGTACAGAGTAGCAGTTGCAACTCTCTTCCCTTCCATCCTTCTCCCTGCATGCAGTAGGGAGAGTAGAGCCATGCAGAGAATGGTCAAGAGGAGGACCATTCGTCTTGCTGCTTTCCCAATGTAGCATGAAAGTGTTGCAGAGATGAGCAAATGCAGGGAGAGTTGAAGTAGCGATATATGTTATACCTGCCAGCGAGTGTTTTTTTTTTACGATAAGAAAAAATTCCATTATACTAAAGTAAGTTACATCCTCTCATTACAAAAGTAAACCAAACTACTCCAGCGCCATTGATGGGAGACAAGAAACCTTGAAAAAGTTACAAATTCCACCATCTAGGATCATCATCCCAAACAGATATGCCACGGACGCAATTTCCGATCCGAGCTAACAGGGCCATCTCACCTTCCACCGCCGTCATCCTCATACCCATCACTTTTGCAAAAGAGGAGTAACCTGCTAAAACTCCACATACGAATAGAATGAAATTGGCGCCGCCGATTACGTCGTCGAACTCATCGTCGTTGTCTTCACCAGATTCGTCATAAGAGAACACAAGTCCAACCGACATCTAGATAGATATCGTTGGAAAACTAAATCTCACTGGGGCTGCATAGAACCACAGTGAGACAAAGGAAAGGCCAAGTACCTTATTCTCCATCAATGGTGATGTCTTCGTCTTGCCATCACCGCTGAGGAACGACATGCTCCATTGCTCCATCGATGATCTTGACAACGTCTTACGTTGTGGCCAATCTCTTCGATTGGATCTCCGGAGAAACCCTGAACCTTGAAGACTCGATCTACTAGGAAAAAACTTATTAAAAATGATGGATCCCCACTCTCTTTAACCCTGGCGTGATGCCGGAGGAGAAGGGAGGGGGACCAGCGGTGGTGGAAGACGGAAGCCGCGGCAGCGCCCTAGGTTTTGGGGCGGCGGCGCTAGTGCAACAGGGGCGCACTACTGCAGTACTGTATGGGCATACCTGCCAGCGAGTGTTTCTTCATATGCCGCACTTATAAAGGGTCTCTGATGTCTACTGCTCAGTTGGGGTCCATTTATGAATATAAAAATATAAATGTCGCTGGAGCCTGAGCCTGGATCCAAGTAGAGATAATCATGTTCGTTCACTGCCAGTCTGAATGTCTGACAGAGAAATGTCATGTTCGTTCACTGCCAGTGCCAGACGAAGAATCTCACTTTTGGACAGCACTACTGCTGTACAGACATGGAGGTGTACCACACAAGTATGCCAGGTTCAGGCCAATTTCAGCTTGTGGACCAATATCGTCACACTGTGTTGAGAAATGAAAATATCGTCGCCCTGACTGACAAAAGCGAGCATGCAAATGACCAATCAAAGAGGATTATCATTGAAATTGCGAATCCAGGAAAAGCTAGGCAACGAAAATATGCGGCCCGAGTAATATAACAGTGTCATAGCCCATCATGGATGTGGCTCTCAATCTCACCATTTCATTCAATCAAGAACCGAGAAAGAAACTGGCTCAAGAACCCAGAAAGGAGATTTTTGTTGTCACGGAACTGAGAAATGTTTTCTCTTTTATTTATTCAGCCAGCAAATGTATTATAGGGAAAATAAACGAGCTGGCCCAGCAAATGTATTACACGGACGAGG
Organism: Hyparrhenia diplandra; assembly: GCA_015847255.1. NCBI lineage: Eukaryota > Viridiplantae > Streptophyta > Magnoliopsida > Poales > Poaceae > Hyparrhenia > Hyparrhenia diplandra. The sequence continues at coordinate 426,217 of JADLZK010011066.1, forward strand.
CATGCATGACAGTGACACCACCAACTCTGCCATTGTGCGCCCGCACATCTTCAAGTTGGCGCCGCACGACTCGGCCAGACTCGCGGACACCGCATCTCGTGGCCGCCTGCTGACAAATGTGTACCACGGTCAACAACAAAAAACACAGAGACAGATGCCACCAGTACAGACTGCAGCAACGTAAAGTCGTTGTGCACTGGCCAGATTAGTACAGCTGACAAACAACAAAATAGGCATACAGTAGTCCTACATAAGAGCGTGATCATCGAGAGTCTCCGGAGGCTGCAAAGCCGTCATCCCGCACATCAAGTTGGCGCCACACGACTCGGACGGTGACATCTCCAGTATATGCCACGGTCGACAACAGTGAGACAGTGGCCAGCAGTACAGACGGGAAGAACACATGTGCACTGGCCGGATTAATAACAAACTACAAACAACAAAACAGACATGACTTTCCCTGCTTGTTCCCGGAGGCTGCGAAACCGTCATTTCACCTATCATCAAGTACAGAACATTAATCAGCAGAAGGAATATTCTCCAAAGCTGAAAGTGTAAATGGAACTGCAAGCGTTAGCCTTACTGGGCTGGGAATTTAGATGGGGAAAAAAACACTACAAAATAATTAACATTAAGAAGTGCCTTTTGGATACCATAAGAAGTGCCATACCTACTATCATTAATAGCCTCTCATCAGCGGTTGTTGCATTTCCTTCAACTTTGGGCACCTTTGAATGTCCACTTTTGGTATGTGTGCAATCACTTCTGGTCCACCAATTGATACAAGCTTTCCACAGTGCTTAATAGTTAATTTCTGGAGTGATTTGAGATTGCTGCTCCACAAGTCACGTGGAATGTACTCTATATGTATGCACATTGTCATCCCCAGTGATTCTAGGGATGTGAGGTTCTCCAAACACCTAACAGAAAAATAACCACAATCCGATAGGCTGAGGCTTTGGAGGGATGATGGCAACACTATTCTATTTTCCCATTTGAGACGTGGACATAACATAATGGACAAGCTCTTCAGAATATGCCAACCCCCTTTAATAGTCTCTAGCCCTATGCAGTTTTGAATGGTTAGGTTAGTGAGCAGTGGAAGCTTCTCTCTATTGAATGTCAGAGATGCCAGATGGTAGCTTGACAAGTGAAAGGTGGTTAAGGAACAACAATCAATATCATTTCCAAGATTCCCAGCATTTTGCAAAGAAAGCTTCTTTAGGGATGGGGCCAACAGACATTGTGAGTTGATCTTTGGACAATTGCGCACCTCCAGTTCTTCAAGGGAAGGCAAACCCCCAAACCTTTCTACCGATGCATGATTCCAAACTTCTGCAGTCTTCAAGCAGCATTTTCTTGATGGCGGGGCATATAAGCTGGTTGTAGAAACTGTTCAAGGCTTGATAGCCTCGAGCAATTTATAACCCTTATCTTCGTTAATGATGAGAAAATGGTAGGGTTATCAGAACCATGACACCAGCTTGGAAGGTATTCACATGGATAACGATTGAGGCACACAGATTTGATATTGGTGGGAGGGTGTAATGCTTTGAACACTTCTATCGCATTGTTGTGCTCTGTACATCCCGACAAATGTGGTATCCATTCAGACCATGTCAAAGACAGACAACAAATGTCCTTCTTAACAAGTTCAATTTCTGCTACCTGATCCTTGCTTGCACAAAGGTCACTTATAAATAAATGTCTCGTGATTAGATTAAGATTCCTTAGGAATCTAATTGTCTATTCTCCATTGCAGCATCAATGTTAAGAAATTGCAATTCAAACTTTTGTAGATTGATCGGGATTACTAAAGCCTCTAGGTACTTTGTCAAGTCTGCATTTTCTAGCACATAATACTGCAGATTATACAGGCCACGAAATGCTTCGGGAAGGCGATTGAAATGGCAAGAACCCAAGATTTTAAGGCACCGAAGATTCTTCATGTTGCTAATACTACTGGCGAACCCAATGACTCGAGAGATAGAGGCACAGACCATGACACGCATGTTCAAAAGTTCAATTACACCATTTCTCCATCAATATATTTCCGGCTCTCTTTGCTTAAAGACATGTCACAAAGTAGGGTACGCTAACTTTGTTTGCTTGCATAGACTCTCTAAGTCGGAGCACTTAAAATATCTCCCTTTTAGAATTGATAGATGACGGACATTCGAGGAATCCTTTCAAGATCCTTTATCTCTTTTATTATGAAGCACTTTCGTCCTTTGAAACCGGTTGTGCCATGTCATGAATCAGATCATGCATGATGTATTTCCCACGAAACTTCTGAAAAATGACAAATGTGCAAGTTCCTCAAAGTACCGACAACCGGTTTGTTGAAGTGAAATGTTACCCCGAGGTTCAACAAAGCCTTCGCCATCCAAATTTCAGCTAAATCTTCCTTTACAAAATTGTAATATTTGAATTTACACAGCACAGAATGAGAAGCATCTCTTCAAATGGAATGGTAAATACATGTAGCTCAGCGTAGAAGAAGAGGCGGCAAAATATCAGTCTCCTCTTGTCGAAGTTCCCACGTTGACTATAAAGAATCATATTCCAATGTTTCGGGTCAAGGTTCCTTCCTAATAGTCTTCCAAGGGTTTTCACGGCTAAAGGAGAGCCTTTCAACTTATGGAGTATTTGCTCACCAATCCGTTCTAGCTCGGGATCGTTGTTGGAGCTATCGATTCAAACACACATAGTTTGAAGAAATTCGAAAGACATCATCCTTCAAACCCTCTAATAGAAATGGATCCGTCGTTCGCACTATATCGCAACCTTTTTGAGACCTAGTTGTCACAAGCATCATACTTCCTTCAAGTACTTGATTAAAAGGTCCATAGAATGTCATCCAGAGATCCCCATTTTCAGCCCACATGTCATCGAGAACAATTAAGAATCTTTTCTTGTTGAGGCTATCTACAAGATTAGTCTGAAGAGAGTTCAAATTACCCATAGTCGGCGCTTCCTTAGAAAATTGTTCTATAGCCTCTTTAGTTAACCTCTTGACATCGAAGTCATCCGAGACATAAAGCCAAACTATACAATCAAAGTGTTTTTTCACTTTTTGGATTCTTTGCAGATATGTTGGGCCAAAGTAGTTTTTCCAACACCTCCTATTCCAACCATGGGCAAAACTGGAACACTTGCTATTATTGTTGCTTCATTATTGTCAAGGGTAACACAAATTTGGTTGCTTGCTGATGAACAGATTGCACTTCTTTTTCTTTTGGGTTTGGAAGGATCCCTTCTATTATTTGTAGGTACACCAAGCAGTCTAAGCAGCTCCTCTATTTCTTTATCACGGCCAAATATCTTTGCCTCGGTCTGAAAAAGATGTGGTCTCGGTCTAACTAATGTGTCAAAAAACGTGGAGTTGCTTGATGTAGGCCCATTCTTTGTGAGTAGCCTAAATTGGTTATCTAGCCTCTCCTTGATGTGAGCCAACTTGTTCAAGTTACCTTGAATAAAATCATGTAAGAATTCATTGATTGGTTCCATTGAGGTCAAAGTGCCCTCAATTTTCACCTTCTGCTTTCGTAGCATCGAAAATCTTCCAAAGAGGTCTTACGCATCATACATGGCAGCCTTAAGTTTTGGAAGGAGCTTTGCCACACACTTCTCATGGCTCCTCCACTCTGCTTGATCAATAAAGTTGTACATTACAGGTAGACTGTTCCAAAGGCATTGTAGAGAACTTTTGCAACTTCAGTACATCATCTTCTTTATGTTCTTGATTCTCTGCTCCATTGGAACGAGATCCCAAAGATCCAAGCCCACTGGAAAAAAGTAACACACTCATTGAAGACAGTAATGGCCTCGTCGACGGTTGTATGTTGCTTATGTTCATACTGACTTGACTCTGAAGATTTTTGCAGTCCACTGTGCTGGATAAATAGTAGATTTACTGAACATTAGAAAGCAACATCTTGTGGTCATATTGAATGCTAGTTAAATGTATAGTTTTATGAGAAACAAGTTGATCAAAGCAAATATTCTTTTAATAGAAACAAAGCAGCCATCACTAAGTCAAAGTTTAGACGGATACCACCTCACTGAGTTGGCAATAAGGGATAATGAACATGAAGAACAAAATTTGAACCTGTCACTGCAATGCTTACTTCACAAGATGTTCATATATAGTTTAATGGGAAACGATGAAACTACTGTAAACAAATAAAACAAATTAGTGGTTGTGGAAATCCAGCTTATTTTACCCTGTTTTTTATGTTTTACAGATAGATCAGAGTAATGTTAAAAAGTGAAACATGCATAATACACAAGATATTTGGTGATGTCTTGTTGGATTACCTTTTTATCACCAGATATAATCAGTACATCCCCTGACCTTCTAGTGTTTTGCCATCACCAATCATGTGCACATTCCAAAGCAGAGATGATCGTTTATAACTTTATATTGGGGCACGATCTAGTGACTACAGAGTACAAACAAGAAATCATTCACCTGTCATTTCTTTTGTTCAAAAAGTTATAAAAAGGATTGCACAGATGTGAAAGAAAGAAAAAAAATGGATTACTAACGAATGGATTCACCTGTCATCAGCTTACAGGATGGAATGCAAGGCGGATCTGTTGAGCAGTTTGGCTGCCTCGATTATACTTGAATGTATGTAATTTTCAGGATGAGAAACAGCTATCTGACAATGTAAGGAAGCAATGAGGCATCTGCACTTCCCAAATATACAGGGAGAAAGCAGACCAGAAGACAAAAAGGCCGACGGCCCTCTCGAGGCTAACACGCCGTATGTGATTGTGAATGCCGCCCGCGAGACTACCAATGTGAGCTCAGGCATCTTTTGGTGCTGGGGATATATAAACTGCAACTTGACAATCCAGTTGGCACATATATAAATCACTGAGAGCGCCTCAACGTTTTCGTGGAAGCTTCGACTTCGAGGCTGGTTGTCATGTTTCTAAAATAAAACAACGGAACTAAAGAAACATGAAATTGGGATATGATAATTGATAACGGTAACTTAGTACTCCCTCCGTTCCAAATTGTAGTTCACTTTGGCTTTTCTAGATACATTGATTTTGTTATGCACCTAGTTATACACTATGTCTAGATACATAGTAAAACAAATGAATCTAGAAAAGCTAAAAGTGAACTACAATTTGAAACGGAGGGAGTAGTAGTAGTGCCCATTTGAATCGTCTGAATTGAAACTAATTCAAGCAAAATTACATTCAAGCAGTTGCTTTCGAGAGGAATTAAATTGCCTAGAACTTGATTGAATCTAACATTCTTGTTTGTATACAGATATAATTCTTTTCCAGTAATCAAATTAAACACACCACTTGGAGCTACTAGGTTGCAGCAACGCGGCTTACCTCACATCACATGCCGCCAGTGCAAGAGCGAGAGGAGCCTCGGCGAGCAGTCGCTGCATCTGCATGCGAGGAAAGCGAAAATGGAGCCGAATCCTCGACCAGCAATCCGATGCAATGCCACTGCCACCCAAAGCTGGAGGTGAAGGCGGCACAACGGCATCGACCGAATCAGCGCCGCCGTCCACTCATGACGCCGCCAAGTCCCCCTCGCTAGCACGGCCTCTCGCATCGTCTCTCGAGTACTCGTGCCCCGCCGCAGCTTGAGCAACCCTGTCCCTATCCTCCACAGCCGCCCGGGCAGGCGCCACCGTGGACGCCTGCTCTGTCCCCTCCCGCGAGTCAGGCAGACGGCGCCGCTCAGGAGCGAGACAGCTCCGTGTAGGTTCCCCAGCTTTGGGCCACGAATTTGTGGTGGACTGCAATTTCATAGCCCACCAAAGAGAGAAAGCCCTGTGAAATAAATTCCCGGCCCATCTCAGGGCATCAAAACAGGCGAAATATAATAAATTTATAGGACAAAATAGGAACAAAGTTTATGAGGGTACATTTTGAATATGAAATAAAAAACCGTATCATGAAAGGAAAAATAATAAAAATATTAAAATTAATAAATTATATTATCCATAAACAGGAAAAGGCAGGGGGACAAGTAGACTTCCCTAAAAAAAAATCAGAACCCAAAACAAACATACATATTTAACAAAGTTTTTGACCACACATATATTTTGAAAAAGTTGACACCAATTGTGACAGAAATTGTCTGTGGGGGGCTAAAAGCTGATTCAGTTATTCGTATGAAATGCCACATGACTTCGTCAGTAACAAATACTCTATACTTGGCACAAACGGCGAGACCAGGTGTCAGAGCGACCATTGACCTGATTCAAGAGAACCGCGTGTGGGAGATGATGAGTGATGATTGAGCGAAGCCAACGTTTTCACCGAGCCGCCGGTACATACAAATCGATGCATGTCTATAGCCACTAATACACCAGACAAGGAATTGAAACAGAGTCTCGCAATCTGGTAGACAAAGTTAATTACGTTCTGGCCTGTCTTCCAATTTCTTTCTTTCTTGTTTTGTTTCTGTTGAATCCTGAACCTGAGCTACTATGTTGAAGACAGAGTTAATTGCACGGATACCATCAAGTCCACACCATTCATTCTCTGAACCTGCATACTAGGCATGCTGGTGCCCACTCATTCTATATGTATGCCAGGGTTTGACCTCTGTGCATGCATGTAACCGTCGATCGATAGGAAATGGGTACGACGAACAGCTACTTCTGGTTCCGGAGATGCACACAGACAAATTCAGTTTACCTACTAATCGTCTTTGGCGCAACCTTGTGCAAGAATAATTCATGGGTTCAGCCATGTTCACACGAACAAAACAGCTCCTCCCTCAGTCTCCGCCTATATATACGAACGGATCGAGGGACACACAGGCTACCTCGATCTCTACTTCTCTAGCAGTTGCTTCTTCAGTTCCTGCAGCTGAAGGTATCCACATTTCATCGCCGATGTAGAATTCATCCCATAATTTGCATTTATTAGTATTTTTTCCATACTTCTGAAGTCTTGATCCTTACGTATATAATAATAATAAGATGCAATGATGCATGCATGCAGCTCTTAGCGGGAGGGAGAAGAGAGAAGAATGGGGGGGAAGAAGAGCAAGGCTGCCTGTTTCCTGCTCATGGTCCTGGTGCTGTCAACCCAGCAGCAGCAGGTGGCGGGCCTCTCCAAGTTCTGCCGCTGCTACCGGAACTGCTACACCGAGTGCAGGAAGACCACGGGTCGCTACCCCTGCAACGCCAACTGCTTTCAGGACTGCATCAACCGGATGCTGCCGCCGGCGGCTCCGACGACGGTACCCGCCAACTGCCACGACATCTGCCTCATGGGCTTCTGCGGCTCCATGGAGGTCGCTGGCGGTACGTGAGGCCAGCTACCTTTCTAGTAGAAAGCAGCTTCTTGCTTCTTCTTCTTCACAATAATCTGACAGACATGCATGCATATAGCTGAATGAATGGAATCGATCTGATTGTTTGCTGTGAATTAATGTTGGATTTCAGGAGCCATGGCAGGGGATGCCGAGGCGTGTGTGGCTGACTGCACCAAGAACCTCGTGCCTTTTGCACCAACTGCAGCCAAGATCAACAACTGATGCATCATGCATGCATATGCATTTGAGCATGGCTTGAGAGTTGAGAGTAACAGATAGAGTTACATTCCATCAGTGTAATGCAATAATCAAATGTATAACCGATGATATATAATATACAGTAACAAGTCTCAACAAATAATCAATCATGTTATATTTTTAGCGAATGGTTCTATAAATAATCACACATGTGCAGCGAAAGAAATATCAAACAGTATACTGTGGGAATTGTGATGCAGCAAACATATAATTTTGCTTGCATAGCAAGGCTTCTGACAGTCTGAATGATCGATCCATTATCAGTCAGTTGGGTTCAATGAAAAAAGCACCTGCTACTCTTCAAAAAAAAAAGCACCTGCTGCTTGCAACTTTGCAACAATCATCAGACAGATAAAAAAAAATGAAGCCTACTCGTCAGCACAAGCGCTGTGCTCCTGTATCCATTAGCACTTAGCAGTTAGCAATGATGGCATTACCGTCTACAGACTACAGGAGTAGTTTCTCTGGCTTACAAAGCACACATTGGTCTTCGTTCAATGGATAGCTCACCAGCCACTGGGGTCTTGCAGACATTGGGCATGCATGGATCCTGGGTTCAGGCAGGCATCTCCAGCTCCAGCAACGTCAACATTGGTTGCTGCCCGCAACACGTGCATTACATTCAAGAACCGAAAAATAAAGGAAGACTTTTGGTGTCACGACTGAGCAGTGTTTTCTCCTTTATTCATTCAGCAAATATATAGGGAAAACAGACAAAGGGTAGTTTTGATCTGAACCATGCATGATCCACCGTGATTGTATACGTGTGCCATCCCACACGGACAAAGCATACATGCATGGCCGCCAACTCTGGCGTTGTGCGCCATCCCGCACATCTTTCAAGCTGGCTGGCGCCACACAACTGGGACTTAGGGACACAGCAGCCACGACGCGAATGCAGAGCATCGCATTCGCATGGCCACAATAGTACATGCCACGGTCGACAACACAGAGAGAGTGGCCAACACTACATACCGGAAGAACGGAAAAAAGAAGGGAAACGTCCTTAATAATAATGCTAAACAAACAACAAAAAAAGACGTGCATACAGTAGGTGATCTCAAGGGGTAGCTCCAAGTAGAGAAAAACCATCAGTTCACCTATCATCAAAGTAGAGAACGTTGATCAGCAAAAAGACTACTCTCCAAAACTGAAATGCAAGTGGAAATGCAAACAGTAATCATAGTGCTGAGCATTCAGAGTTACTGGAGAGTGGAGATAGAAAAAGAGACATTCAAAAAATAACTAACAGGATTAGGATCACATAACTGGCTAGTAAGATATAATCTTAACACAAGATATTAGGATACATACACATACAGAGGTTTAATCCTTAAGTGTCCTAAGACTACAATTTGGATCGAAGTTTATACCACAAGAAGTGTCATACTTACTTTCATTAATACCCTCCGCAAGGGTTGATGTACTTCCTTCAACTTTGGGCAGGTTTCAATCCACACATTTCGTATGTGTGCAATCGCTCTCGGTCCACCAATTGATACAATGTCTTCACAACATTTAATATGTAATTTCCTGAGTGATTTGAGATGACTGCTCCACAGCTTGCGTGGAATATACTCTATGTGCTTGCATTCAACCATCTCCAGTGATTCAAGGAATACGAGGCTCTCCAAGCACCTCACAGGAAAATAACCACAATCCCGTAAGTAGAGCTCTTCGAGGAATGACGATAACACCACTTCATTTCCCCATCTGATACGTGGACAGCCCCAAATGGACAAGCTCTTCAGAATAGGCCAATGCCCATTAAGAGTATCTAGTTCAGGGCACCCTCTAATGGTCAGGTTAGTGAGCCATGGGAGCTTTTCTCCATTGAATTTCAATGATGCCAGATGGTAGGCTGATAAATGAAAAGTGGTCAGGGAAGAGCAATCAATATCATCTCCAAGATTCCCGAATCGTGCAAAACAAGTTCCTTTAGGGAAGGGGCCAGCAGATGTTGTGAATTGATGTTTGGACAATTGCACACCTCCAGTTCTTCTAGGGAAGGCAAACCCCAAACCTATCTACCGGTACGGATACCAAACTCGTGCAATTTTTAATCAGCATTTTCTTGATGGCAGGCATATAAGTCGGCTGTAGAAACTGTTCAAGGCTTGATAACCTTGGGCAGTTTATAATTGTCATCTCTGTTAATGATGAGAAAATGGTAGAATCATCGAACCATTAAACTGCCCCAATTAAGAGTATCTAGTTCGGGCAACCTTGAATGGTGAGGTCAGTGAGCAAGTGGGAGCTTTTCTCCATTGAATGTCAATGATGCCGGATGGTAGGCCGATAGATGAAAAGTGGTCGGGGAAGAGCAATCAATATCATCTCCAAGAATCCCCGAATCTTGCAAAGAAAGTTTCTTTAGGGGGGGGCCGGCACAGATGTTGTGAGTTGATCTTTGGACAATTGCACACCTCCAATTCTTCTAGGGAAGGCAAAACCCCAAACCTTTCCCGGTATGGATACCAAACTTGCGCAATTTTTAATCAGCATTTTCTTGATGGTAGGCATATAAGCGAATTTGAAGAAAGCGTTCAAGGCTTGATAACCTCGGGCAATTTATAATTGTTATCTCTGCTAATGATGAGAAAATGGTAGGGACATCAGAACCATGAAACCAACTTGGAAGGTATTCACCTGGATAACAGATGAGGCACCTGATTTGATAGTGGTGGAAGGTTGTAATGCTTTAAACACTTCTATCCCATTGTGCACTTGAGGTCCTAGTGAAAGATTTATCTCTTTAGACCAATCCAGAGTCGATTAAAAGGATCCTTCTTCTTCGTAAGTTCAAAATTTGTTGCTTGATCCTTGCCTATTTCACAGAGGTTATGTAAATACAAATCTCCAGTGAACATATTCAAATTATTTATCATTCCAAAGCATCAATCTTAGGAACATGCAACTCAAACTTTTTTTGATTGACCGGATTACTAAAGCCTTCGGGTATTACGTTGATTTTGCATTTCCTTGCACTTAATATCTCAAGATTATAGAGGTGACTGAATGTTGCAGGAAGGCTATTAAAAAGGCAAGCATCGAGATTTTAAGGTACCAAGACTCTTCATGTTGCTAATACCGCCGGCAACCCAAACACGGAGACGAGAGGTACAGACCATGACGCTGCGTGCATGAAAGTTGAGTACACCATTTCTTCATCACAAGTATCACCACCTTGACCCTTCAAAGACATGTCACAAAGTAGGGTGCGCAACTTTGTTTGCTTGCATAGACTCTCTAAGTCGAACACTTAAAATCTCTGCTTTTTGAGCACGATAGATGACGGACGTTCATAGGAATCCTTTCAAGATCCTTTTCTCTTTTATTATGAAGCAATTATCCTTTGAAACCAGTTGTGCCATGTCATGTATCAAATCATGCATTACATATTTCCCACGAAATTTCGGAAAAATGACAAATGTGCAAGTTCTTCAAAGTACTTGCATCCAATTTGTTGAAGTGGAATGTTATGTTCAGCTTCCACAAATCCTTGACCACCCAAATTTCAGCTAAATCTTCCTTTACAAAATTGTAATCTTTTCGGGTACACAAAGACGTAATGAGAAGCATCTCTTTAAATGCAATGGTAAATAAATGTAGCTCAACCGAAGAGCCGGCATAATTTCAGTGTCCTCTTGTTTATGCACCCACGACTAATTATTCGTAATCATATTCCAATGTGTTGGGTCAAAGCTCATTCCTAGCAGCCGTCCAAGGGTTTTTGCAGCTAAAGGAGAGCCTTTCAACTTTGGGAGTATTTGCTCACCAATGCTTTCCAATTCAGGGCTATTGTTGGAGCTATCAGATCCAAACACACATAGTTTGAAGAAATTCTGAAAGACATTATCCTTAAGTCCCTCTAAATGAAAGGGATCCATCGTCCGCACTACATTAGCAACCTTTTCAGACCTCGTTGTGACAAGCATCATGCTTCCTCAAGTACATCTTTAAAAGGTCCACAAAACCTCTTCCAGAGCTCCCCATTTTCAGCCCACATGTCATCAAGGACAACTAAAAATCTTCTCTTATTGATGCTATTTGAGAGATCAACCCCGAAGAGAGTCCAAAGTATCCTTCATCGCTGCTTTCCCAGAAAAATTGTTCTAAGGCCTCTTTAGTTAAACTCTCGACATCAAAGTCATCTGAGACACAAATCCAAACTATCACATCAAAGTGTTTTTGTGCTTGTGGATGGCTGCAGATATTTTGGACCAAAGTAGTTTTCCCAACACCTCCGATTCCAAATATCGGTAAAACTGGGACACTTGTTATAGTCGCTTCATTATTGTCAAAGGTAGCACAAACTTGGTTGCCTGCTGATGAAGGGATTGCACTTATTTTCCTCTTGGGTCTGGAAGGACCCCTTCTGTTATTTGAAGGTACACCAAGCAGCCTAATCAGCTCCGTTATTTCATCATTACGACCAAATATCTTTGCCTCAGTGGGAAAACGAGTGGTCTTGGGTTTGACTGATCTGTCAAACCGTGGAGTTACTTGATGTAAGCCCATTCTCTCTAACAGCCCAAATAGGTTATCTAGCCTCTCCTTGATGTGAGTCAATTTTTTGAAGTTACCATGAATGACATCGTGAAACAATTTGTTGCCTGCTTCCACTGAGGTCGCACTGCCCTCAATTTTCACCTTCTGCTCGTAGCATTGGAAATCTTCCAGAAGGTCCTCTGCATCATACACAGCAGCCCTCAGCTTTGGGAGGAGCTCGGCCACAGGGTCCTCATGGCTCCTCCACTCTACTCGATCAATAAAGTTGTATATTGCAGGCAAAGTGTCTTGAAGGCATTGGAGTGAATTTTGCAACTTCAATACATCATCTTCTTTAAGTTCTTGAGTTTCTGTTCCATTCGAATGGGATCCCAGAGATCTAAACCGTTGGAAAAAAGTGTCACACTCATTAAAGCCAGTAATGGCCTCGATGACCACTTTTATGTAGCTTATTATGTTCATACTGACTTCACCCTGAAGATTTTGTCGTCGCCTGTGCTGCACAAATAATAGATTTACTGAACATTTGAAAGGTAGTATACCTTGTGATCACATATTAATGCTAATTAAAGGTTTGAAAAGCCAGTTGATGCAACAAATATTTCCTTCACATATTCTTTCCTAGAAACAGAGCAACCATAGTTGAATCATAGTTGAATCATAGTTGAAATTTGATACTTCCTCAACGAGTTAGTATGGGATGATTAACGAAAATAAATAAGTACCTGCCACTGCAATGGTTACAGTAGAGATATTACTTCAGAAGATATTCATATAGTTTAATGGGAAACATTGGAACAACTATCTCTAAGGGAACCAAAATAATCATGGATGCAAAAATGCAGCTTACGTTTTACTTTTTTTTTTTCATGTTTAGAATAGATATATCAGAGTAATGTTAAAAGGGAAATATGTGAGTGGATCATGCATAATACACACTATACTTGGTGATGTCTTAGTGGATTACCGTCTTATAGCTGGATATAATCAGTTCTCCCTCCTGAATTTTGCTACCACCAATCGTGTGCACATTCCAAAACAGAGATAGTTTATATGGGGCCTGATCTGGTGACTATGGACAAGTAATCAATCACCTGTGTCATTTCAGTTGTCAAAAATAAATCAGAAAGCTAGCAAATGCGAAAAGGAAGGTTAAAAGGCCGAAGTGAGAGTCATCAGCTTACATGGTGAATTACAAAGCGGATCTGCGGATCAGATTGGTTGGCCTCGATTATGTTTATAAGTAATCTTCAGGCTGAGAAACAGCTATTGACAATGTAAGCAAGCAACCAAGCAACCATGCAGCTGCTCTTCACAAATACAAGGAGGAAGTAGATCAGAAGATAGAAGGAGGCTTACTGGCTAGACCAACTGGCAGGAGATTATTGATGATGACATGGATCTCTTCTCAGAGCAGTGTTGCTGGGGTTAAACTCTTGCCCTGCAAGGTTGCATATACAGACTAGCTCCAAATGCACAAGGGAGAGGAACTGACTTGGCAAGTTCCAACTTTGCTATACTTCAGTGATATGTGTATAAACTGCAACTTGCCAATCCAGTTGGTCCATATTACCATACATAAACAACTAAAAGCACCTTAGTGGAAGCTTTCGTGGACAGTAAGCTTTGTTCTTTAGAGTAAAGTTCAGTACCAAAGTAGTTTCTTTTAGAAAAAGGATGGTAGAGAACCAGAGGCAGAGCGTAAAGTTGGCTAAAGTCGTTTCTTTTAGAAAAGGGAGGCCGAGACCCGTGTTGATCTATCTTTTCGACTATTATATCTAATTTCTAATCCAATTGCAATAAAGAGGGAGGTTTTTTTAATGATGTTTTTCATGACCGAAACCAACTATGGATTCGTCTAAAAAAAGAGTTGTTATATCTCTTTCACAAGAAAAATAATCAAAATTTCTTGGAACGTAATAAACCCTTGGATCATCATCTAAGGGTGGGATCTGTCATTAGCACTTAAATATCAAACAAGAGACAACTAACAATTTTCTTTTTTTTATGAAAAAACAAGGACAAAAGAGAGTTGTGTACTACCATAAATGACAAGATACAAATTTGAACAATTTTATCACAGCAAACAAGAGACAATAAACAATTTTTTTCTATGAAAAACAAGGACAAAATAAGAAATTTTTTAACACAGCAAACAACTTACAGATTTTTTTTTTCACAAGAAACGTGGCAGGGGGCGCGGCGTCGTGCATACGCCTGGGATGCAGGCCCTCGCGTGTGCCTCTGGGGGCGCGTGCGTCGTCGTGGCGTACACCTGGGACGCCGAAAGATTTGTTTTCAAATATCTTTTCGACCGATATGTAGGAAAGGTGTAAAAAAAAAAAAAAACAACTATGGACTCCTTTTTTCTAAAAAAACTTGTTGGTTAAGAGTATAGTGGTCAGTGTTTCTTACACCACCATCCAAAACGGTGCTTTCAAAACTGTTTCTGTCATCCGCCTAAGTTTCCACAAATCCAACCCAAAATACACATACCGGGGACATGGAACTTTTTTACTTGTAACCCTTAGATAAAAAAAATATTTTAGTAACAACTTGGACAAAAAGGTATTGATGGTCTAACTATTTTGGGCACGTCATTGCTACTGGTATGCCAGTGCCACGGTGGTGTGGTGGGTGGCTTGGTCCGCATGGTGACGCTGTTATATTGGCCGTTGGCTAGGCCATCGAAACCCAAAGTTTAGTCATTCAGTTCATGTTTGATTCAGAGACAAAGTGGGGTGGACGGTCCCATTCTGTTTTCTGGAATGGGATGATCCATCTCTGTTTGCACTTTGGTTGCAGGTATAGAAATGGATGCGATAAACTGTGCTCTTTCAGGCATTTCGTCGAGCACGTTGTGAGCACCTGACAGCGCTCTTACTACGCCCGCATGCCTTGTGCTCGCCGCCCGCCGTGCAAGCAAGGCAAGACAACCTGTGCCCAGTTCGCAACAAGCAAGCAAACAGAGGTTCTAACCGTGGGCTTTGATGCCAACAATAAAGGTGCACACACACATTTACCTCAGCGTCTGCTCGCCTGGGTGCTCAGCCGCCGACGCGATGGCCTAGGATGGTGCTTGCTGCCTTGCTGGACCGTCCTCGCCGCAGGCCGGCGGCAGCTGCTCGCCTGATGCGCGGCTACTTGGCGGCGCGCTCGCTCGTGGCTGATGCTCTCCATCCGCCCGCTCTCGAGCGGGCAAATCCTCTCTGGCCCCAGGCTTGCTTTGCATCCCATGCCCCGACCTCGTCGGACTTGCCGAGCTCGCCTGCGACTCGACCTCGTCGGTTCCGTAAACGTCGCAGGTGCCGCTCCTCTTCTCTCTGTCCCCCGCGTTCCCGCCGCCGCCGCAGTTGTCTCCCGCGCGCGCGAGAGGAAGCGGCATGACCGCACGAGCACGGTCTGGACTCTGGAGGAATTCCTGGGCCAGGATCGGCCCGTGCGCCGGAACCAAACACCGGACGTCCTGTCCCGGCCCACAAGCCAGAACTTCTCTCAGTTGCTGGGCCGAGGCCCATGGGTGTTTGAATGTCACTCACACGGGCCCTACAGAGTAGCAGTTGCAACTCTCTTCCCTTCCATCCTTCTCATCCTCCCTCTTCCTCTCCTGCAGTAGCTAGAGTAGGACAGTAGCTTCTGATAATGTCTGAACCTACAAATATGTTGCCCGGGCAAGTGCAAGACAAGCTGTTGGTTGCAACACTCTGATCTGAGACATTGCAGATGTTCAGCTGGTTTCACAGGCAGCCGTCTTCAGTAACATCAACATTGCTGCCAGCAAGATCATGAAACTGAATAAAATAACGTTTTCATTTCATTCAAAGTCACAATTTCATTTCAGTAAAGAACCGAGAAACAAAGGAAGACTTTAATTTGGTGTCACAGAACTGAGCAATGTTTTCACCTTTATTCAGTCCACAAAATCTAAAACTCCTATATAGGAGCTCCCCACTATTCACGCTTAGGGAATTCTCAGGCCTCTGATTGGTCCTGGAATTGATAACTGAAATTGAAACTGAAATCGTAGGTTTGTGCGTCGTCGCCTTCGTCTTTTCTCCGTTCGCGTGAGAGCGTCGTGTCCTGGGTACATCAGCATGTAACCCTCTCCAAACTAAACCGCCGCCGCAACCCTTCGACGCATCCTCCGGCGGCCTCTCATCTGCCGCACTAATTTTAGCGCCGCACACCTCCCAGTTGACGGCCTTCCGTCTCCCCCTCCACTCCTATTCATCCGCAGTGCCAACTAAATGTTGCATGCGCCCCTCCATCACGCGCTCCTATATATATCTGCGACGACCGCCACAGCTTTCTCGCACCCGCGGTGTGCCCTTCCCCACGGCGGCGCTGCTGCTGCCTCGCCGTTCCATCACCAGCGACGGCCGCGACGCGCCCAGCGGCGGCCTAGGCCCCTCCACGATGCAACCAACGACGACCCTGGTTGACGGCCTCGCTCGGAGTGCTTGACGGCCTGTGGCATCGGACCTGCATGTGCGAGCGCGACCTCGGCAGCCGCGCGGGCTAGAGCACATCGCGGCCGACGTTGCTCACCAAGTTCCGGATGCACCTCCAGCAATGGCCATGGCGACGCAACAGTGCACGGAGCGCACATCCCTGCGGCCGAGGGAGGTGTAACGAGGAGCCATGGTGCGGCGGTGCTGGTCTCTCGTGGCGGAGATGGTGGCCAGCTGCCTCCTGGGGCGACACGACGGCGGTAGCAGGGGGTGTCCACTGCAACAAACTAGCGTCGCCGATCTCCTTGTGTCTCCTGATGTAGGTTCGATTTGTGTCACGCTCCTTTTTTTTTTTTTGGTTAAGAGCGGACTTAATTTCTCTGTTCTTTTATGTTTTTCGGTGGAATTTTCTCCGCTTTGGAAGTGGAGAAAAGGAAGAACTTTCGAGGTGGAGAAGCTTCAGATATGAATCTGATGCTGCTTCTATGTTGTTTCCGTTTCGTGGATCTGGCTTGTCAAAGGGAAATTAGTGTTGTGGCAGATGTCAATTGAACTCCATGAATGGCAGCTGTTAGATTTGAGTTTTTTAATGGATTTTTTTTTTTTTTGTACAAAGTACAGATGATTTTGGTCCAGAAATCATGTGTAGAGAGAGATAACGTGTAATTAATCCAAATAAGATTAATATATGGCTTCTGTTGCATGTGGACACGTGACGAATGAGTTTCACACCTTTAACGGTTGTATATATCCAATTAACAGTACAAAAATTTCACCTTTTACGGTTGTATATATCTAATAACAGTACAAAAAAAATCTCATCTAACCACCTTTTACGGTTGTACATGATATCTTGCCTTTTACATTTGCCTGAGGGATTAGACTTAATTAAAAAATTTACTACTTCAAATTAGAAAGAATCTTACTACCAAGTTGTCGGTACATGAAAGTAGAAAGTACTACCAAGATAAAAAAAAAAAGTTTTTACGTTTAGCGGAGTGTAACATGTGGCTTACGGATGTGCAAGAAAGTAAAAAAAAAAAAAAAAAAATATTAGGAAGAGATGAAAGTAAAAAATGCTACCACCAAAATATTAAGAAGTGCATGTAGACCTCACTCTTATGGTTTCCACTTACGCATGGGCAAGAGAAATGAGAAGAAACTTAACTCTTAAGGGAGGGAAATGAGAAGAAACTTTATGGTTGTGGAAGAAAACTTACGATTACGGGAGAGAATTGAGAGAAAACTTACAGTTATGGGAGGGAATTGGAAAGAAACTTTATTGTTACGGGTGGGAATTGGGAAGAAAGTTTACGGTTCTTGGGAGAGAATTGGGGAGAAACTTTTACTTTTGTTGAATTTTTGTAAGGGAGCCAGTGATTGTAGTCAATGACATTATGGTAAAATCAATGTCCTATGAGATCTTAAATCTTTAGAGCAACATGCAATTACAATTTCTGCTTATAGAGTGCAGTTTGATTGAATGATTTCACTAGCAAATAATTGGCATCATATAACTAGGATACAAAATTTCTGCACACCACATAGTTAGAACAGTGCTCCATTTTTTTATACGTATTTACACCATCACACCCAATTTCAATGTGTGTATAAATCATAAATGATATGATCTGTGTAATTTTTCTTATAAATATGTTTGAATGGCTCTTAGAGCATGTTTCAAGGTTAAGGGACCATATGGCTCTTAAGTCAACCTCACAGCACATGTCATTTCTTCCATTTTGTAGCAGCTCACAGACAAAAAGAAAGCTTGATCTTAACCAGTGGCTCCAACTGATCCTTAAGGAAAACAACAAAAGACATGATATCATGAAAATTTCCCTCATGATCATGATTTTTTTTCTTAATTCCCCGCAGCAACGCGCGGGTGGGGTTCCCTAGTATATAGGAAAAACAAGCAAGGTCACGCCATGACTGTACGTGTGCCATCCCACACGGACGAGGCATGCATGGTGCGACAGACTCAGGTACGCTGCCAACTCTGCAGTTGTGCGCCATCCCGATCCCGCACATCTTCCGCCACACGACTCGGACGGTGACATATCCAGTATATGCCACAGTCGACAACCGTGAGACAGACAGTGGCCAGCAGTACAGACCGGAAGAACGGAAAAAAAAAAGGGAAGGAAATATGTGCACTGGCAGGATTAATAGCAAACCACAAACAACAAAACAGACATGCAGTGTACATATATAAGAGCGTGATCATTGAGGGGTAGCTCCATGGCTCGTCCTGCCGGTCCCCGGAGGCTGCAAAGCCGACGTCATTTCACCTATCATCAAGTAGAGAACATTGATCAGCAAAAGGACTACTCTCCAAAACTGAAAATACAAATGGAACTGCAATCTGTAGCCTTGCTGATGGGCATTCAGAGAGGAAAAGAAAACATTCAGAAACAGTTAACATTATTAAGATTACTTAACCGACTAGTAAGATATAATCCTCTAACAAAGAAAACAGTATACATATAGACATACGTTTAATCCTCAAGTGTCCTATGACTACCTTTTGGATCATAATTAAATTTATATACCGCGAGAAGTGCCATACCTGCTACCATTAATAGCCTTTCCTCAGCGGCTGCTGTACTTCCAACAACTTTGGACAACAGTAAATGTACACTTTCGATATGTGTGCAATCGCTTCTGCTCCACCGATTGATATAAGGTCTTCACAATTCTTAATCTCTAATTCCTTGAGTGATTTGAGATTATTGGTCCACAGGCCACGTGGAATGTCCTTTATGTGTTTGCATTTATCAATCTTCAGTGATTTGAGGGATACGAGCTTCTCCGTGCACCTAAGAAACCAGTCAGATAAAACCCCACAATCCTTTAGGGTGAGCTCTTGGAGGGACGATGGTAACACCATTTCACTTTGCCATTTTAGACATGGACAGGATTCAATGGACAAGTACTTCAGACAAGAAAAACTCCCATGACGAAGAGTCTCTAGCTGGAAGCAGGATTGAATGGTTAGGATGGTCAGTTGTGGGAACTTTTCTTCCATGCTGTCATGTGAAGTGCTAGTAGATTTTGGTTCAGATTCTCTAATAAATGACAGATATGCCAGTTGACTGCTTTGTAAAACAAAGGTGGTGAGGGAAATGCAATCAATAACATCTCCAAAACTCCCAGAATCATACAGCATAAGCTTCTTTAGGGACGGGGCCAGCAGACGGCTTGACTTCATCTTCGGACACTTCCACACATGCAGTTCTTCAAGGGAATGAAAATTCCCAAACTTTTCTGTTGGTACATACTCCAAATTGACACAAATAGACACCATTATTTTCTTGATGGCAGGCATATAAGTTGGGTGCAGAAACAGTTCAAGGCTTGATAATCTTGGACAGTTATTAACTGATATCTCTGTTAACGATGACAACATGGTAGTGTCAGAACTACGAAACCAGCTTGGAAGGTTTTCACCTGGATAACAATGGAGGTGTACAGATTTGATATTGGTGGGTGGTTGTAATGCTTCAAACACTTCTATCTCATTGTGCTTTGGAGGTACTGGCATACCCGATCTCTGTTTAGACCATACCAGACGCAGACTAAAAGTATAGCCCTTCTTCATAAGTTCAATTTCTGCTGCCTGATCCTTGCTTATTTCACAAAGATTACATATAGACAAATCTCTAGTGATTAGATTAAAATTATTTAGCAACCTAATGCCCTCTCCATTCTCCATTGCAGCATCAATCACAATATATTTCGATTCAAACTTTTGTAGACCGATCAGATTATTGAAGCCTTTGGGTACATTGTCAAATGTGCATTTCCTAGCACATAATATCTGTAGATTATACAGGCAACAGAATGCTGCAGGAATGCACTCGAAAATGCAAGAATCCAATATTTTAAGGCACCGGAGGTTCCTCATGTTGCTAATAGTATCTGGCAAACCTGACTTCTCAGAGATTGAGGCACATACCATGACACGCATGCAGAAAAGTTCACTACACCATTTCTCCATCACAATATTGCCGGCTTTATTGTTTAAAGACATGTCACAAAGTAGGGTGCGCAGCTTTGTTTGCTTGCATAGACTCTCTAACTCAGAACACTTAAAATCACCGCTTTTGACTACCGATAGATGGCGAACATTACGAGGAATCCTTTCGAGATCCTTCTTCTCTTTTATTATGAAGCACTCATCCTTTTGAAACCAATTGTGCCATGTCATGTATCGAGATCATGTATTACATATTTCCCACGAAGTTTCGAAAAAGAATGACAAATGTGCAAGTTCTTCAAAGTATTTGCGAGTGCAGTTTGTTGAAGTGGAATGTTAGGTTCAGTTCCACAAAGCCTTCGCCATCCAAATTTCAGCCAAATCTTCTTTTACAAAATTGTAATCTTTACGGTACACAGCCACGGAATGCGAAACACCTCTTTAAATGGAATGGTAAATACATGTAGCTCAACCGGAGAACTGGCAAAATGTCAGGTCTCCTCTTGGCTAAGCTCCCATAGCCGACTATAAAGAATCATATTCCAATGTTGGGTCAAGGCTCCTTCCGAAGCAACCGTCCAAGGGTTTTGCATCTAAAGGAGAGCCTTTCAACTTTGGGAGTATTTGTTGACCAATTGCTTCCAACTCGGGATTATTATTGGAGCTATCGGATCCAAATACACATAGTTTGAAAAAATTCTTAAAGACATCGTCCCTCAAACCCTCTAATGGAAAGGGAACCACTTTGTCCGCACTATATCGAAACCTTTCCGGACCTAGTTGTCACAAGCATCATACTTCCCCGAAGAACACGTCTAAAAGGTGCATAGAACGTCTTCGAGCTCCCCATTTTCAGCCCACATGTCATCAAGGATAATTAAGAATCTTCTCTGTTGAGGCTACGCAAGTTCATCCCGAAGAGAGTTCAAATTATCCTTGGTGGCGCTTTCGAGAAAAAAATTGTTCTATGGCCTCTTTAGTTAACCTCTTGACATCAAAGTCATCCGAGACACAAATCCGGACTATCACAAGCAAAGTTTTTTCACTTGTGGATGACTACATAAATTTTGAGCCAAAGTAGTTTTTCCAACTCCTCCAATACCAACAATGGGCAAAACTGGAACACTTACTATTTCTTCATTATTGTCAAGGGCAGCACAAACTTGGTTGCTTGCTGATAAACAGGCTGTACTTCTTTTCCTCTTGGGTCTGGAAGGACCCCCTCTATTATTGGTAGGTACTCTAAGGAGTCTTTTTTAGCTCCTTTATTTCATCATCACGACCAAATATATTTGCCTCATTAGTGAAAGAAGTGGTCTCGTGTCGACTAATGTGTCAAACCGTGGAGTAGCTTGATGTAAGCCCATTGCTTTTGAGCAGTCTAAATTGGTTGTCTATCCTCTCCTTGATATGAGCCAATTTGTTCAAATTACCTTCAATGAAATCAGTGCTTGGTTCCGCTGAGGTCGCATTTACCTCAATTTTCACCTTCTGTTCATACCATAAGAACTCCTCGAGAAGGTCTTCTGCATCATACACAGAAGCCTTAAGTTACGGAAGGAGCTTTGCCACACACTTCTCATGGCTCCTCCACTCTGCTTTCGATCAATAAAGTTGTACATTACAGGTAGAGTATCCCTAAGGCATTGTAGAGAACTTTGCAACTTTAGTACATCATCTTCTTTAAGTTGATTTCCTGCTCCATCCGAACGAGATCCCAGAGATCGAAGCCACTGAAAAAAAGTGGCACACTCATTGATGCCAGTAATGGCCTCGATGACCGGTCGTATGTTGCTTATATTCATATTGACTTGACTCTAAACATTTTTGTAGTCCACTGTGCTGCACAATGCAAATAGTAGATGTACTGAACATTAGAAAGGTAGTATATCCTGTGCTCACACCTTAATGCTAATTAAATGCATGGTTATCACAAGTCAGTTGATGCAGGGAATATCTTTTTTTTTTTCACAATAGAGATATTACGTTATTACTAGAAACAGACTGAATCACAGTTTTAAATGAATATAGTTCCTCAAGGGATAGTGAACAATGAAGAATAAAATTTTAACTGACACAATTTGTTACAATAGAGATATTACATTATTACTTTCACAATGTGTTACAATAGAGATATTACATATTACTTTTACAAAGTGTTCATAACCTGTAATACGAACAATGCAAAAAGCTGTAACAGAAAAAAAAAAAAAATGAATTATTGTATGTGAAAATGCAACTTATGTTTTACTTTGTTTGTTATGTGTTCAGATTAGATCAGACTAATATTAAAAAAAGAAACATGTGAGTGGATCATGCATATGTAATACGCAAGGCACTTAAGTCTGAGGTTGGATGATCTTGTTGGATTACCTTTTCTATTGCCGCATAGAATCACTTTCTAGTTTCCATTGTCTAGCCTTTCTTTAACCTTCTAATATATTTCGGTGAACCTCGTGCCGACCTTTCGGAGAAAAAGAATATTTTCCGTGGCACATTCCACAGAACCTGTTTCAATCAGTTGTAGCGATGATCCTTTACATGGGGGGAGATCTGGTCACTACGGATAACAGGACAAGTAATCATTCAGCTGTCACTTTGTTAAAAAAAATCACAGATTGCGAGCAAAAGCCAAACAGCCAAAGGAAGGATTAAAGGCGAACTGAATTTGCAAGGTTGACCACGACCATCTTACAGGATGGATTGAAAGGTTGATCTGCGCCACAGATTGGTTGGGCTCGATTATACTTGAAGTAATCTTTGGGCCGATGAGAAATAGCTATCTGACTGACGGTTGTAAGAAGCAACCAAGCAAACAAAGCGTCAGATCTTTACAAACGAGGAGAAAATCGATCAGAAAGTTCCATGCGTGAGGCTTACTGCTAGCTACACCAATTGGCAGAAGACTTCTGATGACATGGATCTCTTCTCGGCTTCTCCGAGCAGTGTTGCTTGGGTTGTTCTCTCCTTCATCGCTGCATAGTGCATATACAGACTAGCTCCAAATCTCCAAATGCCAGAGAGAGAGAGCAAGTGAGTTCAGCCTTTTCCATATTTTAACCGGAATATGTATATAAAACCAATATATAAACCTCTGACCTGCAACTCAACATTTTCGTGGAAGATTCTTGGCCGGTATAGCTTGCGCCATTGAGTAGACTTAAGCAGTGATAACATTTTCTTTAGGAACAGAAGACGGCCGGTCGGCGGTCGTTAACCGGGTTTTCTGGTTCTTTCAAATTAAAATAACGAGATGACTTTCGTGGAAGCTTCGGGCGGGTAGATTGTGCAAGAGAGTAGAGTTGACTAGGGATATAACATTTTCTTTATTAGGAACAGGACGGCCGGTTAATTAATCGGGTTGTTTTTTTTTCAAATAAAAAAATACATTTTCATGCCCACTTATTAGATTCCGTCCCCGTTTGGTGGAGCTTTGTCTAGATCAGCTTCAGCTCCTTCATGCACAGTCAGCTTCTTTTTTTTTTTTTAAAAGCGTGCTATGCACGTACTGCATAGCCCGTGTGGCCAACGGCGAGCCACCATTGGCCAGACAGGTAGAACACTACAAACGTTACCGGCTTTAACAATGGAGCTTAGGGGTGTCTCCTAAATGAGTAAACTATTTTTGCGACTTTAATGCAACGCGTACAATCGTTTAAGGCTTGTGCAATCCCTCCAGCTCCTATCTCGCCAAGACCCGCAAACATGGGGAAGGCCACGCGCATCACCTCCCGCCCAGCAGACAGGATCCCGGCAATCCCTCCAGCACAGTCAGCTTCCGCTCCCCCGCATGCTAACATAACGAGATGTTTTTATCTATCTTTTTTCGAGAAGAACTAGGAGTTGATAAAGCTACTATTTTGGGCTTTACTGGTGCTCTGCCTCTTCCACACGCCATAAAAGCGAGCCAGGGTGAAGGACCGAAACAGGGTTTGAATGAGATCCAATCAAAATTCTTCGCAAGAACTTGGCTGATATTCCTTAATTCAACCCAAATCACCTCAGAATAATACGGAAGCTCACTTTGGTTGTAGTCGCAGGTACAGGAATGGATGCCATGACCTGTGCTCTGTCAGGCATTCCGTCGAGCATATTGTAAGCACCTGTCAACGCGCGCTATCACTATACCCTGATGCCGTGCGTTCGCCGCCCGCCGTGCAAGCAGCTGCAAGGCAACCTGCGCCCAAGTTACAACAAGCAAGCAAGGCAACCCGCATATTACCTCAGCGTCTGCTCGCCTGCTCGGCCGCCGACGCGCTCGCCTGGATGCTGCTTGCTCCTCGACTCGGCCGTCCTTGCCGTCAGCACGCGGCAGCTGCTGGTCCGATGCGGCTCCTTGGCTGCGTGCTCGCTCGTGGCTTCTGCTCGCCCGCCTGCTCGAGCGGTCCGTTCCTCTCCGGCGCCCCGAGCTCGCATCGCATCTCCCAACCTGACGCCCGCACCTCGCAGCTGGCCCTCGACCTCATCGGCGGCTCTGGCTACCCCGCAGGCTCAACTCTCCCACTCTCTCTTGTCTCTCCCCGCGTGCTCGCCGCCGCCGCCGCAGTTGTCTCCCGTCAAGCGCGCGCGAGAGGAAGCGGCACGAGCACGGTCTGGATCGGCCCGTGCGCCGGAACCAAACACCGGCCCAGAAGCCAGAACTTCTCGCAGTTGCTGGGCCGAGGCCCATGGGTGTTTGAATGTCACACGGGCCTCACACTGCTGTCTTTGTTAGAAGCACAAGCATGCAGTGCAGGCCTGAAAGCATGATGAACACACATTCAGAATTTCATTTGTATCGCTGGAGCCTGGATCCAAGGCCTGCAGAAGCTTTGAAGAAATTTCTACGCAGTCTGAATGTCTGACAGAGAATTTTTTTTTTTTTTTTTTTAACATGGAGTACCGCACAGGTATGCTAATTTCGGCTTGTGGAGCAAAATAAACATTTGTAGTTGTTGGCCGCATATGCATGCATCTCGCTGTGTTCAGAAAAGAAAATATCGTCACACTGACTGACACCAGCGAGCATGCAAATGTCCAATCATAGAGGATTATCATTCAGTTGTCCAACACTCTGTCGTTTTCAGATGTTCAGTTGTGTAGTCAGCCTGAAAGAGAGGAATTGACACACAAGTCTGCCAGTTTCAGGATAGCTTCAGCATTGTGCAACGGAAAATATATCATATAGGAGTAGTATACTGCAGCAATTGTGAGGCAGCGGGGATATAATTTCACACTGTGTATTTTTCCAGAAGCTCTTTTCAGAAACCAAAATCCTGCTTTGAATGTGATGCACATCATAACAAAATGCAGATTTGTCATTCAGTCAAAAAAAAAAATGCAGATTTGTCAAAATTGATATCGATGGGAACAGAATTTGTTTGTGGGTCTGATTAAATGAATTCAAGCAATGCAGTAGTAAAAAAATTCGATATGTATGCATTGCCAGTAACAGATATGAGATAAGGTAGCATGCAGTGACTATTGACCTGATTCAAGAGCATCACACCAGTGTACAGCGATATGATGCAGACGCCAATGATGTCACCCATCTGCATTTTCACTTGGTAGCTTCTTGGATATTCATTTCATCATCATCACCCACGCTTGCTGCCCGCAACATGTACATTCCATTCAAGAACCGCAACTGAGCAGTGTTTTCTCCTTTATTCAGTCGGTAAATATATAGGGAAAACAGACAAAGGGTAGTTTTGATCTGAGCCATGCATGATTGTATACATGAGCCATCCCATCCCACACGGACAAGGCATACATGCATGGCTACAGAGGGAGAGACTCAGCCGCTCGCCAACTCTGGCGTTGTGCGCCATCCCGCACATCTTCAAGCTGGCTGGCGCCACACAACTCGGACTCAGGGACATAACAGCCACGACGCAAATGCAGAGCATCACATGGCCACCTACTGACATAGTACATGCCACGGTCGACAAACACAGAGAGTGGCCAACACTTACACACTGAAGAACGGAAAAAGAAGGAAAACGTCCTTAATATAGCTAAACAAACAACAAAAAAGACGTACATACAGTAGGTGATCTCGAGGGTTTGCTCCATGACTTTGCCTGCCTGCGCCTGTCCCCAGTTGGAGGCAGCATCACCTATCATCAAGTAGAGAACTTTGGTCAGCAAAAGGACTACTCTCCAAAACTGAAAATGTAAGTGGAACTGCAAGTAGTAATCATAGTGCTAAGCATTCAGAGTTACTGGAGAGTGGAGATAGAAAAAGAGACATTCAAAAAAATAACTAACAGGATTAGGATCACATAACTGGCTAGTAAGATATAATATAATCTAACACACAATAACAGGATACATACACATACAGAGGTTTAATTCGTAAGTGTGATAAGAATACAATTGCGATTGTAGTTTATACAGCAAGAAGTGTCATACCTACTTCCATTAATAATGTCTCATCAGCGGCTGATGTACTTCCTTCAACTTTGGGCAGTATCTAATGCTCACTTTTGGTATGTGTGCAATCGCTTCCAGTCCACCAGTTGATACAAGATCTTCATAATACTCAACAGATAATTCCTGGAATGATTTGAGACTACTGCTCCACAGGTCGCGTGGAATCTACTCTGTGTTTGCACCATAACATATTTAGTGTTTTGAGAGATGTAAGGTTCTCCAACCGCAAATAAAGCCTTCAGTTCACCTATCTACAAGTAGTTAGAGAACGTCGATCAGCTGAAGGACTACTCTCCAATACTGGAAACATTCAAAAATAATTAATAGGATTAGGTTTACTAACTGGCTAGTAAGATATAATCTAATCTAACACACGATCACGGGATACATGCACACAGAGGTTTAATCCTTAAGTGTCCTAATACTAGTTACCTTTTGGATCATAACAATTAGAAATGAAGAAATGACCGAAAAAGCCTCTTGACAATGGCTGCTGTACTTCCTTCAACTTTGGGCAGTTTTGAATGTCCACTGTTGATATGTGTGCAATCGCTTCTTGTCCACCAATAGATACCAGGTCTCCACAATGCTCAATAGTTAACTTCTGGAGTGATTTGAGACTGCTGCTCCACAAATCGCGCGGAATGTACTCTATGTGTTTACATATTTTCATCACCAGTGATTCGAGGGATGTGAGGTTCTCCGGACACCTCACAGAAAAATAACCACAATTCTCTAAATAGAGTGTTTTGATGGACAATGGTAATACTATCCCATTTCCCCATTTGAGACGTGGACAGCGTGCAATGGACAAGTTCTTCAGAATAGCCCAATCCCGTTAAGAGTCTCTAGCACTTCGCAGTTTTGAATGCTTAGGTCAGTGAGTAGCGGGACCTTTTCTCTCATGAATGTCGGAGATGCCAGATTGTAGTTTGATAATAAAAGGAAGGTAGTTAGGGAATGACAATCAATATTGTCTCCAAGATTGCCAGCATGTTCCAAATAGAGCTTCTTTAGGGATGGGGCCAATAGACATTGTGAGTTGATCTTTGGACAATTGCGCACCTCTAGTCCTTCAAGGGAAGGCAGACCTCCAAACCTTTCTCTTTACCGGGTACGGATACCAAATTTTTGCAATCTTTAATCATAATTTTCTTGATGGCAGGAATATAAGCTGGTTGTAGAAACTGTTGAAGGCATGATAAGCTCGGGCAGTCTATAATCGTTATCTCTATTAGTGATGAGAATATGGTAGGGACATTAGAACCACGAAACCAGCTAGGAAGGTAGTCACTGGATAACATCCGAGGCACACAATTTTGATATCGGCCGGGAGGGTGTAATGCTTCAAACACTTCTATCTCCTTGTGCAGTACTTGAGGTTTTGGCAAATGAAATATGCCTTGCAGACCAATCATCAGTCGATTCAAGGTATCCTTCTTCTTGAAGTTTAATTTTTCTTTGCATGATCCTTGCTTATTTCATAAAGGTTACATAGATACAGATCTCCGGTGATCACATTAAAATTATTTAGCAACCCAAAGCATCAATCTTAAGGACTTGCGATTCAAACTTCTGTAGATTGACCGGATTACTAAAGCCTGTTGGTATTATTTTGATTCTCCATTTCCTAGCACTAAATAGCTGCAGATTATAGAGGTGACGAGAATGTTGTAGGAAGTTTATCAAAAAGGCAACCATCGGATATTTTAAGGCAATCAAGACTCTTCATGTTGCTAATACTATCTGGCAACCCAAACCTAGAGACAGAGGCACAGACCATGACACGCATGCATGAAAGTTCAGTACACCATTTCTTCATCACAGTATTGCCAACTTGACCCTTCAAAGACATGTAGCAAAGTATGGTGCGTAACTTTGTTTGCTTGCATAGAACCTCTAAATCGGAACACTTAAAATCTACGCTTTTGAGCATTGATACATGACGAACATTCTTATGAATCTTTTCAACATCCTTTTTCTCTTTTTTATTATTAAACAATCGTCATTTGAAACCGGTTGTGCCATGTCATGTATCAAATCATGCATTACATATTTCCCACGAAGTTTCTGAAAGAATGAGAGATGAGCAAGTTCTTCAAAGTAGTTGCAGGCAGTTTGTTGAAGTGGTATGTTACCTTGAGCTACCACAAAGCCTTCGACCACCCAAATTTCGGCTAAATCTTCCTTTACAAAAGCGGTAATCTTTTGGTACACAAAGCCACAGAATGAGAAGCATCTCTTCAAATGGAATGGTAAATACATGTAGCTCAACCGAAGAGCTGGCAAAATGTCGGTGCTCTCTTGTTCAAGCTCCCATAACTCGACTATTTAGAATCATATTCCAATGTCTTTGGGTCAAGGCTCATTCCTAGCGGCCGTCCAGGGTTTTTGCAGCTAAAGGAGACCCTTTCAACTTTGGGAGAATTTGTTTACCAATCCGTTCCAACTCAAGATTAATGGTAGAGCTATCGGATCCAAAAACACATAGTTTGAAGAAATTCGAAAGACACCGTCCCTCAAACCCTCTAATAGAAAGGGATCCATTGTCCGCACTATATCGAAACCTTTCAGACCTAGTTGTCACAAGCATCATGCTTCCCTGAAGTACATGTTTAAAAGGTGCATGGAACGTCTTCGAGCTCCCTATTTTCATCCCACATGTCATCAAAGGACAATTAAGAATCTTCTCTTGTTGAGTCTATTTGTAAGATCGGCTTGGAGAGAGTTCAAATTATCCTTGGTCGGCACTTTCCCGTAAAACTGTTCTATGGCCTCTTTAGTTAACCTCTTGACATCAAAGTAAATGCGAGACACAAATCCGGACTATCACATCAAAGTGTCTTAGCACTTTTGGATTGCTGCAGATAGTTTGGGCCAAAGTAGTTTTACCAACACCTCCAATTCCAACTATGGGCAAAAGCTGGAACACTTGTTATTGTTGTTTCGGTATTGTCACTTCTTGGTCTCTTGTGTGTGGAAGGACCCCTGCTATTATTTGCAGGTACACCAAGAAATTTAACAAGCCTCTTTATTTCCTCATCACGACCAAATATCTTTGACTCGATGGGGAGCGAAGTGGTCTCGGGCACGACCGATCTGTCAAACCCTTGAGTTGCTTGATGTATGCCCATTCTCACGGAGCACCATAGATTGGTTATCTAGTCTATTCTTCATGACAGTCAATTTAGTGTTGAAATTACCTTGAATGAAATCTTGAAAGCATTTAGTGCCTGGTTCCGCTAAGGTTGTACCCTCAATTTTCACCTTCTGCTCGTAGCATCGGAAATCCTCCAGAAGGTCTTCGCATCAAACACGGCAGCCTTAAGTTCTGGAAGGAGCTCGCCACACCCTTCTCATGGCTCCTCCACTCCACTCGATCAATAAAGTTGTACATTGCAGGTAGAGTATCCCGTAGGCATTGAAAAGAACTCTGCAACTTCAGTACATCATCTTCTTTTAAGTTCTTGTTTCTCCGTTCCATTCCAAAGGGATCCCAGAGATCTAACACATTCGGAGAAAGTGACACACTCATTGAAACCAGTAATGGCCTCGGCGGCTGCTTTTATACAGCTTATGATCATATTAAGTTGACTGTAGGTTTTTGCTGTCCTCTGTGCTGGAAAAATAGTAGATTTACTGAACATTAGAAAGCAACATCTTGTGGCCAAAATTTGGATGCTAATTAAATGTAAAGTTATATGAGAAGCAAGTTGATGAAGCAAATATCTTTTTAATAGAAACAGAGCAGTCATCATTAAGTCAAAGTTTAGACGGACACTACCTCACTTAGTTGGTAATAAGGAATAATGAACATGAAGAACAAAATTTGAACCTGTCACTGCAATGCTTACTTTACAAGATGTTCATTTATAATTTAAGGGGAAACGATGGAACTACTGTAAAGAAAAACAAATTAGTAGTTGTGAAAATCCAGCTTACTGTTTTACCCTGTTTTTTATGTTTTACAGTTAGATCAGAGTAATGTTAAAAGTGAAACATGCATAATATAATATACAAGATACTTGGTGATGTCTTGTTGGATTACCTTTTATCACCGGATATAATCAGTACATCCCCCGACCTTCCAGAGTTTTGCCATCACCAATCATGTGCACATTCCAAAGCAGAGATGATCGTTTATATTGGGGCATGATCTAGTGACTACGGAGTAGTACAGACAAGGAATCGCTCACCTGTCATTTCTTTTGTTCAGAACAGAAAAAAAACTGGATTGCTAGCGGATGTGAAAGAAAAAAATGGATTGCTAGCGAATGGATCCACCTGTCATCAGTTTACTGGATGGATTGCAAGGCGGATATGTGGAGCAGTTTGGCTGCCTCAATTATACTTGAATGTATGTAATTTTCAGGATGAGAAACAGCTATCTGACAATGTAAGGAAGCAACGAGGCATCTGCTCTTCACAAATATACAAGGAAGAAGTAGACCACAAGACAAAAGGCCGACGGCCCTCTCGAGGCTAACACACGCCGTATGTGATTGTGAATGCCGCCCGCGAGACTACCAATGTGGGCTCAGGCATCTTCTGGTGCTGGGGATATGTATATAAACTGCAATTTGACAATCCAGTTGGCACATATATATGAGAGTTTTTCACGTGCTTTGGAATTAATATGGACCCTCCATTTGGTGCGATTGATAGTTAAAAAATCGGGAACGAATAGGAGGAGCCAAGTGTCAGGTAGGGCAAGTAGCGCGAGGCGAATTATAATAAATATTAAAGGATATAATGGTCTTTTTAAGTTGACGAGGAGCAGCTTCTCTTTAAAACAAATACTTCTTGTGAATCGAAACGTTTGGGATGAATCAGCTTCATATAAGTTGTCAAGTAAAAAAAAAAAGCCCCGGTCAGGCGGTCCCACGGAATTTCGCCGCCCACCCCAATTCACCGCCGCCGCCGCCGTCCCATCCCCAGCGGCCTCGGCGCCGCGCTCACGCTGCCGCCGCCGCCGTCCCATCCCCAGCGGCCTCGGCGCCACGCTCACGCCGCCGCCCCACGACACCGCGCTCCCGCGGCCGCCCCCACGCCACCGCGCTCCTGCGGCCGCCCACACGCCGCCGTCCCCCTCGCCGCAGCGCTGACGACGCCGCCTCCACGCCGCCGTCTCCCCAGCCCCGTCGTGCTGTTCCAGTCGCGAGGAGGACCGGAAAGGATGACCGCGGAGCTCGGGGTGGGCAGATCAGGGTGGCCCGAACCACAGCACCGCCGCCGGAGCTATTGCCGAAGTCCGCCGCCGTCACCATTCTCCTCGGTAAGGCCATCCCCCGGTGTCCTTCTCCATGTTCTCGCCCAATGGCAAGTTTATCCTCGTCGGGATGCTCGATAACTCACTGGTATGGCCAACTAGCTCGTTGTTGATTCATAAGGATACTCATTTATGATCAATTTCTCTTACAGTATAAAGTCTTTGTGATGACAATGACTAGGTTTAGCAATAATCATAGTTCACAAGAAGCTCATAGATATGTCTTTTCTCACGCACAATCAACTGCAGATTACTCATTATCATTTAGGATGGGAAGCTCCTGATATTTTTCTTGTCATATGCAAACCAGAACCCTGGTGTCTAGCTCTAGCATAGTCTTTTTCAGGTACTTCTGGGTATTTTGGTACCATTACTGCATTTTGAATAGGTATAACTGCAGATTCATGTTTTGCCCTGACTTTCAGTTTCAAATGAACATCTCTTGACTATGAATTAGAAGTTGAAAGCCCATCTCAACTATGCTGTCTGAAGTATTGATTGTTGCAAACAGATTTCAGATCTGCTCTGCTTCAAGCAACAACGATGCTATTTTATTATATATTACAGGTTATCTTAGTGTGTCCTTTCTCTTGCATAGATGCACAATTAAAAAAAAACAGGTATGGCATAACTAAAATTCAAATCTTTAGGTTCATGACAAATTAGTTTGTTTATACTTTCTTACCAGTTTCCTGCCATCTTTCTATCTTGATAATGTTTGCACGCATTGAGCCCTTTGACTTGTAAGGAATAACCACACCAGTTTGAACCATTTGTTCTCTTTGGTTGCGAAGAATTGTTCGGATGGGCAGTATTTATAGCAGTGTTCGTCTTAAAATTCCTTGTACAACTATTATGACTGCAATTGTCATAGATTAAGTCTTATTGGCATGGAAGGTCCATGTGTCACCAGCGCACCAACAGGGATCCCTGCTTTCCTCCTCGGCCGCACTCAGCCTGCCCGTACCTCTCACCTCGCGACCTTCTTTGGCAGAAATCCGCGGTCATCCGGAGACTTGGACGGCGCCCGTGCGGAGGTGCTCGGGACGGGGTCTACCGGCAGAGGGGCGATCTGGCCTGCGCCCCATCCGAGTAGCAGGGCGGCGTCGTGAGCGCATGGTGCGCGCCCAGCTTCCTCTTGGTCGGGCGTGCGGTACTTGCTTTGGAGCCGAGGAGGAGGGAGCTTGGCGTGCCTCGCTCGGCAGTCATCGACGAGCAGGGAGACGCGGCCCGACATGGGCGTGCGGCCAGTCGCGCAGGTCCTTGAAGATTATCTTTCGGCTTCAGCGGCGCGGGTGAGGAGCACTCCCGTAGTTAAGCAATTTAGACATGTTTAAAGCTTGTTCATAATTTGGTACACTGGCTATCTGCTGTGAAAATGGTACTTAGCCAAGGCAATGCGGTTGAGAGGCATTGGCGCGTCGCGGATGTAGTGCCAATGTAGTAAAGTGGAGAAATTGGCGCCTAGCTGGAAATAGTGCTTGTGGAGGGCTTTGGGGTACTCCTATGAGGAGCTTGGCGCTGCTGATGCTTCTGCTCTGCTTCAGTTAAGGTAATGACACTGATATCTCCATCGCTGCACAGATTCTGATTATAAGTGAGTCTTGTTGCCATTAAGTTAGAGATTCAACGGATGATTATGTGAGCATCACATGGTCTGTGTATGTGAACAATGCTCCACTGAGTGCCAATCTGCAGCATTGAGATGTATTTGGATGCGAGTTTATTTGTCATATTCCATTGGCTTC
The DNA here is from genome assembly GCA_015847255.1 of Hyparrhenia diplandra. Lineage (NCBI taxonomy): Eukaryota > Viridiplantae > Streptophyta > Magnoliopsida > Poales > Poaceae > Hyparrhenia > Hyparrhenia diplandra. Next base: position 460,160 of record JADLZK010011066.1, read on the forward strand.
GTTTCAAGGCGTGGACAATTTATATGAGTTGTGGAGGTAATAATTTGATCTCAATAAACAGTCACTAAAAGTACAATGGTGTTCAGAAAAGTAAACTGAAAATGCTTTCCTGAGTGGTCTGAAATTTTAAAAAGCGGGATTATCAACAGGGGATAATAAACATAAAAATGGAAAAATGAATTGCTGACAATTTTGAACAATCGACAAATATGAGCTTGATGGCCATACAGTAGTCACCAAAACCAATTTAGATGCCAGGTGAATCGCTCTGAAATTCATATATACAAGTTCAGTGCATGTCTTACATCAAGGAGTGAATTGTCCACTAAATTAGGAGGAGTCACACAAAACAAATGTAGGTAGTAGGTTAACTAGATTTTGGATTTGTTTTTACATAGCCAGCAAATAGAGGAAAATAACTATCTTCAGTGGCGCCAGTTTTTCCATAGCTCCATTAATCACATAGCCTTGACTCCAGAGGTAGGAGGAAGAGCTGCTGCAACTGAAAAGAAATCAATTAGATGTCATCATGGAACTAACAGCTCAGTGAGTACAATTAGAAGCTAAATAATTATGCATTTACATATTTTGTACTACGAGCTTCCAAGGAAATAGAAAGAAAGTCAATTAACAGAACCAACTTGAATTAAAAGAGCCAATAGCAGAGCTTGCATACCCTTCGTCAACTTTTCAGATGGAGACTGGGCTGCATTCTGATGCTGTACTCGCTTAGCGCACTGGTGTCGCCATCGCCGCTCATCTTACGCTTAGAGGTCATTTTTTTTCTTCGATGCTTGATTTCAATCAGGAGAACACTCCCTGCTGTTGCAAATGTGAAGGTCAATAAAACATAATTAATGAAAACTAGAACTAGTCATATAGGATGCATGTGAACACACTGATAGTATTGCAAGGGCCAATATGGACTGGTTGATGTGTTGAACTTGCAGGTGCTTGAGATGTTCTGCACCATTTCTCAGTTACGAAAAGAGCATCCTATTATGTTTTTTCTAGTATGTTTTATCTTCAGAAATTTATGATTCCATAATTACAGACCAAGAAGATCAATGTTTCTGATGTACTTATATGCTCAGTTAGCCATTTTTTTTAGGCCTAGCATGATACCATCTTCTACAGTAAATTATCAAAAATAGAAAATAACTTATGAAGGTTTATCTAATTTTTCCTGAGTTCAGCTTGAACTTCGTCCTTTTACAGTGCGGCACTATGAGGTAGTTTATGTAATTCATGAGGACCGTCTTGAAGAAGTTGAAAGTGTTGTTCAATGTCAGATGGTGGGTTTGTAGGTTTCATCCCAGATGGTGGGTTCAATGTCACTGCAGTGCTTAACGGTGGAGGTGGTCAGGCCCAGGCTCAGGCGATTGTCCATGTTTCTTGATGATTAGTTTGATCATAAAATTAGATATGACATATTAACATGTTATAATGTGATTTGTGTGTTGTTTTGTATATAAGACTATGCTGCACTAAATCAAATTGCATGCTGATTTCCATGGCATTTTATCTTCTAGATATGCCGCAAAACTGCAGTTTCATTCACAGGTTTTCCCCTTAATTTCTACTTAATCTTGTATAGTGATGCTGCAAGGAATTTATATTGAATCATTTTTTTTTTGTTGAAAAGTATGCTGAATCCTTAGAATGGACATTGTCGGAGTGAATGCAATATCTGCCTCCAGATTAAAGACTTAGGGAAAAAATCCTTATTAAGTTTTAATTAGAAAGACTCCTTGTTCTTTTACAAAATAATGATGAATTATTCTGTTGGTGGCCTCTGGCAGCTAGAGGAAGATGACTTCCTAGAGAATTATTTCTATTGTTATGTAGAAAATGGTGAGAGGATGGCCAGGTGTCTCTCTCAATACTCATTGGACATCACTTGTCTACTGGTGAGATTGTTGTCGCACACTGGACAACTTTCTGTCTCTATTGGTGAGTATTTATATGTCATGTTCTACCTGTAGGTTTGATGTTCTTATAGGGCTGTTCCCTGCTAAACTTGCTACTGTGTGTCTGAACCTCTCCTGTAATTACTTGGCTGGGCAGATCCCTGCAGGGCTTGTGGGCATGGGGAGGCTGCATACGCTTGACTTCTCACATAATGGGCTGTCAGGGGAGGTGCCTCCTGGGGATTGCAGCCATGGCAGAGCTTGAGGTGCTTAACCTCTCACGTGTAATTCGTTTGTATGAAACACTACAATGGATATGTCAGTGCTTTGTTGTACAGAACAAATGTGCATAACAATGGATATGTCCAGTGCTTTGTTGTCCAGTGCTTTGTTGTACAGAACAATGGATATGAAACACTACAAAAGGAAGATCAAATGACAAATGTGCTCACCTTTGACCGTGGCTGTTAATCTCAATGCAGTTGGCCACTTGGGGACTTGGCCAGTTCGCCTGCAGGCTGCTCCTGCAGTCCTGACTCCAGCTCCTTAGGCTTGCGGCAGTGCTCTGTGCTCGTGCGGCTGTGCCTCCTGGCCGATGATCGCTGCGCCAGCGCCGGACGCCGATGCGCCCTTGCCAATATGCCGGCGGCGACCAGCAAGCAGTGACAAGAGCAGCTGCAGCGAGGGAACCGCCCGCAGCTGAGCAGTCGTGCAGGCTGGAGGCAAGTAGGAACCGCGCGGACGAGTGCGGAGCGAGTTGAGAGAGTGGGCGTCGTGCGCGGGCGTCGTGCGCGCGGGAAAAAAGTTTCCAGGAACGAGCGGTTTCACGAGGGAAGGGTCGTGCTACGTACACCCTTGGCCCTTGAATTTTCTTCCCTATCATGAAACCGTAATTCAAAAAAAAAAAATCAAATGATATCAAAATTCTAATAATATCTAAATCAAGTCGGAAAATTCCATAAATTGACACAAAGTCACATCATCAATGGAGGCGACATGACCATCTGTGAACAATGTGCAACGCTACATTGCGAAACCTTATGAAATATTTTTGGAGTGATCGTACATGTCAATCATGATGTCCTATAAGTTTGTAGATTTTTGACCAAGTCTACATATTATTACAGTTTATTACGTGGCAATTCAACAAAAAATTCTAATAATAGCTTAATCAAGTCGAGGAAAATTCCGTAAATTGACACAACAACATATTTTAGGTCCATAAGCATGCCATAAAAGTTTCAAGCCATTTCAATGAAGTGAGACTATATACCCATTACTTAATAGTTGCATCTCTCATGAAGTCACATTATCAATGGAGGGGACAAGACCATACGTGAACAAAGTGCAACGCTACATAGCCGAAACCATATGAAATTTTTTTTTTGGAGTGATCGTACATCAAAATCATGACGTCTTGCAAGTTTGTAGATTTTTTGATCAAGTGTACATATTATTACAGTTTAATACGTGTTAATTTGACAAATAATTCTAATAATATCTAAATCAAGTCGGAAAATTCTGTAAATTGACACAACAACATCTTTTGGGTCCATAAGCATGTCATAAAAGTTTCAAGCCATTTCAATGAAGCGAGACTATATACCCATCACAAATAGTTGCATCTCTCACAAAGTCACATTATCAATGGAGGGACATTATCATCTGTGAACAATATGCAACGCTACATTGCCCCGAAACCTTATGAAATTTTTTTGGAGTGATGTTACATGAAAATCATGACGTCCTGCAAGTTTGTAGGATTTTTGACCAAGTCTACATATTATTACGAGTTTATTACATGGTAATTCGACAAATAATTCTAATAACATCTAAATCAAAGTCGAAAAATTCCATAAATTGACATAACAACATCTTTTGGGTCCATAAGCATGCCATAAAAGTTTCAAGCCATTTCAATGAAGTGAGACTATATACCCTCACAAATAGTTGCATCTCTCACAAAAAGTCACATTATCGATGGAGGGGACATGACCATCGTGTGAACAATGTGCAACGCTACATTGCGAAACCTTATGAAATTTTTTGGAGTGATCGTACATCAAAATCATGACGTCCTGCAAGTTTGCAGATTTTTTTGATCAAGTGTACATATTATTACAGGTTATTACGTGGTAATTCAACAATTTTTTTTTAATAATATCTAAATCAAGTTGGAAAATTTTGTAAATTGACACAATAACACGTTTCTGGTCCATAAGCATGCCATAAAAGATAAAATTGCAAAAACTAAATATAGGGAAAAAATGAAATATAAAGCTAAAGATAAGTTGCAAAATATAGAGTGCAAAAATATTAAATAAAGAAAACTTAAATGTAGAATATGGATTCGAAACCACATGCACGAAGCATCTTAAAACTTCTCCCTTAACCACTCGGTCAAACAAGCTTAATGTAGTTAAAAAGAATTAAAAGGCTTTCTAATGAACTTGTTACCACGGATTGCACTTATAAAATTAAATAATAAAAATGCTAGATTTGGGGTTCGAACCCACACGCACAACAAAACAAAAAACGTTAAGCCTTCGCCCATAACCACTCTGTCAAACCAGGTACACATGCATGTAGGCACTTAACGTTTCTTCATAAATGTCGTGGTCACAAAATCTCACAAAAAAAAAAAAACCCTGCTTCGGCTCCACGCCCCTCAAAACAATATGCAGTAATGCACAGAGCGCCTTATCTTCCAAATTCGGATATGTATATTTCTTTAACTGATTTTACAAGCAAAATTATTCGGCGATTACAACAACATAGGACATATCTTCAGATGAAAGTGCCAAGACATGTTCTGTCGAGTCCTAGTTGAGTGAATTTCAAGCACAAGATTCCGTATCTTCAGATTTTCTTATTTTCCAAGTAGCAAGATCCTCCTGATCAGTGCATGTCAAGCACACTTATTTAAATCTGCCTACCACACATATACGTATTGCTGTTGTAGTGAGTGAAGCTGTTAGCAGTGTTCATCGGGCTGACTGCCCTACATGTTCTCCTACACAACCGTCACAGGGCATGCCGCGTGGTTCACAATATAGGTGCTCACGCTCCCCATCAGAGCCCTGCGTTCAGGCAACAACAACAGCTGTTGGTAAGGAGACTGGTACCGCGGCAAGGTCAACCTTGAACACAATCTTGAGTGCAGGAAGGTTCAAGGTCATAAAATTCAGAAAATAAACAAGCCTTGCATGTTTACCTCTTGAGCGTGCTTAGTCCTCTGCTGCCGATAACCATGCAACTAAGGGGAACCAGGTCAACTGCTTCATAAAGCTTCTTTGCAGGGTCACCGTAAAATATCTTTGCAAAGACTTCTATCTGCGGTTATGTGGTTTCAACAGCTAAGCAATCTTACTTTCAAAAAGAAAACAGCTAAGCAATCAGCTCACCCCCACAACCCCCTAGAAAAAAATTGAGTACTGAAAAGGTATGAATGGAACGAGCCACGACCCATACCCCTCTTTGATTTGCCACTTGAGTGACAATTTGATGATAATCCAGCAGAGCCTCTTGACTCAGATCAACCATTTTGTCCTGCACCATACATGTACTTTTGATAAGTGTTGCCACACAAAAAAATAAAATTTCTAGCACTCAAAAGCATTTTGGCAAAAATTATATCTGACCACCAAATGAACAGCCCCAAATTTAAATGTCAACTTTAGTTCAGTTTTGAAAGATAGAAGTTCAGTCCTAAAGACAAATAATATCAACCGAAGACAAAGTTGAAGTGCCATTTGTGGAGAAAATATCAGTTCTGCAAAAATACTAGAATGTAGTGTACCAATGCTAAATTATGAAGAATGACCATTCTAAATAGAGATTCATTACACACTCTAAACCACTGGGAATGAAAGGAATTTGATGCTAGTAGAGTTGGTCGACAAAGAGATACAAAGATGGATCTAACTAATTAATTATTTCACTTAAGAACTGAAACTTAAACACTGCTGTATTGCATCGAAGCTTATAGTTGCTAGTCTGCTGATTCATCGTTATAAGCACTACCGCATTGCATGGAAGCAAATCAGAAGCAAACCAAACACAAGTGCTAGTCTACTACTGCTCCCGGTAGCATTAGCACCAGTCAATAGCATACAACAATTGGCATTTTTATTAAAAAATCCAGAGCGACAAGCATTGGTCAAACCAGTGATTAAACACAGCTTAAATAAACATAAGTTTCAACTGATGAGTGACATCTCAACTGAACTTATGAGTGGTATCTCAGCTTAAATAAACATAAATTCCTAATGAACTGATGTCTCAGCTACAAACATAACTTATGATGCTAGCAATCCAGCACAAACACTACAAACCATTGGTGCACAAGAATTTGCGTTCTCTGCTTGGTAGAGAATTGCATACATTCAGACATTCAGTGGTCACCAGATTTTCAACAGGAGCTGCAGAAGAAAATATCTGCACAAACCAGGTAGAGACAAGTTAGAAAGAAAGAAAAAAGGCATTCTGTTTATGATCTATTCAGGGAAAGATGGTCACCGCCATTCAAGAAAAACAATAAACAAAAAACAATAAGTTTTTCTTTCTACATATGCACAGGCATGCCAAAGTTTCATTTAAAGCCTGCAGGAAACACGTCCTTGGGGTTCCCTCTGCTACTGTTCTCATGACTGAATTGATAAAAATAGTAGACGATTCAGGCTTCTGACTAGTCCTAGTAATAGCCTTCTCTGAATTGTTCCTTCTTGTGCCAGAACCGGGCACAAAGCATCAGCAACCACTAATTTACCTAACGTTTAATGCATTAATAGGATCACAGCTACATAGTTGCCGCACAAGCAAAGAAACTGAATTGGAAAGAACATTACCTGGGACTTCTTGGGCGAGCTGTACAAGCACGTCGTCTGCGGCACCGGTGGGATGTCGCCGTTAGCAGGCGGCAGAAACCCCGATCCCGTGTTCCAGGTGATTCGCGAAGAGGAGGGCAGGGTGGCCGAATCCACCCTCGCGCTGCACCCACCGGACAAGGTACGCCGGCTGCGGCGCGAGGTGCAGGGCGGCGGCCGAGGGAGAAAGAAAAAATCCTGCCGGGCTGGGGAGCCGGGAGGGAGGTGGAGAGCGAGGGGAGGTTGAGGGCGAGAGCGTGGCGGGCGCAGGCACCTCCGTGGCAGCAGTTGACGTCGGCGGCGGCGGCAGCGGGGATCCCTCCGGGCGAAACTACGATGGGCGCCGACGCGGCGGCGAAACTACCTGCGATGGACGGGTCTATGCGGTTCCTCTGTACGGGAGAAGCTGAATTACGAAAAAAAAAAAACTGAGAAGCTATAGATTAATAAATTACTAATCCTAAATACTCCTCCGTTTCAAATTGTAGTTCACTTTTGACTTTTCTAGATACATTGATTTTCTTTATCTAACCTAGTTATACACTATATCTGGGATACATCGTAGTAAAATGGATGAATCTAGAAAAGTTCAAAGTGAACTATAATTAAACTATGAAAGCCCTAGAGCGCGCGCGGCGCGCGGGCGATCGCTTCGGCGCGCCTCTCGGCGCCGTCGGATCGGGTGTTTTTTTTGATGGCCGTCCGATGGCGTGCATTTAGGAAAAAATCGGACGGCGGTGGGGCCCCACACTACATTTTGTTGAAATTTGGGGACCCGAGCAGCGCCCCTCTCTCTCCTCTCCCGCTCGTCTCTCCTCTCTCCTCTCTCACCGAGCCGGGCGAAACCGGCGACGGCGTCGATCGGCGACGCATCGGCGCATTCCTCCCGCGGCCGGCGCCCGCCACCCCGCCCTCGCCGGGTTGCCACTTCGGCCGGTGCGCCTCTACCGTGACTGCGCGGCCATCTCTCCGCTCCAAGGTCTTCGCGGGCGCTCGTCGCGCGGATCTGAAGCCCTCCTCGGCGTCGGTCGTCGTCTGGGGGTACAGCGCCTTTGTCGTCTTCTATCGGCGCCTCCGCTCGGCGTCTTCCGGCGGCCGCGCGGGCTTTCCACGGCGAGGTTGCCCATTCTGGCCGCCGCTCGTCGAAGCGGGGCGCTTCACCGGAGGTACCACTTCCCAACCAAATCTGTATTGAGGGTGCTGGATCTGCGAATCGACCCTAACCGCGATCCGATTTGGTACGAATCCACGCGTGTAGGGTCACCGACGGGTAGGTTACGCCGCCGACGGGAGGTTCTTTGCGAAGACGGGTGGTTGCTGCCTGCTGGGGAGGTTGCCGCCGGCGGGAGGTTGCCGCAAGGGGAGGTTACTTGGAGGTTGAGGCGAGGAATTTGTTAGGTGTTTCCATTTCCCCTGCTATATCCTCGCTATTTGGATGTACATCATGTCTTTGTTCCCCATTTACGTGCACATCTAATCCCAAACCGAGGCGCACTGTATGGTTTTCTTTGTCGATGTGCTTCGTGTGTACTACTGATCATAGGTTTACGTCACTATATGAGCCCTAGGTTGTGAAATCTGATTGAATGTACCACCAAATTCTTGCTATGTGGTCGGCGGTGTGTACATCAAATTAGTGTTCGAGAGGTGAGGGCTGCAACAAGTTATGCACATTATGTGAGAATTAGTGAAGTAGATGCAAATGTCAGTTCTATTGGCGAGCTTCATTACTCTGCTTTTTAAAACTGTTTGTCTCTTACATTTTGATTTGATTATGTACTAATTGAAGCACAACGACAACAAAATCAGGCGACAAAGTAGAGCTGCTCAGCGGAGGTATCACTAACGTAATCAAATCCTTCCTCATTTGCCGGTGTTCTTTGTCAATTTGGGATTGGGGACCAATCGAAGGTTTGAGGAGGTTGCCGTAAGCCGGTTGGTTTGCGTAGGCATCAACACCTGCTTGCGAGGAAGTTCTTTGAGGTATCCGCATTCCGCTGCTAGCCCTTGCTATTTGGGTGTACTCTTTCGATTTTCTGCCCGTATAATCTGAATGAGCTCTAGATCCATTTGTTTGCATCTTTGCATGAGCTCTAGATTACGTAATTTCAATGAATGAAGCCCCAAAAACTTGCTATGTGGTCAGCGCCCGATGTGTGTTCCGTGTACATCAAATCGGTGTTCGATAGGTTAGGGCGGGCAACAAGTTAGGCACCTTATCGACTATTAGTGAAGCGGATGTAAATATCCATTTGTAGTGGCGAGCTTCATTACTCTGCCTTGTGTATTCTTGTTTGATTTGATTTGTACTAATTGAAGCATGACATCAACAAGATCGGTCTGCAAGTGCATATAGTGGTCATTTTTTACTATTTACATTACTATGCTTTGTGTATTACTCTTCTTCTTCCTCCCCTCTTCTATCGGCACTGGATGGCTTCCATCACCCTCATCTCCACGGCCTCTGGAAGTGCTACATATTGAAATCGACATTAGTTTCTTCTTGGTTTTGTTCTTTCTTGATTAGCCCTCCTAGTTTCCTAGGTAGAAGCTCTGGGTGCTATTTGAAGGGTATACTTTCCTATATTTTGCTCACCTTTTTTGCCAATCTAATGCTTCTCCTGCGGGTTGTGGTATGTAGTGGGTCGAAACCTCTTTTCTTCTCGTTTAGTTACTAAAGCGGGGAGCTCCTTCTAGGATGATAGGTTGTGGTATACTTGCTTCTATGGATTCTAACAAGTCATCTCTTACCGTTACGAAATGTTGTCCTCACCCACTACATAAGCATTCTTTGCTGTCGAGACAGGACCATTATTTTTACTAATCAATTCTGTAATCTGATTATACTCAACCTATGGCTAATAAAACATTTTAGTGCATTTATGAATTGATCTTGCTTCTCTTTTTGGTCTTTGCCTTTCCCTCTCTTTCTTGGCATCTAACAATGGCTTGCGAAACCTCATTTCTTCTATTTTTTCTCTGTCATGTAAATCTGTACATAAGCATTTATTCTTCCGGTGCGAGGTCATTTTTCTGTTTGTATTAGCATTTTTGTTAATTTGGTAAGGCATTTTAGCTCGTGGTGGCCTTGGGGACGCTGCGCCACTACAAATGTATTGTTGATCTTGTCATTGCATTTGATTAATGAAGCTGACTCTGCGCTTTCTTTTCAGTTCATAGGAACTGCAAGCTACCATTTCGACGACGACCGGATTGGTGAAGCAATTTCTTCATCATACCTTCATCATAAAGGGTGCGACGCTTCTCTTTATCAAGGTTAGGCTTCACTCCATGTACTTGTATGCGTTGTAGTTTTTGCTCAATATATTTTGTCTTTGGCTACCCATCGGTAGGCATTAGCATATTAGTATACCTTGCATTAGCATATTTTGGGGGTGGATAGCATATTAGCATTAGCAAAAACGCCATCATTTGCCGCCTTCGCACACGCATCAAGTCCAACCCACGACATCTTTGGCGGCGGCATGCCCAAATCCGGCACTACGGCTCAAGGCGCTCGCCTTCGCGACGCCCTTCTACAGACCTTCAAACGCAGTGTGAGGGGGTTGTGGGTTTTGGGTAATATGGGCTGCCATGGGTTAACCCATTCTTATGGGGGTGGGGTGGTGGGTGGGCTGGGGTGATTACAAGCAATCGCTTGGGGGAGGGTGGGTGTGGTGCGGTTCATCCCCATTTGCGGGCCTAAGTGAACACACCTTTGTTCCATTTGTTAAGATGGTTGCTGAATTTTTTCCCTTCTCTCCAAACTAATAGCCAAGGACAAAATATTTAAGTTTGGTCACTCTTTGATTTCCTTTTGGTTATATTTCATAAGCGTGACACCTATTGTTCTCTATAAACTATAAATTGTTCTCGGCCTATGTATTGTCCCTAGCTGTACTTTATTTTCTTGTTAGCACAATATACCGGCACTCCACATCAAAAGTGCTTAGTTTTTCCTACATAAATGCCTAGCTTTTGATACTAAATTGCTAGTTTTGTATTCCCACATTACCTTGCTTAGCTTTAGCTTATCCCACCGGTTTTCTTCATTCTTGTGGTGTGTCACCCACTTGTGTGTCGACAACTTCCGTATATTGGGGATATCTGTCTCCTTGAAGTTGTATATCGGACGGCCATCCCAGTCTTTGCGCATGCATGATCATGTGAAACCCGCAATCGTGGTACGCAATAGCACAACTCAACTTATTAGAGGCATCCAATGTGTAGAATCGCATCACAAGAACCGGTTTCAATTTTGAGCTTACTTATTTGATTGTTTTGGCACACCAATGTCCACGGCGAGTGGGACATTGCACCTTCAACTTTGTCTACAATTATCACATTCTTTCATTGTATGCAGGAAATATGGCTAGAGGACCTCGACAGCGTCAAGATGCACCTTCTTCAAGCCAGGTATGACCATGCTCTTTCTTTTTTTTTTTTATAATGAATGCATGTTGTGCCTTTTACGGAATTTATGTCTACCCCTTCTAGCATTTTTATCTGTCACCTTTACCATTTTTCTAAATTTTCTTAAGCATCTTACATTTGACTTGTCTTGTTCGGGTTACAAGGAATGTTGAGGGGAAAAGGAACCGTGCTTCCCCCCCGCCACGCTTGTTAAATTTTGAATAAGAATTGACTAGCGCTTCGGCAAAGATATGATCGTTAAAATTTGGGTTCGGTGGCCTTCTAAATCTGAAATGTGAGACGCTACCAGCAAGACTAGCAAATTGGCTAGTGGTGGACTGTTTTTGATGCAGAGTCTATGCAACTTGTGCTTCTGGAAGAGGTGTGATCAAGGTGACACCCGGACGTGCATTTGTGCATGATTACTTTGACTTGCCAAACGAGGGGGCGATGATGTAAAATATGAGCTCGATGTCAATGCAATCAACTTCATTCAGTCCAAGTATGCAATTGCTCAAGGAACAACACCTAAGATTAAGGCAGTGTTGACAAGATTGGGGAAGAACAAGAAAGCTAACGAGGATTTCCTAAGGTCTTGGATGATGATTGCCATTTCGACTTTCTTGTGCCCCCCCCCACCGGCATGGGAATCAGCCCTAGATGCTATCCAAAGAATCACCGACCTTTCTAAAGTGAAAGAACTCAATTGGTGCAAGTTTGTGGTTGATCAACTCAAGAGCATGGGTTCCAAACTAGAAAGGAGACAATCTGTGAAGGGATGTGTCCTTTTCTTAGTTGTAAGTTTATCTCTTCTTGTTCTTCTCGCATTCTCTACCTTTTGCACTGTGTTTGTATTTTATACTAGTTTTCTTCTTTGCAGCTCCTATATGTAGACTCTCTGCTGGTTGACAATTTGGGCATCCCAAATGACAATGCCTAGGGTCTGCGGCATGGTCAAGGAGTATGGTAGATCAAGTTATTAAGTTGGACACCAATCGTGGCGGCTCCTTTGGAAAGTGAAGGTGTGTAATCTGCATTTTTGTTTAATTACCACATAAATAACCCACGATTCCTCTTTGTTTCAACGTGTTCAGCTCAAAAGTTCTGCCCATACAGCTGTACAAACATCATTATTCCAATTGGATGATGTCCAAAGATTTGTGTCTTCAAAGGTGTCATCAAACATATCTAATCGAGTCCGCCACTAAATCTGATCTAAACTATTTTGTTGGGCACTTTTAATATTCCCTTTCAAGCAATTATGCTCTTCCCGCTATGCATTTATATTGCATTCTGCTAGGCAATTATACATCATGTACACTTGATATAGATTTCTGCTAATTCTTTGTATTTGCTTAAAGAACATGTCTTTGTTTTCACTTGCGGCAAAAGAGGGAACTCACTAATCTTTGTGAATGACTTGTGTGCTGGTTTCACCAACCTTGTGGGTACTTTCTTAGGAAAAGTATCCACAATCCAACAACCATCAACCGTTCTCATGGAGGACAAAGGCAGCCCCAAGGTCTAGGCAAGCAAGACAACCACCCGAGGATGATGGCGTGAAGAAGCCGATGGTGAAGTGAAGAAGAAGAAGAAGAAGAAGAAGAAGAAGAAGAAGAGGAAGAAGAAGGGCAAAGGAAGAAGAAGAAGAAGCTTGTAGTGAAGAAGAAGAGGCCGGTAAAGTGAAGAAGAAGAAGAAGCCGGGCCGTGAAGAAGAAGAAGAAGCCTGCCAAAGTGAAGAAGAAGAAGAAGAAGCTCGTAGTGAAGAAGATGAAGACGGCAAAGTGAAGAAGGAGAAACCGACCAAGAAGAAACCGATGAAGCAAGTGCGTAATCAAGTGAAGAATCCGATAGAGCTGAAAAAATGCGAGCTCACCCCCTCCTTTTGAAGGCTCACTCATGACATCCCGGATAGTGAGCACAAAGAAGTCGAGAGCCTTTGATTTTTTGGTGAGTAAGATCCGTATAGTCGCTGAAGTCGCTAAACAAGATGAAGCCTCTCGCAAGCATTCAAGTGCACCTATTGATCCTCCAATAGGAAAAAAAGCCGAGAAAACTATTAACCCTGTACCTATTGAAGTGATTCCTCCCGGAAACTCTAAGAAAGATGGAAAAGCACACACAACAGAAGTCCAAGCTACGGCCGCCAATTAATCCAACTGAACAAAAAGATTCGGGTAATGTTAAAGCTATGTCTTTGTTACATTTTATTTCCTTTTTTCCTTCCATCTTTCCTTATTTCTTCTTTATTCTATATGCGGTATTGGCTGCTGCCCAAGGCACGCCGGTGCACAATGCTATAGATCTTGGTTCGGATGAACAAGCCGATGCATCAAAGAAACGAGAAGCAAGCAATGCAAAGAAAGAACCCGCAAACCGGCAAATCAACAAGGCATCCTCCGGCCTTCACTCCTCCGGACTTCGATCTTGGCTTTTCTCAATCCGAGCATGCAATAGGTTCTCGCGGGGTTCCGCAGCCTCACTTGAGGATGTATCGGAAGAAACATTTAAGAGGATAGAAGAGGAGGTCGCTTCAAGAAAAAAGGAAAGCACAGTGAAGAGCCAAGTGGTGCAAACAAGTCGATCCACACCTACTTTTCAACCCGCACCAAAAACGAACTCTCCGAAGGCCGGCTAACTTGGAATCACCATTTGTTGATTACACATCAAAGAAGGATTTCACTTGCAAAGCAAAGATGTTACTAAGGTTTATGATGCGGTGTGTGCACATGCAAGGTCTACTCGTGGGAGGCAATCGATGAGTACGTGCTCTCTTGATTTCAAACTATTGTCTCTCTCGCATTTATTTAGTCCTGTCTAAGCATTTTATCTATTTTTCCCTAGCATTTATTCAATTGAGCCTAAGCATTAATTCAATAGTACTGCCATCTTGCTAGCAACTAGCTAGGCTAGGCTAGGGCGCTAATGGGTGGATACCCACCCCATTTTGTGTTCGTGTAAATTAATGGGGTGGGTATACGTAGTAGTAATGCGAGACACTTAGCTAAGTGTGTTCGTAACACTTCGCGGATCAATCAAAATGTTCAAGACTTTCGGTCGCGGACACTTAGGTTCAACCCAACCCGCGAATAGGATGAGTGCGGTCGGTGCGATCTGCGAACACCATGCCCAAGAACCAACAATCTTGTAGAATTAAATTACATTCAGTTTTCGAGCCTAACACGGTAATTGCATAAGTACATTCGGCCAAACCCTAACAAAGAGCACTCGCTGCTGCTGGTATTCTGATGCTATCTCCGGTGTGGGATAATCGGTTTACATCATTATTGGCAACCGGTTTACATCATTGTTAGCGACCTCTCACACAACCTCACACTTTTCTCGAGATGTCTATTTCAATAGCATTTATTTAGTTATGGCTAAGCAGTTTATGTATTCCTTCCTAGCATTTATTCAGTTCAAGCTAAGCACTTTATTGATTACAACCTACCGACTTTATCAATAGCGACCTACTTCTCCTTCTAGTTTAGCATTTATTTGGTTATTCGTTAGCGGTTTCTTCATTTTGCACGAGCATTTTTTCGATTAATGCTAAACATTTTCGATCACAATCTACCAAGTTCATTTTTTTGACATCGTTTGTGTTACGTGGTCTGCAGGACAACGATAGCAATAGTTATGTGGGAGTACTTTGTCCATCCGCACCACCTTGCTAATTCGATTAAAGCGGGAGGCCACCTACATAACACAGCTTGTAGAGATTGCAATTCAAGTAATTGACAAAGAGAAATTAAAGGGCAAGCCTGTCAAGCAGCGTGTGCTTCCATTAAGAGTCATGGGTCGGACTTCCCCTTTTCTCTTTACCATTTCTTGTTTCGATCAAGTATTTTTACACATGGCCATTAGCTTTTTGTAGCTTGTGTTCACACATTTGTTCATTTTTTGGCGGACATACCTCCAATCGGGCCGGCTTGATAGGACTCAGGTGTCTCGCGTATTCAAAGCTAATGATAACCACCTCGACCACCGTGAGATGGTGAGTTGACAGATGAAACCTTTACCTAAAGTCGAATTCAGGTTTGTTGTGTTACTAACGAGATGTGAACAAAAAATGACCCAGTCATGTTCAGTGCTTGAGAACTTGGGAAGCGGCGATGGATCGAGAGCGCTGGGGCACTACTACCTACTGGTTCGAACCTAAGGGCGGGGAGATTTGAGGTATTGGACTCGATGAGGAGTTTGGAAGACAAAAGGCTAAGAGGAAGCCGTGACAAAATCATAGAGGGAATTAAAGATCTATGGAGGAGATGGTACCCAGAAACAAAAAAAGACATACAGGAGTACGAGCCTGTGGACATTGGTGTGCCAAAACAATCAAATAAGTAAGCTCAAAATTGAAACCGGTTCTTGTGATGCAGATTCTACACATTGGATGCCTCTAATAAGTTGAGTTGTGCTATTGCGTACCATGATTGCGGGTTTCACATGATCATGCATGCGCAGCACTGGGATGGCCGTCAGATATACAACTTCAAGGAGACAGATATCCCCAATATACGGAAGTTGCTGACACACAAGTGGGTGACACACCCCAAGAATGAAGAAAACTGGTGGGATAAGCTAAAGCTAAGCAAGGTACGTGGGAATACAAAACTAGCAATTTAGTATCAAAAGCTAGGCATTTATGTAGGAAAAACTAAGCACTTTTGATGTGGAGTGCCGGTATATTGTGCTAACAAGAAAATAAAGTACAGCTAGGGACAATACATAGGCTGAGAACAATTTATAGTTTATAGAGAACAATAGGTGTCACAGTTATGAAATATAACCAAAAAGGAAATCAAAGAGTGACCAAACTTAAATATTTTGTCCTTGGCTATTAGTTTGGAGAGAAGGGAAAAAAAATTCAGCAACCATCTCTCATTAACTTAAGTACAGCACCAGCTCTGGAAATTACAATTTTTTTGACAAAATAGAATCTAAGCCCTCGAATCTCTACTCCTCTTCATCACATATCTTGAGCAACCATCTTTTTTTCGGCATGTTCTTTCGCATTGTGCTCAGAGAGCCACAAAGACCTGCATTTGCGTGGTCGCTTTGTATGCACTTCGGTGAAGACTTTTTCCTCCTTGCCTTCGCACGGCCTTTTGTCTTAGTAATGTGCGGGTCCAACACTACCATAGGTACTTTGCACTAGTTTCTTGTGAAAGATGCCACTGCAGAAGTGCTTGGTAGGAGAAGGGACTTGTTGTGGAGGAGGGGACGGGGGACAGCAATACCTTCTTTGTGGAGGAGGGACAGGGACAGCACTAGCTTGCTGTGGAGGAGGGACAACACTCGCTTGCTGTGGAGGAGGGACAGGGACAGCACTGGCTTGCTGTGGAGGAGGGACAGGGACATCACTACCTTGCTGTGGAGGAGGGACAGCATTGCCTTGCTGCTGAGCTGCTGTAGCAGCAGCTTGTGCCTTCTTCTTCTCCTTCCTAGCCTTCTTTATAGCAGCAAATTCAGCCTCTATTGCATGCCCATGAGCAGTAGCAATCCCAGTGAACTCTTCTGAGACACAAGCTTGCTGAGATATGTTTGCAAATAAGTTTGCAAGATTTGCAAAGCGGACTGCCCTCTTGTTTTTCTCCGGCATCGCAGCTGCTTGAGCACCAGCTTGCAATGCAGATATTGAGGTTGAGTTCTCTTGTGGTGTCCACACAGGGGGAGAATGTAGGGTGCGGGATTTTCTTCACCCCTTGTGCATCAAAACTTTTAGCACATGGCAAACAAAAAAAAATCCCATCTCTCTCGAATTTGCGGCATTGACAGCTGATAACACAAAGCTCTTCATTGTAAGTAACTTCATAGGTCCTAGATCCATAAACTCCGACAAAATCTTCAACGGGGCTCAATTGGTACACATATGGGTAGGTCTGTACAGACACATACCGTGCTATCCTCTGAAGCTCAGCACGGAACCTGTAATAAATGTTTCTAGTGTACACCTCAATTGCATGCTTCTCCGAAGGATAAGCGGACCATGCTGGAGGTAGCCTTTGGTCCGTCCTGAAATCCTGTTTGTTCTCAGCCACATCTGTTTTGTCCTGTATTTTCTTGTACTGATGGACAAAATCCAGTATTGAGTTGTTAGGATTGACGTATTTCTTGAGGACAGCATTGAATCCCTCGCTTCTTTGGGTAGACTGCAAGAAAGGGTAGAATCTGTCCATGAAAAAGGCTGGAACCCAAAGATGCCTGATCTCCCATAGGTTGCGTAGGATCTCATTCTCAGCAGCTCCATGAGTTTGGATCATTTCTTGCCATCTCATTTCAAACTCTTGAGGACTCAAGCTGAAATTCACGACTTCATTGTACTCCTCCTCCAAGCCTTTTCCCCCTCCAAGCCTTTTTTTGTATCAAAGTACCTAGCAAGCCTGGTCTCGATCTTGGAAATGATGTGCCAACGGTAGCACCGGTGCCGGGTAGCTACAAAAACAGCCCTTGCTGCTGCTGCCATTGCCAAATCCTGGTCGGTGATCAAGTTGATTGGCTCCAGCCCATCCATTGCCTCTACAAAGGCCTTGAACAACCAAATATAGGATTCTGCAGATTCATTTTTCAAGAAACCACAACCAACTTGGATGGATTGACCATGCCTATTGATTGCAATGAAAGGTGCAAAAGGCATTTTGTAGATGTTGGTCGATAGGTCTTTGTCGGAAGGAGATACAATCATGGTAAAGCTTGTATGCAGCCCTTGCTGCCCCATCCACCGAGAAAATGTTCTCCACCTTATCATCGGCATCCAACTTGACTCGACAAACAAATCTGGGTCCTCCTTTCAAACTCATCAAAGTATGAAAGTGTTTTACGCCATGTCACTTTTTGTTGCACGAGACCTTATCTCGTGCTCTCAAGTTGCCGACGTGAGTGACATGGTAAGGTACGGCATGTGCAGATCCGTAGAGATCGGACATAAGTCGCATCATTCGACCGGTCTCCGGGTTGCTGCGGTTATGTAGAAGGGTCAAAAAATCCACCTCTTCTTTTTGGGATTCGGCGTGGGACCGTAGAAACTTTGCCAATGATGGTTTGTCCACCATGCCGTGGTTGTGGTCGGCAACAAAGCGCTTGACAAACCATTTAGAGCCGTTGAACTTGACCAACATTCGTGCTCTATAGCAGGTGTACTTCATAGTCTCTCTTTTCCTTTTCGGGCCAATGCACTTTGCATTTTTTTCCCTTTAGCTTCTTCAAGATCGAGTCATTTGTCATTTGTTTTCATCGTCTTGAACAATCTCTAGCTCATTACCCTTGGCCTTTTTACCCTTCCCCTCCTTGTTGCACACAAACAAGGCTTTGTCAAGTTCCTTTGTTCTCGCTAGCCTCCTAGATGTCCCTTTCCTTATAGAGAAGCCCTTTCTTCTAGCATATTCATTATAGCATCTGCCTCGCCTCTTCGACGTGTCGAACAGACTTTCCGACATACGGCTCATCGGGGAAGAAATTGCTGCTAGGAATTGGAGGTCAACATCATCCTCGATCTGAGCTGCCACAATTTCATTCCCGGCACCTTGATCCCCAACAAATTCTTCCTCGATGTGCGTGTCTTCCAATGACGATTTGCGGCTCACGAAATGGTTGGTAATTGTGTACAAAAAGAATGGATTTTCAGTGTCCTCATTCAAATCCATGCTAGAACACGCAATTTACAAAAAGCATTTACATGTTATTATCCAAGCGGTTTCTTGCAACATGCTAGGCAACTACTCGAGAAAACTAATAGCTCTTTCTTTTTTCTCGCATGTTGGATGACCATCTAAAGGGGGCAGCAGCAAATGATATGTGTAAATACATGTAAGTAAATGAAACTAATAGCTCTTTCTTGCAACTAATAGCTCTTTTTTTTTCTGCATGTTGGACTGACCATCTAAAGGGGCAAAGAAGCAAATGATATGTGTAAATACATGTAAGTAAATGGGCCAGCAAATAATATTCAAGTAAGTTAATTGCCTAGTCACCAAAGCAACACATCACAACACCAAAGCAAATGCTTAGGTTTAACTGAATAAATGCTCGGGAAAAATAAAGAAACCGCTTACAAATAACCAAATAAATGCTAGGCCGACTAATTGTGCAAGTGGCGACCAAACGCTAGCTGTGTAGATAGCAAGTATTACAAGCTACTGGTATTGCTATGTCAAATACGGATGAGTAGATTATTTAGACTTTTAGACCATAGGCCTATAGCTTCTTTAGATCACTACATGGCATAATTGTTTTCGGTCATCCGCTTGCTTGAAGTAAGGCGTCACCGGCAAATGTGATCCAATTCTTATATGCTAGTTCAATCGATCCAATGTGGTAGGTTCAAAACTAATAGCATTTTACATGTTCAATCTTGAAATTTGGTACAAATGTGGTAGGTTCAATGAAAGAATGTTAACAAGAACAAATTCCTAACTGAAACACGAATATTAGAAGAGATTCGAGTATCAATTTAGGTTCAGGTTTGCCTGTTCACTTTGATTACAAAGATGCCGATACTAATGATCACAGTAATGCTCTAATATGCCTCGAATGTTAATAGTACAAGATTGTCTGTTCATTTTTAATCATCATAGCTCTAATATGCACCGATGCTCTTTCTTTCATGCATGTTGGACAGCCATCTCAAGGCACTAGCAATGTGAAGGCCAAAGGAAGGCACCGGCAATGTGAAGGACGGTGATGAATTCCTCATGTTAAGGCAACCTGCTATGAAGGCATGAAAATCTGTGGATAATACCTAACAATCTGTAACTACCTACCAACCTGTTACTTCTAGTAATCATGTCAAATACCGATGATATGTATAGTAGCAATCTATCACTGTCTCATAGAAGGATCTAAAGCAAGAAGAAGGAAGCAAATTGGGATTACAACTAACTTGTAGTAATCGACTTGAAATACCGATTTTTGTTGCCGGATTGATGTTCTTCAATACTGGATGGATGTTTTTGTGCGGATCATATTGATTTGAGAGTATTCTTTGTTCATAGATGGGGAAGAACCCGTGTTCGGATCTCGATCTTGTTTGGATTCAGTAACCGGGCGGGGCGGAGAAGCCCCCAGAGGTCTCCGCGTCGCACGTGATTGTAGGGGGCCCACGCCTGGGAGGATGGATCGCGCGGGCGCTGAGGGAGAGTTGTCTTGTAGCGCACGCCGTCCCTGTTGTCTGTCTAATAAAAAAAAAAGCGCGGGATGGGGTGTGCAGGCGGAAGTAGGTTTTCCTGCGCGTGTAGGCTGTAGTGGCGTCCATTACTAATCTACTCTTAATGATGAGAATTAGGTGGAGGAACCGGCAAAACTCAATTCAAGGGGAGGAACTACCTCCCAAGCACCGTAAAAATTCTCCATATATATAATAAATCACTGACAGCACCTCAACGTTTTCATGGAAACTTCGACTTCGAGGCTGGTTGTCCTGTTTCTAAAATAAAACAACAGAACTAAAGAAACGTGAAATTCGGACATGATAATGGCAACTTAGAAGTAGTACTAGCAAAACATGCCCGTGCGTTGCACCGGGATGAATGTGTAATTTATTGTCTTATGCTCATGCCAAAAGCATGTCGTGCATCGTCGCAACACGCATGAGCTTGATACATGACACTCCATGTCCGTGTGTTGCAACCGTTAAAATTTATCATATGCAATTAAGTTATAGAAGAAGCATGGAACTTGCACGGTGTGTTTTCACGTGCTAGCAGATCAAAGATACACCTGATTAGAGGTGTAATGTTCTTGATAAAAGGCTTAGTATATTGTTTTTCCTTACCAATGCTTGCCTGGCCGTTTAATTTTTTCCTTTGATTGCTTTTTTTAAAAAGAGATCCTCCTATTCCACTTTCAATTATTTTTAGCGACATGGAAAACTCCAGGATACTCTTGAAGATGGTGGGCATCAAATTGACCCAAAGTTCGTTTTTTAAAAATCATTTGAAGTATAATCCATCGTTTCGTCATTGGGCTTGATTATTTTTAGTGAGGCCTAGGAAAAGGATGCACCGGCCGGAAACAAAAAGAAACAAATAGAATATGCAAAGCAGGCCGAGCCTGAGCTCCGTCGCCCTGAGGTTGTCAACGTGCTCGGCGGCCTTCTTCAAGCCGTAGCTCCCAGCTGCGGCGACTTCCATTGCTTCGATCTCCTTAGCTTATTATCTTCTCCGGCCCCCGTACGTGGACAACGACGGCGGCGGCTGTTGCAACTTGGCTGGCTCGATCAAGAACGAATCGAATTCGACGAGCTGCGCTGCACTGCGCTGTGCTCAGTCTTCGTCATCGTCGTCGTTGCTAGCTGCTGCTGCTGGTGCCGATGGCTTGGCTGGTGCGTGTGGTGTGTTGCCGACGACCCGGCCGGCGTGATGTTTTATAGAGGTGATGAGGCCGGATGGGCGTGCGAGACCTTGGCGGAGGCCCCGCCACACACACGGGCGCAGGAGCAGAGAGGGCATGCAGGGGCGGCATGGTCCGTGAGCGTGCGTGCGGTTGCGCGCGTACAACAGCTGGGGTGGTTGCGGGGGCAGGCAGGGTGCAGCCGTGGGCGGCCTGCCAGGCCGACGCGGGACAGCCCGTCCCATCGCATCGCATCCATGTACATTGCCGGGCAGGTTGTGGGCTTCTACACACTGTAGGGTCCGACCCAATAAAGGCAGGTAGAAAAAAAGAGGTGAACAGAAAATTTTCTCTCTTTATTAATAGGTATAGAAAATTTTCTCTCTTTATTAATAGGTATAGAGTACCGGTTTGAATCGCCTGGATTGAAACTAATTAAGCAAAAATTACATTCCAGCAATTGCGTTAAAGAGGAATTAAATTGTCTAGAATTGATTGAATCTAACATTCTTGTTTGCATACAGATATAATTCTTTTCCAGTAATCAAATCGCATACATCACTTGGAGCTACTAGGTTGCAGCAACGCGGCTTACCTCACATCACATGCCGCCGGGCGCGAAGATGGAGACATCAGGCTGCAGTGCAAGAGCAAGAGGAGCCTCGGCGAGTCGTCGCTGCATCTGCATGCGAGGAAAGCGAAAATGGATCCGAATCCTCGACCTGCAATCCAATGCAATGCCGCCCAAAGGTGGTGGTGAAGGCGGCACAGCGGCATCGACAGAATCAGTGCCGCCGTCGACACATGACGCCGACGAGTCCTCGCTAGCACTGCCTCTCGCATCGTCTCTGAGTACCAATGCCCTGCCACAGCTTGAGCAGCCCTGTCCTCCACAGCCGCCCGCCAGGGCGCCACCGTGGACGCCTGCTCCGTCCCCTCCCCCGCGAGTCAGGCAGGCGGACGGCGGGTGCTCAGGAGCGAGACAGCTCAGCGTGGGTTTCCATCTTTGGCCAACGAATTTGTGGTGGGCTGCCATTTCATAGCCCACACAAAGCGAGAAAGCCCTTTGAAATAAATTCCCGCCCATCTCAGGGCATCCAAACAGGCTTAAATATAATAAATTTATAAGACAAAAATAGGAACAAAGTTTATGAGGGTACATTTTGAATTTGAAATAAAAACCGTATCATGAAAGGAAAAATAATCAAAATATTAAAATTAATAAATTATATTATCCATAAACAGGAAAAGGCAGGGGGACAAGTAGTAGACTTCCCCTAAAAAAAATCAGAACCCAAAACAAATATACATATTTAACAAAGTTTTTGACCGCCAATATATTTTGACGAAGTTGACACCAATCGTGACAGAAATTGTCTGTGTGGGGGCTAAAAGCTGATTCAGTTATTCGTCTGAAATGCCGTATGCCTTCGTCAGTAACAAATACTAGTTCTACTTGGCACAAACGGCGAGAGCAGGTGTCAGAGCGACCATTGACCTGATTCAAAGAGAACCGCGTGTGCGAGATGAGTGATGATTGAGCGAAGCCAACGTTTTCACCGAGCCGCCGGTACATAGAAATCGATGCATGTCTATAGCCACTAATACACCAGACAAGGAATTGAAACGGAGTCTTGCAATCTGGTAGACAGAGTTAATTGCGTTCCTGTCTTCCAATTTCTTTCTTTCTTGTTTTGTTTCTGATGAATCCTGAACCTGAGCTACTATGTTGAAGACAGAGTTAATTGCACGGATACCATGAAGTCCACACCATTCATTCTCAACCTGCATCATGTGCGACATATCTAGGCATGCTGGTGCCCACTCATTCCATAGGCATGCCAGGGTTTGACCTCTGTGCAAGCAAGTAACCGTCGATCGATAGGAAATGGATACGACGAACAGCAACTTCTGGTTCCGGAGATGCACACGGACAAATTCAGTTTACCTACTAATCGTCTTTGGCGCAAACTTGTGCAGGAATAATTCATGGGTTCAGCCGTGTTCACACACGAACAAAACGAGTCATCAGCTCCTCTCTCAGTACGTCTCAGCCTATATATACGCACGGATCGAGGGACACACAGGCTACCTCGATCTCTAGCAGTCGCTTCTTGAATTCCTTCAGCTGAAGGTATCCACATTTCGTCGCCAATGTATTCTTCTTCCCATCGTATGCTATGCTTATATGTATTAGTAATTTTCTTTGCACAGCAAGATCCAATCGAACAGGAGCTTGATCCAAGTCTGCACAATAATTTTCTTCTCAGCTGGTAGTCTTAGTCTAGTTATTACATATACTAATAATACTATGATGCATGCTTGCAGCGGCAGCGCTACCGGAGAAGCAGAGAGAGAAGAATGGAGAGCAGGGTTGGCATCGCTGCGTGTTGCCTGCTCATGGTCCTGGTGCTGTCAGCTCAGCAGCAGCAGGTGGCGGGCCTGTCCAAGTTCTGCCGCTGCTACCGGAACTGCTACACCGAGTGCAGGAAGACCACAGGCCGCTACCCCTGCAACGCCAACTGCTTTCAGGACTGCATCAACCGGATGCTGCCGCCGGCGGCTCCGACGACGGTACCTGCCAACTGCCAGGACATCTGCCTCATCGGCTTCTGCGGCTCCATGGAGGTCGCTGACGACGGTGAGGCCAGCTGGCTTTCTAGTAGAAAGCAGCTTCCTGCTGCTTCTTCTTCACAATAATCTGACAGACATGCATGCATTGCATATAGCTGATAAATCTCCTTTCTCTGAATGAATGGAATCAATCTGATTGTTTGCTTTTGAATTAATGTTGGATTATTTCAGGAGCCATGGCTGGGGATGCGGAGGCGTGTGTGGCTGACTGCACCAAGAACCTCGGTGCCTTTGCACCAAGTGCAGCCAAGAAGATCAACTGATGAATGCATGCATCTGAGCGTGGCTTGAGAGTTGAGAGTAACAGACAGAGTTCCATTCCAGCGGTGTAATGCAATAATCAAATGTATAACCGATGATATCTAATATATAGTAACAAGTCTCAATAAATAATCAATCATGTTATATTTTCAGCGAATGGTTCTATAAATAATCACGCATGTGCAGCGAAAGAAATCAAACAGTATACTGTGGGACTTGTGATGCAGAGCACATATTATTTCACTATGTTCAGAAACCAAAAGCCTGCCTTGAAACTCAGGACAAAATGGTATGCTCCACACCCCTCTAACTATGCTCTGAAAAAGACACATTTTGCTTGCATATCAGAGGCTACTGACAGTCTGAATGATCGATCCATTATCAGTTAGTTGGGTTCAATGAAAAAACACCGTTTGCTTGCAACTTTGCCACAATCATCAGACGGATTAAAAAATGAAGCCTACTCGTCAGCACAAGCGCTGTGCCCCTGTATCGATTAGCACTTAGCAATGATGGCATTACCGTCTACAGACTACAGGAGTAGTTTCTCTGGCTTAGCAGTGCACGCATCAAAGCACAAATTGCTCACCAGCCACTGGGGTCTTGCAGACATTGGGCATGCATGGATCCTGGGTTCACAGGCAGACATCTCCAGCTCCAGCAACGTCAACATTGGTTGCTGCCCGCAACATGTGCATTACATTCAAGAACCGAAAAATAAAGGAAGACTTTTTGGTGTCACGACTGAGCAGTGTTTTCTCCTTTATTCATTCAGCAAATATATAGGGTAAACAAAAAAAAGGGTTTTGATCTGCATCATGCATGATCCACCGTGATTTTATACGTGTGCCATCCCACACGGACAAGGCATAGATGCATGGCTAGAGGGAGAGACTCAGCTGCGCGCCAACTCTGCGTTATGCGCCATCCCGCACATCTTCAAGCTGGCTGGCGCCACACAACTCGTACTCAGGGACACAGCAGCCACGACGCGAATACAGAGCATCGCATGGCCACCTACTGACAATAGTACACGCCACGGTCGACAACACAGAGAGAGTGGCCAACATGCACTACATACTGGAAGAACGTAAAAAAGAAGGCAAAATTTCCTTAATATAGCTAAACAAACAACAAAAAGACGTACATACTGTACATGATCTCGAGGGGTAGCTCCGTGGCTATGCCTGCCTGCACCTGTCCCCGGTCGGAGGCAGCAAAACCGTCATTTCACCTATCATCAAGTAGAGAACGTTCGTCAGCAAAAGGACTACTCTCCAAAACTGAAAATGTAAGTGGAATTGCAAGCAGTAATCATAGTGCTGAGCATTCAGAATTACTGGAGAGTGGAGATAGAAAAGAGACATTCAAAAATAACTAACAGGATTAGGATCACATAACTGGCTAGTAAGATATAATCTAATTTAACACACGATAACAAGATATATATATACACATACAGAGGTTTAATCCTTAAGTCTTCTAAGACTACCATTTGGATCATAGTTTATACCACAAGAAGTGTCATACCTACTCCCATTAATAGCCTCTCTACAGGGGCTGCTGTACTTCCTTCAACTTTGGGCAGTATCTAATGCTCACTTTTGGTATGTGTGCAATCGCTTCCGGTCCACCAATTGATACAAGATCTCCATAATACTCAATAGACAATTCCTGGAGTGATTTGAGACTACTGCTCCACAGGTCACGTGGAATGTACTCTATGTGTTTGCCCCATTCCATCTTCAGTGTTTTGAGGGATGTAAGGTTCTCCAAGCACCTCACAGAAAAATAACCACAACCCCATAAGTAGAGATTTTGGAGGGATGATGGTAACACTAATCTATTTTCCAGTTTGAGGCGTGGACACTTGATTATGGACAAGCTTTTCAGAATAGGCCAAGCCCCATTAAGAGTATCTAGTTCTGGGCAGTCTTTAATGGTTAGGTCAGTGAGCTGCGGGAGCTTTTCTCCATTGACTGTCAATGATGCCAGATGGTAGGATGATAAATGAAAAGTGATCAGGGAAGAGCAATCAATATCATCTCTGAGATTCCCAGAATCTTGCAAAGAAAGTTTCTTTAGGGACGGGGCCAGCAGATGTTGTGAGTTGATCTTTGGACAATTGCACACCTCCAGTTCTTCTAGGGAAGGCAAACCCCCAAACCTTTCTACTGGTATGAATACCAAACTTGTGCAATCTTTAATCAGCATTTTCTTGATGGCAGGCATATAAGCTGGATGAAGAAACTGTTCCAGGCTTGATAACCTCGGGCAGTTTACAATTGTTATCTCTGTTAATGATGAGAAAATGGTAGAATCATCAGAACCATTAAACCTGCCCCCATTAAAGAGTATCTAGTTCGGGGCGTCTTTAATGGTTAGGTCAGTGAGCTGCGGGAGCTTTTCTCCATTGATCTGTCAATGATGCGGATGGTAGGATGATAAATGAAAAGTGATCGGGAAGAGCAATCAATATCATCTCTCGAGATTCCCGAATCTTGCAAAGAAAGTTTCTTTTACCGGGGCCAGCAGATGTTGTGAGTTGATCTTTGGACAATTGCACACCTCCAGTTCTTCTAGGAAGGCAAACCCCCAAACCTTTCTACTTTGGTATGCATACCAAACTTGTGCAATCTTTAATCAGCATTTTCTTGATGGCGGGCATATAAGTCGGGCGAAGAAACTGTTCCGTGCTTGATAACCTCTCAGGCGTTTACAATTGTTATCTCTGTTAATGATGAGAAAATGGTAGAATCATCAGAACCATTAAACTTGCCCCCATTAAGAGTATCTAGTTCTGGGCAGCCTTCAATGGTTAGGTCAGTGAGCCGCGGGAGCTTTTCTCCATTGACTGTCAATGATGCTAGATGGTAGGCTAATAAATGAAAAGTGGTCAGGGAAGAGCAATCAATATCATCTCCAATATTCCCAGAATCTTGCAAAGAAAGTTTCTTTAGGGACGGGGCCAACAGATGTTGTGAGTTGATCTTTGGACAATTGCACACCTCCAATTCTTCTAGGGAAGGCAAACCCCCAAACCTTTCTACTGGTACGGATACCAAAGTTGTGCAATCTTTAATCAGCATTTTCTTGATGGCAGGCATATAAGTTGGCTGAAGAAACTGTTCAAGGCTTGATATCCCCGGGCAGTTTATAATTCTTATCTCTGTTAATGATGTGAAAATGGTCTGTAACCCAAATTTCATATTGGAGGGAGGGTGTAACACTTCGTGCACTTGAGGTCCTGGTGAAAGTTTTCTCTCTTTAGACCAATCCAGAGTCAGACTAGAGATCTCTATAAGTTCAATTTTTGCTGCCTGTTTCTTCTTTATTTCAGAGAGGTTACTCATATACCAATCTCCAGTGATCATTAGGAACCTAGGATCAATCTTAACAGCTTGTGATTCAAACTTTTGTAGATTGATCAGATTACTAAAGCCTTTAGGTTTTACTTTGATACTCCAATTCGTTGCACTAAATACCTGCAGATTATAGAGGTGACAGAATGTTGCAGGAAGGCTATCAAAAAGGCAAGCGTCAGAGATTTTAAGGTACCGAAGACTCTTCATGTTGCTAATACTATCTGGCAACCCAAACCCAGAGACAGAGGCACAGACCATGATGCGTGTGCATGAAAGTTCACTACACCATTTCTTCATCACAGTATCACCACCTTTACCCTTCAAAGACATGTCACAAAGTAGGGTGCGCAACTTTGTTTGCTTGCATAGACTCTCTAAGTCGAACACTTAAAATCTACGCTTTGAGCAGCGATAGATGACGGACGTTCCTAGGAATCCTTTCAAGATCCTTTTTTCTTTTTTATAATGAAGCAAATATCCTTTGAAACCCAGTTGTGCCATGTCATGTATCAAATCATGCATTACATATTTCTCCACGAACTTTTCGGAAAAATGACAAATGTGCAAGTTCTTCAAAGTACTTGCATCCAATTTGTTGAAGCGGGATGTCATGTTCAGCTTCCACAAATCCTTCGCCACCCAAATTTCGGCTAAATCTTCCTTTACAAAATTGTAATCTTTTCGGTACACAAAGACGTAATGAGAAGCATCTCTTTAAATGCAATGGTAAATAAATGTAGCTCAACCGAAGAGCCGGCATAATTTCAGTGTCCTCTTGTTTATGCACCCACGCCTGATTATTTAGAATCATATTCGCCAGTCTTTGGGTCAAAGCTCATTCCTAGCGATGCGTCCCAAGAGTTTTTGCAGCTAAAGGAGAGCCTTTCAACTTTGGGAGTATCTCGCTCACCAATGATTTCCAACTCGGGACTATTGTTGGAGCTATCGATCCAAACACACATAGTTTGAAGAAATTCTGAAAGACATTATCCTTAAGGCCCTCTAAATGAAAGGGATCCATCGTCCGCACTATATTAGCAACCTTTTAGGACCTTGTTGTGACAAGCATCATGCTTCCCTCAAGTACATCTTTAAAGGTGCACAAAACCTCTTCCGAGCTCCCCATTTTCGCCCACATGTCATCAAGGACAACTAAAAAGTCTTCTCTTATTGATGCTATCGTAAGATCAATGCGAAGAGAGTCCAAATTATCCTTCATATTTGCTTTCCCGAAAAATTGTTCTAAGGCCTCTTTAGTTAGCCTCTCGACATCAAAGTCATCCGAGACACAAATCCAAACTATCACATCAAAGTGTTTTTGTACTTGTGGATGGCTGCAGATATTTTGGGCCAAAGTCGTTTTCCAACACCTCCAATTCCAAATATGGGTAAAAGCGGGACACTTGTTATAGTTGCTTCATTATTGTCAAAGGTAGCACAAACTTGGTTGCCTGGCCGATGAAGGGATTGCACTTCTTTTCCTTTTGAGGCTGGAAGGACCCCTTCTGTTATTTGCAGATACACCAAGCAGCCTAATCAGCTCCATTATTTCATCATTACGACCAAATATCTTTGCCTCGGTGGGGAAAACGAGTGGTCTTGGGTCCATTTGCTCTGTCAAAGCGTGGAGTTACCTGATGTAAGCCCATTCTCTCTAACAGCCCAAATAGGTTATCTAGCCTCTCCTTGATGGGAGTCAATTTTTGAAGTTACCATGAATGACATCGCAAAACAATTTGTTGCTGGTTCCACCGAGGTCACATCGCCCTCAATTTTCACCTTTACGCTTGTAGCATCGAAGTCTTCCGGAAGGTCTTCTGCGTCATACACAAAGCAGCCCTCGGCTTCGGGAGGAGCTCGCCCACAGGGGCCCTCATGGCTCCTCCACTCTACTCGATCAATAAAGTTGTACATTGCAGGAAGAGTATCCTGAAGGCATTGGAGAGAACTTTCCAACTTCAGTACATCATCTTCAAGTTCTTGACTTCCTGTTCCATTCGAACGGGATCGTAGAGATCTAATCCGTTGGAAAAAAGTGTCACACTCATTAAAGCCCGAATGGCCTCAATAACCAGTTTTATGTAGCTTATTATGCTCATACTGACTTCACCCTGAAGATTCTATCGTCCTCTATGCTGCACGAATAGTAGATTTACTGAACATTAGAATGGTAGTGTATCTTGTGGTCACATATCAATGCTAATTAAATGTATAGTTATAATTTATGAAAAGCCAGTTGATGCAACAAGTATTTTCTTCACATATTCTTTCCTAGAAACAGGGCAACCATTGTTAAATCATAATTCAAATTTGATACTTCCTCAATGAGTTAGAATGGAATAATTGATGAGAATAAATTAGAACCTGTCACTGCAATGGTTACAACAGAGAAATTACTTTTGCAAGATGTTCATATAGTTTAATGGGAAACAGTGGAACAAACCGCAAAGGAACAAAGACAATAATTGGTGTGAAAATGCAGCTTATGCTTTACAAATATATGTATTTTTTTAATGTCAAGATAGAGTAATGTTCAAAGTGAAACATGCCAGTGGATCATGCATAATAATACACAGGGTACTTGGTGATGTCTTGTTGGATTACCTTGTTATTGCTGGATATAATCAGTTTCTGCTGTCCTTCCTATCTTTCGCCATCATCAATCATGTGCATATTCCAAAACAGACAGAGATGATCTTTTTATATTGGGAGGAGGCCAGATCTGGTGACAAATAACGATTTACCTGTCATTTCGGTTGTTCAAATAAAAAGTCAGACAGCTTGCAAGTGCGAATTGAAAGGCCGAACTGTGAGTCATCAGCTTACTGATTACATGATGGATTCCAAGGTGGATCTTGGGAGCAGATTAGCTTGCCTTGATTGCACAGTACTTGAATGAATCTTGACAACTAGCTATCTGACGATATTTGGTTCCGGACTTGCTTCCAGGGATGGCTGGGGACGGAACAGGACGGGGCTAAGCGATCTGAGATTTTGGCCCCAGCCCCCACCCTCCAACCCCAATCGAGCGGACGGGCTCGCCCCCGCTTGAACGCCGTCACTCTCTGTAATCTGTTGTAGAAGGTCGCAGGGCAGAGAGGGCACGTTAACTGTTGCAACTGGAAGTGAGAGAAGAGAGAGGGAAGGAGTGGCGTGTCACGGTGTTTAATTACCAAGGCGCGACGGCGGCGGAGACTGAGCAGATCGGCTGCCAGAACTGGAGAAGATGGTGGCGCGGCGCCGGGCGTTCTTCGTGGGCGTGCAGGTGCAGGCTTGGACCGTTGGATGAGACAACGGCGGCGACCGGGCGGAGAGGTGCGCGAGGCGTCACATAGCTCGCGGTGACGAGGCGGTGGATTTCGCGGTGAAGCTCAGCGGCGTCTCGGCTCCGGCGACCTGCACGAGCGTCGGGGCTGCTTTCGACCCGGCGAGGTGCCGTGCGGTGCAGTACAGGGGCGGGGACGAGAGTGGTTGAGGAAAGGTGTAAGGCAGTGGACTTTTTCAAATAAGACGAGAGTGGTTGAGGAAAAAGTTTTTCCAAATGAAAGAAGACCGGAGGAGAGAAGGGAGAGAAGTTTTTTTCGTGCCAGTGGCGACGCACTTGCCTCGCAGTTAACTAGCAGCAGCGCGCCGCGCGTCCAAGAGCAACGAGACAACCCCACCGTGTGCACCCCCTTGACCCTGACCCTGCCCGCAACTCGCCAAGTCACGAAGCAAGACACCCAACACCTTCATCAGGTGTGGAAATTCATTTACATTAAGAACAAAAAAGATGTTTAGAATAAATAGTTTTAGATTTTGCGAGAACTTTGTTTCATCCATCTTCAGGAGGGAAAAAAAATGTTCCCAGTTTGGAATACAAATGTGTTTGGTAGAAAAATGTTCTAGGTCGAGGAGGACGTCGAACAAACTTCAATGCTTCTAGTAAGGGGAATTATGTTCCATGTTATTAGAGAGAAAAAAAAATCTAAGACAAAAGGGAAATGTTCAGCTCCACCACAAATTTTTTGTTTAGGAAACAAATTGTATTCTTCAACCATCATAGGGAAGATGGCCCATGTCCATATGTAAATTGTTGCTAGTTCATTGAAAAAATTTAGCATCACGAAAACAAAAATTTCAAGAAAAAAAGTAAAAGAAAAAAATAGGGCAAAGTGAAAATATTTCAAAACACGGAGAAGGTAATGAAAATATTAAACAAGAAAGTTAAGAAAAAAACACTTTTTCTCATTGGCCACAAACGGCTTGCACCATCTTTACAAAGAATGAGGATTACATAGTTTGTTCTTGCCATGGCTGATACTCCTATTATCTCGGTGCCTTTGCACCAAGTGCAGCCAAGATCAACAACTGATGAATGCATGCATCTGAGCGTGGCTTGAGAGTTGAGAGTAACAGATAGAGTTCCATTCCAGCAGTGTAATGCAATAACCAAACGTATAACCGATGATATACAATGGTTGGAAATGCTTTCCAACTCCCTCTAGATGCCTCCCAATGCCTCTTCAAAATAATTGTTTTTACTGTTTTAATTCGTTAAAGGGCATTATGGTCTTTTCGCGATCTCAAACACACCCAAACCCCACCCCCGACGCAGCCCAACCCAAACCCCGATCTATCACCGCAACACCACGACACCCACTCGTTCTCTTCCTCGCGGCCTCGCCGCAGCCGCCCGGCGCCCCGTCTCCCTCGCCCTTGCCGCGGCGCCCGCCGTCTGGTCGCCCTTTGCGCCCGGCCACTCGGGAACCACCTCCACCCCCGTCTCAACATCGCGGCGGGTCGACCCCCCATCGCCGGCCTGTCCTCACCCCCGCTGGAACGCCGGCGGCTTCCTCCTCGCCCGTCGTTGGCTGGACGGACTCGACAACCGCCCATCGCCACCCACGCCCGACAACCGCATCGTCCCGCCCGTCCGCTCCGACCCTCGCGCGGCGCCCGTGCCGCTGGCCTGCACTCCTCCATCATTCCCAGCGCCGTCGTCGATTTGCGAGCTGCCGTCATCCCCGCCGCTCCTTCGTCATCCCTATCAACGCGTTGACGCCTTCGTTCATCAGTGAAGGGTACCACTTTGCTAGGTGATTAACTTGTTAGTACCCTATTCTTGATAATCATGTGTAATGCTAGTCGAGAATGTCTTGTTCGCGTTTCCATTTCATACCCTGTTCTTGAAATACATGTGTAATTCCAATTGTGCTACACGCATTTCTAGAGTGTCATGGAATTCCAGTCGTGATAAAAGCGTTTAAACACTATTGATGCTTGATGAATACATTAAAAACTGCTGGGCGCTAAAAGAAGCTTTTGTTTTTGTCTGTTTAGTAGTGCTAATGAACTTGCCTTCATAATTGGCCTGATAGGAGTACATAAAAAGTGCCATTTTTTTGAAGCAATCCATGTTGTCTAGAGTTAGACTGCAGGTAACACTGTTGTCAATAGTAAACAGTACTTTGTTAAGCTTTGAAAGGCAATAAAAATGCTATTTGCCCCGTAAGGAACAACTTGCATCAATTTAGACCGATGCACAGAACTAGTGTGCTATATGAGATCAGACCCCATTTTTCTCAGGAACAGAATATACCTCAGTCTATTTATTCTCACGAACTTGGCCATCATGAAATGTACAAAAGGAAAAAGGATTGGCAAATATACAGGCACTAAAGGGATGTTAATTACTTATCACTCGGTTGTCTTTATACCCATAGGTTTTCTTGTTAATCAGAAACCATGCATATAGAAGACAAGGTTGTGGTTTTTATGTTCTTGGTTCAGAATTCAGAGTACAAGTGTCCAGATTATTGTCCAAGTTCAGTCATTAATACTGCTATATTTCAGCAAGTAGTTTAAAAGGATTATAGGCTCATCATAGGAGGTAATTCTTGCAATCCTGAATCAACTATATATGGTGCAATCCTGAATCAACAAATTTAAGCCCTTCTCCTTAACCAAGGTTTTTTCTTGCAGCAGGGACTGCATGCTCTCCTACTAAATTTTTGCTTCATAGCTCATATTCTATTTATGCGCACAGGACACCACCATCAGTGACTAATCTATTTTTTTTTTTTTTTATGAAGGGGAGAATGTCGGGTGTCGAATACAATGAAATTGCTAGGAAGGTGTTTGACGATGAAGATCAAGCATTCGAGTTTTATAACAGCTACGCTAAGGCGAAAGGGTTTAGTGTCAGGAGAAGCTACTGTGAGTGGGATACGGCGCAGGATGGAGATGAGCAGCATACTGCGACAGCAATGGATCCGGAACAATTTGGAGACCCACTCCATACTCCGACTGGTATAGGCAACCGGGTTGCAAACGTGTCAAAGACTACAGGTAACTGATGCATTTGAAATTCAGGGATGTATGTTTTTTGTTTGTTTGTTTGTTAAGTCACTAGGATAGATCGGCGGCCACTTGTAATGTTCGCCAGTTGTGTTAGCAAGAGGATGTGGATCTGTGTAAACGGTTATAGCAAATTAATCTCTTCTAGTTCCTATCTCTTTCCTTGTTTGCCATGCACCTCCATACGTCATCGATCTCCTCCAAATATGCACAGAACTCACATCTGATCTGCCTCTTCAAGATGCAAAACCTGACGTGCAAGCATGTTTGGCTTGACAAAAATAATCTGGCCGCCTCCAGCGCCATTCATGAGCCAAAATTGCAGATTAAATAAACTGATACTGCACGTGGTGTCATCGGCGGGACTGGTCCACTAGCAGCACCCTTCTCATTCTTATAAAATTGCAGAACTGATGCCAAAACAGATCGAGTTTGGCACATTATTTCTTCTGTTTTTTTTTGATGAATCTGGAGGGGCTTGTCACATTATTTCTTCTGTGGTTCTTATTTACATACTTTGATACAGATATCAGTGGTACGAAGTCGAGAACTAAAAAAGACGAACACGGCAGCAGCGATCAGGTAATCTCCAGCTCTAGTTTTTTTGGTTTTCTGTAAGACTCCTCTACATTTGTAGCAACATATAATAGACCAAATGTTTGCTGCAGGGTCCCTTAGGTCGTCTGGTACACTCACCTGTGAGATTCGTTAACGCCATAGGACCTCAATCGGAAGAACGCAAGACAGCTATTAATAAGTTAGCAGGATTTGGGAAGCTGGTTGAAATGCCAAGGATGACGATCAGGAGGTGTTTGGTCAATCCCGTTGTAAAACATACCAAGTCAGCAGCCAAACATTCAAATTATGTGGGCAAGACATTCCTATTTATCTGGAGGATGTCGGTGATATACTGGGACTGCCAATTGTAGGTGTTGATGTAGACAAATATATAAAGGAAAAGAATAGAAAAACAAATGAAGAGGAAACTGTGAAAACTCCACTGTATCAGATGTTTGCCGATGGTGACCACAAGCTTGCTTTTAAAAAGCTGGAAACCTTGATTACAGACCCAAAAACTCCAGATGATGTCTTTATCAGAGCATTCGTTTTGTTCACGATCGGTGTCATTCTTGCACCTACTACTGTGGAGTATGTCCACTGGAGTTATATACATGTTGTTGAATCTTTATCGGACATCCAGAAATTTAATTGGGGCAATTCACTTTGAACCATTTAATACACTCATGTCATTCTTTCATCACGAAAGAAGAAACCACCCTAAAGGGCAATTTGCTTCTGCTACAGGTTAGTTGTATATGTTACAACCTACAGCTACCAATAGTATGATTTGAGGTCTTACATGTTTTATTCATTTTGTTCACAGTGTTGGTACTGGGAGCGTGTACATGTTGGTGTGGGCGGTGGCGTCCTGTACGACCATGCCATCCAACCACGGATGTTGATGTGGACTGAAAACAATGCTAGTTCTCGAAACAGCGCTTTTCATAAGAAGGCTACTGGGGGGGTCAACGGCGGAACTGTAAGTGTCCAAGCTTAGCATCAATGTGATGTTGTTCTCAAGCGTACAACGTAACTATGTTAATTGTTTGCAGCTTATGTTGTCCCGTCACACCGCATGTCACACCACACGTCAAAAATATGAACCACCTGTAGCATCAGAAATGCCAAACGTGGGACAATCAAAAACTGCATACGATGAGTACAAGATAAATGCACCGGCAGCCCAAGAGGGTCTAAGCAACCATCAAGTAAGTATGGCATCTATTTAGGAAGCACAACCTCTATGCGTCTGAATTTTTATTTCCCAAATTATGTAGATGGAAATCCTAGAAGCATGGAAGCACGACACCGAATCAAGCCTTGGATTGCGATTGGAAACAATAGCTCATGACATGGATTACAAACTTGGCGGTAAATTACTTGCGCAATCCGAGGAATATTTAAGATTTAAAAAGAAATACGAGCAGAAGTTTCCAAGGTGCATAGGATTGAAGCTGAAAACGCCCAAATGAGAATGGAAATTAAGGTAACCAGCGTGAGAGTACTCATTCTAGCTACATATCCGTGCTTTATTATCTAACACAGTGTGGAAAACAGGCACTCCAACAGATAGTGCAACTTATTATTCAGCCTGCCACTACATCTGCATATGTTCATACACCTATACCTACATCTGCGCATGTTCAACCTCCTATACCTACATCTGCAAACGCTGTGACACCTATGAGTACATATGAAAAGGTTCAGCTATCACTAGTTCAATTATGATGCTATAATAGTTACTTTGGAATTTGACAAGAAAAACCTATTGCAGGATTCAACAAACGAGCATTTCGGCAAGGCGTTTGAAAGAATAAAGGATGACGCACCCACTTCTACAAATGACAAGACAGAAACCATCATGGAGCAGCTAGGCAGCCCCTCTACAAGTAACATACCAGGGAAGCCTATTGTCGAAAACGACACTGCACATATCAAACCTAGGCAGCCTATTGTCGAGGATGATAACTTGTTGAAACAAATTGACAATGATGCTTCCAAATTTATTGTTAACAGTTACAATCATGCTAGGGTTGTAGACATAGATGGGCATTTACTAACAGCAGCACACCTACGACAAAAAATATTATAGCTGGGGGCTTTATTCATGGTCTGGTAAGAAAAAAATTATGATTTATTTATTTTTGTCAGTACAAACATGCACACATGTATTATGTACTAACTCAACTTTTTGTAGGTCATAGATGCCTTTGTTCATTTAAGCAACGTGGAGGCCGATTCCGCATCGTTTATTACAACGTTACAAGCCACTAAGTTAAAATTAAATGACCTTGGACCACAAGAACGCACGGGAATGAGGAAGATAATTGCCGAGAAATGTGAAGGAAAACATTTGGTAAACAATTATGATTCTATTTCCACACTTTTGCTTTGTTGCTTAGTCATCGGGTTGTGTATTAATTTTGGATATCTTGCTCGTTTGGACTCTGGCCACACTCAATAGTTTTCAATTGTTTTCGCCAGGTCTTGCTAAGGATGTCCAAAAACACCCAGCTGATAGTGTTTCCTGACCCATCGGTGAAAAGGAAGCCGCCTAGGAACTGCCACAACCATACTTTGGCGTACCTCTGCACTTTTTCCTCTGGTGCTTGGGGGTCCAGTTGCCCAAAGTTTTTTTGCGATCCAGGCGTAATCGACACCGGACGTTCTCCTGAAAATTTATTACATTTACAAACATCTTTGCTAAAAAACAGTACAGCTCTAGTACTAAAATTTCTCGAATTATTAGACTTTTTTACTTTGATTTCTTTGCCGCCTCGGCGTCTGGACGCACCCCACAAAACTGCTCAACTGCATCCATCCATCGGCCACCATCGATGACCCTAGTAACTGGAAGGCCACCTAACCGCAAACCAAGTATATACTTCACGTCCCCGCATCGCGTGATAGTCATCTCGCCGCAAGGAAGGTGGAAGGTGTGCGTCTCCGGCCTCCACCTGTTTGTTTGTAGTTCAGAAAATTAAAAGGTTATTCCAAACCCAAAAAGGAATTGAGAGCTTCAACATAAAGCTCAATGAAGAACAAGATGTAATAAGTCGCACCTGTCGACAAGTGCTGTCGAGAAGAGCATGATCAAGGTCAGGAAGCCCAGAATTAACTACCCCGCGCCAGCTCAAGGAATCCAGCACGCCGAATGATACGGCGCATACCGCTTCGTCCCCAGTGAAGTACACACCGTGCACTCGCGTGGCGAAGAGGTTCCAGCAACTCCTGAAGTTCAAGGTCCGCCAAGACGCGGCCTCGGTGTACCTTTGTCGCTTTCGACGTCAAGGAGGGGGTAGACAGGATGAGTACCCATCCTGTTGGAAAGTTCAAAATTTAAGTTTGAACAAACATACATGTATCAGATTAAAAG
The DNA here is from genome assembly GCA_015847255.1 of Hyparrhenia diplandra. Taxonomy (NCBI): domain Eukaryota; kingdom Viridiplantae; phylum Streptophyta; class Magnoliopsida; order Poales; family Poaceae; genus Hyparrhenia; species Hyparrhenia diplandra. The sequence goes on from JADLZK010011066.1 coordinate 498,210, forward strand.
CAAAAGAGTACAAAAGAATGGTGGAATGTAGTACATCTGAACTAGAAACTGTTCTTTACCATTAAAACAGCATGTGGAGGGCCCCCACAGTAATAATTTTACATAGAATCCATATGGAATTCTAAACCAATCATATTATTAGTGTCAAGACATTGATTTGGAAGAAATTTTATTTTACATCTTAAAAGTAGACAGCTTTATTCATCATGCGAGTGTTTCCAGGCATGCACCCACCATCCTCATCATCGTCAAGGTAGGCTTCAATGATGGCGCGTTAACGACGCACCTTCAGTGCTGGCGCGATCACACGGCCATGCCCGTTCACCGTCACGCCGAACCATGTATGCTGGCGCGTAAATGATGGGACCGCCCGTGGCCCGATCGGGCACGGTGAGCCGCGACGCGCCTTGGCCGAACCGTGGTGGCTGGCGCGTCTTGGCGAACCGCGGTGGCCGGCGGCGTTGAAATCAGATACACCAACCACATGAACAGCTTACCAATCATCCAATCATGCATAAATACGTTAGCTTACCAATCATCCAATCATGCGTAAATACGTTCCGGTCCAGTTTCCTTTCAGTGTTGTTTTATGCAAAAAAAAAAAAAAAACTGTTGCATTAGTCGCTGGGGCACATCCTCACTTCCAGGATTTCAGACTTCCAGTGCTGGCGCTGTTCGCACCGGGAGCCGCACGGCTCACCCGCCCTGGCCGCACCAAGATGGCTGGCGCGTCGTCGCCGCACCAAGATGGTTGGCGCGTTGAAGTGGCTGGCTTTCCTATGTTATGTCGCCGCACCAAGATGCCTGTCATTCTCAAGTCCTTAGTGAAGCAATACATCCATAAGCAAGCAAAAGAACCATTACAGCCTCATATTTCTTTCTTCCAGGAACAATTGAATTACAATCATCGTGTATACCAGGCTGCGTACACAAGCTGGAGTTGAGTGCCACACACCTAGCCTACTCTACCTAAACCAGGTTGGCTAACATATATTACAGGACCTAGGATCCTAGGCAATGATTCAGAAGACTTCATTCTGAGAGCGTTTGTCGTTCCTTCAACTGCTGCTTCAGGCAACTGCTGCTTCAGGCTATCAGTCATGTTGTTGACAGGCATGCCCTCTATGCCTTGAGAGTGGCACCAGTATCTGTTGGATCAGTTGACCTGAAACAACCAAACATCAGCAGATGACCTGTTTCCTTTGGAAGAAACATGAGCACTATGCAAGCGAACAGGCAGGTCGATGACAAGGCCGACGCCGACACGGGTGCGTATGGCGTAGAACGGCTTCCCCATCGCCCCGGGCGTGTATGAGGATGGGGTTGAGCAGGTTGACCACCCCGAAGTTGGCGGCCTTGTGGAGTGCGACGACGGAGCTCGCTTGAGTTTGAAGAGCGTGAGCACGCCGGCGCCGACGGGCGAAGCGGGCCCCGCTGGTCGATGGTGGGCACCGCGTGTGGCGTGAGGTCGAGCATCTCGGGCGCGTTGGTGCTGTAGGCGAAAGCAGCCGGCGAGTCCCGTGGACGGCGAAAGCAGGCAGCCGAGGGGGCCTGGATGTAGCGACTCGCCGCATGTTCGAGGTAGGTGCCGGTGCTCGACGGCCGGTCGGTTGCGGTGCTCGCCGACGGTCGGTTGGCGGCGCCCGACGACGGCAGTCGGCGTGGCGCAAAGCCTCGCGAACTCGGGCGCAGCAGCGCATCCACGGCGTCGCTACACCACCGCTGCCGGCCTTCCGACCGCCGCAGAGTTCGTTCGAAGCACGCACTTCGGGTTGTTGGACGGCGACGACATCTCCGTCGCCCCACCCAAGATCCGCTGTCGTGTCGTGGTAGGTCGTCGCCGCCATGATGCGTACCGGGTGGTGGTTCGCCGGGTGGCGACCGGCGGTCACGAAGTGCTATCCGCGCGCACATTGTTATCGGCGGGATAGGGAAACCGACCTGCCGCGCGGCGGGCGCCCAAGGAAGAACCGCACACCGCTTCTTGATCCACCGGGAGTGGGGACGACTGATGCACAACCGCCTCCGATTGCCTCGCCGGGCATGGGTAGATCTCCCATCGCACGCTCCCGACGCCAGCAGTCGGGCGCCGGGCGCTTGGCCGGCGCCGGCTTCCTTCTCCGGCGAGATGCGACCAAATGACACAAACCCTAGAAATCAAACTATAGAACTTGAATTATAGACACTCTAACTATACAAGTCCAAACAACTTTGTTACAATTATGAATGTACAGTTTACCCTCGGTTAAAAAATAGAACTACTGAAAAAGCAATTAACACTCATTTATTTAGGATTCAAATAACACAAATTTTTAGAGGCGTTGGGAGGCGTTACATCTCATATGGCCCACATGTCAAAGACACAGAAAACGCCCTCCAGACGCTCTCCATTAACGCCCCCAACGCCTTTTTCTTATTTTGGGCCCACATGTCATACACACAGAAACGCCCCAGACGCCTCTCCAACCATTGTAAAAAAGTTCATAATATATATAGTAACAAGTCTCAATAAATAATCAATCATGTTATATTTTCAGCGAATGGTTCTATAAATAATCACGCACGTGCAGCGAAAGAAATATTAAACAGTATACTGTGGAATTGTGATGCAGCGAACATATTCGCTATGTTCAGAAACCAAAAGCCTGCTTTGAAACTCATGACAAAATGCAGATTTGTCAAAGTTGATATGAATAGTAACAGAATTTGTTTGTGGGGGTGATATAAATGCATTGAAATACTGTGGGAGTAGTTTATGGCGCTTCATAAAAGTGGACCTGTAAGAAATGCCATGGCCCCAATAATCATCATCACGAGGCTCCTCCCTTGCAGGGATGACCCTCAACCTATGCAGCGATTGCATTGGAGGCAGAGCAGTCTAGTTAGTAGTAAATGGGGAAAAAAATCCTCCTCACCCCTAGGCACATTTTGATTGCATATCAGAGGCTTCTGGCAGTCTGAATGATCGATCATTATCAGTTAGTTGGGTTCAAATAAAAAGCACCTTTTGTTTAACTTGCAACAAGCATCAGAAGGATATAAAAAAATGAGGGCGTTGCTATCTGGCGCACGTGCACCAGGATGGCTGGCAGCGCGCGTGCGCTACTACAGCTAGCGGTGCATGGGCACCAGAAAAGCTAGCAGCGTGCGGCCAGTATCAACAGTCAACGCAAGGCCTAGTTTCTCCTGTCAAGTTTCATTGGGCCATTTTTTTTTTTTTTTTTTGGCCGGCCCATATTGTTTTACGGTTTCTCCTGTCTAGCTTCATTGGGCCAAAAAATTTAATATCGTTTCCATTTCTCATTTCTCATGTCAAGCATTTTTTGGCCATTTTTCTAAATTCTCAAGTCAACCATTATTTGGGCCAAAAAAATTAATTTCAAACAAGCTAAAGTTTTTCTCTTTAGGGACAGCGGTTTGTGGGAAAAATAAAAGGGGGGGGATGGTTTCACATCCATATGGAAGTAAAAGTACAAAACGTTATTTTTAAAAAACATAAATCTTATGTCCATCAAAAACAAATTATATAATGATAAAAAAAGTGCTACCAATATAAAGTAATTGTGACATCTTTGTATTTCCGAAAAGGCAAAAAACGAAAAGGTAAAGATGTTGCTCCCTGTCTTCTTCAAGACTTCAAAATAATGGAAATTCCTGAAAAAAATGAAATTTCATTATTAAAATATAGACTTATATCAAGTTTTGATTTCTATATTACACACTATGAATCACTAGTGTTTTTTCAAAAAACGTTTGTACTACTACATTCAAAAATGTATAATTGTAATCAATAAAACATTAAATGACCAAGAAAAAAAATTCGAGACTAAATTGCTGCATAAGAAACTTTATATCTGTAGCTAGAAACTTTATATTGGTTGCTTCAAAACTTTAAGTAATTATACTAAAAACTTTATACAACAAGTGCAATATAACTTTACTCTCTGAAGTTTTTAAAAATATTATTGTGCAAAAACAGAGAACTGAAACCAAAAAGATACTTTGGTTGGAAGAACTCTTCTACAGTACTAAATTAACATGAACAAACTATATACAAATCATCATTGCTTATTGTCGAAGATAAAAAACAAATTGTTGGCAAAAAATGCGGACTAATAATAACAGTGGTGAATATTATGAACTTTTAAACTTGTAGGTTTATGAGTTTACACCAAAATTTTAAAAGATTTTGAACTATAAAATTATAAACTTTGGTAAACCCTAGAAGTGGTCACTTTTAACTGCATGACAAAGTTGTCAAAACTTTTGGGAAGTATATTATCTCACTTGGGTGCAAACATACCGCCACAATGTCATGAAGTTGAGCAGTTTGCATGTGAACATCTTGAAAAAATGTACAAATAGGGACAGTAATGCTTGAAATACCTTCATTGTAATTTAAAAAACTAGACATTCAGGAAAAGAAGAAAAACCCTACTTTGGATGCAACAATGAAATCGGTCAAGTGTTTTTGAATGAATTTCTTATTATGTCATGTATTAATATATTGTCCATAAGAACCATCTCTAAATTCAGTCACTTAAGCAAAAAAAAAAAAAAAGATAATAGTATCAAAACAACTTCAACTGTGATAGATCGGAGTATATATAATGTTTTAGACAAGATAAATTTTAACTAGCAGTTCTTAATTCGAAAGTGTAGAAAGTTTGCAACCTACCAAAGACAAAGTTGCTAATGTTCAAGTAAAAAAATTATAACAAGCAAGACATAATTCAATAGTTCAAAAAAAAAGTTTATGTTGCAATAGTTCAAAGTTTTTAACATAGAAATAAAAAGTTTTTCACTATAATAGTACAAAGTTTTATAAATTCTAGTGTACGTTTTTGAACCTAGCAATACAAAAGTTGCTAATATTATAGTGTAAAGTTTTGAACCTAGCGTTGAAAAGTTTTTAAATATTTTAGTCTAAAGTTTTTAACCTAGAAATATAAAGTGCCAACAACTTCAAAAAAAAAAAAGTTTATCATGCAATTGTTCAAAGTTATTTAAATAGCATTATAAAGTTTGCTATCTCATGATTCAAAGTTTTGAAAGATCGAGTATATAATGTTTTAAGCACTAAATTTTAACTAGCACTACTTAATTCGGATTGTAGAAAGTTTGCAACCTACCAAAGACAAAGTTGCTAATGTTCAAGTAAAAAAAATTATAACAAGGACTACATAATTCAATAGTTTATAAAAAAAGATTATATTGCAATAGTTCAAAGTTTTTAACCTAGAAAAAAAAAGTTTTTCACTATAATAGTACAAAGTTTTATAAATTCTAGTGTAATAGTTTTGAACCTAGCAATACAAAGTTGCTAATATTATAGTGTAAAGTTTTGAACCTAGCAATTGAAAAGTTTTTTAAAAAAGTTTTTCACTATAATAGTACAAAGTTTTATAAATTCTAGTGTAACAGCTTTTGAACCTAGCAATACAAAGTTGCTAATATTATAGTGCCAACAACTTCCAAAAAGTTTATCATGCAATAGTTCAAAGTTATTTAAATAGCATTATAAAGTTTGATATCTCATGATTCAAAGTTTTGTAACAGCAAGTGTAAAAAGTTTTCAACAAATTAGTACAAAGTTTCTAATGTTACGGTTTTAAATTTTTTGAACCTAGCAATATATAAAAATTGAAGATGACATGAAACAAAAAATATATAAATATTATTGTCTAAAGTAATGAAACTAGTAGTGGAAAGTAAATAAATAGTATGGACTAATGTTTTTAACCTAATGAAGACAAAGTTATAGTCAAAAAAGTTTAGAACCTAGCTTAAAAAAAAAAGTTTATAATATTTATAGTTTAAAGTTTTTTAACACAATGAGTACGTAGTTTTTAGAAAAAAAATTACTTGTTAAAATAATTCAAAGTTTATTATTGCATAATTCAAAGTTTTTAAATTCTTAAAATAAAGGTTTTTGAACATAATAAAGGCATGTAATTTCGATAATAAAATTAATGTGACATTATGTCATACCTTCTTCGTCATTGTTTTTGGTTCAAAAATTGTTTCGTTGAAGAAATGCAGAAATAACTTCACTTTCGACACACTTTCGGTTATCACACAATTGTAAAACAAAGTAGTCATAATGTATATAGATTTGTCATGTTGGAGGTCAAAACTCTTTCGTAACTAAAACCATGGTTAAACGGAAAAAAAAAGAGCATTAGAATTTGATGAAAACCTACAAAAGTACATTGTAAAAAAGTTACAAATTCGGATGCGGACCTACAATAGTATCATTGTAAAAAAAAAGGCATCGCCACATATCAATATGGATTAAAGAAAATTCTCTTCAATTTTAGTCGCTCAAACTTATAAATCCTAGCAAACACACACACAAACACACTATTTTTATTCATGCTCGTGCGAACCAAAAAGTTTTGTGTCGTCAAATTGAATCTAGTAACATGAGCTCAAACTAAAAAAACACCTATCTCAAATCTGTTGCCTCTCCCCTAACTGTATATATGTAATAATAACCAATAAACTAAAGGCATTAATATGTTTAAAAGCATAGAACGTATTGTGGAGTGAGGTGAAAAGCGATGGTGAGAGAAGGTGTTGGCAGCATGTTAGAAAACATTCCCTCCAAAGCATTATGGATAGTTGGTTTTTTCTAGCCTACCAATGTCACTTGACACTCTAATTATCCCCTTCACAAATAATTGTGTGCACATACTATCATCTACTATGACATATGTAATGACTCTACCGGATAGTTGGTTTTTCTCTAGCCTATGACTATGCGTCACCTAGGACATTGGAATCTGTGCTTGCATTGGCCACCAGGCCCCACGGTGCATCTTGACCGAAAATCAAGGAACGAAATAAATTGGGGTCCATATCTTTTGACCCCCTTTATATCGCGATCGATTGACTCGCAGAGGGGCCAAAAAACATAAGCGGGGAATTTGGATAGGCGAGGGAGCGGCGTAATCGCATACCGGATGAGCTGCAGATGTTGAAGGCCGCTAGTGGCCGACGATATCGATGTAGTTACTGCAGCTAGATGTTCTATCTCGGTGTTGAATGATTTCCCACGCCGACACTAATAAAAGCAATGAACGAGCACAAATGCATAATTTGTTAGCTCAAAGGACCAAAAAACATGGTACAATTCATATAAGGGCTTGTGATATCATTATTTATGTGGAGACATAGAGTGGGTGCACCCCACAAGAACACTCTAACTGTAGACACACAAAGATATCGGATGCCATCTACTCTAAGTGCCACCCAAAAATTTTCTTGAATCAGGGAAAGATAGCATTTTCCAGAAAAACAAAAAAGAGGATTTTTTTTTTGCTTCACCATGCTAACAAAACAAAAAGTAATTTAAAACCCACCATCCCTATATCTCTCCCTCTCCCTCTCTACCTACCTCTCACTATCTATATCCTAAACTCTATCGCTCTATACCTCTCTCTCTCCCTCTCCCTCTCTCTCTACCTATCTCTCCCTCTCTCTATATATATCCTTCTCTCTATCGCTGTATACCTCTCTCTCTCTCCGTCTCCCTCTCCATCTCTCTCTACCTATTTCTCCCTCTCTCTCTCCCCATATCTCTCCCTCTCCCTATCTATCCCCATCTCTATCTCATCTATCTATCCTGTTTAAATTCCGTTGTGTTGTCCAACTGTTCAATGCTAAATCCACATAAGGAAGTAGAATGGATTGCTCCATTCCGTTGGTTGATGGTTCCCTAAAAACAAATACCCTTCAGGCAACCCCACTTCACAATGTATAATTGCCCGATCCTTAATTGGTGGCATGAGTCACCAATAAAAAACAGACATGCTAGTTCACAGGGGATAACATTAGGGAAAAATATCTAGTCAAAATTCAGAGGTAAGAGGGAAAAAAAACTAAACGTCTATATTAGCACATCACATTTTTTAGGCTGTTTACAACTAAATATAACATTGATTAGTGCTGAAGGGATTTAATACCTATGCCTATACATCACCCCAACTCTAGATTTTCCTATACGTTTTATGATCATATCACGGATCAACAACCTAGTTTTCAAATAATAATATCAATACTAATCATAGGAAAACAAATCAAAAAAAAGGTTGAGTTCTCCATGCTACAAATAAAATGAAAAGGTTCCTTGTGAGTTCTTGAGGGGTAAAGGTGCCATTACTAGTTTTCAAAAGGTTGAGTCTCTCTCTCTCTCTCTAAACCTATTGAGCAACCTGAATGTTGAGATCAATCGGTTGTATGAAACAAAAAAGTGATGCTCAAGAAAAAGCTAAAAAGTGAGGTAGAGGGATGTATTATGGTGACTTTTCGAGAACGTATAGTACACATAAATAGAAATGGGTAATTTTATTCACCATGGTCCAATCTAATCTACAACATTACCATATTTAACAAATTAACTTTTTTCCATGTCCGTGGTGTGCCATTGAAGTACATTCATTTTGTGAATTCTAGTATTAGGGCATATGAGAACTAAGAGGGACCATCTCATTAATCACGCTTAATTGGGTGAAGGCAAACATACACACCTAGAATTGTTGGAGACCATCACCGCTAAACTGGCAGATTCCACGTTACGGATCTCAAGCAAAAATGCAACGATTCGTCGATGCCGCCTCAATTCTGCCTCAGTCGCAAAAAAATAAACTATGAAGTTATACTAGCATGTCATATGGACTGCGTTAAAATTGAAAGAGCCATTGCTAGGTGATACAAACAAAAAACAAGCCAAACAAATTGGCACCGCTTATTTCCCTCTCTATATCCCTCTCCCTATATCCTATCCCTCTACCCCTCCCTCTCTCCATCCCCCTCTCTCTCTCACTCCTCTCTCTACTTTTATCTCTCTCTCTCTAACTCATAAGAGTACAACAAATTTTATTCTAACTCCCTAGTACTTAACAACACCTAAAAATCTAGTTTTGTAGATCTAGTTTTTCTATCTCCATCTTTTCGTCCATCTTAATTAACAAGACCTAATATTTTTTCAGCAAATAAAGAATCGAAAAGTTAGAATAGTGACTATCAATCATGTTTTAAAAAAAAAAAAAGCCAACAATTGAAAGAATTTACTATGAAAGCTAGATACAAGAATCATATATACAAAGCAAGTAAAATAAAGCAAGTGGAGTTATGCATGCGAGTTACAAATTCACAAAAAAGTAGTGGTGACGGTAGATCTCCATACGAGAAAAAGTTGTGGTTATTTTTTAAAAGGACAAGTGATGATCAATACATTTTACATGTAGTTGAATCAAGTATATATTCGTGAAAAAATATATATGCAGCGGCAAGAGTCACCACTGTTTCTAGCTAGATTGACATTGGTTAATAGCTATGATTTGGTGGTGACCTATGTTCCAATCTAATTTAGTAGGCAATCAAGCGAGTAATAAAATTATGCTACAAGAGCTCGAATCTTCGAAGAGATGAGCTTGTATTAGCAAGATGAAGGAAAGCGTAGTTTTTGCGGGGATGTTTTATTTAGTTGCAAGCTTTAGACCTACTAACTAGCCACGCTTTAACTAACTAATAATACTCCTACTACAAGGCACAAATTTTCGAGAGGCAAAAGTTGCAAATCTTTCGGTGCTCCAACCAAATTAAGAAATCGATCCCAATGCCCGAAGAAGCCTTTTTGTGCAAACATTAAACTAAATAATCCCTAGGTGCCTTTTGTCAAAAGCGAGAAGAAATTAAATAATCCCCCCACACATTCACTCGATCCATTCTCGAATCCTTTTCACAAAACCGGTAGTCTAGCATGATGGCATTATATTCCTTACGCTCCCTAGACAACCCTCCTTTCACCATGATCGGTACCATGTCTTCGCTACCTAGTACTACAAATCTTATTCACTTAAGTACTACAACTCTACAAATCTTACTACAAATCTTATTCACTTAAATTTTCAATGGGGTTCAAAAAAAAAATTGAAGTACCAGATTGTAAACTTTGTAGTACTAGGTTGAAAGCTTTACACTCAAGAATTTTTTGAAAATTTAACTATCACAAAGTACCAAATAGATCACGTTGCTAAGACAAGAACATGTGACTGAGATTGCCGCATCAAAAATTTCACGGAGTTATAAAAATATAGGTTGACAACATCATAATATTACTATTATTATTTGGCCAAAATATCCAACAAAAAGCATAGCGTGTGATAGTTCAAAGTTTTTTACCTAGCATTATAAAGTTTACTATATAATAGTTCAAAGTTTTATAAAATCGAGTGTAAAAGTTTTGAACTTATTAGTACAAAGTTGCTAATGCTATAGTCTAAAGTTTTGAACCTAGCAAAGAAAAACTTTATAAATATTATAGTCTAAAGTTTTTAACCTAGCAAAGTATATAGTGCTATCATGTCATAGTTAAAAGTTTTTACCTATCATTACAAAGTTTGCTATGTAATAATTTAAAGTTTTATAAAATCGAGTGTAAAGTTTTGAACTTATTAGTACAAAGTTGCTAATGTTATAGTCTAAAGTTTCAAACCTATCAAAAAAAGTTTATAAATAATATAGTCTAAAGTTTTTAAACTAGCAAATATATAGTTTGTAGAAAAGCTATACTTGAGAGTTTAAAATTTTGATTGTAAAGTTTTGCGAACCTAGCATACAAAGTCTCGTGATGTCATAGTTAAAAAGTTTTTAGATTAGATTCCAAGTGTAAAAGTTTGAACATAGCAACAATAGTTTAAAGTTTATTACCAAAGAAGTATAAATTTTATATTGTCATGGTTCAAAGCTTTTAAATTGTATAGTAAATTTTTTTTGAACCTCTAGTGTATGTAATTGAAAGTATAAAGTTTATGTGAGATTATCACATACCTTTTTTTGTCATTGTTACGCTAGGAAAAATTGTCTCGTGGAAGAAATGCGGGTAGCAGATTGACTCCACTGCGGACTATCTGTTTTCCCACAATTGAAAAACAAAAAATAGTCGTAATTTAGTTATCATGCTCCTAGTCCGACTGACTACACTAGGTATTGTGAGCAATTGTGTGAAGATCAAGAGAGAGTAAAAAGAATAGAAGGTGTAGGAGTGGATACTTGACCGGAGAAAACTAGTACATGTAGCCCTTCAATGAAGTCATCTCTACTTCTTTTTATTTTATAGAAAAGGACACTCGAAGCACCCCTCGTATTCTTGTCACAAAAACAACAAGAACAAATCATTGATTCGCATGTATTTCAAAACAAAGAGCTTTAGAGAACATCGATTTTCACCGAAAGTACAAGAAGTACGTGTATGTTTTGAGTGGATCAAATTTGTATGGAAGTAAATGATGAATTGTGTGGTTGCGAGTGTCAATGAGTTTTGGAAACCGATGATATTTTTTTTGCATATTATTGATTTTCATGGGAAAAAAAGGTCAAGTAAAAAGAAACCATAGGTGCTGATAAAAATTGCTTGTTGACCCAATTTGGAAAAACATCCAAATGATTCGGTATAAACAAGTTGAATTGGGATGTGACCGGTTGTAGTTATCAACATCCCGCTTGTTTGGTAGGGAGCAAATGCATGAAGAATGTAGTGCATTCAAAGTCGACACCGACCAAGGATATATTGAATTGTTGCCAAGGCACATGCAAAAGACCTAAGTCTAATAGATATCCTGTGTCATGAGTAATCGCCCCTTTCTTGAAACCGAACAGGGGATGAAGGGGAGCATCGGCTTTTGCCTCTACAAGGACAATCACTGAGGATAGGTTTGGAGCATAAGGACACAGTTACACATTGCGAGTTTCAGGGTTTATAAATAGTTTTCTACTAATCTAAATTTGTTAAGATAACAAAAGAACTATCAGTGTCATACCTTGTGCAACGGATGATTCCTTATTATTGCCCTTTGTTGCCTCCCGCAAGGAATAGCTTCATTAGCATTAGTTAGCGGGTATAATCAGGTAGCAACCCCGATAATTAAATCAAACACACATGAACTTCGTGATTGCTCTCGGTTCCTCTACCAGATATTCCTGAATCGGCCTACATTTGTCACACACAAAAATATAATGCATGAGTTCATGCTCAAAAGGTTCACAAACAGGAAATAAGAACTAACCATATTTATTCAGTTACTTCTAGAAGGGACATCAAATACAATTGCTTATGATTTCATATCAATGCACTTTTAAACACGCTTTTTATGGCGATGGAGTGACAGATGACCTCTAGTAATAACCATGGGGTAACTCGTTCCCAAGAAGCAAGTAGAATTTTTCGTGTCTTCCCTCACCGGAGAGAATGCCCGATCTTTTTTAGCGGAATAAGCCGCCTTGGTGCTTTGGGTATACATTGCTCTTTGTTCCGTTCAACCAACTTTTCTATTTTTAGATAAATGTGTAGCACCACGGTCCCATGCGACCATGCCACCTTGTCATACTCTCTCAACCACAAATCTTGAACTTAAACAAAAACTAATATTGATGACATTGCGTGAATATGTGTAGCTCAATACAAAGATGACGACGACTTTGTCCCGAAAAGTTTCTCACTACACTTTAAGAGGCCAACAATGACCTATTTTCTTAAAGTAGGCAAGGGAAGCAACGGTGTAACACTAATATTAAGGGTCGCTTATCTTGAGAGGCTAGGAGTAACAGAGACTAAACACGGAACACTAATCTTTACCGTTAAGATATGTATCATTCCCATTCTAAACACAGGAAGCACCCCTCGTGTTCTTGTCACAAAAACAACAAGAAGAAGAAATCATTGGATTGTATGTATTTCAAAACAAAGAGGTTTAGAGAACATCGATTTTCACCGAAAGTACAAGAAGTACATCCGACTTTGCTTCTACTAAGATGAGATGTCTCAATGCATAACCGTCCTCCACAAAAGATACTTCTAGTAAGCAACATATGTTGACAACAACATATTACTATCATATTTATAGAACTAATCAACTGAAGTTAAGCGATTATTATTTGGCCAAACTTCTAGATTATATTATCGAAGGCCACATCCAAGAAAAGCACAGAGTCACGGTTAGGAGAGAGTATGACGGGGTGTGTGCCCTTCAGGTTGATAATATAATCGAATTGAGATGTGAGTCCCTGTGCTTATTGAGATGTGAGTTCTAAAAGGAGGTTCTCAGTTTTTAGGGTTATTATGATGACTACAAATTTCACCCAAAAAGATTTCTAATACACAAAATTTAGCAATGCCGAGAAGTAAAAGATAATTATTTTTCAAATGCTAAATAATAAGACTACTAGAGGTTCCACAACTTAATAAAAAAAAAGCACATGATAAGATATTAGGACTGAATTATATACCTCAATAAAAGCTAAGAAAAGAACCAATTCAGTCTTATATATGCAAGCCCTTTTGTTCACGTGCTCTCATGTAGACCATCAACCTAAAAAAATGGTGGAGGTAAATCAATAACCGATGACTCTTCATCAAGCATCATAGAGGCACTAAAACCAACAAAAAAATGAAAGATGAAAAAAGATAAGCTCTCACGGTATGTTGGTTGTTGATACAATTATGGGGTACAAATAACTAATATTCCAAGAAAGAGCATATCTACAACATTTTCAAGCGATTTGTATATAATAATAATAAATACAATCTTTTCTGACTTCCAAAGTAAGTAGAGTTTTTCTATATCGATGATTTGGAATGGTACATATACATGTCGACCACCGGACAAAAAAAGACAATCAAAAGATATTGGGAAATCTTGCATATCTGTTTTTGTATATATGTTCTATCCATCCCTCTCTCTCTTCTCTCTCTCTCCCTCTCTCTCTGTCTCCCTCTCTTTCTCCCTCAGTCTCCCTCTCTCTGTCTCTCTCTCTCTCTATCTCCCTCTCCCTCTCTTTCCCTCTCTCTCTCTCTCCCTCTCAATGGTACAATATAATCCCGAACAACTTCGGTGTAGAAATTGGACAAAAAGGAGTCTCAATCTACCATGGAACATGTAACTTTCAATCAACCAAACAAGAAGGTTTTAAGTTAGGAAGTTAAAAAGGTATACAAACTATAAAGTTATACTAAGATGTCGTATGTACTATGTTAAATTGAATGAGTCATTGCTAGGTGATACAAACAAAAAAGATGCCAAAAATGCCCCCCCCCTCTCTCTCCCTCTCCTCTCCATCTCTCCGTCTCTCTCTATCCCTCTTTCTCCCTCCTCTCTCTCCCTCTATCTCTCTCTCTCTCTCATAAGAGGAGTGCACCAAATCGTATATAGGCTAGTGATCTTACTTAACAAGACCTAAATTTTTTTCAAACAAATAGAGAATCTGAAAGTTAGAATAGTGATTATCCATCATGTTTTAGAAAAAGAATACATTCAACATTGAAGAATGTCCTATCAAAGCTAGATATAGGAATCATATATACTAACAACTAAAATAAAGCAAGTAGAGTTATGCATCCAAAGTTATAGATGCAGGGAATAGTAGTGGTGATAGTAGATCTCCATACGTAAATAGTTGGGGGTATGTTTTTTTTTTTTTTTAGGAGAAGGGATGATCAAGTACATTTACATGTAGTTGAATCAAGTATATACTCGTGAAAAATGTATATGCAAATGAAGTTGTAACATTTAGAAATCGAGCTTTGACCACAAGAGCGAAAGACTGAAATTTCATCACAAAATGCTAGAAGAATGAAACTTTTGATTCAAGCTAATTAAAATATGGGAAGACCCATGCAATAAAGTGATTGAGATGCACGCAAGTATCTTTCATAGTTTCCTTGTACATTTACATGCGATTTCCCCGCATCACGCCTAATGCGTGAACCCTCATAAACCCATAATCTAAGTTATGGGTATTCGATATGCCCTTGCTTAGTGCTCCCATCATGAAAAAATAGATGTGTTAATGCTAAAATAATCTGCTACCCTCATTTTTTTCTCTCGTTCAAGTATAATTATTATTGAGTGTGTTTACCAGTAGGTGCAAGGTGCTAATTCAATTGCATGAGCGTGAATTGATTGATTTGTTTATCTACAGGTGCAAGCTATTTTCTCGCATGAGCAACTCTTCCTGCACATATACAATAGAAATGCATTAATGGATTTCAGCAAAAAAAATTCAGGCACATCTTCAAAAAAAAAATATATGTGCATCTTAATTGCACTTTATATAAAAAAAGTGAGTACAACTTCATAGACTGGAAAAG
The DNA here is from genome assembly GCA_015847255.1 of Hyparrhenia diplandra. Classification (NCBI taxonomy): domain Eukaryota; kingdom Viridiplantae; phylum Streptophyta; class Magnoliopsida; order Poales; family Poaceae; genus Hyparrhenia; species Hyparrhenia diplandra. The sequence continues at coordinate 513,361 of JADLZK010011066.1, forward strand.
AGTGGACAGATGAACCATCTGGCTGTGCAGTTTGTCATTCTTCTCAAATCATAGTATCATTACTAATCATGGAAAAACAAATCTAGAGTTTCGTAATCAATATAATTTATCATACAAAGGTAATAATGAGATGCACGTGAGGATCATATTCGTAGAACTGATCAACTGGAGTTAATTGATTATTATTTAGCCAAAATATCCAAGAAAAAAATAGAGCAATCGCAGCTAAGGATAACCAATGTTGGCCTAGAAGACTTTTAACAAAATTGTGATCGTAAATAAGGCAATCAGGAATGGAATTTGATGATACTAGAAATGCATTACAAAAAATATTGTCAAAAGTAAACACACTTATGACAACATGCATACACATGTATTTAAGTAGGTATAAGAATTTTGTAAGAGTCAATCCATTTCATGTCCACATCAAGAGAGTTGCACACATATATCAAAAGTAATAAAACAGGAAGCGTCGAGTTTTGTTACATTTAAAAAGTCCATGACAGCTGCAAATCTCCAATTCATAGCAAGGTGCAGCATAGCAAAATATATATATTCAAAATTTGTAAAGGAAAAGCTTAAGAATCTGGGGAACCTAGTACATAGATACTGAGGCGACCAAAGACATTTTATATGGATGACTGATTAAACTGAAATAAATCATACAAAATTAAACATAGCTTAACTAAAAACTACTTGGCGACCAGCACGTTTAGCAGAAATAGGACAAAGTCTCACCTGCTGGAAAAAATTCACACAACCATGAGCATAAAAATGGGGCCAGCCACGATCCGGGTGAAATAGTGGTTGCAAAAATCTCTGCAAACTTGTTACGGAATCTCTACCCTTTTCATTTCGGCAAAACACCGAAAAGCAGATCCGTGGAAAGTTTAAAAAAAAACGTTGAGTAGAGGAGCAAGTCCGGGATGAACCAGATTAGGATAGGGGAGGTTGGGGAAAGGGGGAGGGGGCAGCACCTGATCTAAAAATTACCCGAACAAGAACGGGATGAGGACGAACCACCGCCCGATTCGAACAAAAACGAACACAACGACGTCAATGCCACCTCAAAATTGAATCCGCTTCCACGGAAAACGAAACCGCTCAAATTGCAAATCCGCCTCGCACCGAATCGGGATTAGAAGGAGAAATTGTAACCAAATCGAAGCAGTTATCACCTGCCAGTTTCCCCCACGCCCCCGGCGGGCGCACCGCGACTAGACTCCGACCCGGCGAGGCGGCGGGGATTACTCGTCGGAGGCGAGACGAAGAAGAAGAGCAGCCCGCCGCGTCCGGGGCCGCGTCCCCCACGCTTCCCGGCGACGCTAACGACCAAAAGCAGCCTCTGCCGGGCCTCGCCGCGTCGTTCCTGCTCCGTCTTGCGGCGATGGCGCGAGGGGCGAAGGTTCGCGGCGTTGAGGGGGGGGAGGGTTCGCCGCCATCCCAAAATCGCCGGGTCCGACGAGGGTTTGAACGGGCGAAGTCGAGGGGGAGAGAAAGGGGAAAGGGAACGGTCGCGTCGACACCGGGCGGCTTTTCACGGGCGTTTCATCGTTTCATAAATATTTTAAAAATGATTCTAGAAAACACGGGACGGGCCCGGACGGCTCGTGGGCCAGGAAACCAGCCGTAAAGAGTAGAGGGAGAGTAGAGGGAGCGCAGTAAAAGGCGCGCGTGCACCGTTTTCTCAAGTGGCGCGCGTGCGCCAAATAAGGAATTGGAAAAAGGAGTCCTACTTGTCAACATTGCCATCTAGGAGTTAGCACTTGGGAGTTAGCACCGGTGCCATTGCCATCTATAGCAGTGGTTTCTCTGGCATATGGATATGGCAGCGCCGGCCGTCTCCAACAAAACATGCAAAAAATAAGACCCAATCCATGGTATACGCCCCGGTATAGTGTAAGCATGTCTCTCCCAAATCTTATCTTCTCCAACAGATACCCGAGCAGGGCTCCCCAAATCCTAAAAAAAAATCCTCCGGACGCATATGCTGGCGGCGGTGAGGCCGAACGGCGCTGATGCCGCGGCCGGGCGGAGCAGGGGATGCAGTGGAGCTCGCAGATGTGGCGGCCCACTCCGGACGCCGGCGAGCCGATGCAGCAGCCGGCGGCGCTGAAGCTTGCACGGCGCGGCCCCTATGGTCGAGCTCCTTCCAATGACTGGGTGGCCTGGGGTAGCCCCTCCGCCTGGGGCGGCGGGCAGCGAGCAGTACCCCCCGCAAGCATCCGCGGGCGGCTTAACAGGCAGCCGTAGGGCCTCGCTGGGATCGCCTCGTCGCTCGGGCCACCTCACCCGACGCCCATGGGCCCACCACTACGGCGCGTGAGGTTGCGCCGTGAGGAGAGAGGGAGACGCAACTTTTGCGCTTCGAATGGTCTCGACGCAAAGTGAGTGCAGTGATTGCATCGTCCGTTGGAGGCGTTTTTTAGCATGCAAAAACACTGCACATGACTCTTTTTTGCCATTTGCGCTCTGTTGGAGACAGCCAGCAGTTAGCAGTGAGCGATACACGTATATTTATTGAAGCACAAAATGGTCTTCATGATCAACGGAGATAGCTCACCAGGCACCGGGATCTTCCAGACATTGGGCATGCGTGCATCGTGGGTGTTGGGCCTTCGGGCCAAAAAGGGAAAGGAGGATATCTTTCTCTTTTTCTTTTTATTTCAAAGCTATTTCAAAACCCATTTTCAAAAGCGTTTGAAATTATTTGATCTTTGAAACAAAACCACTCAGCTCAAAATTAAATATGCAGCAGCATGAGTGCACACACAAAGTTGCTAGCCCCTATGATAAATTTTAATTTTAATGAAAATATTATTTTTCCTATGTTCCATGAGTCATGACCACAAAAATGCTTAAATAAATCATTTCTTCTCTAGTTTGAAAATGCAAATTTTAGGGTGTTACACATGGATAACAACGGATGTCCACAGATTTGATATTGGTGGGAGGGTGTAATTCTTCAAACACTTCGATCTCATTGTGCAGTACTTGAGGTCCCAGTGAAAGATATATCTTTTTAGACCAATCCAGAGTCAGATCAAAAGTATCCTTATTCATAAGTTCGATTTTTGCTGCCTGATCCTTGCTTATTTCACAGAGGTTACATAAATACAAATCTCCACTGATCAGATTAAAATTATTTAGCAACCCAGGATCAATCTTAAGAACTTGCGATTCAAACTTTTGTAGATTGATCAGATTACTAAAGCCTTCGGTATTACTTTGATATTGCATTTCCTAGCACTCAATACCTGCAGATTATAGAGGTGACATAATGTTGTAGGAAGGCGATAAAAAAGGCAAGCGTCAGAGATTTTAAGGTACCGAAGATTCTTCATGTTACTAATACTATCCTGACTTAAAGATAGAGGCACAGACCATGATGCGCATGCACATAAGTTCAGCACACCATTTCTCCATCACAATGTTGCCAGTTTTACCCTTCAAAGACATGTCACATAGTAGGATGTGTAACTTTTGCTTGCATAGATTCAATAAGTCAGACCACTCAACATCACTGCTTTTGAGCACAGATAGATGACAGGACATTCTTATCCATGTTTTAAATAGCGGGCTATGAAAAATAGCGTCGGCCCTTTCTGGACCCTATTGGGCGCTATAGCGCCGCTATAGCGGCAGCTACGCGCAGTAGCGTCAAGCTGCCGCCGCCACTATAGCGTGAATAGCGGCGGCGCTATAGCGCGAATAGCAGCAAATAGCGGCGCTATATAGCGCGAATAGTGGCGCTATAGCGTACTATAGCTCAAAATAGCGTGAATAGCGCAAAAAGTGTGATAGCTTTTCGCGTGAGTTGCTCCGCCGCCGCTATAGCACGCTATTTAAAAACGTGGATTTTTATGTATCTTTTCAAGATCCTTTTTCTCTTTAATTATTAAGCAATTGTCATTCGACACCAGCTGTGACATGTCATGTATCAAATCGTGCATTACATATTTCCCACGAAGTTTCTGAAAAAATGACAGATGTGCAAGTTCTTCAAAGTACTCAGGGACACTGCAGCCACGACGCGAACACAACTGCATACCACGGTCGGCAACAACACAGACAGTGGCCAGCAGTACAAACTGAAACAACAGAAAGATAAAGGAAAACATACAGTACTCCTACATAAGAGCATGATCATCGAGTGGCCAGATAGCTCCATGGCTTTGCAAAGCGAAGATTCCACATATATAAACAGACATACAACCCCCGGAGGCTGCAAAGCCGTCACTTCACCTGTCATCAAGTAGATAACGTTTGTTAGCAAAAGGATAATTATCCGAAACTAAAAATGTAAATGGAACTGCATGCAAACAGTAGCCATAGTGCTGGACATTCAGAGTTACCGGAGGTAAAAAATAAACTAACATTCAAAAATAATTAACAGGATTAGGAGAACATAACTGGCTAGTAAGATATAATCTAATCAACAACAGGATGCATACATATACATGATACTTTGTTTTTTTTGCAAGGCACATACATGATACTTGTCATCAAGTAGAGAACGTTGGTCAGCAAAAGGACTATTCTCCAAAACTGAAAATAATGTAAATGGAACTGCAACCAGTAGTTCTGGGATGGGCATTCAGTGTAACTGGAGACTAAAAAAAAAAAAGCATTCAAAATTAATTAACATGATTAGGTTTGCATAACTGGCTAGTAAGATATGATCTAATATAACATACGAAGACAGGCAGACGTTTAATCCTTGAGTATCCTAAGACTACTTTTGGGTTCAAATTTATACCATAGGAAGTGCCATACCTACTACCATTACTAGCGTCTCGACAGGGGCTGCTGTACTTCCTTCAACTTTGGGCACTGTTGAATGTCCACTTTTTGGTATGTGTGCAATCGCTTGTAGTCCACCAATTGATTCAAGGGCTTCACAAATCACAATATCTAATTCCTGTAGTGACTTAAGACTACTGCTCCATAGGTTGGGTGGAATGTTGTCTATGTATTTGCATTGATTCATATACAGTAATTTGAGGGATGTGAGGTTCTCTAGAAACCTCACAGAAAAATAACCACAATCCCATAAACGGAGGTTTTGGAGGGATGATGGTAACACTATTCCATTTTCCCATTTGAGATGTGGACAGTTTGAAATGTACAAGCTCTTCAGAATATACCAACTCCCATTAAGAGTCTCTAGCTCTTCGCATTCTTGAATGGTAAGGTCACTGAGCATTGGCAACTTTTCTCTATTGAATGTCAGAGTTGAAAGATGGTAGTTTGATAAATAAATGGTGGTCAAGGAAAAGCAACCAATATCGTCTCCAAGATTGCCAGCATGTACCAAATGGAGCTTCTTTAGGGACGGGGACGATGTGAGGCGTTGTGAGTTGATCTTTGGACAATTGCGCACCACCAGTTCTTCAAGGGAAGGCAACAAATCCCCAAACCGTTCTACTGGTACAGATTTCAAACTTGTGCAATTTCTGATCACCATTTTCTTGATGGCAGGCATATAAGCTGGCTGTAGAAACTTTTCAAGGCTTGATAACCTCGGGCACTCTATAATTGTTATCACTAATAATGATGAGAACATGGTAGAATCATCAGAACCATTCAACCAGCTTGGAAAGTGTTCGCCTGGATAACTTGTGAGGCACACAGATTTGATACTGGTGGGAGGCTGTAATGCTTGAAACACTTCTATCTCATTGTGCACTTGAGGTCCTAGTGAAGGATTTATCTCTTTAGACCAATCCAGAGTCAGAATAAAAGTATCCTTCTTCTTCATAAGTTCAATTTTTTCTGCCTGATCCTTGCTTATTTTAGAGAGGTTACACATGTACAAATCTTCAGTGATCACATTAAAATTATTTAGCAACCCAGCATCAATCTTAAGAACCCGCGATTCAAACTTTTTAGATTGATCGATTACTAAAGCCTTTGGGTATTACTTCGATTACGCATTTCTTAGCACTTAATAGTTGCGAGATAATAGAGGTGACAAAATGCTGCAGGGAAGGCTATCAAAAGCGCAATCATCGAAATTTTAAGGTACCGAAGATTCTTCATGTTGCTAATACTATCCGGCAACCCCGACTTAGAGATAGAGGCATAGACCATGACGCGCATGCACAAAAGTTCAGCACACCATTTCTCCATCACATTATTTCCTTTTTTACCCTTCAAAGACATGTTGCAAAGTAGGGTGCACAACTTTGTTTGCTTGCATAGATTTTCTAAGTCGGACCACTCAATATCTCTACTTTTGAGCACCGATAGATGACGGACCTTCCGAGGAATCCTTTCAAGATCCCTGTTTCTCTTTTACTATGAAGCAATCGTCCTTTGAAACCGGTTGTGCCATGTCATGTATCAGATCATGCATTACATATTTCCCACGAAGTTTCCGAAAAGAATGACAAATGTGCAAGTTCTTCAAAGTATTTGCAAGCGGTTTGTTCAAGTGGAATGTTATATTGACATTCCACAAAACCTTCTGCCATCCAAATTTCAGCTAAATCTTCCTTGACGAAATTGTAATCTTTCGGGTACCAGGTAATGAGAATGAGAAGCATCTCTTTAAATGGAATGGTAAATACATGTAGCTCAACCGAAGAGCTGGCAAAATGTCGGTGCTCTCTTGTTCAAGCTCCCATAGCTGACTATTAAGAATCATATTCCAATGTCTTTGGGTCAAGGCTCATTCCTAGCGCCGTCCGATGGTTTTTGAAGCTAAAGGAGACCCTTTCAACTTTGGGAGAATTTGTTTACCAATCGGTTCCAACTCGGGATTAATAGTAGAGCTATCGGATCCAAATACACAAAGTTTGAAGAAATTCTGAAAGATACCGTCCCTCAAACCCTCTAATGGAAAAGGATCCATCGTCCGCACTATATCGAAACCTTTCCGGACCTAGTTGTCACAAGCATCATGCTACCCTCGAAGTACATGTTTAAAAGGTGCATAGAACGTCTTCCAAAGCTCGCTATTTTCATCCCACATGTCATCAAGGACAATTAAGAATCTTCTCTTGTTGAGTCTATCCGCAAGATCAGCTTTGGAGAGAGTTCAAATTATCCTTGGTTGGCACTTTCCCCGAAAAAATTGTTCTATGGCCTCTTTAGTTAACCTCTTGACATCAAAGTCATCCGAGACACAAATCCGGACTATATCATCAAAGTGTCTTTTCACTTGTGAATGGCTGCAGATATTTTGGGCCAAAGTAGTTTTTCCAACACCTCCAATTCCAACTATGGGCAAACCGCACACTCGTTATTACTTGTTGCTTCATTATTATTGTTATCAAGGCTATCACAAACTTGGTAGCTTGTCGATGAACGGATTGCACTTCTTTTTCTCTTGGGTGCGGAAGGATCCCTTCTACAATTATTTACAGATACACCAAGCAATCTAATCAGCTCCTTTATTTCATTATCACGACCAAATATCTTTGCCTCGGTGGGAAAAGAAGTGGTCTCGGTGCGAAGTGATCTATCAAACCGTAGAGTTGCTTGATGTAAACCCATTCTCTCAAGTTGCATACAAAGATTATCTAGCCTCTCCTTGATGTGATTCAATTTTTCCATGTTGCCTTGAATTTTATCGGGAAATATTTTAGTGCCTGGTTCCAATGAGGTTGTACTGCCCTCAATTTCTGCCTTCAGTTCATAGTATCGGAAATACTCTAGAAGGTCTTCTGCATCATACATGGCAGCCTTAAGTTCTGGAAGGAACTCAGCCACACACCTCTCATGGATCCTCCACTCTGCTAGATCAATAAAGTTGCGCATTGTAGGTAGAGTATCCCGAAGGCATTGAAGAGAGCTCTTCAACTTCAGTACATCATCTTCTTTAAGTTCTTGATTTTCTACTCCACTTGAATTGGTTTGCGGAGATCTAAACCATTGGAAAAAAGTGAGACACGTATTGAGGCCATCGATGACCTTAATTGCCTGTTTTATGTAGCTTATTATGCTCATATTGACTTGAGTGAAGATTTTTGCAGTCCTCTGTGCTGGATACATAGTACATTAATGAACGTTAGAAAGGTATATTATGTGGTAACATTTTAATTCTATAATTAAATGGATGGTTATTTAAAAAATAATAATTAAATGTATAGTTATGAAGTCAGTTGATGCAGCAAATATTTTCTTGATATATTCTCTCCTAGAAACAGAGCAGCCATAATTGAGTTCATAGAGAATAAAATAGAACCTGTCAATGCAATGTTTACAATAGAGATATTAATCCACAAGATATTCATATAGTTTAATGGCAATTGGGAAACAATGGAACAGCTGTACAAGAAAAAAAAAAAAAAATAGTGGATGTAAAAATGCAGCTTATGTATTACTCTGATTTTTATGTCTAGATAAATCATAGTAGTGTTAAAAGCGAAACATGCGAGTGGATCATGCATAATATGCAGGATACTTAGCGATGTCTTAGTGGATTACCGTATTATAGCTGGATATAGTCAGTTTCCGACATTCTTCCTGTCTTTTGCCAACATTCCAAAACAGAGACGATAGTTCATATGGGGACCTGATCTGGTGACTGCAGGGATGCGGTTTTTGCCACCATTCACCTGTCATTTTGTTTGTTAAAGAAAAAGTCAGATAGCTTGCAAATGCGAAAAACGAGGTTAAAAGGCCGAATTAACTGTGAATCATCAGCTGACAGGATGGATTGCAAGGTGGATCTGTGGAGCAGACGGTTGGCCTCTAATCTAAGAGTACTATACTTGAAGTAATCTTGAGGCTGACAAACAGCAGCTATCTGACAATGTTTGGTTTCAGGGTCAAACTGAACTAGTGTGCTGCACCGGGGACAGGAAGAGAGGAAGTTCATCTTGAGCTATTAGTTAGACTATAAGTTAGAGCATTTGGATCCATGTACTAACAATTAGTACTAATGAATCCACAAAGGGCTACATCATCTAACATTAAAAATGAAACATGTTAATGGGTCATCTCTACATAATAAACAAGGCACTTAAGTCTGAGGTTTGGTGATGTCCGGTTGGATTACCTTTTTATCGCTGCATATAATCAGTTTCCGCTGTCCTTATCCTTTGCTATCACCAATCGTTTGCACATTCCACAAGACCAGTTTCAATCAATTGCAGCAATGATCCTTTATACGGGAGCCGATCTGATGAGTACAGATAGGTAATCATTCACCTGTCACTTCCTAAAACAAAATCAAATTGCTAGCAAATGTGAAAGGAAGGTTAAAAGTTTTGCAAGGTTGAACTGCTTACGGGATGGATTGCAAGGTTGATCTGCGGCGGAGATTGGTTGGCCTCTATTATGCTTGAAGCAATCTTCGGCTGCAAAACAACCATCGACCATGTAAGCAAGCAACCAAGCAACAAGACATCTGCACTTCACAAACATACCAGGAGAAATTCGATCACAAGATGAAAGGAGGCATACTGGCTAGATCGATTGGCAGGAGACTACTGATGATATGGATATCTTCTCAGGGCAGTGTTGGCAAGGCTCTCTCCTCCGTGGTCAAACTCTTGCCCTGCATGCATCCATATACAAACTACAAGTGCGCAAAGGGAGATGAACTAAACTTCAACTACTTTGCCATATTTTAGTTGGGATATGTATATAAACTGCAACTTGCCAATCCAATTGGCCCATATATAAAGCACCAACAGCACCTCAGCATTTTCGTGGAACCTCTCCATAGCCGGTAGCTTATGCCAGAGAGTTGACTAGAGAGGCAACATTTCTTTTTAGAAACAGGACAACATTTTCATGGACCCACAGGTAAGATTAAGGGTGCCAAAGTTTATACATAACACCACCATCTAAATATTTCTTTCTAAAATATGTATGTCATCCACCTAATCAACCTACCCCAAACATATATACCTACCCCACGCATGATTTTTTTTAGCCGTCTATAAACAATATTTTTAGTAATAACTAGAACAAAGAGGTATTTGCATTTCTAACTCTTTTGGCTATGTTAGAGCATCTCCGACAGTTTGCTAAATTAGGTTGCTATTTTTATTTTTTTGGCAAAACGCAAAAAATCTACCTCCAACAGTTTGCTATACTGCTTGCCAAATTATAGCAAGTTGGCAAAAACGTGCCTCCAGCGCGCAAAGATGCGCGCGCGCATCCGGCTTTGCATCGCGTTTCTCGCACCGCGGAGTCCTCCCTCGCGACGTTGACCATGGTGCGCAGCAGCCCAGGCGCGGAAAGCGACGAGTCCCCGTTCGCCACCAAGCCCAGCTGGCGCAGCGACGAAAGGTCCGCTCCTTCACCGATCGAGGACGGCGACGCTGGCGAGGCCGGGCTCGTGCTCTTCCCGCCGTGGTCCGCCGGCGGTCCCTGACCTTCCTCTGCCACCGGTGAGGCTGTCGTGATGGTGGAGAGTCCGGTCTCCAATAACAACCAGCCCACGATGGCTGTTGGCGGACGCGGACTCGTCGCTGCCGCGCGTGCCGCATGTCTTAGGCTGCCCTCGCCGGACACCTCCAGGCTGTGCAGGTGGAGGTGGGCGGCCGAGCACGAGCAGTAGGCAGGCCTCGGCATCGAGCAGTAGCATGAGTAGTTCACGGCGGCCGGAAATCATCGTGTCGGCGGCGACAACAGATCGTACGAGCACAAGATGAAGGGCGAAAACGCAATTTCATTTCACTCTTAGGGTTCCTGATGTTAGTTTCGCTAGAGATAAAGTTTTTAGATATGGGCTCGGTTAATTAGTGAAAAGTGTAGGATTCCTGATGTAAAAATGTTTTTCTTTTATGTATACGAGAAAACAAAAGTTTCCAAGTGAAATTAAATTTTGGCAACTCAATTATACCAAACTGTTGGAGATGAACCCTCTTTCTACTTTTGCATATTATTTAAGAAGTTGGTAAATCATAAGATTTGTCAAGTGAAATATAGCAAACTCTTGGAGATGCTCTTAGGGGTCATTGTGCGATATGCATGCCACGAAGGCGGCTGGCGCGGGTCAATGGCCTGGTGAACTAGTGACGCTTGGTCATTCCTGCCAGCTGGCCAGGTCATTCGAGAGGATGAAGCTCTATATGTTGCTTAAGCGACTAAATCCAGTTCGATTCGCTTACACAACCTGTTCTGAGTTGAAAGATGAAAGTAATTCATGCAATTAGATTCCAGCAATTGCTCTCAAGGGAACTGAAGTGTCTGAATCTATCATTCTTGTTTGAATGTAGATATAATTATTTTCCAGTAATCAAACTGCATTAATCACTTGGAGGACCTAGTTGCAGCAGCGCGGGGCTTACCCACACATGTCGCCGCGCGTGAAGATGAGCCGCCAGGCCGCAGTGCCAAGAGGATGAGATCCGGGGAGGCTCGGCGACGGCGAGTCATGGCCGCAGGCGAAGGAAGCCAAGAAGGAGCGGAATCCTCGACCTGCAACCCCGTAGCCGCACAATGCTGCAGAGTGAAGGCAGCCACAGCGTCATCGACCGGATCTGATCAGCGCCGCCGTCCACCCATGAACCCTCGTCGGCTCGGTCTCGCATCGTCTTGTGCAGCTAACCCTAGGTGTGCAGCCAGCCCTTCTTCCACAGCCGCCTGGCCATCGTGGACGCCTGCTCCATTCCCCCACCCTCGTGCGATACGGAGCAGCGACAGCGAGCGAGTCAACGGCGGCGGTCAGAGAGAGCGAATTGGTTTCTCGGTTTTGGGCCACCAATTTCAGGTGGGCTGCCATTTCAGACTGCGGAAGGGAACAGCGATTTGATTTTTTTTTTTGATTGACAGGAATAGCGATTGATGGTCCATCAGTCCACCCAAACGAGAGCGAGACGCCCTAAGAAATCAATTCCTGGCCTAACTCAGGGCATCCTGGTTCAAGGAATGGTCTAGTCTATTAATCTCATTTGTCACTTTTTATTTAGTTTGTGGAATGGAATTGGTTCATGTATCATCACAAATCTGAGGAATAAACTCATGATGAAGGAGTCCTTAAATCAAACATCCTATAAGTTACCATTAACATATATAGGCATCTCTAGTCTAGAATTTTATGCTCTCCGTGTCATAAACAGTGTCATTTTTCCCAACCAAGAAGTTAACTTAACTTTGACTATATATATCACAAAAATATTAATATTGTGATACATAATTAGTATCATTGATATATCTTTGAAATACAAAGGTTTGCTAATATTTTTCTACAAATTTAGTAAAGCTTAAGAAATTTTGACTATCACGAGTCACATATAGCGATTCTTTCTATGTGACGGATTGAGTACGTGGCTGCACATGGAGACAAGCAAATATAGCTGAAGAAACAATAATCCTTCTAGTAGAAAGCAGCTTCCTGCTTCTTTCTGGGGGAAGACAAGAGCAATGGGCGTTTGAATCGTAGGAATATGCGCCGCTTCCGCGCATTCATCAACAATGCCCAGCTGCATGACATCCATCTTTGTGGTAGGCGATTCACATGGTCCAATGAGAGGGATCAGCCGACCCTAGAGCGCCTGGACAGGATGCTCGCATCTGACGAGTGGATGATGATGTTCCCCGACCATGTCCTCAAGCCCTCTCCTCGGACTTCTCGGATCCGCGCCCACTACACCTGCAGCTGCAGGCATGTCTACCAGCAAAACGTCGCTTCCGTTTGAGTCCTTCTGGGTCAAGGTGCCGGGCTTCCGAGGTGGTCGCTAATGCTTGGGCGCCAACACCTCTTGGCGCCGATCCTTTCCGCGTCCTTGATTACAAATTCAGGCGCACGGCTCATGACTACGGCGTTGGAGCAGCTCCAAAATTGGTAGTATCCGCCTTGAGCTGCTGATGGCCGGAGAGATGATTTTTATTTGGGATGAGGAGAGAGAACGGAGGCCTCTTCACCCATGGGAAGCGGACCTACGCAGAAGCTGCTCAAGATTGGCGTTCTCGGCGGCAGCCTCCCCTCGCGCACCATTGCCGAGGCAGCGGGCGCGCATCTATCTGGCGGCGAGGGAGATGCCAACACGCAGCGCTACTACCACTCCCGGGGCCTGCCATCGCGGGCGACACAGCGTCATAGAATCCTTGCATCGTCGGGGGGCAGCTTGTGACCGACACCTCCATGGCAGCGGCGATCTATGACTATTACAATGGTGTCCTGGGGTCAACCTTTGTGCGCACCAAGCATATCGACTTGCATGCTATTGGGCTGCAATCTCATGACCTCACGGCCTTGGAGGATTTATGGAGGATTTATTGAGGAAAAAGTACTTTTGGTCGTGAACTTTCGCGAAAGTCTACTTTTGGTCCTTAACTCTAAAACCGGATAAAATAGCCCCTCAACTTTCAAACCGTGCAGATTTCGTCCCTGGGCAGTTTTTCGGCGGTTTTCTTCAGTACCTCCGGGTTTGCTACAGTAACGCAGTTTTGTTTTTCCCTTTTCTAATTTATTTTGGTTGAAATATTCGAAAAATCATAACTCTTGATACAACATCGGATGAAGATGATTTTTATATGAAAATTATAGCCCTCGACGAGATCTACAACTTTCTAGTTTTGAGTTTTTCATTTGACGATGTTAAGGTGCTCAAAAAAATTATATAAAAAGTACATACTATAATAATGGCGTCTTACGCTTGTCGCATTAGAAAATTAATATATTTTTTGTTTGTTGTCAAATGAAGACACTTTGTATACAAAAAAATTTAGCACTCTAAAAATCTAAATTCTTGTAATTTTGAGTTTTTTATTTTTGAAGTTGTTAAGATGTCGATAAAAACAACATATTAAACAAACGCGGTGACTTTCGTGATCTTTCGGCGTGCTTAATATGTTGTTTTATCGACATCTTAACAACTTCAAAAATAAAAACTCAAAATTACAAGAATTTAGACTTTAGAGTGTTAAATTTTTGGTATACAAAGTGTCTTCATTTGACAACAAACAAAAAAAATATATTAATTTTCGGCACAGGTGACGCGATTATTATAAGATCGTACTTTTATATATATTTTTTTGGAGCACCTTAACATCGCCAAATGAAAAAAAACTCAAAACTAGAAAGTTGTAGATCTCGCCGAGGGCTATAATTTTCATATAAAAATCATCTTTATCCGATGTTGTATCAAGAGTTATGATTTTTCGAATATTTCAACCAAAAATAAATTAGAAAAGTAAAAACAAAAACTGCGGTTACTGTAGCAAACCTGACGTACTGTAGCAAAAACCGAAAAAAAACTGCCCAGTGGACTAAATCTGCACGGTTTCAAAAGTTTAGGGCTATTTTGTCCGGCTTTAGAGTTAGGGACCAAAAGTAGACTTTCGCTAAAAGTTTGAGGGACCAAAAAGTAGATTTTTTCCTTTATTCAATGAAGAAGAAGTTTGGGCTGTTATCAAGGAACTGCCAAATGAAAAAGCGCCCGCCCGGACGGCTTCACAGCCTCTTTACAAACGGTCTTGGGCCATAATTAAAATCGACATTTTGAATGCCGCCAACGCATTTTGGTCACTGGACTCAAGGAGCTTCCATCACTTGAATGATGCCTACATGATCCTGTTGAAGAAAAAAGATAACCCGACTGAAATCGAGACTATCGGGCCAATAAGCTTGGTTCATAGCTTCGGGAAGCTAGTCACAAAATGCTTAGCAAACCGTTTGGCTCCAGTGCTTGGGGATCTAGTTGAACCTAATCAAAGTGCATTTATCGAGGCGCACGGCTACCCGACAATTTCAGAGGGGTCCAGCTCACTTGCCGTGCCATACACAAACGTCGTGCTTCCCGTGTGCTCTTTGAAGATTGACATAGCAAAGGCTTTTGACTCGCCGCATGGCCTTTCCTCATTGAAGTCTTGCGGCACTGGGCTTCGGTCGAGATGGAGAAATTGGATATCGATAATTCTATCGACGGCCAGCACGCCGTATCTTGCTAAACGGCCGGCCGGGGCGGATCTGTCACGCCGTGGCCTCGTGCAAGGGGACCCTTTGTCTCCAATGCTATTTGTCTTTGGCGATGGAGGTCCTCAACGATCTTTGAGATGGGCAGGGCGAGGAGAACAACAAGCTTACACCAATCCTCGGAGTCGATGAGCGCAGAGCTTACTTATATGCGACGCGATCACGGTAGTCTTCGTTAAGCCGGATACCGGGAGCTTGAGATGTATGCGAGGCCTCCGGAATATTTTTCGGACCAGCATCGGTCTCTTCTCCAACTCCGGACAAAAGCGTTGCAACACTCATGCATTGCTCGATCCAAGATCTCCAGTGTGTCCAAGAAATTCTTGCATGCCGCATTGACTCCTTCCCTCGCGTTATCCGGGGATCCCTTTGCCGGTCACAAAATTTGAAGCGGGCGGATGAACAATTTCGATTGACATGGTGGCTGCTGCGTATTCCGGGCTGGAAAGGAAACTTGCTTTAATGTGGCTGGCGAACGGGCGCTGGTCAAGGCTGCGTTATGCGCAATTCCTATCCATACCTCCATAGCATTGTGCCTATCCTCTTGGGCTATTGGTGAAATTGACAAGCTCGGGCGATCTTTCATTTGGGGCGGCGCTCGGCTTGTGGCTCGGAGGGGCGTTGCAAAGGTGGCATGGATCCTGGCGCATGCGGCGGTGCTTGGTGGTGGGTGTCTCGGACCTCAAACGGGGATTGCGCTGGCATTACCGCCGGGTGTGGCAAGACCGCTAGGCTGGCGGGTGGCCGAGGGACAGCGAGAGAGGGGAACGCACGGGCGTTGTTTCAGGCAGCGACAACCTTCGTGGTCGCAACGGGAATCCATTTTCTTGGACCGACCGGTGGTTTGATGGCTCCTCCATTGCAGCCTTGGCTCCGAGCGATCTTTGCCGGGATTGCCTTTGAGGAGGCGACGGGCCACCATTTGCGGAAGCTCTCCAAAACAACAACTGGGTTCGCCATATTACCGGAGCCATTACCATTCGGCTACTAGTCGAGTTTGCCCACCTCTCCGACAGAATTTGGATCGAGGTCCACCTCTCTTCCGGCCGGGACGGGTTCTCCCCGGAACCTCACGTCGATCATTCTTATTTCGGGCATCGGCCCACGGAGCTATGTTCTTTGGATCCTGGCCGGTTCTAGGAGCAGCCTAGCTACGGAAAGTCAAGGCGCCACCGAGGGTCCGATTCTTTTTTCGGGGCTTGTCCTCCATGGACGATGCCGGACGGGTGACCGGAGGTTCCGCCATGGCCTTCGAGGATTCTCGGGAGTGTATCATGTGTGATCGAGCCCGTAAAACCATGGACCATATCATGCTTGGATGCCCCCTTCAGCAAGGAGGTTTGGTTCATCATCCTTTCAAAACTACAGCTGCAGCACCTTGTTGTCGTGGCTGAGGAGAGGGTCTTTGAGTGGTGGAGGCTGAACCGCAAAAAATCAGAAGCCGCTACGTTGTGGGTTCGACTCACTCTTCTTCCTAGTAGGGTGGCTCCTATGGAAAGAACATAATGCGAGGACCTTCAACCGGAGTTCTACCACGGCTGTTCAGCTTGCTCTTGCCATCCGTGACGAGGCTGTGGCATGGTGTATGGCAGGAAACCGACATCTCGGAGACCTCCTGGCGAGTGCAGGAGTCTACCTCGGGACCAGAGCAACTAATCCTGTTATGTAATAAATCTTGTGTTGCATCCAGTAGAGTAGGAGGCCGTTGGTAACATGATGTTACTAGACGTCGTTGTTTTAGTGTTTCAAACTCTTCCTGCTTAATGAAATACGGCGCCTAGGCGTGGTCTCAAAAAAAAAAGCTTCCTGCTTCTTTTCTCTGAATAAATGGAATCAATCTGATTGTTTGCTTTGAATTAATGTTGGATTTCAGGAGCCATGGCAGGGGATGCCGAGGCGTGTGTCGCTGACTGCACCAAGAACCTCGGTGTCTTTGCACCAAGTGCAACCAAGATCAACAACTGACGCATGCATGCATCTGAGCGTGGCTTGAGAGTTGAGAGTAACAGACAGAGTTCCATTCCAGCAGTGTAATGCAATAATCAAATGTAGAACCGATGATATATAATATATATAGTAACAAGTCTCAATAAATAATCAATAATGTTATATTTTTAGCGAATGGTTCTATAAATAATCACACATGTGCAGCGAAAGAAATATCAAACAGTATACTGTGGGAATTCTGATGCAGCGATCGAACATATTATTTCACTATGTTCAGAAACCAAAAGCCTGCCTTGAAACTCACGACAAAATGGTATCCTCCACACCCCTCTAACTATGCTCTGAAAAAGACACATTTTGCTTGCATATCAGAGGCTACTGTGATCGATCCATTATCAGTTAGTTGGGTTCAATGAAAAACACTGTTTGCTTGCAACTTTGCAACAATCATCATACAGAAAAAAAAAAAAATTTGAAGCCTACTCGTCAGCACAAGCGCTGTGCCCCTGTATCCATTAGCACTTAGCAGTTAGCAATGATGGCATTACAGTCCACAGACTACAGGAGTAGTTTCTCTGGCGTACAAAGCACAAATTGGTCTTCGTTCAATGGATAGCTCAACAGCCACTAGGATCTTGCAGACATTGAGCATGCATGGATCCTGGGTTCAGGCAGGCATCTCCAGCTCCAGCAACGTCAACACTGGTTGCTGCCCGCAACATGTGCATTCCATTCAAGAACCGAAAAATAAAGGAAGACTTTTGGTGTCATGACTGAGCAGTGTTTTCTCCTTTATTCATTCAGCAAATATATAGGGAAAACAAAATAAGGGTTTTGATCCGCATCATGCATGATCCACCGTGATTGTATACGTGTGCCATCCCACACGGACAAGGCATACATGCATGGCTACAAAGGGAGAAGCTCAGCAGCGCGCCAACTCTGGCGTTGTGCGCCATCCCGCACATCTTCAAGTTGGCACCACACAACTCGGACTCAGGGACACAGCAGCCACGACGCGAATGCAGAGCATCACATCACATGGCCACCTACTGACATAGTACATGCCACGGTCGACAACACAGAGAGAGTGGCCAACACATACCGGAAGAACGAAAAAGAAGGAAAAAGTCCTTAATTAATATAGCCAAACAAACAACAAAAACACGTGCATACAGTAGGTGATCTCAAGGGGGTAGCTCCATGGCTTTTGCCTGCCCAGCGCCTGTCCCCGGTCAGAGGCAGCAAAACCATCATTTCACCTATCATCAAGTAGAGAACGCTGGTCAGCAAAAGGACTACTCTCCAAAACTGAAAATATAAGTGGAACTGCAAGCAGTAATCATAATGCTGGGCATTCGGAGTTACTGGAGAGTGGAGATAGAAAAGAGACATTCAAAAAATAACTAACAGGATTAGGATCACATAACTGGCTAGTAAGATATAATCTAATCTAACACACGATAACAGGATACATACACAAACAAAGGTTTAATTCGTTAGTGTCCTAAGACTACAATTTGCATCGTAGTTCATACCGCAAGAAGTGACATACCTACTCGCATTAATAAAAGCCTCTCAGCAAGGGCTGCTGTACTTCCTTCAACTTTGGGCAGTGCATGATGCCCACATTTGGTATGTGTGCAATCGCTTCCGGTCCACCAATTGATACAAGATCTCCACAAAACCGAATTGTTAATTCCTGGAGTGATTTGAGACTGCTGCTCCACAGGTCGCGTGGAATGTACTCTATGTGTTTGCATTGAATCATCTTCAGTGTTTTGAGGGATGTAAGGTTCTCCGAGCACCTCATAGAAAAATAACCACAATTCCTTAAGTAGAGATTTTGGAGGGACGGTGGTAACAATATTCCATTTTCCCATTTGAGACGTGGACACTCCATAATGGACAAGCTTTTCAGAATAGGCCAAGCCCCATTAAGAGTTTCTAGTTCTGGGCAGCCTTCAATGGTTAGGTCAGTGAGCCGCGGGAGCTTTTCTCCATTGAATGCCAATGATGCCAGATGGTAGGCTGATAAATGAAAAGTGGTCAGGGGAAGAGCAATCAATATCATCTCCAAGATTCCCGGAATCTTGCAAAGAAAGTTTCTTTAGGGATGGGGCCAGCAGATGTTGTGAGTTGATCTTTGGACAATTGCGCACCTCTAGTTCTTCTAGGGAAGGCAAACCCCCAAACCTTTCTACTGGTATGGATACCAAACTTGTGCAATTTTGAATCAGCATTTTCTTGATGGTAGGGATATAAGCTGGCCGTAGAAACTGTTCAAGGCTTGATATCCTCGGGCGATCTATAATTCTTATATCTGTTAACGATGAGAAAATGGTAGGACCATCAGAACCATGAAACCAGCTTGGAAGGTATTGACCGGATAACATCCGACCCTCCGCGATTTGATATCGGTGGGAGGGTGTAATGCTTCAAACACTTCTATCTCATTGTGCACTTGAGGTCCTGGTGAAAGTTTTCCCTCTTTACACCAATCGAGTTAGACTAAAAGTATCCTTCTTCTTCATAAGTTCAATTTTTCTTTGCCCGATCCTTGCTTATTTCGCACGGGTTAAATATACACAAATCTCCAAATGATCGAGTTAGAATTATTTAGGAACCCAACATCAATCTCAAGAACTTGCGATTCAAACTTTTCATGATTGACCAGATTACTTAAGCCTTCGGGTATTTCTTTGATTTTGCATTTCCTTGCACTTAATACCTCAAGATTATAGAGGTGTGAGAGAACGTTGCGGGGAAGGCTATCAAAAAGGCAAGCGTCGAGAGATTTTAAGGTACCGAGACTCTTCATGTTGCTAATCTTGTCGGCAACCCAAACCGTGGGACGAGAGGCACAGACCATGACGCGTGTGCATGAAAGTTCAGTACACCATTTCTTCATCACAGTATCACCACCTTGAATCTTCAAAGACACGTCACAAAGTAGGGTCGCACTTAACTTTGTTTGCTTGCAAAGACTCTCCAAGTCGGAACACTTAAAACCTCGCTTTTTGAGAGCGATAGATGACGGACGTTCCTAGGAATCCTTTCAAGATCCTTTTTCTCTTTTATTATGAAGCAATTATCCTTCGAAACCAGTTGTGCCATGTCATGTATCAAATCATGCATTACATATTTCCCACGAAATTTCTGAAAAAAATGACAAATGTGCAAGTTCTTCAAAGTACTTGCATCCAATTTGTTGAAGTGGAATGTTATGTTCGGCTTCCACAAATCCTTCGCCACCCAAATTTCGGCTAAATCTTCCTTTACAAAATTGTAATCTTTGGTACCAAAAACAGAATGAAAAGCATCTCTTTAAATGCAATGGTAAATAAATGTAGCTCCTTAGAAGAGCCGGCATAATTTCGGTGTCCTCTTGTTTATGCTCCCACGGTGATTATTGAGAATCATATTCCAATGTGCTGGGTCAAAGCTCATTCCTAGCTTGATCGTCAAGTGTTTTTGCGGCTAAAGGAGAGCCTTTCAACTTTGGGAGTATTTGCTCACCAATGCTTTCCAATTCGGGGCTATTCTTTGGAGCTATCGGATCCAAACACACATAGTTTGAAGAAATTCGAAAGACACATTATCCTTAAGGCCCTCTAAATGAAAGGGATCCATCGTCCGCACTATATTAGCAACCTTTTTCAGACCTTGTTGTGACAAGCATCATGCTTCCCTCAAGTACATCTTTAAAAGGTGCACAAAACCTCTTCGAGCTCCCCATTTTCAGCCCACATGTCATCAAGGACAACTAAAAATCTTCTCTTATTGATGCTATCCGTAAGATCAACCTGAAGAGAGTCCAAATTATCCTTCATCGTTGCTTTTTCTAGAAAATTGTTCTAAGGCCTCTTTAGTTAACCTCTGGACATCAAAGTCATCGAGACACAAATCCAAACTATATCATCAAAGTGTTTCTTTACTCGTGAGTCGTTCTGATATATTTTGGGCCAAAGTAGTTTTTCCAACACCTCCGATTCCAAATATGGGTAAAACTGGGACACTTGTTATAGTTGCTTCATTATTGTCAAAGGTAGCACAAACTTGGTTGCCTGCTGATGAAGAGATTGCATTTCTTTTCTGTTGGAGTCGGAAGGACCCCTTACATTATTTGCGGTACACGAAAGCAGCCCTAATCGGCTCCATTATTTCATCATTACGACCAAATATCTTTGCCTCGAGTGGGAAAACGAGTGGTCTTGGGTCCGACTGATCCGTCAAAGCGTGGAGTTACTTGATGTAAGCCCATTCTCTCTAACAGTCCAAATAGATTATCTAGCCTCTCCTTGATGAGAGTCAATTTTTTGAAGTTACCATGAATGACATCGTGAAACAATTTGTTGCCTGGTTCCGCTGAGGTCGCACTGCCCTCAATTTTCACCTTCTTCTCGTAGCATCGATGATCTTCCAGAAGGTCCTCTGCATCATACACAGCAGCCCTCAGATTTGGGAGGAGCTCTGCCACAGGGTCCTCATGGCTCCTCCACTCTACTCGATCAATAAAGTTGTACATTGCAAGTAGAGTAACCTGAAGGCATTGGATAGAATTTTGCAACTTCAACGCATCTTCTTCTTTTAGTTCTTGACTTTTCTGTTCCATTCGAGCGGGATCGCGAGAGATCTAAACCGTTGATAAAGAGTGTCACACGTATGGAAGCCATTCATGACATTGATGACTCTGTTATGAAGCTTGCTATGTTGTGATAGACTTCACTGCTTATTATGTTCATACTGACTTCACCCTTAAGATTCCATCATCCTCTGTGTTGCACAAATAGTAGATTTACTGAACATTAGAAAGATAGTATATCTTGTGATCACATATTAATGCTAATTAAATTTATAGTTATGAAAAGACAATTGATGCAGCAAATTTTTTCTTCACATATTCTTTCCTAGAAACAGAGCAACCATCGTTGAATCAAAGTTCAGATGTGATACTTCCCCATTGAGTTAGTATGGGATAATTAATGAGAATAAACAAGAACCTGTCACTCCAATGGTTACAATAGAGATATTACTTCACAAGATGTTCATATAGTTTCATGGGAAACAATGTAACGACCGTGAACGGGGAAAAAAATAGTGGATGCAGTTATGCTTTACTATCCTGTTGTTTTATGTTTAGAAAGATTAGAATAATGTAAAAAGTGAAACATGTGAGTGGATCATGCATAATAAACAGGGTACTTGGTGATGTCTTGTTGGATTACCTTGTTATTGCTGGATATAATCAGTTTCGGCCGTCCTTCCTATCTTTCGCCATCACCAATCGTGTGGACATTCCAAAACAGACAGAGATGCATTTATATGGGAGGCAAGATCTGGTGACTACGGACAAGTTAACCATTTACCTGTCATTTCGTTTGTTAAAAGAAACAGTCAGACAGCTTGCAAATGCGAATTAAAAGGCCGAACGGAGAGTCATCAGCTCACTGCTTACAGGATGGATTCCAAGGTGGGATATTGGGAGCAGATTAGTTGGCCTTGATTGTACAGTACTTGAAGGAATCTTGACAGCTAGCAATCCAATGATGGTTCCGTCCTTAGCTTCCAGGGATGGCTGTGGATGGAACAGGACGGGGCTGGGCGATCTCAGATTTTGGCCCCAGCCCCCACCCTCCAACCCCAATCGCCGTCACTCAATAGTGTGCTGCACAGGTCGCAAAAGAGAGAGGGCATGTTACATGTTACAGCTGGGAGGGAGATGAGATGGAAGGAAATGCGCAGCAGGGTGTTTACCAAGGCGCGACGGCGGCGGAGACAGAGCAGATCGGCTGCCGGAACTGGGGAAGACAGCGGCTGCTGCGGCGTTGTTCGGTGGGCGTGCAGGTGCAGGCTTCCACCGTTGGATGAGATGACGGCGGCGGCGGGCTGCGGCGAGGCGTCACATAGCTCGTGGTGACGAGCTACGGAATGGCCATGGACTTCGCGGTCAACCTCGGCGGCGTCTCGGCTTCGGCAACCTGCGCGAACGGTGGGGGCTGCTCGGCCGGCGAGGTGTAGTGCAGGGGCGGACGAGAGTGACTGAGGAAAATGCAGGTGAAATGAATGGTAGTAAAAGAAGACCAGAAGAAGGGAGAGGATGTTTTTTCGTGCGAGCGACGCACTTGCCTCGCAGTTTCGTAGCAGCAGGAGTACGCGCTGTACGTGCTGAAGAACCGAGAAATGAAAGACTTTTGGTGTCACCAAACTGAAAGGGTGGTTTTGACGGTGTCACCATGCATGATCCACCATGATTGTGTATACGTGTGCCATCCCATCCCACACGGACTCCAGAGGGACAGACTCAGCCGCACGCCAACTCTGGCTTTCTGCGCCATCCCGCACCGCACATCTTCAAGTTGGCGCCACACAACTCGGACTCAGGGACACAGACAGCAGCCACGACGCGAACGCAGAGCATCGCATGGCCACCTACTGGCATAGTATGCAAATTAAAGAGATGAACTGATCTTGCAAGTTCCAACTTTGCCATGTTTGACCGAGGATATGTACATAAAGTGCATATCGCCAATCCAATTGGCCGACATATAAACCACATACAGCACCTCAACATTTTCGTGGAACCTAGCTTTGTGGCCAGTAGCTTGTGTGGTTGTGCCAGAGAGTAGACTTGACTAGCGACAATGATTTTTTCAAGAAACAGGATAACATTTTAGTGGACCACCAGTTAACAGGGAATTAAAAAAAACATTTTCATGAATCCAAAATGGTGCTGTCAAAAATGTTTCTGTCATCTGCCTAATTTTCCACGAACCCATCCAAATATACTTACCCCACACAAGGAAACTTTTTATTTTCAACCCTCAAATTTGGACAGTATTCTTGTAACACCTTAGACAGAAGGTATTTGCTGATCCAACTCTTTTACACATGTCAGGGGTCGCGATGTAACTCATGCTATGCTATGCTGGTGCCTGGTGGAGGTGGGTGGCTTGGTCCAGCGTCACAGCATGGTGACGCTGTTGGCCGTTCTGGCCAGCCAGCTGAGGCCACTGAAAGGGGTCAAGGGACAAAGCTATATGTGTTGCTTAAACAACCAAATCCAATTTGAGTCACTTAGGTTTGGTTTGGAAATGAGATGGGATGGGATATGGTACTAGTACTACCCTGTTTTTTTCTATAATTGAATTATCCCATCTCTGTTTACTGAGGTACAGGAATGGACGGAATGAAGTGCCCTCGTTCAGCTCTTTTAGGCATTTCGTCGAGCATGTTGTAAGCAATTAACCACCTGCCAAACTCATCAAAGCTATCAGTAGACCCGCATGGCTTGCGCTCGCCACCCGCCGTCGAAGCAAGACAACCTGCGCCAGTTCACAACAAGCAAGCAAGCAAGGCGTTCTAGCTGTGGGCTTTGATGACAACAATCAAGGTGCACGCACACATTTACCTCAGCGTCTGCTCGCCTGCGTGCTCGGCCGCCGACGCGATCGCCTGGGATGGTGCTTGCTGCCTTGCTGGACCGTCCTAGCCGCAGGCCGGCGGCAGCTGCTCGCCTGATACGCGGCTACTTGGCTGCGCGCTCGCTCGTGGCTGCTGCTCGGCCCCGCCCGCTCGAGCGGGCGATTCCTCTCTGGCCCCGAGTTTGCATTGCATCGCATCGCATGCCCCGACCTCGTCGGACTTGCCGAGCTCGCGTGCGACTGGACCTTGTCGGCTCCGTAAACGTCGCAGGTGCCACTCCTCTTCTCTCTACCCCCTTGCGTTCCCGCCGCCGCCGCAGTTGTCTCCCGCGCGCGCGAGGAAGCGGCACGAGCACGGTCTGGACTCACCTGGGCCAGGATCGGCCCGAGCGCCAGGACCAAACAACGGATGTCCTGTCCCGGCCCACAAGCCAGAACTTCTCTCAGTTTCTGGGCTGAGGCCCATGGTGTTTGAATGTCACATGGGCCCCACACAGGGTAATTAATTACACTGCTGTCATTGTTAAGTGATGAAACGAACAGAGTAGAGCCATGCAGGGGGAGTTGAAGTAGCGATATATGCTGTAGATTACTAGCGAGTGAATGTGTCTTTACATGCCGCACTTGATAGGGTTCTCTGATATCTACTGCTCAGTTGGGATGGTGTCATTCAGAATTTCATTCGTATCGCTGGAGCCTGGATCCAAGGCTTGGAGTCCTGCAGAAGCTTTCAAGAGATTTCTACACGGTTTGAATGTCTGACAGAGAAATGTCATGTCCGTTCACTGCCAGTGCCAGACGAAGAATTTCTCTTACAGACATGGAGGAATCCCGCACCAGGTTCAGGCCAATTTCAGCTTGTGGAGCAAAATAAACATTTGTAGTTGTTGGCCGCATATGCATGCATCTCGCTGTGTTCAGAAAAGAAAATATCGTCGCACTGACTGACACCAGCGAGCATGCAAATGTCAAATCAAAGAGGATTATCATTCCAAGTGCCAATCCAGGAAAAGGTAGGCAACGAAAATGGATCAACACATGAAACATGCATTTTGGAAATGCACAGGGCCTTTGCTAAGACCAAGACAGCTGTTGGTTGCAACACTCTGTCGTTTTCAGATGTTCAGTTGTCTAGTCAGCCTGAAAGAGAGGAATTGACACACAAGTATGCCAGTTTCAGGATAGCTTCAGCATTGTGCAACGAAAAATATATCATATAGGAGTAGTATACTGCAGCAATTGTGAGGCAGCGGGGATACAATTTCACTATGTGTATTTTTCCAGAAGCTCTTTTCAGAAACCAAAATCCTGCTTTGAATGTGATGCACATCATAACAAAATGCAGATTTGTCATTCAGTCAAAAAAAAAAATGCAGATTTGTCAAAATTGATATCGATGGGAACAGAATTTGTTTGTGGGTCTGATTAAATGAATTCAAGTAATGCAGTAGTAAAAAAATTCGATATGTATGCATTGCCAGTAACAGATATGAGATCAGGTAGCATGCAGTGACTATTGACCTGATTCAAGAGCATCACACCAGTGTACAGCGATATGATGCAGACGCCAATGATTTCACCCATCTGCATTTTCACTTGGATATTCATTTCATCATCATCACCCACGCTTGCTGCCCGCAACATGTACATTCCATTCAAGAACCGCAACTGAGCAGTGTTTTCTCCTTTATTCAGTCGGTAAATGTATAGGGAAAACAGACAAAGGGTAGTTTTGATCTGAACCATGCATGATCAGCCATGATTGTATAAGTGTGCCATCCCACACGGACAAGGCATACATGCATGGCTACAGAGGGAGAGACTCAGCCGCTCGCCAACTCTGGCGTTGTGCGCCATCCCGCACATCTTCAAGTTGGCGCCACACAACTCCGACTCAGGGACACAGCAGCCACGACGCGAATACAGAGCATCACATGGCCGCCTACTGACAATACTACACGCCACGGTCGACAACACAAAGAGAGTGGCCAACACTACATACTGCAAGAATGGAAAAAAAGAAGGAAAACGTCCTTAATTAATATAGCCAAACAAACAACAAAAAAAGACGTGCATACAGTAGGTGATCTCAAGGGGGTAGCTCCATGGCTTTGCCTGCCTGCGCCTGTCCACGGTCGGAGGCAGCAAAACCATCATTTCACCTATCATCAAGTAGAGAACGTTGGTCAGCAAAAGCACTACTCTCCAAAACTGAAAATGCAAGTGGAACTGCAAGCAGTAAGCATAGTGCTGAGCATTCTGAGTTGAGAGTGGAGATAGAAAATATACTTTCAAAAAATAAGTAACAGGATTAGGATCACATAACTGGCTAGTAAGATATAATCTAGGATCACATAACTGGCTAGTAAGATATAATCTAGTCTGACACACAATAACAGGATACATACACATACAGAGGTTTAATTCGTAAGTGTCCTAAGACTACAATTTGGATCGTAGTTCATACCGCAAGAAGTGTCATACCTACTCGCATTAATAAAAGCCTCTCAGCAAGGGCTGCTGTACTTCCTTCAACTTTGGGCAGTGCATAATGCCCACATTTGGTATGTGTGCAATCGCTTCCGGTCCACCAATTGATACAAGATCTCCACAATACCAAATTGTTAATTCCTGGAGTGATTTGAGACTGCTGCTCCACAGGACGCGTGGAATGTACTCTATGTGTTTGCATTGAAACATCTTCAGTGTTTCGAGGGATGTAAGGTTCTCCGAGCACCTCATAGAAAAATAACCACAATTCCTTAAGTAGAGATTTTGGAGGGACGATGGTAACACTATTCCATTTTCCCATTTGAGACCTGGACAGTCCAAAATAGACAAGCCCTTCAGAATAGGCCAACACCCATTAAGAGTATCTAGTTCTGGGCAGCCTTTAATGGTTAGGTCAGTGAGCTGCGGGAGCTTTTCTACATTGAATGTCAATGATGCCAGATGGTAGGCTGATAAAAAAAAAGCGGTCAGGGAAGAGCAATCAATATCATCTCCAAGATTGCCGGAGTTTTGCAAAGAAAGATGCTTTAGCGACGGAGCCAGCAGATGTTGTGAGTTGATCTTTGGACAATCGCACACCTCCAGTTCTTCTAGGGAAGTCAAACCCCCAAACCTTTCTAATGGTGCGGATACCAAACTCGTGCAATTTTTAATCAGCATTTTCTGGATGGCAGGCATATAAGCTGGCTGTAGAAATTGTTCAAGGCTTGATAACCACGGGCAGTCTATAATTGTTATCTCTGTTAATGATGTGAAAATGGTTGGAACATCAGAACCATGAAACCAACTTGGAAGGTATTCACCTGGATAACATATGAGGCACACAAATTTGATAGTGGTGGAAGGTTGTAATGCTTTTTAAACACTTCTATCGCATTGTGCACTTGAGGTCCTAGTGAAAGATTTGTCACATTAGACCAATCCAGAGTCAGATTAAAAGGATCCTTCTTCTTCATAAGTTCAAATTTTGCTGCCTGATCCTTGCTTATTTCACAAAGGTTATATAAATACAAATCTCCAGTGACCAGATACAAATTATTTATCTTTCCAACATCAAACTTAGGAACATGCAGTTCAAACTTTTGCAGATTGACCAGATTACTAAAGCCTTTGGGTATTACTTTTGATTTTGCATTTCCTTGCACTTAATACCTCAAGATTATAAAGGTGACAGAATGTTGCCGGAAGGCTATCAAAAAGGCAAGCATCAGAGATTTTTAAGGTACCGAAGACTCTTCATGTTGCTATACTTGTCGGCAACCCAAACCTAGAGATAGAGGCACAAACCATAACGCGTGCATGAAAGTTCAGTACACCATTTCTTCATCACAGTATCACCACCTTGACCCTTCAAAGACATGTCACAAAGTAGGGTGCGCAACTTTGTTTGCTTGCATAGACTCTCTAAGTCGGAACACTTAAAATCTTTGCATTTCAGCACTGATAGATGACGGACATTCCTAGGAATCCTTTCAAGATCCCTTTTCTCTTTAATTATGAAGCAATTATCCTTTGAAACCAGTTGTGCCATGTCATGTATCAAATCATGCATTACATATTTCCCTCGAAATTTCTGGAAAAATGACAAATGTGCAAGTTCGTCAAAGTACTTGCACCCAATTTGTTGAAGTGGAATGTTATGTTCAGCTTCCACAAATCCTTCAGCCACCCAAATTTCGGCTAAATCTTCCTTTACAAAATTGTAATCTTTCGGGTACACCGCACAGAATGAGAAGCATCTCTTTAAATGCAATGGTAAATAAATGTAGCTCAACCGAAGAGCTGGCATAATTTCAGTGTCCTCTTGTTTATGCACCCACAGCTGACTATTTAGAATCATATTCCAATGTGTTGGGTCAAAGCTAATTCCTAGCAGTCGTCCAAGGGTTTTTGCAGCTAAAGGAGAGCCTTTCAACTTTGGGAGTATCCGCTGACCAATGCTTTCCAATTCAGGACTATTGTTGGAGCTATCAGATCCAAACACACATAGTTTGAAGAAATTCTGAAAGACATTATCCTTAAGGCCCTCTAAATGAAAGGGATCCATGGTGCACACTATATTAGCAACCTTTTCAGACCTTGTTGTGACAAGCATCATGCTTCCCTCAAATACATCTTTAAAAGGTGCACAAAACCTCTTCCAAAGCTCCCCATTCTCAGCCCACATGTCATCAAGGACAACTAAAAATCTTCTCTTATTGATGCTATCTGTAAGATCAACCTGAAGAGAGTCCAAATTATCCTTCATCGCTGCTTTCCCAGAAAATTGTTCTAAGGCCTCTTTAGTTAACCTCTCGACATCAAAGTCATCTGAGACACAAATCCAAACTATCACATCAAAGTGTTTTTGTACTTGTGGATGGCTGCAGATATTTTGGGCCAAAGTAGTTTTTCCAACACCTCCGATTCCAAATATGGGTAAAACTGGGACACTTGTTATAGTTGCTTCATTATTGTCAAAGGTAGCACAAACTTGGTTGCCTGTTGATGAAGGGATTGCACCTCTTTTCCTCTTGAGTCTGGAAGGCCCCCTTCTGTTATTTGCAGGTACACCAAGCAGCCTAATCAGCTCCATTATTTCATCATTACGACCAAATATCTTTGCCTCAGTGGGAAAATGAGTGGTCTTGGGTCTGACTGATCCGTCAAAGCGTGGAGTTACTTGATGTAAGCCCATTCTCTCTAACAGCCCAAATAGGTTATCTAGCCTCTCCTTGATCGGAGTCAATTTTCTGAAATTACCATGAATGACATCGTGAAACAATTTGTTGCCTGGTTCATTTGAGGTTGCACTGCCCTCGATTTTCACCTTCTGTTCGTAGCATCGTAAATCTTCCAGAAGGTCCTCTGCATCATACACAGCAGCCCTCAGCTTTGGGAGAAGCTCTGCCACAGGGTCCTCATGGCTCCTCCACTCTACTCGATCAATAAAGTTGTACATTGTAGGTAGAGTATCCTGAAGGCATTGGAGAGAATTTTGCAACTTCAGTCCATCATCTTCATTAAGTTCTTGACTTTCTGTTTCATTCAAATGGGATCGCAGAGATCTAAAACCGTTGGAAAAAAGTGTCACACTCATTGAAGCCACTAATGGCCTCGATGACCGCTTTTATGTAGCTTATTATGTTCATACTGACTTCACCCTGAAGATTCTGTCATCCTCTATGCTGCACATATAGTAGATTTATTGAACATTAGAAAGGTAGTATATCTTGCGGTCACATATTAATGTTAATTAAATTTATAGTTATGAAAAGCCACTTGATGCAGCAAATATTTTCTTCACATATTCTTTCCTAGAAACAGAGCAACCATCGTTGAATCAAATTTGATACTTCCTCAATGAGTTAGTATGGGATAATTCATGAGAACAAACTAGAGCCTGTCACTGCAATGGTTGCAACAGAGAAATTTCTTCACAAGATGTACATATAGTTTAATGGGGAACAAAGAGAGTGGACGTGAAACTGTAGCTTATGCTTTCCTAACACGTTTTTTTGTGTCTAGATTTTTTTGGAAATGGGAATTTTTATTAATTTCAAGAGATTACATCAAGGTGACTTTTTTTTTTTGTGTCTAGATACATGAGAGTAATGTTCAAAGTGAAACATGGTTGTGGATCATGCATAATAATACACAGGATACTTGGTGATGTCTTGCTGGACTACCTTGTTATTAAAAGAAAAAGTGACACAGGATCCCATATTTCCTTCACATATTCTTTCCTAGAAACAGAGCAACCATCGTTGAATCAAATTTGATACTTCCTCA
The DNA here is from genome assembly GCA_015847255.1 of Hyparrhenia diplandra. Classification (NCBI taxonomy): domain Eukaryota; kingdom Viridiplantae; phylum Streptophyta; class Magnoliopsida; order Poales; family Poaceae; genus Hyparrhenia; species Hyparrhenia diplandra. Next base: position 543,895 of record JADLZK010011066.1, read on the forward strand.
ATGAGTTAGTATGGGATAATTCATGAGAATAAACTAGAGCCTGTCACTGCAATGGTTACAACAGAGAAATTACTTCACAAGATGTACATATAGTTTAATGGGGAACAAAGACAGTGGGCGTGAAAATGCAGCTTATGCTTTACTAAATGTTTTTTATGTCTAGATAGATCAGAGTAATGTTCAAAGTGAAACATGTGAGTGCATAATACACAGGGTACTTGGTGATGTCTTGTTGGATTACCTTGTTATATTGCCGGATATAATCAGTTTCTGTTGTCCTTCCTATCTTTTCGCCATCACGAATCATGTGCACATTCCAAAATAGACAGAGATGATCTTTTTTATATGGGGAGGCCAGATCTGGTGACAAATAACGATTTACCTGTCATTTTGGTTATTAAAGGAAAAGGTCAGACAGCTTACGAATGCGAATTGAAAGGCCGAACTGAGAGTAATCAGCTTACCGTTACAGGATGGATTCCACGGTGGATCTTGGGAGCAGATTAGTTGGCCACGATTGTACAGTACTTGAAGGAGTGAGAGAGGAGAGTGAAGGAGTGGAGTGACGCAGGTTGTTTAATGAGAGCAGCTTACATGGTGAATTGCAAAAGCGGATCTGCAGATCAGATTGGTTGGCCTCGATTATGCTTGAAAGTAATCTTCAGGCTGAGAAACAGCTATTGACGATGTAAGTAAGCAACCAAGCAACGATGCAACTGCCCTCTTCACAAATACAAGGAGGAAGTAGATCAGAAGACAGAAGGAGGCTTACTGGCTAGACCAACTGGCAGGAGACTATTGATGATGACATGGATCTCTTCTCAGAGCAGTGTTGTTGGGGTTAAACTCTTGCCCTGCAAGGTTGCATATACAGACTAGCTCCAAATGCACAAGGGAGAGGAATTGACTTGGCAAGTTCCAAGTTTGCTATACTTCGGGGATATGTGCATAAACTGCAACTTGCCAATCCAGTTGATCCATATTACCATACATAAAACACTAAAAGCACCTTAGTGGAAGCTTCGTGGACAGTAAGCTTTGTTCCTTAAAGTTCGGTATGAAAGTGGTTTCTTTTAGAAAAAGGATGGTAGAGAACCAGAGGCAGAGAGTAAAGTTGGCTAAAGTCGTTTCTTTTAGAAAAGGGATGCCAGAGACCCGTGTTGATCTATCTTTCTGACTATTATGTCTAATTTACTAATCCAATTGCCATAAAGAGGAAGGCTTTTTATGATGTTTTTCATGACCGAAACCAACTATGGATTCATATAAAAAAACCAAGTATGGACTCCTTTTTTTTCTTAAAAAAAACCTTGTTGGTTAAGGGTATACTGGTCAGTGTTTCTTACACCACCATCCAAATGGTGCTTCCAAAAATGTTTCTGTCATCTGCCTAAGTTTCCACAAATCGAACCCAAACACACATACCGGGGTACATGGAACTTTTTCCCTTTGATAAAAAAAAATATTTTAGTAACAACTTGGACAAAAAGGTATTGATGGTCTAACTATTTTGGACACGTCATCGCTACTGGTATGCCAGTGCCACGGTGGTGTGGGTGTGGGTGGCTTGGTCCGGCATGGTGACGCTGTTATTGGCCGTTCCAGCCAGCCGGCTGGACCATCGAAACACCAAAGTTAAGTCATTCAGTTTATGTTTGATTCAGAGACAAAGTGGGGTGGACGGTCCCATTCTGTTTTCTGGAATGGGATGATCCATCTCTGTTTGCACTTTGTTTGCAAGAATAGGAATGGATGCGATAAACTGTGCTCTTTGAGGCATTTCGTCGAGCACGTTGTAAGCATCTGCCAGCGCTTTTACTACGCCCTCGTGCCTTGCGCTCGCGGCCCGCTGTGCAAGCAAGGCAAGGCAACCTGTGCCCAGTTTGCAACAAGCAAGCAAGCAAGGGTTTCTAGCTGTGGGCTTTGATGCCAACAGTCAAGGTGCACACACATATTTACCTCAGGGTTCTCGCTCGTGGCTGCTGCTCGGCCCCCTGCTCGAGCGGGCGATTCCTCTCTGGCCCCGAGCTTGCATTGCATTGCATCGCATGCCCCGACCTCGTCGGACTTGCCAAGCTCGCCTGCGACTGGACCTCGGCGGCTCCACCGTAAACCTCGCAGGTGCCGCCCCTCTTTCTCTCACCCCCCGCGTGGCCGCCGCCGCCGCAGTTGTCTCACGCACGCGCGAGAGAAAGCGGCACGAACACGGTCTGGACTCTCCTGGGCCAGGATCGTCTCGTGCGCCGGAACCTCCTGACGTCCTGTCACGGCCCAGAGGCCAGAACTTCTCTCAGTTTCTGGGCCGAGGCCCATGGGTGTTTGAATGTCACACGGGCCCCACACAGGGTAATTACACTGCTGTCATTGTCAAGTGTGCTGACAAACTATGAAAATGTTAGGAGCACAATGCATGCCGTGCAGGCCTGAAAGCATGATGAACACGCAGTACAGAGTTGCAACTTGCAAGTTGCAACTCTCTTTTTCATCCTTGTTTACTGCAGCGATTGTGAGGCAGCTGGAATATAATTTCACTATGGGTCGACCGGATAAACTCTTCAGACATCAGGTCTGTTTCTCTTTCCCTCGCGTCGCTCCCCGGGCGACCGAGGGGGTCCCCGCCGCCACCAAACTTCCCCTCCTCCACGCCGCCCGGCGGGGGCCGCCCCGCCCGCCGCTCCTCCCGCCGGCGGCGCGGCGGGTAGGGCTCAACAAAGGCTCCTCCGCGCTCTCCCCTGCATCCCTGTTGCCTCCGTGCTCCCTCCCGTCCTCCCCGGTCCCCACCTCCACCTCGGCTTTCGGGGCGGCCGGCCGCCGGCGTGGCGCCCTCTCCAGCCTCTCCTGGCCGGATCCGGCCCGGCGAGGCGGATCTGCCGCCTCCGTGAGTCGGGGGCGCCGGCGGCAGGCTAGGCTCAGAACTTCCGGGGCCGGCGGGCGTTTCGGCGTGTATGGCCACACCGCCACTCTTCCCACCTCGGCATGGTCTAGGTGTGTCCCCACGCGGGGGGCCGCGTGGCCGGCGCGCCCCGACTCCCTCCGGCGCGGGGCTGTCTGTGACGCCGACTCCGTCTGCTGCACGACCGGCGGGGCGGGCGGGGCGCACAAGAGGGGCCCGGGCGTGGGTGAGGCCCGGCGCTCCTAGGTGGCCTTAGCTGACTGGGCGCGGTGCGCCACCAAGATCGCCATGCGGGGCGACCCGATCCGTCCCTACCGGTCGCGGGGGCGGCCGGTTCGGCAGCGTGGCGGTGCGTGGGCGAGGGCTCGCCGCCCACACCCACTCCATTTGCGGGCAGGGGGCGTCACCTCCGGTGATGCCGGCGCTATGCGCCAACAGCCTCCTCCGGTCGCCGGTGCGAAGGTGGTATCATGAGTGGCAACGCTTCACGGTCGACGACGCTGGGGTGAAAAACCCTCGCCCAAGCCTAGCGCCGGGTGAAAACCCTCGCCCAAGCCTAGCGCCTTGGGCCGCGGCGGTGGTGCCCAGCGTCATCACCTTCTGGCGTCGTCATTCGGTCCGTCGTCGTGGTTGCGGGGGGGCTCGGGAGCGAAAGTTCCGGTGGGCACTTCTCAACGCAGCTGGCGTCCGCGGGCGTCATCCCCTTCTTAAAGGCTCCGTTGCGCCCATCGAGCTCCTCGTCGCCTCGCAAGTTCCGCCCCAACCTTCATTGTCGTCTAGGCGTCCCCGCCATGCAAGCGGCGCCGGAGTCATCGCCTCGCCGCTGCTCTAGCCAGCGTGGCCTCGGGGTTGATGCGAGCGTTGCCGCCCGTCGTCGTCGTGCGGTCGTGGGCCACCGACGTCGGGTTTCGGTGACCGGGAGCTCCATTGCGCATTCTGTCGCGCGTCACTGTGATTTGGCCTTGCGGTGTTGCAGCTCGCCTCCTTGGCTCGTTTGGATGTTGATGCCATCATGGTCGTCGTCGGCGTTGCTTGGCCGTGGGCCACCGACGCGTTACACGGCTTGAGTCGTCTCTCGGGGTTGACGCCATCGTCGGCGCCGTCGTCGTGCTTGGCCGTGGGCCACCGACGACGCACACGGATCCACCTCGGGCTTGGGTGTGTGGCGCCCCCCTTGGTACTTGGCTCGTGTTCGGGCGGACCGGGACTTCCACTCTATTCAGATGACGTCGCCCAAGTTTGGCCCAGCGATCTTTGCATTTTCGCCCTAGCGTGTTGTGTTTGTGGCTCGGTGGCGGGCTCCTCTTTCTTGTTTGTTGTGGCCACGAGCTGCGGGTCGTATGGTGTTGTGTTGTGTCGTGTCGTGGGTCGTGTCGTGTCGTCCTGTGTTGTATTGTATTATTTGTCAGCCAGTCTTGGCTTCTTCTCTTAATGGAAAAGACACGTGAAGACGTGTTCGAGAAAAAAATAATAATAATTTCACTATGTGTATTTTTTTTCAGAAGCTTTTTCGTAAAACCAAAATCCTGCTTTGAATGTGATGCACATCATAAGAACTTCAGGGAAAAAGGAAAATTTGTCAAAGTTGATATGGATGGGAACAGAATTTGTTTGTGGGGTGGCCCTGTACGTGGTCCGGCTTCAAACTGAATAACAGATATGTGAGATCAGGTAGCAGTGACTATTGACCTGATTCAAGATCATCACACCTGTGTCCAGCGACATGATGCAGATGCCAATGATGTCACCCTTCTGCATTTTCACTTGGTAGCTTCTTGGATATTCATTTCATCATCATCGTGGGAGCTACGGAGTTCAGAATGAGAGCCTGAATCACCAAAGAGGAAAAAGTCTAGATACCCCCCTGACCTATTGAATATGGTGCACATAATCCCCCAAACTATGAAAGCGGTCTAATTTACCCCCTGAACTTTCAAAACCGTCTCATGAAGCAAAACCATGGTTCTTGTAGCAAACCGCCGTCCAAAACTGCCCCAAGGGGGTAAAGTAGACGGTTTTGGAAGTTCGGGGGTAAATTGTAACCGCTTCATAGTTTGGGGATTATGTGCGCCATGTTCAATAGGTCAGGGGGGTATCTAGACTTTTTCCCCAAAGAAAACATGCTGCCCGGAACATGTAGAGGCTCTAATGCCAATTGTCATAGCCGATCATGGATCGGTGGATCTCAATCACACATTCAAGAACCAAGAAATAAATGAAGTCAGGAAAACTTTTGGTGTCACACAACAGAGCAATGTTTTCTCCTTTATTCAATCAACAAACATATAGGAAAACAAACTAGGTCCTGGATTCGCGCCATGACCGTACGTGTGCCATCCCACACGGACGAGGCATGCATGGCGTGAGAGACTCAGGCACGCCGCCAACTCTGCTGTTGTGCGCCATCCCGCACATCTTCAAGTTGGCGCCGCGCGTCTCAGGGCTCACGGCCACCTACTGACAATTCAAAGTCATGCGTGCCACGGTCGACAACGGCAACACAGACACAGTGGGCCAGCAGTACAGGCTGGAACAACGAAAAGGTAAAGGAAACGTTGTGCACTGGTCCGATTAATATAGCTAAACAAACAACTAAACAGACGTACAGTACTCCTACATAAGAGCGTGATCATCGAGTGGGTGGCCAGGTAGCTTCATGGATTCACCCGCCTGTCCCTGGAGGTTGCAAAAAAAGCCATCATTTCACCTGTCATTAAGTAGAGGACTTTGGTCAGCACAAGGACCACTCCTGAAAACTGGAATGTAAACGGAACTGCAAGTGGTAGCCATAGTGCTGGACATTCAGATCTAGTAACTGGAGATTAAAAAAGAATATTGAAAAATAATTAACAGGGCTAGGGGTACATAACTGGCTAGTAAGATAGCACACGATAACAGGATGCATGCAACTAATCGTACCTTGAGCCTCTTAAGGTTCTAGAAAGCTCATTCAAAATGGAAACATGTAGACAATTTAAGGTACCGAAGGTTCTTCATGTTGCTAATACTATCTGGCAACCTTTCCTCACAAACATATTCTGGAGACCACGAACAAGAGGAAGAAGCACAAACCAGGACACGCATGCACAAAAGTTCAGTACACCAATTCTTCATCACAGTATTGCCATCTTGACCCTCCAAAGACTTGTAGCAAAGTATGGTGCGCAACTTTATATGCTTGCATAGACTCTCTAAGTCAGAACACTCAAAATCTCCGCTTTCGAGCACTGATAGATGACGGACGTTCTGAGGAATCCTTTCAAGATCCTCTCTCTCTTTTATTATGAAGCACTCGTCCTTGGAAACCAGTTGTGCCATGTCATGCATCAGATCATGTATTACATATTTCCCATGAAGCTTCTGAAAGAATGACAGATGTACAAGTTCTTCAAAGTATTTGCAGGCAGTTTGTTGAAGTGGAATGTTATGTTCAGCTTCCACAAAGCCTTTTGCCACCCAAATTTCGGTTAAATCTTTCTTATTAAAATAGTAATCTTTCGGGTATACAACCATTTAATGAGAAACATCTCTTTAAATGGAATGGTAAATAAATGTAGCTCAACCGAAGAGCTAGTATGATATCAGTGCCCTCTTGTCTATGCTCCCACAGCTCACTGTTAAGAATCATATTCCAATGTGCTGGGTCAAAGCTCATCCCTAGCAGCCGTCCAAGGGTTTTTGCAGCTAAAGGAGAGCCTTTCAACTTTGGGAGTATTTGCTTACCAATCCTTTCCAACAACGGACTATAGTTGGAGCTATCAGATCCAAACACACATTGTTCGAAGAACTCCTGAAAGATATCATCCTTCAAACCCTCTAATAAAAGGGATCCATCGTGACGCACTATATCAGCAACCTTTTGAAACCTAGTTGTGACAAGCATCAAGCTTCCCTCAAGCACATCTTTAAAAGGTGCATAGAACCTCTTCTAGAGCTCCGCATCTTCAACCCACACGTCATCAAGAACAAATAAGATTCTTGTCTTATTTATTCTATCTATAAGATCATCCTGAAGAGAACTCAAATTATCCATGGTCGGTGCGTTTCCCTTAAAATTTTTCTATGGCCTCCTTAGTTAACCTCTTGACATCAAAGTTATCTGAGACACAAATCCAAGCTATCACATCAAAGTGTTCTTTCACTTGTGGATGGCTGCAGATATTTTGGGCCAAAGTAGTTTTTCCAACACCTCCAATTCCAACCATGGGCAAAACTGGAACACTTGTTATTGTTGCTTCATTTGCTGATGAATGGATTGTGCTTCTTTTCCTCTTGGGTCTTCCATTACTTGCAGGTACACCAAGCAGTCTAAGCAACTCCTTTACTTCATCATTACGACCAAATATCTTTGCCTCAATAGGAAAATGAGTGGTCTCGGGTCTGACTGATCTGTCAAACCGTGGAGTTGCTTCATGTAAGACCATTCTCTCAAGCAGCCTAGACAGATTATCTAACCTCTCCTTGATGTGATTCAATTTTTTGAAGTTATCTTGAATGACATTGTGAAAGAATTTAGAGCCTGGTTCCTTTGAGGTTGCACTGCCCTCAATTTTTACCTTCAGCTCGTAGTATCGGAAAACTTCCATAATATCTTCAGCATCACACACCGCATCCTTAAGTTCGGAAGGAGCCCTTCCACACACTTCTCATGGCTCTTCCACTCTCGCTTTCGATCAATTAAGTCATGCATCACAGGTAGAGTATCCCGAAGACATTGAAGAGAAGTCTGCAACTTCAGTACATCTTCTCCATTCGAATTGGATTGCAGAGATCGAAGCCATTGGAAAAAAGTGACATACTCATTGAAGCCAGTAATGGCCTCAACGGCCGCTCTTATGGCGCTTATGATCATATTGACTTGAATCTTGAAGATTTTTGCATTCCTCCTCTGTGCTGAACAAATAGTAGAATTACTAAAAATTAGAAAGGTACATCTTGTGGTAATGTTTTAATGCTAATTAAATGTTCATAGTTATGACAAGCCAGTTCGTGCAGCAAATAATTTATCCACGTATTCTTTAACTGAGTAGCCGTCAATGAATCATAGTTCAAATATGATACTTCCTCAATGAGTTAGAATGGGATAATTAATGAGAATAAATTCAATCCTGTCACTGCAATGGTTACAACAGACAAATTACTTCACAAGATGTTCATATAGTTTAATGGGAAACAATGGAACAACCATAACAGAATAAAGACAATAGTGGGTGTGAAAATGCAGCTTATGCTCGCCTCCTGCGTTTGTCTGTGGTTTGTTTGTACGCTTTGAACTTGCTTTCCTCTTAATGAAAAAGCAGGTGAACGGCCCGATCTCGAAAAAAAGAAATGCAGTTTATGATTTACAAATATCTTTTTTTATATATGTCTAGATAGACCAGAGTAATGTTCAAAGTGAAACATGCGAGTGGATCATGCATAATACACAGGGTACTTGGTGATGTCTTGTTGGATTACCTTGTTATTTCTGTATATAATCAGTTTCTGTTGTCCTTCCTATCTTTTGCCATCACCATCATGTGCACATTCCAAAAAAAGACAGAGACGATCATTAATGTGGGGAGGCCAGATCTGGTGACTAATAACCATTTACCTGTCATTTTCGTTGTTAAAATAAAAAGTCAGACAGCTTGCAAGTGCGAATGTAATGGCCAAACTGAGAGTCATCAGCTTACTCTTACATGAAGGATTCGAAGATGGATCTTGGGAACAGATTAGTTGGCCTCGATTGTACAGTACTTGAAGGAATCTTGACAGCTAGCGATCTGACGATGGCTCCGTCCTTAGCTTCCAGGGATGGCTGGGGACGGAACAGGACGGGGCAGAGCGATCTCAGATTTTGGCCCCAGCCCCCAGCCCCCCACCCTCCAACCCCAATCGAGCGGACGGGCTCGCCCCGCTTGGACGCCGTCACTCACTAGTGTGCTGCGCAGGTCGCAGGGGAGAGAGGGCATGTTACTTGTTAAACCTAGGGGAGTGAGAGAGAGAAGAGGGAAGGAGTGGAATGACTTACCAAGGCGCGACGGCGGCGGAGACCGAGCTGATCGGCTGCCGAAACTGGAGGAGATGGAGGCGGCGGCGTTCTTCGGTGGAAGTGCAGGTGCAGACCGGCAGCGACCGGCGACCGGCGGCGGAGGTGCGGCGAGGCGTCACATAGCTCGTGGTGACGAGCGGCGGTGGATTTGCTGGTGAAGCTCGGCTCCGGCGACCTGCGCGAGCGGCGGGGGCTGCTCGGCCGGCGAAGTGCAGTGCAGTGCAGTGCTGGGGAGGACGAGTGTCAGGCCACGGATCAGGCCTGACGGTGAGCTAGGTAGAACTACGACTACGAATTGAAGAACTGAAGGTAAATGCGAAGAACAGGAGGTAAACTTGCGATAGAAGTAATCTGAATTGAAGAACGATACGAAATGAATGAATGAAATGAATGTTCTCGTGTTCGATGACGTTCCGCCCAACCTCCCTCTCCACCATATAGGTGGCCAAGTTTACACGGCCTTAGGCCCAATACAAAGTAACAAACGAATACGGCCCAAACGATAAGCGAGCCCAAACGATAAGCGAGTCCAGATCTCATGACGGTGGTCTTCAGCCACTTGATGCTGTTGTCGCATGATGAACAGGTCCAGTACTGACATTGCCCCCTTCTTGAGTTGCAGCTTGACCCCAAGCTGCACAGCTGGGGTACCTTCGACGAAGATCATCACGCTGTTCCCAAGTAGACAGATAAACTGGAAGATCAGACCAACGCACCTGAATTTGACAAAGTGCAGAAGTCCCCTTCTTTATGACTCTGGTCTTTAAGAACTCAACTGGAGATACACTAACGGTGGGATCATCAGGCAATTCTGCCAAATTCTGTGTAACTTCCAGTTGTGGTGGAACATGGCGCTTTAGTTGAGAGACATGAACGACAGGATGTATCTTAGCATCATCTGGCAGCTGTAAACGATAAGCCACTGTTCCCACTTTAGCCAATACTGGGAAAGGCCCAAAGAATCTGTAACTCAACTTATGATTCCCTCTAGGTGCTACTGAGGTCTGAATATAAGGTTGAAGTTTGAGATAAACCTGATCTCCAACCTGGAAAGACTTCTCTGTTCTATTCTTGTCAGCTTGGTGTTTCATCCTCTGTTGTGCTCAGTGCAAATGATCTTTGCACAACGTCATTCAGCAAATTTCTTTCTACCATCCATTGCTCTACATCTTCAGAATGCATTTCAGTTGCAACTGTCATCCCAAAGTGTCTTGGTTTGTAGCCATACAGTATTTCAAATGGAGTTCTTCCCAAAGCTGAATGAAAGCTAGTATTGTACCAATATTCAGCAATTGGTAGCCATTTAGCCCATTTCCTTGGACAAGCATGTACTGCACACCTCAAAAAATTTTCCAGGCACTGGTTCAACCTTTCAGTTTGCCCATCCGTTTGGGGATGATATGAAGAACTCATGAGCAACTCGTACATCGCCTAACCGAAATATCTCCTTCCATACTTTACTTGTAAACAAGTGGATCTCTATCGATACTATCTTTTGGGGTAAACCATGTAATCTATAAATCTCGATCCATGAATACCGAGCCACTCCCAAAGCAAGTATATGGATGAACTAATGGCACAAAATGGCCATATTTAGTGAATTTGTCAATAATCACCATCACAGAATTGTACCTGTCAGAAGTAGGCAGACCTTGAACAAAATCCATGCAAATGACACGCCAAGCCTCAGCTACAGGGGAAGAGGTCAGAATAATCAGTGGGGGTTTAGAATGTTCCACTTTGGCTTGCCGACAAACTTGACACCCCCGATATATTGCTCAATATCTTCTTTCATTTTTGGCGGATGAATATCTGTTTGGCTCTATGATAAGTGGGTAATGCTCCAGAATGCCCTCCCACTCGAGTACTATGAATGGCTTGCATAATGTGACTCGAGCCAACTTATTAGACCCCAACCAAATCCTTCCAAACTGCCTCGATAATTCCATCATCTACAGTAAAACCTTTCCACTTTGGCAGTTGAGACTGTGGGTCCTTAAGCAGCTCTTGTGCATTTGGATCATCTTCATAACCCAACTTGATTTTGTCCAACCAATCATGATAAATGGAAGAGACTGCCATGACAGTGTTCTCAGAGGAACACCTGGATAAAGCATCAGCTGCAACATTGGTTTTACCTTGCTTGTATATGACTTTGAACCGCAAGTCCATAAGCTTGTAAAGAGCCTTTTGCTGAATCTTAGTTGAGACTCGATGTTCGTCGGATGCAAGAGACTTCTATGATCGGTCTTGATTAAGAACTCCATCTGTTGTAAATAAGACCTCCATTTGTCTCTGACCATAATAATGGCTAGACATTCTTTCTCATAGGTGGACAATACTTGATTTCTTTTGGACACAGCTTTACTAAGGTAGGCTATGGGGTGATTGTCCTGCATCAATACAGCCCCAAATCCCACATCACTAGCATCTGTCTCTAATACAAAACTCTTCTTTGAAATCGGCAATGCTAACACTTTGGAGCTTCCACCAACATTTGTTTTAATGTGTTGAAGGTGTATCGGCTTGAACATGCCACTCAAATGGAACATTTTTCTTTAACATGTCTGTCAATGGTCGACTAATTAGGCCATAATGCTTGATGAACCTTCTATAATACCTGTCAGACCCAAGAAACCCCTGAGTTGTTTGTGAGTTTTGGGTATAGGCCATTGTCTGACAGCTTCAATCTTACTAGGATCAGTAGACACTCCTTGTTCTGTGATCACATGGCCCAAATACTCCACTGAATTTGTTGCAAATGAGCACTTAGATCTCTTTACAAAGAACTGATGAGCCTGTAGAATCTGAAACACCATTCTCAATAATCTGATATGCTCAGACAAAGAGGAGGAGTACACCAAAATATCATCCATAAACACCAAAACTCCTTTCCTGAGTAACTTCTGGAAAATATGATTCATTACACTCTGGAATGTTGCTGGTGCATTTGTCAACCCAAAAGGCATTACCAGAAACTCATATAACCCACTATGTGTTTTAAATGCTGTCTTATAGGTGTCAGGTGGATGAACACATATCGATGGTAACCTCTTTCTCGAGATCTAATTTGGTGAACCATTTGGACCCTTTCGGTTCCTCTAATAGTTCCTCTACTACTACGGCATTGGATGTTTATCTTTGTTTGTCACGAGCATTGAGTCTTCTATAGTCAACACAAAATCTCCAGGTACCATCTTTTTTCTTAACAAGCAATACTGGTGAAGCATATGGACTAGAGCTTGGTTTAATAATCCCAGATTTCAACATCTCCTGCAATTGTTTTTCTATTTCATCCTTCTGCATTGGACTGTATCTATAGGGTCTGACATTTACTGGCTGAGCACCTGCCAACAAATGGATCTTGTGATCACATGGTCTTTGTGGGGGTAAGGCTGCTGGTGTGTTAAACACCTCTTCAAATTCTGCAACCAATTCCTGAACTGGAGCTGGAGTTTTGTCTTCTGGACCCCTTTGCCACTTGACCTTGAATTTCAGAATTCACTTTGTTCTATCATGAGTCCATGTTACTGACAGACAATGCACCACGCCTTGACTTCTGAGTAAACCCTTCAACTTCCTTGATCCAATCTGTTGGCAAGGACTGCTAGTGGTTTGACCTTGCAACTTGATCCTCTTACCCAAATGAGTGACCTTCATTTTCTTCTTTCCCCAATGTACCCACATAGGGCTCTTTGCTTCTAGCCAATCTTGGCCCAAAATCATATCAAAGCTCGCAATGGTAGTATTCCCACATCGAGACAAATGTGCTCCCCCGACAATTCCATGCCAACTGTTCAATCTTCTTGTTACAAAGCATTGGACTACCATCGGCAGACTACTAAATTGATAGGAGGGCACTCGGTTTGTGGATTGGGCAAATGAGCGACTAAGCGTACTAAGCGATGAAAGTACCCACACCTTTTGAATCCACTAGTACCAAAACTTGTAACTTCCCAATTTGAGCACAAAGCTTCATAGTCTTTCTTTTGGGCACTGCCCCGCTGAGAGCATGGTTGACAGCCATAATTGTTTCTTCACAATCCTCCTCATCAGAACCGTCTTGATCTGGTTCATCTTCTTGTAAAGCATCCCAAACCTCCTCAATCACATGCAAAGGAACTTGGTTAGGACACTTATGATTTCTAGCCCATTTTTCTCCACATTTGAAACAGAGGTTATTCTTCCTTCTAAACTCCTTCAATGCTGAAACCTTATCATCTTCGAGGTTTGACCCCCTCTGTGCTTGTTGTGCTCATTGTCAATCAATTTCTGAGGCCTGAATCCTCCTTTCAAATTCTCCTTGTTCCAATTTCTAGTTCTGGACTTAGCTAATTCCTCTTCCTGAATAAGTGCCAAATTACATGCTGTGTCCACATCCTTGGGTTGATGCAGTATGATAACTCTTCTAATCTCATCCTTCAATCCAGCCACAAATCTGGTGACAAAATAAATGTCATCATAGCTTGCATTGTACAGTAACAACCCATGAGCTAATGTCCCAAATTCTTCCAGATATTCAGCCACTGAACCTTTCTGCTTAAGCTGTTCAAACTGATTCAGCAGGATCTGGTATTGAATCCCATCAAACTTTTTCATCACTTTGTCACAAAGAATACCCCAATCAGCAATTCTTCCCTTGTTTGAATTGACTGAAGCCAAATAGCAGCAGGCCCTTTAAAGTTGAGAGCCGCAAACCTTGTCTTCAGAGAAGGATCCACCACATATACCTCGAAAAAAGTTTCACAGTTATCACGCCATAATCGTGGATTAGTCCCATCAAATTGTGGAAACTCCATCTTAGGAAATGGTGGTGAGCGTGATTTAGCATCATAATCTCTACCAGTCCAATCACCCTCACGAGACTGAAAGTGAATAGGGGGAGGACGATAGTTCATACCTGGTGGTGAAATCGCTGGGCTGGGTTCAGAGAACCCACCGCAGCCCGCGTTATGTCCCATGGCCCGGTCGTCGCTGCTTGAGGTTGCGGTCGGCGCCGGCGAAGAGGCCGCATTCGGTCCCGGCCAGCCGGGGCGGGGGTTGATGCGCCGAATGTACTGCACCACCGCCTCTTGCTGAACTGGAACCCTCGTATCGCAGCGTCGAGGCGTGGGACATCGCCATCGGCGGGCCCGGCGTAGTTGGTCGTCGACACCGGTGGCCGCGGGCCGAACGCCGGTGGAGGTAAGGCTGAATGTCGACAACGGGCGGCGCGGCAGACGTGAATACCGCCCCGCATCGGCTTCGGCTCGGTTGCGTGGCGACACCGTAGCCGTGGCCGGAAAGCCGTCGTCGTCGTCGGAACGCAGCCTCCGCCGATGATGGAGGTAGCGTCCTCAACGCCTGGATGCTGGCGTCAACGCCGGGTCCGCCGTGCGTCTCCCGCCCTCCGCTTTTTGACGCACCAACAACGCGTCGTCGGGCGGTCTTCTGCCATGCTTCCACTCCGCCCAACTTGTCGAGCGCAGTTCCCAAAAGCCGTAACCCCATCGAAGCGGGAGTTCATCATCTCAAATTGCTTGACGAATTCCTCCATGGATTTCTCCGTTTCGACTTGGAATTTGGTTGGTTTTCGCTTCGGCGCCGGGGCGGATCTCGATCACATCCGCGAATCACAGGAGCTGGTACCAATTGTCGGGCCACGGATCAGGCCTGACGGTGAGCTAGGTAGAACTACGACTACGAATTGAAGAGCTGAAGGTAAATGCGAAGAACAGGAGATAAACTTGCGATAGAAGTAATCTGAATTGAAGAACGATACGAAATGAATGAATGAAATGAATGTTCTCGTGTTCGATGACGTTCCGCCCAACCTCCCTCTCCACCATATAGGTGGCCAAGTTTACACGGCCTTAGGCCCAATACAAAGTAACAAACGAATACGGCCCAAACGATAAGCGAGCCCAAACGATAAGCGAGTCCAGATCTCATGACGGTGGTCTTCAGCCACTTGATGCTGTTGTCGCATGATGAACAGGTCCAGTACTGACAACGAGAGTGATGACTGAGGAAAATGCAGGTGAAATCAATGGCAGTAAAAGAAGACCAGAAGAAAAGTTTTTCAAATAAAAGAAGACCAGAGAATCGAGTCGTGGGCAATGGCGACGCACTTGACTCGCAGTTTCCTAGCGTGCAGCAGCAGCAGCGCGTGAAAGTGGCAGTAGCGGAACCCCACCATGTGCAGGAGGAGCAGCCCGTGAAGAGGGACAAGTGTAGCAGTAGAGGAGCCCCGCCATGTGCACGACCTTGACCCACGACTCGCCAAGTCACGAGCACACACCACCTTCTGGTATGCAAATTTATTTTTCACATTAAGAACGAAACAAATGTTGAGAAATAAATAGTTCTAGATTTTGCGAGAACATTGTTGCATCCATCTTCAGGAGAAAAAAAAATGTTCTGAGCATGGAAAACAAATGTGTTAGGTAGAAAAAAAAAAGTTCTAGGTCGAGGAGGACATCGAACAAACTTCCATACTTCTAGTAAGGAGAATTATGTTCCATATATGTCCATGCTTGTCCATGCACATATGTAAAATGTTCTAGTTCATGGGAAAAAATAGCATCACGAAAACAAAAATTACATGAAAAAAGAAGTAAAACATAAAATAGGGCAAAGTGAAAATATTTAAAAACATGGAGAAAGTAATGAAAATATTAAACAAGATATTTGAGAAAAAAAAAAGTTTTTTCTTTTGGTGTCAGGGGGGAGGCTCTTCACTTAGGTTTTCTATCTCATTGGCCCCAAACCCAAACGGCTTGCACCATCTTTACAAAGAATGAGGATTACGTAGTTTGTTCAATTGTTCTTGCCATGGCTGATGCATGCGCATGCATCTGAGTGGCTTGGCGGTGGGATGAACTGGGAACTGAATTGGGTGGGGGGAGGTCCTCACCGTGAGGACCTCCTTCCATTTTGTTAATCTACGAACTCTAATCTCTATATTAATTCTTTAACCCTAATCTCTATATTATGAGTTGAACCCTAATCTCTATTTTAAATTTTATACCCTAATCACGTATATTAAGCCCCTAAACCCTAAACACTACACACTAAATTGAACCCTAATCTCTATATTAAGCCCCTAAATCTTAATCTCTATTTTTAAGTCATATACCCTAATCTCTATATTAAACCCTAAACCCTAATCTCTATATTCCCTAATCTTTATATTAAATTTTATACCCTAATCTATTTTTAGAGTGAAATGGGAGGAGGTCCTCACGGTGAGGACCTCCCCACCCAATTATTCCCCGATGAACTGTGCTCTTTCAGCTCTCTGTCATTTCGCGAGCACGGTACGCCCCCAAGCCGCACGACGCGCTCGCCGCTTCGCCGTGCAAAGCAATGCGAGCAAGCAAGGTGCCCACACAGATTTAATTACCTCATCTGCTCAGCCTGCGTTGATCAAAGCAATGCGAGCAAAGCAAGGTGCCCACACGGGCCGCCCGCCTGCACGAGCCTAGCATCGCATGCCCCGAGTCCCCCAACCTGATGACTGATGCCGCCCAACTCAGAACCGTATTGGGTGGGGAGCTCCTCACCGTAGGACCTCCTTCCTCTAATCTCTACCCTCATCTCTATATTATGAGTTGAACCCTAATCTCTATTTTAAATTTTGTACCGTAATCGGTATATTAAGCCCATAAACCCTAAACCATACACGCTAAATTGAACCCTAATCTCTATTTTAAATTTTGTACCCTAATCGGTATATTAAGCCCCTAAACCCTACACACTAAATTGAACCCTAATCTCTATATTAAGCCCCTAAACCCTAATCTCTATATTAAACCCTAAACCCTAATCTCTATATTCCCTAATTTCTATATTAAATTTTATACTCTAATCTCTCTATTTAAAGTAAAATGGGAGGAGGTCCTCGCGGTGAGGACCTCCCCCCACCCAATTTATTCCCAGCCAACTCGCAGGCGGCAGGTGCGGGCGCTCAGGCCTGTCGCCCGCTAGACAGCCGATCGACAGGCTTGAATAGTCGGCATCCCAGCAGCCAGGCCTTGCTGCACCTGCACGAGTTGGTCCGACTGATTTCATTTTCTTGGGACGGTTCGGTCCAAAGGAGATATTCCTAGGCCTGGATTTTCTTTTTTTTTCTCTTGAAAATAAAACAAAAAAGAGTAAGGTACGCTGGCAGTCTCTTAACTCGCGTCGATATGTATCCACAAACTTGCAAAACGAGCGTTCAAGTGTCTAAACGTTGTTTGGGTGTCAGTGCAGTCCAATCGAGCATGGGCGGGCGGGCAACTTATGCAATTACACTCCTGCTAAGCCGAGTGGACACATTTTTTTTTTCAGCAAAGCCGAATATATCTTTATCAGTTCGATCTCTTAAATGAAATCTTATTAGTTGGATTCCCGGCCTTTTAATTTGTTCCTTAATAAGAGGTAGAACTAGCTAAATAGCTAATTAATAAATTATTAGTTGGGCCATATATTATATATACCATTTTTTCATCATATATATAATTATTAATTATATTTCATATGTTATAATGGAAATGCAGAAGTTTGTGTTTCTAGAACTCCAGAGGTGACTTCATCTGTGCTGAGGCCATACTTGGCAAGTACAGTTGATGGGAAGCAGACACAAGTCGTTCGGAATCCAAATTTCTTACTTAATTTTATTACTAGCAACTATAGTACAGTGTAAAGATTCGCCATATATACAGTGAGTATATGTCAGGAAAGCTAGCTAGCTATAGCTAATACATTTTCTTAACCTGCTTCAGGTGATGGCACTAGGGGATGGAGAAAACCATGCTCTAGCTCTGTGAGGTGTAGAGTGAGGTGTAGAGTCAGTGGCGGACGCCATCAGCGCAAGCAACGGCGAAAACAACAAGACACAGGCCATTTACAAATACCTCTCGATCGATATTAGATCACCAGCGGAGCCAAGGGGGGCTGGTAGGGGCCATGCCCCCCCCCCTCACGTCAAATTTGTTTTATGAAATATATAATTTAATAATCTGCATAATAGAAATACAATTAAAACTTTTATCATATATTTTTTCATAACTTTTAACAACAAAGTCACACAAATTTATAAATTTTCTTTGGGCAAACCTTTACGTATATTTTTTTAGCTCTGGCATGGTCAATCTACCACGGAAAGAACAACTTACATAGTTAAGTGTTAAATATTGAGTAAATTTGGCATGATACCCGTGGCAACAAAGTCACTCTGACCCGGCCTTCGCCTTCTACGGGCCTCCGCTTCGCTCCATCAGAACTATCCTTTGTAATGTGCAACTGAATTTGAAACCCAGTCTCCTGGGCCAGGATTGTCCCGTGCGCGGCCGGAACAAGTCCTGGCCAAAGGCCAGAACCTCTCTCAGTTAATGGGCCGAGGCCCATGGGTGTTTGAATGTCACACGGGCCACACACAGGGTAATTACAGTTACACCGCTGTCATTGTCAAGTGTGCTTGTTCCAGTTCTCGGTGCAGCGACAAACTCATCAAAATGTCCGAAGCACAAAGCATGCAGTGCAGGCCTGAAAGCATCCTTGTCATCCTCCCTCTTCCTCTCCCTGCAGGAGCTAGAGAATACGTAGAGCCATGCAGAGAATGGTCAAGAGGAGGACCATTCGTTTTGCTGCTTTTGCAATAGCATGAAAGTGTTGCAGAGATGAGTGCAGATGAAAGCAAATGTAGGGAGAGTTGAAGTAGTACCAGCGAGTGAATGTTTCTTCAGATGCCGCACTTGATAGGGTTCTCTGATATCAGTTGAGGTGATGATATTCAGAATTTCATTCGTATCATGTCGTCCATTTATGAATATAAAAATATCGCTGGAGCCTGGACCCAAGGCTTGAGTCCTGCAGAAGCTTTCGAGAGATTTGTACGCAGTCTGAATGTCTGACAGAGATATGCCATGTTCGTTCACTGCAAGTGCCAGACGAAGATTCTCTCATTTCTGTTTCATTTTTACAAATACTAAGCAGACATGGAGGAGTACAGCACAAGTATATGCCCAGTTCAGGCTAATTTCAGCTGAAAATATCGTGACACAGACTGACACCAGCCAACATGCAACACTCTGATCTGAGATGTTTCAGATGTTCAGCTGGGTTCACAGGCAGGCGTCTTCAGCGACATCAACATTGCTGCCAGCAAGATCATGGAACTGAACAATGTTTTCATTTCATTCAAGGTCACAATTTCATTTCAGTCAAGAACCGAGAAATAAAGGAAGGCTTTAACTTGGTGTCACAGAACTGAGCAATGTTTTCTCCTTTATTCAGTCAACAAAATATATAGGGAAAACAAAACAAGTTCACGCCACAACTGTACGTGTGCCATCCCACACGGACGAGGCTAGGCATGCATGGTGCGAGAGACTCAGGTACGCTGCCAACTCTGCAGTTGTGCGCCTTCCCGCACATCTTCAAGTTGGCGCCACACACTCAGGACGGTGACATCTCCAGTATATGCCACAGTCGACAACAGTGAGACAGACAGTGGCCAGCAGTACAGACTGGAAGAAGGGGGGAAAAAAAGGGGGAAGGAAACTCATGTGCACTGGCCAGATCAATAGCAAACCACAAACAACAAAACAGACATGCAGTACATATATAAGAGCGTGATCATTGAGGGGTAGCTCCATGGCTATGCCTGCCTGTTCCTGGAGGCTGCAAATCCGTCGTCATTTCACCTGTCATCATGTAGAGAACATTGATCAGCAAAAGGACTACTCTCCAAAACTGAGAATGCAAATGGAACTGCAAGCTGTAGCCTTGCTGATGGGCATTCAGAGAAAAAAAAAAGCAGAAACAGTTGACATCATTAATACATTATGATTATATAGCTGGCTAGTAAGATATAATCATGTAACAAAGAAAACAGGATACATATATACAGAGGTTTAATCTGCCAAGTGTCCTATTCCTACCTTTTGGATCATAATTTATATTTTTTTTTTTTTTTTTTTTTGCGAAACGGATCATCATTTATACTGCAAGAAGTGCCATACCTACCACCATGAATCGCCTCCTTTCCTCAGCGGCTGTTGTACTTCCTTCAACTTTGGGCAGTTTTCAATCCACACTTTTGGTATGTGTGTAATCCCTTCGGGTGCACCAATTGATACAAGGTCTTCACACTTTATAATCTTTCTTTAATTTCTGGAGTGATTTGAGATTATTGGTCCACAGGCCACTTGGAATGTCCTCTATGTGCTTGCATTCATCCATCTCCAGTGATTTGAGGGATGCGAGCTTCTCCATGCACCTAAGAAACCAGGCAGATAAATCCCCACAATCCTTTAGGGTGAGCTCTTGGAGGGACGATGGTAGCACCATTTCACTTTGCCATTTTAGACGTGGGCAGGACTCAATTGACGATTTCTCCAGACAAGAAAAGCTCACATGATGAAGAGTCTCTAGCTGGAAGCAGGATTCAATTCTTAGGTCGGTGAGTAGCGGGAACTTTTCTTGAATGCTGCCATGTGAAGCACTAGTGGATATTGGTTTAGATTCTCTAATAAATGACAGAGATGCCAGATGACTGTTTGATAAAAGAAAACCTGGTAAGGGAAATGCAATCAATATCATCTCCAAAACTCCCAGAATCATACAACTTAAGCCACTTTAGGGACGGGGCCAGCAGACACTGTGACTTCATCTTCGGACACTTCCACACTTGCAGTTCTTCAAGGGAATGCAAACTCCTTGGTACGGACTCCAAACTTACGCAATTATGAACGGTCACTTTCTTGATGGCAGGCATATAATAAGCTGGTTTCACAAACAGTTCAAGGCTTGATAACCTTGGGCAGTTTTTAACCAATATCTCTGTTAACGATGATAACATGGTAGTGTCAGAACCACGAAACCAGCTTGGAAGGTTTTCACCTGGATAACAATGGAGGCACACAGATTTGATATTGGTGGGAGGGTGTAATGCTTCAAACACTTCTATCTCATTATGCTTTGGAGGTCCTGGCATATCCAATATGTGTTTAGACCATACCAGAAGCAGAGTAGAAATAGAGGCCTTCTTCATAAGTTCAATTTCTGCTGCCTCATCCTTGTTTTTATTTCACAAAGATTATGTATAGTGTTCGACGAGATTTTGCACAAAATTTGCTTACATGCGCGTATATAATAATATGTGCTATCAGGAAATATTTTATACTTGCTGAAGGAAAGATAAATAAAGAAGAGCATATATATCCATGTGTGCTATTTGTATGAGAAATAAGAGAGGCAAGCTAATAATTATATATTGGCTTTAGGTACATATATATATATATATATATATATATATATATATATATATATATATATATATATATATATATATATATATATATATATAGGGTAAATTTTTTTCTACACCCTAGGTGTAGTTACACCCATGTGTATATCTCAAGATTTATGGTATATATGACCCGAGCGAAGTGCATGTGGATAAAGTATATGATCATACTAGACCATCTATGGTGGTATATATGTTAAGTATGCATTCATACTTTGAGTATATAGATATACTTTTTATGTACAGAAGTAGTGGCATTTATGTAATATATTAAAAATATGGGTTCCATCGAAATTTTTTCGTAGTAAGATCTAGACTATCTTAATATGAGTATCTAAACATACTCAAACCAATAAACAAGTACGAATACATACACAATATGGTTTTTAAATATGGGTGCAACTACACCCGGGATGTATAGAAAGTGCACCCTATATATATATATATATATATATATATATATATATATATTATTAGTGAATTTCTAACCTCGTGGGCACCAGCCCACCCGGGGTGAAATCTACCCCCTCCCTTGATGGCAGCCATGTGGCTCATTGGAATCTGGATCTTTGTCGTGCATTTGTGGCAAATGAAGGACATCAAATTCCGTGCCCTGGTTTTTATTTGGTGTGAGGGGACCAGGTGACATGATGCATGGCCCCTTCTCATCTTGAACCACGTGATGTATTCGAAGTTTGAAGATGCTTTTGCACATTTTTGCCCCACCTAGCTCTCCATATGGGCAGCCGGACCCCACTTGTTAGTGACTCAAAGAAACTCTATGAAATAGAGCATGCACTGTGCTCTCAATTTTTTCCTTGAGCCATCGCTTTCGCTCCATACAGTAGCAGCCAGCGCCTCTCTCCTGCTAGCGGAGCAGGAACCGTGCACCATGAAAAAGCTAGCTAGCTGCTGCATCATCCCCCACGTCACTTTCACCACTAAACCAAAGCACGATAGCTAGCCTACATGTGTGCAAATCAAGTTGTTTTTTATTTTTTTCAATGGTATTTCTTGGGGTAATCTTTGATTAGCAAACGGTTTTCAACGTATTTTGGCACCACCGTGAATTTTTTTCTCTCCACCATTTCATCAAATTAATGTAGAAAAAAAAAAGTTTTGTACCATAATCCGAGATGTGAGTGCATCCCTGTCTTTGTAGGTTCATGAGAAGCTAGCCGAGAACATGTGGGCCCATCTGCTACTTATTTTTTGGTAAAAAAGTATAGTCAATATGGGTCTTGTTCATTGTTGTGTAGGTAAGATCAATACAAATAATATGATGTAAACAACATGTAAAATTAGTTATGTGGTTTTGGAAACAATATTGACTAAAGGTTTTGCAGGCATGGGGTGATTTGGTGATGCTAAAAGTGACGTGAGCCTAGTCACGAGTGTGAGAGAGAGAAATATGAGAGGGAGGAGATAGCTGCTGCAGCTACGTGTGTGAGTGTGAGTGAGGAAAATCTGGTGTGCTATCCTAAAGCCGGGGAAGCACACGCCCCCGGCCGGGGGGCTGTCTACCGCTCATGGCGCGGGTGCCACGGTCTTAGCGCGGGCGCCGGTGCGGTCTAAGCGATCCGCTGGGGCGCGACCTGCCGAAGGCGTGGGCACGAGCACACGGTGCCGCTGCCCGATGCAGCGCGCACGCAGCCAGACGCCACGCCCGCGCTGAAGTGCGTGCGTCCGAGCACGCCTAACCCAGCGCAAGCCCAGCCGCCCGTCGCGGTCCGTGCCGAAGTCTGCGGACCTCCGCAGTAAAGCACGCAGCAAGGCGCGCGGCCCCCTCCGGCGGCGGCACGCGACCCGGCATGGGCACCACCGGCGAGTGCATGCAAGCCGCCGGCCGCCGCCGAGGCGCCGGTGCGGGGCGGGCAACAAGAACGGATGAAGCGCCTTCGAGCGACCCCGCCATCGCCGCCGGCCGTGGGCGAGCCCCTCCCGCCCGCCGCGGAGCCGCGGTCGCTGGCTTAGGCCCACCCGAAGCGCCTCTCTTGCCTCCTGTCTCTGTAACTGCTCCCTCCCCACTCTCCCTATATGTGGCCACGACCACGAGATGGACAAGGAAAAGAGAAAGAAGGTTGGGGTCTTGGGGGTGACAGGATAGGGATGGCCGGTCAAGCCAAGCATGCATGAGAAGAAAACAAGCCCAGCACGGCCGAGCCATGCATGTGCTCTCTCCTGTGTCCAGCTGATGCTTTTAGTGCAAGATTTGGCAACACAGTATTTGGAAGTGCAAATCACGAGCTAGCTACCTGCTAGACATGACTTGCGAACTGCAGTTAAACCGCAAAAGAAAACATGCACTGCTGCACTTGCTCCACTCTCCTGTGATAGGTCGAGCGCTACCGATGTCCTGGCTAATGAGCTCACGGCACATTAATAGGTAGAGAACCGAGCAATGCAGACGGAGAGAAGAAGCCGACCAAAGCAACTTGTCCGCAAGAAACGAAAAAAACGGGACAACAAAAAATTGGACGAAAATCAAACCAAATCAAGATGAATGGAGACCAAACTTGGCACAAGTGATCCCCATGGTTACAATGGTAGCGGTTTTTGGGTTTGGTTCGGGTTTGGTGATTATTTTTCACCCACGGTTTTTGGGTTCGGGTTTGGTTTCCACCCGAAATAGGACAAAAAATCGAACCAAACCAAGATGAATATGGTTTGATTTTCCACTCGTGGATATCAAATGGATATCCAAAATAAACCATTTGGAATTAAAACTCATGTGTTTATAATATGTTAATAAATAATATAACTTGTTTATTTAGGTTAGAATTTCAACTTCGGGTTTTGGTTTTGGGTGCACCGATCCGAACCCGACCGTAAGAATGGCAACGGATCAGGTTTAGGGTGGATATCTGCGGGTTTTGGATCATGCGGGTTCTTTGGGGATGAATTTCCACCCTAACCGGTTTCGGTTTCGGGTTTCAATTTCGGGTTTTGGTTTTGGGTGTACCGATCCGAACCCGACCCGTAAGAATGGTAGCGGATCGGGTTTAGGATGGATATCCGCGGGTTTCGGATCATGCGGGTTTAGCTTTGGGGATGAATTTCCACCCTAATCGGTTTCGATTTCGGGTTTCAACTTCGGGTTTTGGTTTTGGGTGTACCCGATCCGAACCCGACCCGTAAGAATAAGCGGCGGATCGGGTTTAGGATGGATATCCGCGGGTTTCGGATCATGCGGGTTCAGCTTTGGGGATGAATTTCCACCCTAATCGGTTTCGGTTTCGGGTTTCAACTTCGGGTTTTGGTTTTGGGTGTACCGATCCGAACTCGACCCGTAAGAATGGCAGCGGATCGGGTTTAGGATGGATATCCGCGGGTTTCGGATCATGCGGGTTCAGCTTTGGGGATGAATTTCCACCCCTAATCGGTTTTGGTTTCGGGTTTCAACTTCGGGTTTTGGTTTTGGGTGCACCGATCGAACCCGACCCGTAAGAATGGCGGCGGATCGAGTTTAGGGTGGATATCCGTAGGTTTTTTATCATACGGGTTCAGCTTTGGGGATGAATGCATGCATGGACTTTTGTAACACCCGATTTTAAGAACAAAACCAGATGATGCTATATGGGAGCCCCGGAAGTCAAATCTCACATATAGTTTACAAATCAATGGAGTATCAATTCACAATGCTTAGAATATAACGAACATAATATAAAAACAAATAACCTCAGCTAGCGACAGCGGAAAGACTCTTCAATCTTCTCGGGTGTAGACTCCACGGGGGACCGGCCCGACCGGTTGATCACAAGCCTAACATCTTCCCGAGGTTGGGGTGAAATAGCAAGGGTGAGTCCATGTCGAACTCCGCAAGCATAGCGAGGGGGTTATGAGGCTAAGAAGCCGACATTAATTGTCTTAGCTCGCGGTTGCTTTTAGAGTTGGTCAAGTTTTAAGCTTAAGCATAAAGGAATCCGATTAACCCATTAATCACAAGTGTGAACAGATATCAACATCAATTTAATAGCAACATCATAATAAACAATGCAATTCTATTCATAGATGTCTCCAAGGCCGTTCATGACCGTGAACACGGCCGACATGTCGGTTTAATTAACTCGAGGAGGTGTACACTTTCACTACGGGTCATGAATTTCCTTTGCATGGGCTCTAGAACCTCCACAACACGAAAACCCACATAAAGCCTTTCAAAAGGGTTATCTAAACATGCGGATAGCGATAGGGCTACAACCCATTCTCTTCCGTTTCGGTAACCACCGACACGCAGTAAACACTATCCCCCGAACGACTAAAGCGAGCCATGTGACCCCCCATAGCATCTTGTATATCCCGGATGATCACAAATGAATAAGTCCTTATGGAGAGCTAAGAGCTTCATAAATAAACAACACAAGCTCTTTTCGCCCTATGTACCATGGCATCAACAACTACTCATCTCGATTTAATCCATAAAGCAATAAATAAATGTTTGTTGGTTGAGCGCTAGCAATTTACTACCCAATGCATAACCCATAGGAGAACAATGATCAAGTAATCAAGACTAGGTAAATCCTTAAGGGTAAACAAGGAGGACACATGCATCATGAATGAATTATTAAGGTGAATAGGACATCAAGGATGATCCCAAGCTATACTTGCCTCAAATACGATCCTTCTTCAAGTCCAAAGCTTCAAAATAAATCCTTCTTGTTTGTCAACTTCTTCCAGATAACCAACGCGAAACTCACTGACTGGACAACGACATAAAGCACCACACAAGCATCCGAGCAATCATACACGAAGCAAACAATAAAAGTAAATTAGAACAGTACACCAATCGATCAAAAGATTTGAGAGCAAAACTACACGTTGCTACGAACACACATGCACGAACGGCACGCTAATTAGAACTACGGTTTGAAAACGACTTTCGGAAGATTATTATAAAATTCATAAGTAGGGCACGTTAAACAAGGCTACACTACTACCATGTCAGCCGGGCTACAAACGTGAGCATAAGGTTGATTGAGCAACGATATAGCTGAAAGATATATAAATATATATGGTCATTAAAGATTTTGGAATTGGTCAAATGTGCAAGGAACATTTACACGTTTGCTGGAGAGAAACTACGCATGCTGTAAAGTGGGAACACTAGCATAGTAGCATACGCCTTCAGAAGCCAAAACTGGAATCAGCAGAGAGGCTAGCTACGTTGGTGGCTTTCATGATGATTATATATAGGTATACATGTATTTCTACATTTATTTTTTTTCTCTAAAAGAAACCGGCTAGAAAACGTATGGA
Organism: Hyparrhenia diplandra; assembly: GCA_015847255.1. Taxonomy (NCBI): domain Eukaryota; kingdom Viridiplantae; phylum Streptophyta; class Magnoliopsida; order Poales; family Poaceae; genus Hyparrhenia; species Hyparrhenia diplandra. The sequence goes on from JADLZK010011066.1 coordinate 570,352, forward strand.
TGAGGTAGGATGGAACCATGGCCGGCGATGGAGCTTTGCTGCACAGGTCTCGGCATAATGAATCTAACAACTAACATGTGGTGTATTTCTCTTGTATTTGTGGATTTATTTTTCTAAAGAAAAAACGGCCATAATGACGTGATGATGGCATTTGCTAGCTGGTGATGTACGTGTATATATAACTAAAGTATTTTCAGAATTGTTCTTAAGTAGAACGGCCAGGAAACATACACGTGATGTCATGGAAGCTACAAGCGATTGGATTTCGATCAGCAAGCAAGGCGAGACGCATGCGGGGTACTCACCAAGGGTGCTCGAGTCTACTCAGTGCCGCAGGGACACCCTGATGATCGACGACGCAAGCAGGGAACGACGAAGTTGTTTGCTTGCCGCTGCTGGTAATGGCAAAAGCAAGTTTCAACAATTGTGACCAGGTCTGGGACTATGAACCAGGCAAGAGCAAGACATGAGTTTGCGTAGATGTACTCACGTACCATCGATGCATGAGTTGGCAAAGAACAACGTAGACATACGTGCGCTTCACGTGGACAGATGACGTACACGATCTCCAGCAGCAGATTGACGGCGGCACAAAGACGAACTGCATACGGCGATGAGCAGTGGAAACGACGCTCGGCAGCGGCGTCGACAATGACGGCAGAAAGCTAGAGCTGGCGGCGGCGTCACGAGAGCTCCGGACGCTGCGGCTGTTGTAGCTCAATTGAAGGACGACGCGGTGCTTAGGGCTTGGTTTATATAGGACTTGGCAGGCACGATTACAAGGAAAGAGGCCGGGGTGGTATTATATATATGTACGCGGTTGCGTCCAGGTGAGTCCGTCTCGAACCCGACGTGCAACATGAGGGGATGGGAGCGCTGCGCTCTGTTGCTTGAGCTAGCTGGGCCGGTTGCTAATGACCCAAAAGCGAGAAAGAGAACGGGTTCAAGGGAAATTGCCACACGGCCGAAGAAGAAAAGAAAAATGGCCATCGGCCATTATTAGAAATTGACAGGCCAAGAAGGAACAAGGAGAGGCCTTCGGGCCAGATTGAGACAAGAGAGAGAGGTTAAAAGAAAAACCTTTTCCTTTTATTTGAACCACAACTTGAAATGTCTTTTCAAAAAAATTTGAAAACCTTTTTGAATCAAACCAAAGACCAAACAATACAAAATAAACAATGCTTCAGCATGAATGCACAACCATGTTTCTAAACCCTATATTAAATTTTAATTTAACGAAAAATGTTCTCTTTCCTATATTTCATGTGCACAAAAATACGTAAATAAATCATTTTTTCTCCTATTTCAAAAACACAAAATTTAGGGTGTTACACTTTTCATCCCCATGGATCGCACTATGTGTCCAGTCTATCACAAGCTCGGACTGCACTTGAGCATTAGAACCAAACACAATAAATTATACGATGTGCACTCATTCACTAGTCAACTTGTTCTTTTCAAGTAAATTGTTTGTTGGCCAAATCAAACTGACCCTAACAAATGTGGTCTAAAAGTTGTGTTTTGTTTTCGAGGAAGCCAAAATATGGGGCTAGTTGTAGTGAAAAAAATGTTTGGGTTGTATGACATGTAGGGACCATACTATACCATTTCACTTTAATTAAATATGGTCATGTGAGATCTTATTTTGTAGATAAAATCATGAGAAATATTATGGTGAAAATAAATTACAAATCAAATATGTATAGTAAAACGCATCTCCTAAACTTCATACGTCTGAGCATCATGCGACGAGATGCAACAGCGCAGAGATGGTAGGCGCTGGCTGTATGCGTCAGACCGAAAGCGATGGCTCAAGTGATGCACCATACCAAGAAGGAAGAAATGGTTTGGACAAGCGATGGCTCAAACTGACCTTTGCAGTTTGCATGTTGCTTTCTTTACTAGTACGTTTTTTGTCAGCTAGTGCATGTTGGCCAATTTAAAAAGTATGCCCACACAGTGCTCACGGCCAGCATGTGTTTGCTAATGACGCGATGAGGTGTGCAGGTCTTGTTTGCTAGTGTGATCACAAGGAGCAAGTCAGCCAGCGCATTTTTGGTGCACAGTGCGTGCTCAACTATAAATGGGGGATGGCAGTGTTCCTGCATGGGTGGTAGAATACACCGTGGTTAGCAGGATATTTTTGATATATATATATATATATATATATATATATAGGGCTGCGCTAAGTAGTCCCCCTCGAGTAGTGATTATTAATCACTACCCGAGCCCCAGCGTGAAGCCCGCCCGACGGTCACACCACGAATACGATCCCTTCCCTTCCCGTCCGTAGACCTCCTTTGACTCTTTCATTTTTTTTCACGGGAGAAAATTTGGCAGCGTATCTATTTTTTTTTTCTTTCCATTTTTCTTCACACCGTCTATGTTTTTTTTTTTTTTTCACGTAACTTGTTTTTTAACGCAAAGGTTTTGCAGCCTTTTCTATTTCTTTTTTTACAAATGAGCAGGATTTGCAAATATTAAAAGACAAGATTGACCGTCCTAGTTACCATATAGTTTAATATTTTTTTCAAGTCTTCGTGTTTTGTAACAAAGAATATCTTTCTCTTTTAGCAAGGATTATCGTCTACTCTCCCTTTGATGAACTGATCCATCACAATTACTATTTGAATTCGTAAAACTTTTAGGACACAAATACAATTAAGACTACTGATCCATCATTTGCCTTTCTGGATACAATTAATTGATCTACACATTTTTTCTTCACAACCGAGGTTTCTCATGATGAACTACTTGTCAACTATAATACTCCTTCATAACCCAAACCATAAATAGTAATTTAACTGGATTATAAAAACACATATGTTGCATCGTCAATCCTTAAAGACAAATTATTTAGACATTATTTCAAACCATAAATATCTCATCCAGAATATTAGAGGACATAACAGTGTTGGTGATGAACCATGTAAAATGCTGATCGCATATTTCGAAAGTGACCTTGCTGATCACAACTTTGTAAAATGAGACTCCTCCAAGGCAGAATTCTAGATACTTATTTATCAGTATTTTGTGAGCCTGGTTATCTTGATGGAAAGTTAGGTAATGCAGCAGCTCAGGGCCTTCATATCTGATAAGAGATTTTGCAAAAAAAAAAAAAAATATTATTAGCAAGTAATTATTCCAATGGAAACAAATGCAAAATTTATACGCCTGTAAATTATCAACCATAATTAGCCACAAAAACAAATCAGGAATAGTAGAAGAAACTACCTATCTGAGCAAATCATGGAAGTAGTAGCTGGAGGAGGATGCTTTAATGCCGAGCGACTGGGATCTGCACCAAAAGAAATTGACTTGATACTATAATCTCTAACGAAACTAAAATTTGAAACAACAGCATGTCCAAACAAGCCGAGCAAAGATAACAAAATGGAAGACAAATTGGAGGACTGGATAATGGGGGTCAGCTGCTCCCTAGGTCTACTAGGCTAGATCGGTTGCTAGCGCGGGGATGAAGTCTCAAGTCATCAATGTTTCAGAAACTTATTGTGCCAAACAACAACCAGACCACCATCAAAGGCCCTCACAACACAGCCATACAGACATGGCTTCTAGATATTTTGCATTACATATAGAAAAGGAACGGAGCTGTAGAAGCATAAGACTTTCAACGGATCAGAGAAATTGCTATCATGTTAGTTTTCAATCCCTAATAATCATAACAATTGACTGCAATGCAAATATACCCACACTCCAATGGAAACGTTAAAATTTGAATTGATACACCACTTCGTATGTCCAAGCAATAGATTTCGACTACTAATAATGTCAGTAGCTTGATAATTGAACGCATTAAAAATTAAGCAACTGAGCACTGTTTCACCTTGTGCAAAATCCAGGACAATCAAGTGACTATTGTTGCATCCACTTATTTATATGATAATAAATATACAAGCATAAAGCAACAAAGCATCAGGGCAAAGAGAGTAGCTAGTATGAATGAAGGGAAAATCAGTGAGTAATTGTTCATAATTAAAAGCAGATTGGTAATTACTAAAAATTGTCACAAAGTTAAATAGTAAATTTCTAGATGAGAAAGGAAATCAGAGAGTAATTTGGTATAACAAAATTGAGGCTACAGATAGCAGCAGCATCGATGCATCACACACGAGAATGGCTAAAGGTCTAGAAATTCAGAAAGGCTACATAGTGAAAATACAGCCGTGATTATTTTAGTAAAACTGAATTCATGTTTTGCAAAAAAAAGGCTGAAAGAACTGAATCCAGTACCCATTTTTTCACAACTAAAGGCCTTGATGTTGACAAAAAAAAAGGGGCCACACACATGGGGACTGACCTGCAGAACATTCACAAATCGGCGAGGTAGTAGAACGGACTCCTGTCATGCTCGTACACCTCCACAAGGCATATGCATTAGAATACAATGGACATTTGATCTAAGAAGATAAAAAAATATCTCCTCCAAACTATTCGACAACATGATGGTGTCTGTCATGAGCAGAGCCATCGCAAGATGCTGGTCACAGATTTCTAAAGTGACCTTGCTGATCACAACTTTCTAAAATGAGACTCCTTCAAGGTGGAGGTAAAGAAACTTATCGGTACCTTGTGAGCCTGGTTCTCTTCAGGTAATGGTGCAGCTCAGCTATCCCTGCTGATCACAACTTTCTAAAATGAGACTTCTTCAAGGCAGAGTTAATGAAATTTATCGGTATCTTGTGAGCCAGGTAATGCTGCAGCTCAGGCTTCGTATCTGTTTAGAGATCTTGCAACAAAAGTAGCATAATGAACTTTGAGCCATAATTTTACCCCTAAAGGTTGAGAGCAAATTTCCTAGAACTAACTAATCCGCCTGAACTTTGAGGCATAAAATTTGTTTTTCTTTCTCAGATCCACATTGCCAACTGCAGCCAACAAAAAGCCAGTCACTGTGTCCTACAAAACAAAGTGGAGAGACAACAAAATCATTTTCATGGTATAACTGATTAAATTAGAAGACCAGGCCATACAGAATAAAAATAAAACCTGGTTGTTCTTAAGGTCACATGTAACAGGTATTAACATCAAATGAAAAAAGCTATCCTCTGACTGGAGAAGCACTGTCTCTCCTATGATAAACCTATCCAACAGAAGATACTTGAATAAAAACAATTGACCATTCCGATCAAAAACCACTTTACATAATGACACATCACACTGATTAGGTATTTTTTTCAAATGTGAAAATATTTGTTCTACCAAAAATAGTTACAGGAATCAAATGCTAGGTGAGTGTCCATTTATCAAGCATGTCTAACACTGTGATGGCAGTGGAGGCCCCTAGCAGGGACATAGAACCACCAGTTCAGCAGCAGCAGCTTTAGGCAACAAGGGATTATTTTTTTAGTTTGTTCAGGTTGGCTAGCAGATAGGAATGATTAGTTGGATAAGATTTGTTAGTAGGTTTGCTAGGCGCCTAGTCTACAAAGGATGCTGTGAATCCTATGTTACGAAGGAGAAAATAGATCAAAGAAGCCAATCTATCCAGCTGTCATTGCTGCCAGCATCCAATGAACAAACTTCCTGTTGTTAAGATTTCAATCAGTACAGTTAATAAAAATTTGTTAACTGCGCAAAAGTGTAGGTACCTAGTTGCTTGAAGGCCAAATCAACTTCCTCTTGTGAAAATTTCATTGTTCTAAGTAAAAATGACCACTTCTCTGAAAAGAATCAAGCTCTGGCTGAAAACAGTGAGATGTTTGTTAAGATTGATCCAACTGATTCTAAATGAGTAAAATAATGATTAATATCTTCTGCTAAGAGATCACCTTGATGTCTTGGTTGATTCCTTTCCTAGACTCTAAAGAAGAATTGTTCTCTTCATTATCGAGAATCAAATAAACTTCCAAAAGAATCCGATGACTCAGATCCAGATCTGTTAAAGGTCCTGTAACATAAAGGAATGAGAGATTCTTCAAGCCCATACCTTATTTCTCTTTCCCAATGCACATGACCAGTAAGCAGTTACCATGAGGATGCAAATAATATCTTCATAAAAATCTATAGATCAGATGCTTCATAGGGTACAAACTCCAGCTAAGTAAAACAACATTTCAATTACTTCAAGGTTCTTAATGTAAATTTTAGTAATTAGCAAAAGTGTAGGAAAACTTCAAAAAAGAAAATATATAAAAAGTTACAATGGACGACGATATCCAACTGGACTTGTAGCCTTATTTCATGCAGCAGAGTTGTCTAATGAATGAGATGTAAAAAGTAACTACTTATGCAGAACAATTGGTTCACCTCTGCTATCTAAAACACAAGCACCATGCACTCTTCATATATAAAGACAGCTATCCATCAAGAATTTAATACGAGATAAAGTAGCATCATGAAGATCACAATGGACTCTAGGTCGTCTCCGCTCGTCGCTGCAGCGTCTGGCCGCGCCGGCGGCCTGCTTTCCTCGGCTACGGCGCCTAGGACCTCGACTACCCCCGCTAGGCACCATGGTGGCCTTCACCTAGCGCGTAGGCGTATGAGGAATGCCGCCTAGGCGGCGCCCTAGCGGAACAGGGTCAGAAGTGTTGATAGGATTACTTACTATACTAGCATTGCAGATCTAGATTGTGAAACAGATATCCCTTCGTTATTTTTTGCAACAATAATTTAGGTTGGTATACAAGTTTCCCCAACACTGAATTGCTTCAGAAAATATGGTTCGAGATAAATTTGTGCATCAGTCCGAATAATAAATATGTTTAGTAACAAGTATATCAGCATCCCTCTAGTAATAATTAGTCGAGTGAGAATGTTGTATAGAATTTTTTTATTCAGATGACAAACAATATTTGTCCATGCGTCCTTAAAACAAGCATTATGTGTTCGATATCCCGGCACGTCATGTTCTTTCAGAAGTTCAATAAGAAACAACACACCTGGTGAGTCCATCTATAGCTCTCTTTGTTATCCCTAAGCTCGTCACATCTAATAAGAATTTACAAGTTTGGTTTCAATGTGCACTAAACAAAGGCTATTAATTGGGGATGTCAGAAGTACATTGATCATAGAAACTAGTAAGTAGCGATTTGGATTACTTTGACCATAGCAGTGTAATTCAATCATGGTCCAAAAATTGAATCTAAAATTCAAATACAGTTGATAGCAATCAGTTCATTAATACATAGACACAATGATTGCAGACTTTGAATCGAGAAAAAGATGATTTCGCAACAGACCAATTCATCTTTGTGTGGTCCGTGAAATTTGGCATGTATCCTACTAGATGTCATGTGTGATCACAAAAAACTATGCAAAATGGTAGTTAAAAGTAAAGTTTGTGAACCATAAAACCCACAATTATTTGTAAGCATATTATCCTATTAGGATAAATGGCATGTGTGATTACTGAAAACATCAGATATGTGCTTCAAAGCATCGAGTTGGTTTTCTAGAAACAATTGAGTGTGAATCAGCCTGGTGACGCAAAAAGAAGCTCAGACTATTTTTCCATCCGAATTCTATAGAAATCTAGAACCACATATTCATGAACAAATTTATTTTCTGAAAATAGTTAAACTTACATCATCAGTAAACAAGCAAAAAAAAAAAAAAAAAAAGAAAAGACCTTAACTCCACCTTGCTGCCGGTGAAGAGGAGCTCCTGGACGTGGTGATTCCTCAATGACTGAGCTGACAATTGAACACTCGCATCAGACCAAGATAAGCCCTAGGAAATGCATCCTTTAATCGAATCATCAAATTGAATCAAAAGAATGGGAAGGGGAGGGGAGATGAAGGGGAGGGGCAGGACCTGGATCTGGATCTGCCACCATTGTTGTACGAGCACAAGCTGGGGGCGAGGGGCAGGACCCCGCGGACCCTGGCGTGCGGCAAAAGGATGGAGGGAAGCCGCGCCGTCGCCGTCGTCGGTTGGGAGGCCGGCCACCGGATGGAGGGGAGCCGACAGGGCGGCGGGGGCGTGTGCCACCACGCCTTGGGGCCACGACCCCATGGACCCTGGCGTGCGGCATCAAGGATGGAGGGCAGCCGCGCCGCTGTCGTCGTGGGGAAAAGAGGCCGCCACCGGGATGGAATACGCCGCCCGGGCGTAAGAGCAGAGCAGCCGGGTAGGAGGGAGAGCTACCGAGCTCGGGAAACCGGCGGAACCCCACGATCTTGAAATTAGAAAAAAAAATGATAAAGACACGGAGAGGGGAACCGGCACGGGAATTGGCTCGGGTGACTTGGGTGTTGGGTCCGAGACACCGAGGTGGAATGGCGCGAGGGGAGCGACCGTGGTCGGCTCGGTCAATTTGGCTCGAAAGATGATTATTAATCGCTACGAGGGGTAATATATAGAATACCTATATATATATATATATATATATATATAGGGCAGTGCTATTCTACACCTCAGGTGTAGAATGTATTCTACACCCAACCGAACCAACCAGCTCCATATGACTGGCCCCCGCGCACCCGACCACCTAACCAGACTCAGCTCCCATCCCGCATCCCGTGCGATTAATTAGCTAACCAACCGCCCCGCTTGACCCGCCCATATGGCTTCCGTGCATGACGTGGGGCCGTCCAGCATAGACATGCGCGCACAGCCGCTCATTCACCAACTCCTGCAGGCTGCTACGTGCAGACCACTCCTACCAGCTTCTACGCTTTTTTTTTTTTTCCTGAAAAGCAAGTCAGCCACGCATGCAAAAGAGAGCTCAGCATGTACGTTTTTTTTTTCTTTTTCAGTAGTATTCGACTATTTGTTACTGGACAACAGAATTGTTTGGACAGCTAACAGTGGTCAGTAACTTCGTGTTTTTTCAGTATTTTTGAGTATTCCATCAATACTTTTGTGAAAATTACTTAAATACTCATCTCCTGTTGTTGCAAAACAAGAATTACTGAACAAGAATTACTAAAAAAAAAAGAATTACTGAACAAGGACTATTGAACGAAAATAATTAATGAACAAGAATTACTACAATAGAAATATAAATTATGAATGTGTGTTGTATATCCATTAGTAAAAAATAATTTTAGACCAAAAGTGATGTTATTGAGATATAGGTGATGTTACTGAGCACATATAGACCAAAAGTGACAATTCTTGGGTCAATATGCTAAAAATAGAACCACAAGCACATCGTATTGTTGAAAATGTATTTCTATTCTCTTCCGTTGATATAGAGGAATCAAATAAGTATAAGCAAATGATTAATAACCTGAATAATCAAATTCTTGAATAAAATGGTTAGTGTTGGGTTCTACTATTGTGCAAAATCAGTTAGTGACTTTCAGTAAAAACATTGACTAATAGGGGGTCATGCTTTTCAAAACTCACTCGCCCCAAAACCCCATGCCTAGTAGGGGGGCATACTTTTAAAAAGACACTTGCCCTAAAAACCATTTCTAGTAGGGGCATGCTTTTCAAATGACACTTGCCCCAAACCCCATTGCACTGGTATAGGGGCATCCATTTAAAAGGACACATGCCCCAAAATCCTAAATTTAAAAATAAGTTAGTGACTCGGCAAACGTGTGTGAACCCTAATCTCGGAAGAATGTGTGAACCCTAATCTCGGTGAGAATGTGTGAACCCTAATCTCGGGAAAATATGTCAACCCCTAATCTCGGCAAAATGTGTGCACCCTAATCTCAACAAAATTGTGTTAAGTGTTCACAAAACTTCACCGCTTCGGCCTCAAGGGCCTATCAGGCCCTCTCGGCCTCGCTACCTTTGCTCGAGGCCCCGACTGCGGCGATAAATTTATATAAGGAAGATGTGTATGTGCAAGAAAAAAAACAATAGGAACCCTAATCTCAGCATAGAATGTGTGAACCCTAATCTCAGTAGAATGTGTGAACCCTAATCTCAAAGACAATGTGTGAACCCTAATCTCAAAGACAATGTGTGAACCCTAATCTCGCCGAGAATGTGTGAACCCTAATCTCGGCGAGAATGTGTTAACCCTAATCTCAGCAGAATGTGTTAACCCTAATCTCAGCAGAATGTGTGAACCCTAATCTCAGCAGAATGTGTGAACCCTAATCTCAGCAGAATGTGTGAACCCTAATCTCAGCAAAATTGTGTTAAATGTGCACACAGCTTCACCACTCGGCCTCAAGGGGCCTACCGCCCCCTCGACCTCGCTACCCTAATCTCGGCGGAATGTGTGAACCCTAATCTCAGTAGAATGTGTGAACCCTAATCTCAGCAAAATTGTGTTAAGTGCACACACAACTTCACCGCTCGAGATAAAACGCCTGGATCCCTAATCTCATCAAAAGCACTATACCCTAAACTCATAAATTATCGACCATTTATTCTTGAGCTAACTACACTAATCTCGGCATGTGCCATAAACACTAATCCCAGCAAACAATCTAAACCCTAATCTCGGCAAAAAAAAAATATAAACCCTAATCTCAAGACAAACAATGATCCATAATCTCAAAGAAAAGCCGTAATCCCTAATCTCAGCGAAACACGAACCCTAATCTTAGCAAACGACTGAACAATAATCTCGGTACAAGGTCCCGAACACTAATCTCAAAGAAACGACATGAACCCTAATCACGGCGAGACACCATGAACAATAATCTCAAGAACGCAGCGCTAAACACTAATCTTATAAATTATCGACCATATATTCTTGAGTTGTCTACACTAAGCTCAACACACGCCATAAACAATAATCTCAAAGAAATAATCCAAACCCTAATCTAAATTGCTAACCATATATTCCGAAGTTGTCTACACTAATCTCAAAGAAACGACATTAAGCCCTAATATCAACAAACGACCCAAACCCTAATTTTAGCACATGCCATGAACTCTAATCTCAAAAGACGCAAAATACCCTAATCTCAAAAAGACAATTGCAACGAAACCATTGCCTAGTAGGGGGCATGCATTACCCATTGGTCGGTAGGGGCATGCATTACCCATTTGCCGGTAGGGGGGCATGCATTACCTATTGCCCGCCATCAACCCTAATCTCGGCAGACAACCCGAAACCTAATCTCAAAGAAACGAAATGAAGCCTAATCTAAGCAGACCTTAATGAACACTAATCTCAAAGCAAAACGCCATCAACTCTAATCTCAAGTACACACCCTAAAACCCAATCTCAGCAAACACCCTATACACTAATCTAATAAATTACTGACCATATATTCTCGACCTAACTACAATAATCTCATGTACCCATCAGATATAGGTGACAATGAAAAATACTGAAGAGTTTACAAGTGGCTTGAAGTTGGCCAGTATAGAGTGCAAACATTTAGCATGCCCATACAATGCTAGTGAATCTTAAAGTAATGATTACATGTTTACTGAAACCACTTATTACTGGATTACCAAATTACTTGGATACAAGATTCTAATTACATAATTACTGAACACCTATGAGTGAACTTTAAAGTACCACTGAAAACATGAAAAAAGTCAATTACTGAACTAATAGTTTAAAAAAAACGTATATTACTAAATAAATAATTACTGAACAAATAATTTTTGAAAAGTTACTAAACAACATAGTAGTGACAAGAGTGTATGTCAACTGGGAATGTCAGGTCCAAATCCACCATGTGCATGCCATGCCTCCTGGTTCTCTACACGAGTGGCCACCAAACATCCCAGATCAGTGTGCTAAATACATTTAGTACATTCAGTAGTGACAAGAGAAAGCATTTGCACTGCAAAGAATATATGTGGGTACTGCGCACTGTGCAGGACTCAATCAGCAACTAGACAATACTTCTCCACAACCAGCTGGATGGTACTGATATGCATCAAACTTGTAGCGGATCAAAATCACAACCACCGAGAAGACCTCTGAACTTGTTCAGAAGCAGACAAGGATGACGCAGGCCACATCATGGACGCGAGCAGGAGCCAAACCACGGTGCGATGCTGCTGCTACCCTGTGCTCCTCTTCACCACAGAGCCTATTTTGCATAGTAGGCATCAGAATCTGAACAATGATTCCTGAACAATGATTTTCATTATTAGGACACTATCAGTATATATCTTTCAATAGTCATCAGTATCACAAAACCAGCCTGTCAGGCAAGCTGAAGCTGCATTATTATCTCTGGAAAAAGCATCTGAGCACATAGTAAATGATATACTCACAATATCTTTTACTAACAAAGTGCAAAGAAGCTGCTGCTGCTTCAGAGAGGTAATGAATGCATGTCCACCTGTTGGGGGCTGTCCTATGCATTTCTTCGAACATCTTGAAGGCACCGCTGTTGTAGGCTGAGGCTGACAACGCCTCCTCCACGGCCGGCGGCCGGCGGTTCACGTGGGTCAGGCTATCACCGTCGCTGTGGTGAAGTTGCTAAGGTCCAGACCCCATGCGACCACAAGCCTAGTCTTGACGGCCATAGGAGCATGAGCGTGGGCGGCCATAGACGTAGATCGGGACTGGTGCCCATGGGCATGGGTCCAGACATCGACAGTCGTAGCTCCACCGCGCGAATCGCAGTTGTCGTGGGGAGTGTGGTGGACAGCCGGGGTTCCATAACTTCCTACCGGCGGGAAGAGGCCGCGCGCGCGGAAGGGGCCGCACGTCGCCACGTCTCCTGGTGGGAAAGAGGGTTGCCTGTGCCTACCTCCAAGGCCGGTCTGTGCACGCAGATCAGGTCATCGCCGCCGCTGTGCCGTGCTCACGCTCGTGAATCCCCTCAAGCTCCCTGCTCCCCCTCGCGCCCTCCCCGCGCCGCCTCTCGCCGCCGCAGGCTCGTAGTCACGCTCGCCGCTCGCCGCAGCTCGCGCGCCTCGCAGCCCTACCCCGAAGAGCTCGCCGCGGTCGCCGAGACCACCACGCCACTCACACTCGCCGGGCAGGGCGAGCTCGCGCTCGCCGCTCGCATCGCTGCGCGCTGCTCGCGGCTCCCGCTCGGGTCCGGATAAAGAAGCCCAGGACAGAGGGAGCCGGTGTCTGGTCGTGGGGGAACGGTTCGGAACGGGGAACCAGGTCGGAGATGGTTGGGTCGGGTCGGTTGGGTCTGCTAGTTTGGGTGCTAGGGTGTAAAATGTATTCTACACCTAGGGTGTAGTATAGCATATATATATATATATATATATATATATATATATATATATATATATATATATATGCTCTTGCTAACCTGAGGACGTATACGTATATGTACACCGCGTCCACGAGATCAGCGGTCCACCAGCTGACAGCCAGTATATATACATGGCGTCCATGAATCTAAAAGGAGTGTGTGTGTACACGCACTCTTTCTGAGGATCACACAAAATACGTACATACTGTACAAGGGAGATAGGTATACATGCGTATGTATCATGTTTCATCCAGATTATTTATAGCACTCTATTTGTTGGGCCCACATGTCATGGGTTGCATGGGAGATCGGTGCTAATTGATCTCGATGTCATATGGAACACAAGCGCCGTATACACGTACGTTGCGGCCATATCAAATATCTCAGCTTCTAGGATAAATATCCTGTAGGGATAAGTACGTACAAGTTCATCTTGTATATGAAGGAAAGGATATGCACGAGGCTCCGGATATCTCGCATTGGCCAACAACTTGCCGGCGGCGCCTGGGTGCAGCGGAGAGCCCCTCCTGTACCCTAGCTGTGGCCTATATAAACGAGCCCTTGGACTCCACATAAGGGGGCTGGATTTTGGATGCACGCGCCGTCAGGTTGCGCACAAGTCAAGCCAGGCCATCCTCACATTAAGAGGAGGCACCGGCGCCACGAAGGAGGCAGCCTGTTCGATCTACACAGGGTACTGCTCCAAGCAATGGGACGCAGCCGCCGGCAACGGCGCCATGTATCTAAAGACCGGAGGTGCGACAGCCCTGGCGTAATGAAGGAGAGGGCCCAAAGGCGTTGGCTTGGTCGACAGCCCGCGACGCCAAGCAGGAAGGAGACGCCGGCAGCCGGTCGATCTACTAGCACCATCGACCAGATGAGATGCTGCCCACGTGATCGTATCGCCGCCGGCCAATGCAAGACATCTCGGCATGCTACGCCGGCCACATCATCCACGAGCAGGCCATTGACGATGCCGGCTGGCCGATTGATTCATGGAGATCGACTCGGCATCCACGCACGGTGCCATGCATCTATGAGCGCGGGTAGTGCAGCAACGCGTGCCTCGTCAAGACGGCGACGTCTATCCGCCACCGCCGGACAACAAGATCCATCCACGGCCGAAGCCATCATCAAGACGGGGACGTAAAGGACGCCCGGCTCGTTGGATGAGCCGCAGCCATGGCGCCAACCATCTGGAGCGCGGAACCGACGACCGAGGATTAAGAAGGCAGCCGTCGATACGGCACTGACGAGACAGATTCGATGTACAGCCCTGGCCTCAACTCATATGCGCCGGGAGATTTGTCATCGTCTACACGTACGTCACTGCTAGGGGCAGCGTTGTCGTTGTTGATCAACATGAGGACGATCATCTCCGTTCACAAGTATACATGTATACGAGTGCCTTTCGTGGAGGAAGTGCAATCGCGCTCGCACCTTCGCCGGAGCCGGAGATGAGGACCACCATGCCACTGAGATCGTCGGGAGCGCGTCCATCTACACCATTGACGACACCGCCGTATCACAGAGGCGAGCTCGGATGCCGCTTGGACGCCATCCGACGATGGCTCCACATCAACACACCAGCGAGGTCGCCGCTGGTGTCGCGTCATTATCCACCTGGAGCCGGGAGATCAACGATGAGGTGCTGGAACACTACAATGATGCATTCATGCAACTCCATGTGTGGTGCTTGCACATGAATGCTCACAACGACCATCTCAGCCAAGCCGCATGTACACATATGCATATATACATGTATACGCATGCGCTTGAATCAAACTACACACCAAGCAAATCATCGGGAGCTCGCTGTCGTTCGAGCCCTTAATCAATATGTAATTTTATCTTATGTGTTTCAGGTGAAGCTTTTCAGATGACCTCGCTTCTTCTCTCGTCGACTTGGGGAGCAGGCTTGTACGCGTACACCCGTCGTCTACGAGTCCATCGTCCGGCGAGCAGTCCGTCCACCGCACGTCCGTCGTTCTCGTTTCTGCATCGAGAAGCAAGGATGAAGTGCAAGTGAGGCTACACCACGTGCTGGCATGCACGTTCAAGTCATGCCCCTATGCGAATTTCGTCTACGTCATCTACGTCCAAGTCATGTGCCGCGTACATCGACGTCCAAGTTCGGCATGCTGCCACGCCGATCATCTACCGCGTCAAGCGCAAGTCTTCATCCACTACAACTACTCTACATGATCAAGTCCACGGCGTACCAAGACGATGCTGCCGAGGAAGTCCAAGTCAATTTGATCTACACCGACCCCCTGCATGTGCTCCTACCACTACATCAACATGTGTCGTTCGACACCGACGAGGTGAACGACGCAGGCGGACATGGCTGATGTTCCAGCCGTGTTATACCGTCTCATGGACCGACGACGCCATGGACACGCCAATCCCAGCTACACCAACACGCATGCATGGAGAAGTGAAGTGAAGATCGACGACGACGACCAAAGCGCAGCTTAATCGGAGGTACTCCGTGAGCCTGACTCATGGGGGGTAATTAACTAGGAGCTTTCATGGAGGCCCTAGGAACCATGAAGACTACAATCGCTTATGTCGGATTGCCGCTAGAGGCGGCTATCTACGGAGCGCACATTTGTATCGGGAACATATATTTGTATTTTCCTTAAATATGAATAAAGTTTGTGTTCCCTCTATTTATTTCTTTGTGTACTTTAGTACACCGCACGCCCAAGATATTTATTTTTTATTTCGCACAGAGAGATCCTCCCTTTCTTGAGTGATTTTTTTCTCGCGGAAACATATAGACAAAACTCCGGTGATTAGATTAAAATTCTTTAGCAACCTAATGCCCTCTCCATTCCCCATTGCAGCATCAATGCCAAGATGTCCTGATTCAAACTTTTGTAGATTGACAAGGTTACTAAAGCCTCTGGGTACTTCATGAAATGTGGATTTCCTAGCACATAATAGCTCCAGATTATAGAGGCTACAGAATGTTGCAGGAATGCTCTTGAAAGAGCAAGAACCCATGACTTTAAGGCACCGGAGATTCTTCATGTTGCCAATACTATCCGGCAACCCCGACCTAGAGACAGAGGCACAGACCATGACGCGCATACACAAAAGTTCACCACACCATTTCTCCATCACATTATTTCCCCTTTTACCCTTCAAAGCAATGTTGCAAAGTAGGGTGCGCAACTTTGTACGCTTGCATAGATTCTCTAAGTCGACAACTCAACATCTCTACTTTTGAGCACCGATAGATGACGGACCTTCGGAGGAATCCTTTCAAAATCATTTTTCTCTTTTATTATGAAGCAGTCCTCCTTTGAAACCAGTTGTGCCATGTCATGTATCAAATCATGCATTACATATTTCCCACGAAGCTTTCGAAAAAAATGACAGATGTGCAAGGTCTTCAAAGTACTTGCAGCCAATTTGTTGAAGTGGAAGGCTACATTGAGATTCCACAAAGCCTTCGCCACCCAAATTTCAGCTAAATCTTCCTTTACAAAATTGTAATCTTTTTTGGGTACACAAAGACAGAATGAGAAGCATCTCTTTAAATGCAAGGGTAAATAAATGTAGCTCAACCGAAGAGCTGGCATAATTTCGGTGTCCTCTTGTTTATGCTCCCACATTTGACTGTTTAGAATCATATTCCAATGTGCCGGGTCAAAGCTCATTCCTAGCAGCCGCCCAAGGGTTTTTGCAGCTAAAGGAGAGCCTTTCAACTTTGGGAGTATTTGCTCACCGATGCTTTCCAACTCGGGACTATTGTTGGTGCTATTAGATCCAAACACACATAGCTTGAAGAAATTCTGAAAGACATTGTCCTTGAGGCCCTCTAATAGAAAGGGATCCATTGTCCGCACTATATTAGCAACCTTTTCAGACCTTGTTGTGACAATCATCATGCTCCCCTCGAGTACATGTTTAAACGGTGCATAGAACTTCTTCCAAATCTCACGGTTTTCAGCCCACACGTCATCAAGGACAGCTAAAAATCTTCTATTGTTCAGGTGACCTGCAAGATCAACCTTGAAGCGAGTCCAAATTATCCTTCGTCGGTGCTTTCCCACAAAATTGTTCTATGGCCTCTTTAGTTAACCTCTCGACATCAAAGTCATCTGAG
The DNA here is from genome assembly GCA_015847255.1 of Hyparrhenia diplandra. Lineage (NCBI taxonomy): Eukaryota > Viridiplantae > Streptophyta > Magnoliopsida > Poales > Poaceae > Hyparrhenia > Hyparrhenia diplandra. The sequence goes on from JADLZK010011066.1 coordinate 587,530, forward strand.
ACACAAATCCAAATTATCATATCAAAATGAGCTTTCACTTGTGGATGGTTACAAATATTTTGGGCCAAAGTAGTTTTTCCAACACCTCCAATTCCAAATATGGGCAAAATTGGAACACTTGATATTGTTGTTTCATTATTCTCAAGGGTACAAACTTGGTTGCTTGATGATGAACTGATTGCACGCCTTTTCCTCTTGGGGCTGGAAGGACACCTTCTATTATTTGCAGTCACACCAAGCAGTCTAATCAACTCCTTTATCTCAAAGCATCACGACCAAATATCTTTGTCTCGGTAGGGAAAACGAGTGGTCTCGTGTCCGACTAATCTGTCAAACCGTGGAGTTGCTTGATGCAAGCCCATTCTCTCGAGCATACGAAATTGGTTATCTAGCCTCTTTTTATGTGAATCAATTTTTCAAGTTATCTCGAATGACATTGTGAAATATTTTTTTGCCTGGTTCCACCGAGATTGCACCGCCCTCAATTTTCACCTTCGCCAGAAGCACCGAAATCTTCCGGAAGGTCTTACGCATCATAGACGGCAGCCTTGAGTTCGGAAGGAGCTTTGCCATAGAGTCTTCATGGCTCCTCCACTCTACTCGATCAATAAAATTGTACATTGCAGGTAGAGTGTCCCGAAGGCATTGAAGGGAACTCGCAACTTCAGTACATCATCTTACGTAAGTGCTTGACTTTCTGTTCCATTCGAACAGGATCGCAGAGATCTAAAACCGTTGGAAAAGAGTGTCACACTCATTGATGCCAGTGATGACCTCGATGACCAATTTTATGTAGCTTATTATTATGTTCATACTCACCCTCAAGATTCTGTCATCCTCTCCCCTGTGCTGAATAAACTGTAGATTTACTGAACATTAGAGGTATTACATTATTTATAGAAACAGACAGTTCATGCTGCAAATATCATTACAGTAGAGGTATTACATTATTTATAGAAACAGATAACCATCGTTGAATCATAAAAATGGATAAGGGATAGTGAACAACACAAGTACAATACAAATTGAACTGTTACTGCAATTTTTAAAAATAGAGATGTTAAATTATTACTACACAAAATGTTCATATTGTTTAATGTGAAAGATATAATAAAAAATATTGTATGTGGAAGTGCAACTTATTTTTTTTTTTTTTGTTATGCGTTCAAATTAGATTAAACTAATTTTAAAAGTGAAACATGCGAGTGGATCATGTATACGTTTTTTTTTTTTCAAAAGCGGGGTATAGCCCGTTTTGCATTAAAAAGAGAATTACAAGTCGCCTACGAGAGAACCCTCATAGCGTAGGCTACTAACCACTAAGACAGTAGTAAGTAACCCGGATTACACATAACAACAAGAAAAGAGATAGAAAAAGATACATGAAGGGAACGAAAGCCCACAACACCTAGGACCTACAGCTGTGCCTCGCAAAACCACTACACAATGATCACGCACACAGAAGACCCGTCCAACATCGGCAAAGCATCCGCCAACGAACCAACCAACAACCATCACTCTCAACGGCTCAGCAGCTGCCCAAGAGGAGGCCAACGACACGGCGGCAAAGCATCCGCCAACGATCATGTTACGCAAAGTACTTAAATCTGAGGTTGGGTGATGTATTGTTAAATTACCTTTTATCGCCTCATAGAGTCAGTTTCTAGTTTCCATTTGTTTAGCCTTTCTTTCACCTTCTAATATATTTCGATAAACCCCTTGCCTTTCGGAAAAAAAGAATCAGTTTCCATAGCCATTCCACAAGGACCTGTTTCAATCAGTTGCAGCGATGATCCTTTAGATGGGGGGCGATCTGGTGACTACCGACAATAGGGCAAGCAATCATTCACTTGTCACTTTGAAAAAAACAGATTGTGAGAAAATGCCAAAGTAAGGTTAAAAGGCGAACTGAATTTGCAGGATTGATCAACTTACGGGATGGATTGCAAGGTTGATCTGCGCCACAGATTGGCTGGCCTCGATTATACTTGAAGTAATCTTCGGGCCGATGAGAAATAGGCAAATAGACTGAAGGATGTAAGTAAGAAACCAAGTAACGATGCGTCAGATCTTTACAAATACGAGGAGAAATTCGATCAGAAAGTTCCATGCATGAGAGCCTTACTGCTGGCTACACCAATTCGCAGGAGACTACTGATGACATGGATCTCTTCTCGTCCTCTCGGAGCAGTGTTGCTGGAATGTTGGGGGTTCTCTCGTTCGTGGTCAAACTCTTGCTCTGCATGGCTGCAAGGTGCATATACAGACTAGCAGCTCCAAATGCGCAAGGGAGAGGAACTGACTTGGTAAGTTCCAACTTTGCCATATTTTAGTGGGGGGTGTGTATATAAACTGCAACTTGCCAATCCAATTGGCCCCATATATATAAACCAGTGACAGCACCTCAATGTTTTCATGGAACCTTGCTGGTCAGTACCTTGTTCTAGAAACAGGACAACATTTGCGCAGAGTGCTGGTTAAATGGATGGCAGAGAGTTGACTAGTAAATTTGTTTCTTTAGAAAACGGATGGTAGAGAGCTAGACCCTTGTCGATCTACCTTTTCTGATTATTATTATCTAATTTCTAATCAAGTTGCTATAATATAGAGAGAGGTTTTTTATAATGTTTTTTTTCAGGACCGAAACCTACTATAGACTCCTTTACTTAAAAAATGCCACCATCCAAAAACGGAGCTTCAGAAAATGTTCCTGTCATCCGCCTAAGTTTCGAACCCACACCCCAAATATACATACCAGTGCACATGGAACTTTTTATTTTTAACGCTCAATAAGAACTTGAACAAAAAGATATTTGCTGATCTAACTATTTTTGGACACGGGCCTGCCACGTGGTGTGACCATGTGACCGGGTGGGTGGCTCTTGGTCGTCCAGCATGGCAACAGTGATCACTGATGGCAGTTCCAGCCTGCCGGATAGGCCATTGAAGAGGACAAAGCTACATGTTGCCTGAGCATCCAAACCCAGTTTAAGTCATTTTGTGTTTTGTTCAAGGACGAAATGCACGTTTTCACCTATAGGAAAGGATGCGATGAACTAACTGTGCTTTTTGAGGCATTCCGTCGAGCATGTTGTGAGCACGTACCAACGCTCTCGCTACGCCATCATGCGGCGCGCCTCGCCATCCGCCCTGCCGCCCGTGCAAATAAGGGAGGCAACCTGCGCCCACGTTACAACAAACAAGCAAGCAAGGCTTCTTCTATCTGTGGTTTGATGCAGCAAGCTGCCGGCACACGATTACCTGCTCGGCCGCCGACGCGGTCGCCTGGAATGGAATTCTGCTTCTGCTTGTGGTGGATCATGCTTGCCGCTGGCCCGCGGCTGCTGCTCGCCCGACGCGCGGATACTTACTGCGCGCTCGCTCGTGGGTGCTCCGAGCTTGCCAGCTCCTCTCTCTGCCTCCGAGCTTGCATCGCATGCCCCGACATCGTCGGATCTGACAACCTCGCAGTACGGTGCCGTCCCCCTCAACCTCAATTCCTCAACTCTCCCGCCCCTTACGCATCCCCCCTCTCTTCCACCGCAGACTTCTCCCGCACACTCGCGATGATCGAAGTGGCAGACGGGCCCAATCTGGATGGAGGAAATATTTGGCCCGGCCGTGCGCCAGATATCTCCCAGGCCGAACACCGGACGGACGGCCCATTAGCTAGCGTGGCAATACTAACCCGACAGGCCTACGTGGCACCCGCTGGATGAGGTTGCTGTCGCCGATAGCGGACCTGTCGGCTCCTGGACGGCCCACAGGTCCAGTCGGCCTTCCTGCGGCCGATAGGCCTCAGCGAGTGTTCCTTCGGAGGGGGTTCTGTCTACTGCTCACTTGGTGTGGTCCATTTATTTTATAAATGTATATATTGCTGGAGCCAAATCTTGGAGTCTTGCTGCCATTAAATTCTTGAACAAGCTTCTGAGAGATTGCTATGCATGCAGTATGACAGAGAAATGCCCATGAATAATCTCTTGCTTCTGTTTTATTCATTACAAATGGATGTGGACGAGTACCGCACAAGCATGAGAGATTCAGGTTAATTTCAGCTTATAGGAAGCAAAAGGATAAACATCAGGAGTTGTTGTCCGCATGCATCTCGCTGTGTTCAGAACAAAATATCCTTCACACTGACACCAGCGAACATGCAAATGTACTGTCAGAAGGATTATTCCAAGTGCCAATCCAGGAAAAGCTAGGCAACCAAAACGGCTCGACACATTATCAGAACTCAGAAGCATGCATTTTGATTGGAATTGCACAGAATGGGACATTGTTTCTTGGTAAAGTGTCTGAACCTATAAACACGTAGCCCGGCTAAGAGCAAAGCCAGCTGTTGGTTGCAACACTCTTGCAGGGACAACCCTCAGCCTAGTATACAACAATGGCATGGGAGTCAGAGCAGCTCATTAAGTAAATGGAAAAAATCAGAGGTGAATGACAGTCTGAATGATCGATCTATTATCAGTTAGCTGGGTTCAATTGAAAAGCACCCTTTGCTCGCACTTTGCACCAATCTTCAGAAAATTCAGAGAAAAAAAAAAGACTACTCGTCAGCGATAACACTGATGCCATTGCCATCTAGGCGGAGTACTTTTTCTCGCATATGGTGTTGCCTTAGCAGTGACCGATACACGTATCTAAGCACAATTGGTCATGGTCATCAACGGATAACTCACCGAGCCGCCGGTCCTGGGTTCACAGGCAGGCGTCTTCAGCGACATCAACATTGCTGCCCGCAAGATCATGGAACTGAGCAATAATTTTTTCATTTCATCCAAGGTCAGATTTCATTTCAGTCAAGAACCATAAATAAAGGAAGACTTTTAATTTGGTGTGCCAGAACTGAACAATGTTTTCTCCTTTATTCAGTGAACAAAATATATAAGGAAAACAAACAAGGTCCTAGGTTCACGCCACACGGACGAGACATTCATGTCCATGGCACAAGAGACTCAGGTACGCTGCCAACTCTGAAATTGTGCGCCATCCCGCACATCAAGTTGGCGCCAGACGACTCGGACGGTGACATCTCCAATATATGCCACGGTCGACAACAGTGAGACAGTGGCCAGCAGTACAGACTGGAAGAACACATGTGCACTGGCCGGATTAATAACAAACTACAAACAACAAAACAGACATGGCTTTGCCTGCTTGTTCCCGGAGGCTGCAAAACCGTCATTTCACCTATCATCAAGTAGAAAGTAGAGAACATTAATCAACAAAAGGAATATTCTCCAAAACTGAAAGTGTAAATGAAACTGCAAGCGTTAGCCTTACTGGGCTGGGAATTTAGATGGAAAAAAAAAAAACACTACAAAATAATTAACATTAAGAAGTGCCTTTTGGATCATAATTTATAGCGTAAGAAGTGCCATACCTACTATCATTAATAGCCTCTCATCAGCGGTTGTTGCATTTCCTTCAACTTTTGGCACCTTTGAATGTCCACTTTTGGTATGTGTGCAATCACTTCTGGTCCACCAATTGATACAAGCTTTCCACCGTGCTTAATAGTTAATTTCTGGAGTGATTTGAGATTGCTTCCCCACAAGTCATGTGGAATGTACTCTATATGTATGCACATTGTCATCCCCAGTGATTCTAGGGATGTGAGGTTCTCCAAACACCTAACAGAAAAATAACCACAATACGATAAGCTGAGGCTTTGGAGTGATGATGGCAACACTATTCCATTTTCCCATTTCAGACGTGGACATAACATAATGGACAAGCTCTTCAGAATGTGCCAACCCCCTTTAATAGTCTCTAGCCCTATGCAGTTTTGAATTGTCAGGTTAGTGAGCAGTGGAAGCTTCTCTCTATTGAATGTCAGAGATGCCAGATGGTAGCTTGACAAATGAAAGGTGGTTAAGGAACAACAATCAATATCATTTCCAAGATTCCCAGCATTTTGCAAAGAAAAGCTTCTTTAGGGATGGGGCCAATGAGACATTGTGAGTTGATCTTTGGACAATTGTGCACCTCCAGGTTCTTCAAGGGAAGGCAAACCCCCAAACCTTTCTACCGTACAGATTCCAAACTTGTGCAAGTCTTCAAGCAGCATTTTCTTGATGGCGGGCATATAAGTTGGTTGTAGAAACTGTTCAAGGCTTGATAGCCTCGAGCAGTTTATAACCCTTATCTCCGTTAATGATGAGAAAATGGTAGGGTTATCAGAACCATGACACCAGCTTGGAAGGTATTCACATGGATAACGATTGAGGCACACTGATTTGATATTGGTGGGAGGGTGTAATGCTTCGAACACTTCTATCGCATTGTTGTGCTCTGGACATCCCGACAAATGTGGTATCCATTCGGACCATGTCAAAGACAGGACAACAAAGATCCTTCTTAACAAGTTCAATTTACGCTACCGATCCTTGCTTGCACAAAGGTTACTTATAAATAAAAATCTCGTGATTAGATTAAGATTCCTTAGGAATCTAATTCTCTCTCTATTCTCCATTGCAAAAGCATCAATGTTAAGAAATTGCAATTCAAACTTTTGTAGATTGATCGGATTACTAAAGCCTCTAGGTACTTTGTCAAGTCTGCATTTTCTAGCACATAATACCTGCAGATTATACAGGGCCACGAAATGCTTCAGGAAGGCGATTGAAATGGAAAGAACCCAAGATTTTAAGGCAATCGAAGATTCTTCATTTGCTAATACTACGGGCGAACCCAATGACTCGGCGATAGAGGCACAGACCACGACACGCATGTTCAAAAGTTCAATTACACCATTTCTCCATCAATGTATTTCCAGCTCTCTTTGCTTAAAGACATGTCACAAAGTAGGTTACGCAACTTTGTTTGCTTGCATAGACTCTCTAAGTCGGAGCACTTAAAATATCTCCCTTTTAGAATTGATAGATGACGGACATTCGAGGAATCCTTTCAAGATCCTTTATCTCTTTTATTATGAAGCACTCGCCCTTTGAAACCGGTTGTGCCATGTCATGAATCAGATCGTGCATGATGTATTTCCCACTAAACTTCGAAAAAATGACGGATGTGCAAGTTCCGCAAAGTACTCACAACCGGTTTGTTGAAGTGAAATGTTACCCTGTTCAACAAAGCCTTACGCCATCCAAATTTCAGCTAAATCTTCCTTTTACGAAATTGTAATCTTTCGGGTACCACAGTTGAGAATGAGAAGCATCTCTTCAAATGGAATGGTAAATACATGTAGCTCAGCCGAAGAGCCTGGCAAAATATCGATCTCCTCTTGTCGCAGTTCCCACGATTGACTATAAAGAATCATATTCCAATGTTCGGGTCAAGGTTCCTTCCTAATATTCGCCCAAGGATTTTTACAGCTAAAGGAGAGCCTTTCAACTTATGGAGTATTTGCTCACCAATCCGTTCTAGCTCGGGATCGTTGTTGGAGCTATCCGATTCAAACACACATAGTTTGAAGAAATTCGAAAGACATCATCCTTCAAACCCTCTAATAGAAATGGATCCGTCGTTCGCACTATATAAAGCAACCTTTTTGAGACCTAGTTGTGACAAGCATCATACTTCCTTCAAGTACTTGATTAAAAGGTCCATAGAATGTCTTCGAGAGATCCCCATTTTCAGCCCACATGTCATCGAGAACAATTAAGAATCTTTTCTTGTTGAGGCTATCTACAAGATTAGTCCGAAGAGAGTTCAAATTACCCATAGTCGGCGCTTCCTTAGAAAATTGTTCTATGGCCTCTTTAGTTAACCTCTTGACATCAAAGTCATCCGAGACACAAATCCAAACTATACAATCAAAGTGTTTTTCACTTTTGGATTGCCGCGAGATATGTTGGGCCAAAGTAGTTTTTCCAACACCTCCTATTCCAACCACGGGCAAAACTGGAACACTAGCTATTATTGTTGCTTCATTATTGTCAAGGGTAACACAAATTTGCTTGGTTGCCGATGAACAGATTGCAGTTCTTTTTCTTTTGGGTTTGGAAGGATCCCTTCTATTATTTGCGTGTACACGAAGCGGTCTAAGCAGCTCCTTTATTTCTTTATCACGGCCAAATATCTTTGCCTCAAGCGAGAAAAGATGTGGTCTCTGTCTAACTAATGTGTCAAAACGTGGAGTTGCTTGATGTAGGCCCATTGCCGTGAGTAGCCTAAATTGGTTATCTAGCCTCTCCTTGATGTGAGCCAACTTGTTCAAGTTACCTTGAATAAAATCATGTAAGAATTCATTAATTGGTTCCGTTGAGGTCAAAGTGCCCTCAATTTTCACCTTACCTTCGAAAGCATCAAAAATCTTCCAGAAGGTCTTCTGCATCATACATGGCAGCCTTATGTTCTGGAAGGAGCTTTGCCACACACTTCTCATGGCTCCTCCACTCTGCTTGATCAATAAAGTTGTACATTACTGGTAGACTGTTCCAAAGGCATTGTAGAGAACTCGCAACTTCAGTACATCATCTTCTTTATGTTCTTGATTATCTGCTCCATTGGAACGAGATCCCAAAGATCTAAGCCACTTTGGAAAAAAGTAACACACTCATTGAAGACAGTAATGGCCTCGACGACCGGTTGTATGTTGCTTATGTTCATACTGACTTGACTCTGAAGATTTTTGCAGTCCACTGTGCTGGATAAATAGTAGATTTACTGAACATTAGAAAGCAACATCTTGTGGTCATATTGAATGCTAGTTAAATGTATAGTTATATGAGAAACAAGTTGATCAAAGCAAATATTATTTTAATAGAAACAAAGCAGTCATCACTAAGTCAAAGTTAACATACCACCTCACTGAGTTGGCAATAAGGGATAATGAACATGAAGAACAAAATTTGAAACTATCACTGCAATGCTTACTTCACAAGATGTTCATATATAGTTTAATGGGAAACGATGAAATTACTGTAAACAAATAAAACAAATTAGTGGTTGTGGAAATCCAGCTTACTTTACCCTATTTTTTATGTTTTACAGATAGATCAGAGTAATGTTAAAATTGAAACATGCATAATACATAAGATACTTGGTGATGTCTTGTTGGATTACCTTTTTATCACCAGATATAATCAGTACATCCCCTGACCTTCCAGTGTTTTGCCATCACCAATCATGTGCACATTCCAAAGCAGAGATGATCGTTTATAACTTTATATTGGGGCACGATCTAGTGACTACAGAGTACAAACAAGAAATCATTCACCTGTCATTTCTTTTTGTTCAAAAGTTATAAAAAAAATGATTGCGCAGATGTGAAAAAAAAAAAAAATGGATTACTAGCGAATGGATTCACCTATCATCAGCTTACAGGATGGATTGCAAGGCGGATCTGTTGAGCAGTTTGGCTGCCTCGATTATACTTGAATGTATGTAAATTTCAGGTAATATTGTCAAGCACAAAGCTCCAGTAGCCTCGTGGCAAAAAGGTTATGCTCAGTGTCGGGGAGTCGATTTTGATGAAGTTTATGCTCCAGTAGCCAGGATCGAGACTGTCAGAGTCTTGTTGGTGATAGCTGCACATGGGGGATGGAAGATACATCACATGGATGTGAAGTCGGCTTTCTTAAACGGAGATCTGACAGAAACTGTTTATGTAAAGCAGCCCCCAGGATTCATCATTGGGAGTCCAGACAAGGCGTTGAGACTGAACAAAGCACTTTATGGTCTTAGACAAGCGCCTCGAGCATGGAATGCTAAGCTTGATAAGGAGTTGATAGCCCTTGGGTTTGTCAGAAGCAAGTTGGAACATGCTGTCTATAAGAGAAACAGCAGGGATACACTTTTGCTTGTGGGAGTCTACGTAGATGACCTTATTATCTCGGGACCGTCAGAAGAGGAGATTCTGAAGTTTAAAGCCGAGATGAAAAACAAATTCAGTATGAGTGACTTGGGACTCCTGAGTTATTATCTCGGCATAGAGGTTAAGCAAGGAGAAAACTCAATCACATTGAGCCAGGGTGCCTATGCTCAGAAGATATTGGAGAATTTCAACATGAAGAATTGTAATTCGTGTGATACTCCAATGGAGTGCAGGCTCAAGCTCAGTAAACTAAAGGAACATGAAGCAGTTGATCCAACAGCATATAGGAGTCTAGTTGGGAGCCTCAGGTACATTGTGAACACGAGGCCGGACTTAGCTTATGCCGTTGGAGTGGTTAGCAGATATATGCAAGCGCCAGGCAAGGAGCACTGGGTTGCTGCAAAACGCATCCTGAGATACCTGAAGGGCACTGTCGGGTATGGGTGCGTGTATGTAAGAGGAGGTGAGCTACAACCGATGTTACTGGGGTTATGCCGGTGATGTCGAGGACAGAGAAGCATGTCAAGGGCAGTCTACTTCCTTGGCAAGAGTTTGGTGACATTGTCGTCACAGAAGCAGAAGATTGTGGCTCTCTCATCTTGCGCGGCGAATCGTCGCGGCGGCGGCAGAAGTGTGCGGGGCATCGGCATCCGCCGACTCATAGCGATATATGTTGGGAACGAAGGAAGCGGCGGTGAAGCTACTCATGGACAATATGTCCGCGATTGCTCTCAGTAAAAATCCGGTGCACCATGAACGAAGTAAGCATATTGATACAAAATATCATTTTCTTCGTGAATGCATAGAGGATGGCAAAGGTAGATTACATTGGGACAGCTGATCAGTTGGCTGATATCTTCACCAAGCCGTTGGGGAGGATCAGGTTCATTGAGTTAAGGAGTGCTTTAGGCGTCGTTCGTGTGCATCAAGTTTAGGTGGTGATTTGTTAGAAGTAAATTGATGCAGAGTCTTGTAATCATTCATTCAGTTTGTATCTAGGGAGTCGGTTAGGATCGACGTGGTTGGAGTCGTGCCTGACTACGACACGATCGGCATAGAAGAGTTTGTCATGACCACGCCATGACGTGCGGGCGACGGGGCATTCACCACGGTGCAATGGTGTTCGTACTCGTTACGGCATGGCGTGGGATGAGGTCGTGTCCCTCAGATGTTCTATATAAACATGAATAAACGACTCAAGGGGCTGTCATGTTGGTAGTACCAATTCATATTGTTTTCCCTAGTTTTACATCTACCTTGTTCTAGTCCTCGCCGCGGTGATCGTGATCGCCACGACGTCGTCGCCGTTCGCGTTCTGGGCGCTCAAGCATCGTTGAGCTCCAACACCAGGCACTGTTTTCTATTATTTGATTGAATGTCTGAATGCTCTTTTCTGCATATCCGATCAGACTTGCACTCTGTTGGTATAAATTAACGCACACAGAAAAATCCGCAAGCGCACGGATACCGATGTAGCTTTCACCCGAGAGTATTCCAAGGTATCGATTTCCACGGGGAACGTGAAGTGTACTAGGAGAATTAGGATCGTCCAAGATAAGATAAATGATATGGGTAGAGAGGTTTTTAGTTTTCTAAGTGGTTTTATCTAATTAAAGGCTTACTATACTTTATTTACTTCGGAACAAACAGATCCTTTCCAACTCTCGATAAAGACTGGGAAGAAGGTAGTTGGGAGAAGGCTGCTAAAAGCTCTACGAAATCACCAACCCGAGCGTGGTGGATTACAACGGCCTGACAGGTTTTGTCACCCCGGGCTACCACAACTAACCGTGGGATTGGCGCAACCTCGGGTAACCTCTAGTCTAGACACCACGTCTACACTACTGATTACTACTCTAATCACACGTAATAATTAGAGCACTCAATACGAGCAGAGATCCGATTGAATAAAGTAAAGCAAGAACTAGAATTAAATAAATACTTAGAAATAAATGAAGAACCTAGAGATTGTCGAAGACCGAACTAGTTCTTTGCAAGAATACAAAGTTGAAGAAGATCCGACGAGGTCGGCTCTTGACTCTCTCTCCTCTACTCTCTCCCCGATCTAGTTACAACTAGATGAACTAGTTGAACTAGATGAACTAGACAACTAGACAACTAGAGGGATCTCTCTCTTCTAATTGAAACCCTAACTTTTTGCTCTGTCTAATGATAATGAAATAATAATGAGAGATAATGCTTGGGGGTCGACCACCGGGTCGCTTATATAGTCCTCGAGGTAGATTAGCGGACAAGTAACCAATCTCCACCATTGGATGAAACCGACCTTGGCAACGGTGTAGATACAACCTCCATGTCGGTAGTGAACCGACCTAGGAAGATGAGACCGCAGTGGGACCCACCTGGCGGCCGCCAAAAGGCTCTGGCGGCCGCCAGCCATGGTGGGCCCAGCCGTCACGTCCTTCCTGTTGTCTTACGGTGTCTTCTAGAATGTTTTAGTCCACTTTTCGGGTTGAGTTGCTTCACGGTCAAGTCTTGTCATCATATGTCTTGTATATTCCGGAACCTTCTTCATCTTTCTCTCGCATTTATCACATTTAAGTCCTCGAAATTATACAATTTACCAAAACTAGTGGAATTATGTTAATAAAGCCCCTAGACTTAAGTTAAAATTTATTTTATGCCCTTATTTCATATTAGTTGACTATTAATATTATGCTATGACGGAGGTGTCAACAAGTTCCCCAAAGCTTAACCTTTGCTAGTCCCTAGCAAAGCCAAACTTAACAATGGATCGGGAGTTGCTACAATGCTTTCATGCCTCACAAATACACATGCTTTCAAACAAGAATTCTCCATAGAATAAAACATTTTTCTAACTTCAAACTTTTTTTTTTTTTTTTTTATATATATCATGGTGTTTATAGCTTTTACTTGAATCTTGAGCAATTGAAAGATAGAACAATCAAATCAAGCACTATGTCTCATGCTCTTAGATCAACTATTATCTCGGAGTTTTTGCAATGATTTTTGAAAAGAAACATAGCTTACTTCTTTCTTACGTGGTACTCTCAAATCACTCAATGAGTATATATATATATATATATATATATATATATATATATGGTATTTTCACAAAGCATATATATAGAACATCCTACTTCTAATAAAGTCTGTATGCGGAGTTGTAGGATTTTTTTAAAGATATAGCATATTTACTTTGTATGTATTTGCTAAATCAAACATGGATCCAAGGAAAGACATCCTCTTAGATCAAGATGTGCATGTGTATGCTAATTCTACTATGCTCTTATTTTTTCTTCTCTCTTTTAGAATAAATATTTTTGCAAACAAGATCATGGGCTATCTTTTATTTTTTTTTTTAGAGAGGTGGGCTCTGCTGGCCCTAGACTTTTGTCTTTTATTTCCTCTCTTTTAAAGATGTGGGTTCTCTCGATCCTCGGACACTTGTCCATTATTCATCTTTATTTATTTTTCTTAGGGAGGTAGGCTCTACTCGCCTGTAGGACACTTGTCCATTTTTCATCTCCCTTTTTCTTTTCTTTTTCTTAAGGAGGTAGGCTCTACTACGCCTATAGGACTTTTGTCCGTTTTCATCTCCTTTTTTTTTTTTTTTATGATATTTATTTTTGCATAGCCCATGCCTTGATGTACAAAAATAATTTATTGAGTTTAGAGAGATTAACAACTGGAGCATATAAATAAATAAAAACAAGTGTGCGTGATCTTGATCTTTTAGACAAGTCTCTCAACTTGAGTCACAAAATTTGACAAAGCTCAACACAAAGCAAATAACTTTTTATTGGTTTAATATTCATAACATGGCTCTAATAGGATATAATTTTTTACCACAAAGATGAAGTGAAGCTATTGATTTGATATTTTTGAAATAAATTCTCCAGGACTCTAGTATCACTAGGAACAAAATAAATAGCGACTCAACTTTTCATATATCATATCCGTCAATTATCTAGACTTAGATCAAGCATTCACTACTCACAAGTTTTCAATTTCAAAATAAATCATGTATCAAAACAAATTTGTGCGAAACTTGAGAGAATTCAAGGTTGAAAACTAGGTACGTGTAAGAAATTACGGCAGAGCAACTATTCATCATTTCCATACTTAAGGTTCATTTTATTTAAGCAAAAGCAAACTGGTAAATACTCCCTCTAGATTATTTATTCTCACACTCTAATAAAAACTCTTTTAAAACACTAGACTTTTATTAAACAAAACAAAAAAGATAAAACTAATAATATATAGTAAAGAGATACTTATCGTGATAACTGGGGGTGCCCTCCCCAAGCTAGATTAACATGTCGGGTTGATGGAAGTTAAGGTAGACAAGTGGCGAAGGCGTCATCCTATCATGTCGCTCTCCCTTGAATCTTGCAAAACTCAAATAGACAACAAAACTTGTGGAACATGTTAAGTGTTAGTGGTTAACCACTTAAGTCCTTGTTGCCTAGAGGTTTTGAAGTTGCTCTTAGATTGGATCATTAAATTGCAAGAATTCAATTAAGTCAATTTCTTCGACTTTTCAAGGTTCTAGAAAAACTTTTAAACGATGGCCATTTACCTTAAATGTGTTACCCGTATCATCTGAAGTGTGGCGCCATGCGCGGTGCAACGTCAAGCACATTGAATGGCCCTTCCCATTTACTTCGAAGTTTTCCATGACCGAAGAGCTTCACCCTCGAGTTGAATAGTAGAACTTTATCTCCGGGCTTGAACTCTTTATGTTTGATTCTTTTGTCATGCCACCTTTTTGTTCTTTCTTTGTTAATCTTGGAAGCGTGATAAGCTTTTTTTTTCTCTCCATTCCTCTAGCTCGATATTTGCATCGACGGTTCCTTCCAGCTAAATGGAGATCCATGTTCCATCTCTTGATTGCCCAATGAGCTCTAAATTCCAATTCAACAAGGCGAGGTGACATGTTTTTCCATATACCGAGTTGATATGGTGTCATGCCTATGGGTGTTTTGAATGCGGGTTCGATATGCCCATAGTGCATCATGGAGTTGGTATTTCCATTTCTTTCCCATTTCATCTACGGTCTTTTGTAGAATATTCTTGATTTGCTTATTTGATGTCTCGGCTTGGCCACTTGTTTGAGGATGATAGGGAGTTGCAATGTTGTGTTTTACTCCATATTACGCAAGAAACTTTTCGAAGGACTTGTCAATGAAATGTGATCCTCCATCACTTATGACCATTCGAGGTGTGCCAAATCTTGGAAATATTACTTCATGGAACATCTTCTTGACATGCTTCGAATCATTGGCTTGACATGGCGGTGCTTCTACCCATTTGGACACATAGTCAATCGCCACCAAGATATATTCAAACATCTCCGGACCTTGGGAATGGTCCCATGTAATCAATTCCCCAAACATCAAACAACTCTATCCGGAGATTATTCGAAGTGGCATTGCATTCCGAGCATTTATGTTTCCATGCCTTTGGCATCTAGCACATCTTCTCACATACTCCTTTGTATCTTGATACATTGTTGGCCAAAAAAGCCACTTTGCGGATCTTAGCTTTGTATGCAGAATGCTCCATAATGTCCCCCATAAGGTGATGCATGACATCCATCTATAATCTTCAACCCTTCTTCTATTGGGACACATCTCGTAGCAATCCATCGAGAACATACTCGATAAAGATATGGATCATCCCATAAGTGACAACGAGCATCATATTTGAGTTTCTTCTTATCCCCCCCTGGTGCTACATAACCGCAACCATATAATTCACAATATCCGCATACCAAGGGTCGACGTGTGTGACCTTGAGGAGCGTGTCGTCCCTCATATAGTCATTAATAGGTAACTCAAATGTTTCCTTATATGGAATCCTAGACAAGTGGTCAGCCGAATTCTCTTCTCCTTTCTTATCTCTTATTTCTATGTCAAACTCTTGGAGCAAAAGAATCCATTGGATTAACCGAGGTTTAGCATCTTTCTTAGTGAGAAGGTATTTAAGAGCGGCATGATGCGTGTAAATAATAATCTTTTTCCCCACTAAGTAAGATCTAAACTTGTCTATAACAAAGACAACGACCAACATTTCTTTTTCGGTGGTAGTATAATTAAGCCGTGGTGGGATAAGGTTTTGCTAGCATAGGATATAGCATGATGCTTTTTATCCTTAGTTTGGCCAAGAACGGCTCCCCTTTGCAAAGTCGCTAGCATCACACATGATCTCAAAGGTAGCGCCCCAATCGGGTGGGCCGGATGATTGAGCTGAGATGAGGGCATTCTTAAGGATTTGAAATGATTCATAACACTCATTGTCGAAGACAAAAGGTGCATCTTTAGCTAAGAGGCTAGTCGGGGGTCTAGCAATTTGAGAAAAGTTTTTGATGAATCGCCTATAAAACCTGCGTGGCCTAGAAAGCTTCGGACTCCTTTCACATTTGTGGGAGGTGGAAGTTGTTCAATGACTTCTATCTTTGCTCTATCCACTTCTATCCCATGTTCGGATATCTTATGTCCTAACACTATTCCTTCCCGAACCATAAAATGGCATTTCTCGGTTCGGGACTAAGGAATTTTCTTTACATCTTTGTAGAACTTTGTCCAAATTCTCCAAGCAATCATCGAAGGTTTTGCCATAGGCGGTAAAGTCATCCATGAATACCTCCATAATATTCTCAATCATTTCGAGAGAAAATAGACATCATGCACCGTTGGAAGGAGAGGTTTGGAGCATTGCACAATCCGAGCGACATTCGTCGGTATGCATAAGTTCCATACGGGCATGTGAAAGTTGTCTTATTTTGGTCATTAGGGTGGATTGGGATTTGATGATATCCGGAATAACCATCAAAGGAAACAATAGAAAGAATGATTTGCAAGCCGTTCCAACATCTCATCGATGAAAGGTAGCGGAAAGTGATCTTTCTTTGTTGCCTTGTTAAGTTTCGGTAGTCAATGCACATACGCCACCTCGTGGACAAGACTGTTGAGGAATGAGTTCATTCTTCTCATTCGTAACAACCTGTCATTCCTCCTTTCTTTGGGACAACTTGGGCGGGGGCTAACCCACTCGCTATGTGGCACGGGATAAATAATCCCGGCGTGCAAAAGCTTAAGAACCTCTTTCTTTACAACTTCTGCGCGCATAGCGTTGTTAAGCCTCCATTTGTGGTTCCCTTGAGGGTAATGCATCGGGATCAATAGGGATACGATGAGTGCGAGTTGGGGACTAATCCCTATGAGGTCTTCAAGTGAGTAGCCTATGGCTGATTTATGTCTTTCTAAGACAAGTGACAAGTCTATGAGTTTCTTCTTGGGAAAGCTTGTCGCGATAATGGCTGGAGTTTCTCGGTTATTATTGAGAAAGACATATTTTAAGCCGAGGAGGAAGTGGTTTCAACTCAAGCGAGGGTCGTGGTGGCACCTACATTTGTATCTAATTCAATAGGTTACGCAAATTCTTCCTCTTCTTCAATGAAGTGTTCCACATCAAAGACTGGTTCAGCCATGTTTTCTAGAGATTCAATTAAAACATCCTCGATAGGATCTTTCTTGGGCTTGGGTTCTACTATCGCATTATGTGATCGTGCAAGTGAGATGGCGATAGGAGACTTTCCTAACTTGAGATTCAAAAGACCCTGATTTGGTCGTTCTTGAATTAGTGTTCCTATGGGTACACCAATCAAGATTGACATGTCAGAGATGTCATAGATGTGAAAGTCTAGAAAATACTCGGATCCTCCTATACTTAACTTAATAGTCCTTATGACCCCATAGCTTTCAAGAATAACTCGGAAGGAATTTTAAGAAGCTTACAAGATGGGATCCAAGACTCGTTGGGGCAAAGTTTTTGAGCTAAAGCCCATGAAATGATATTCATTCCAACGGTCGGACTATAATGAGCCTCGATGGTGGTCCCTTTAATTTTGCAAAATATGGTCTCTAGGGGGAAATGATTCGGGCTACCTCGATTGGACAGCTCCGTTTCCACCAACCACTCATGGCTCATAATGGATGATAGTCCTTTGATGTGTTCCATTAAGAATGGATCATTGTTTGGATCATCCTTAGCGGTGCGAGAATGCACAAGAGGTTTAGCTTGCATTGGACAATTCGAGGCATTGCCAAAATCTTCAAAAGCATTAACCTCGATTTCGATAGGAATGTGCAAGGATGGGGTTCATCACTCTCTAGAGTTTTGTCTAAAGAGTGTTGTGTTCCCATAATAGAAGGTTCTATGGCAACCAAATCTTTAGAGGGTTTTATAGGAATTTCAAATTCGGTTGCGTGTGTCTCTTCTTGATGTTCGGGGCTTGGCTCGATTTCTTCTTCTTCGGGAAACTCATCAAAAATACCGAGTGTAAGGAGTGTTTTCAAGGATTTTCTCAAGTATGGCTTTTCCCTCACTAGCAATTTTATGTGAGAATGAACCTCCGGCGATGTCGAGATGTAGAGAGCAGCTTCCTTGTTAACCCGCGATAAAAAGTGAATGTGTAAGACATGGTCGAGGCAAGGAAAGGTTTGGACCGGAATTAGTAAGACTTATGAATCTAGCCCGGGCTGCTCCTAGAGTCTCCTTCTCTTTTTGTCTAAATGTAAGCACTTCGATTCTAAGGTCAGCAATTTTATAAAGAGGAAAGAATGCAAGACAAAACTTGTCTCGAAGTTCATTCAATTTCCATTCACACTTCTTACGAGAATGAGCATACCATTTTTTTGCTCTTCCCTCAAGAGAGAAGCGAAATAATTTCCATTTAATGGTGTCTTGTGTCATGCAGGGGAATACTCTGGTAGAACACAGATGCTCAAATTCGTTAAGATGTTTGTATGGATCTTCATCTTCTAACCAAAAGAAGGATTGCTCCCGAACCATGGCTATAAGAGCGCGGGGCAAAGCTCATAGCCATCTGTAAGAAATGGGATCGATGATGGTGGAGGCTCCAACAAGTTGCCCTTTGGAGCAAAGAATTTATAGATTGGAGTGAAATCCATGTGGTAGGAGTAGTGGTAAAAAGATAAAAGGATAAAAGGGACGAACTTAGTTCTAAACTAGCACGGCTACCGGTCCCAAACAACGGCGCGAAAGCTTGTTGGTATAAATTAACGCACACGAGAAAATCCGCAAGCGCACGGATACCGATGTAGCTTTCACCCGAGAGTATTCAAGGTATCGATTTCCACGGGGAACGTGAAGTGTACTAGGAGAATTAGGATCGCCCAAGATAAGATAAATGATATGGGTAGAGAGGTTTTAGTTTTCTAAGTGGTTTTATCTAATTAGAGGCTTACTATACTTTATTTACTTCGAACAACAGATCCTTTCCAACTCGATAAAGACGGGAAGAAGGTAGTTGGGAGAAGGCCGCCAAAAAAGCTCTCTGAAATCACCAACCCGAACGTGGTGGATTACAACGGCCCCGACAGAGTTTGTCACCCCTGAGGGCTACCACAACTAACCGTGGGATTGGGCGCAACCTCGGGTAACCTCTAGTCTAGACACCACGTCTACACTACTGATTACTACTCTAATCACACGTAATAATTAGAGCACTCAATACGGCGAGAGATCCAAAGTGAATAAAGTAAAGCAAGAACTAGAATTAAATAAATACTTAGAAATAAATGAAGAACACGGAGATTTGCTGAAGACGAACTAGTTTTTTGCAAGAATACAAAGTTGAAGAAGATCCGACAGTCCGGCTCTTGACTCTCTCCTCTACTCTCTCCCGATCTAGTTACAACTAGATGAACTAGTTGAACTAGACAACTAGACAACTAGAGGGATCTCTCTCTTCTAATTGAAACCCTAACTTTTGCTCTGTCTAATGATAATGAAATAATAATGAGAGATAATGCTTGGGGTCGACCCTGGGGCTGCTTATATAGTCCTGAGGTAGATTAGCGGACAAGTAACCAATCTCCACCATTGGATGAAACCGACCTTGGCAACGGTGTAGATACAACCTCCATGTCGGTAGTGAACCGACCTAGGAAGATGAAGGCCGACAGGTGGGACCCACCTGGCGGCCGGCCAAAAGGCTCGGCGGCCGCCAGCCATGGTGGGCCCAGCTGTCGAGGTCCTTCTGTTGTCTTCGGTGTCTTCTAGAATGTTTTAGTCCACTTTTCGGGTTGAGTTGCTTCATGGTCAAGTCTTGTCATCATATGTCTTGTATATTAGGAACCTTCTTCATCTTTTCTGCATTTATCTGTTAAGTCCCTGAAATTATACAATTTACCAAAACTAGTGGAATTATGTTAATAAAGCCCCTAGACTTAAGTTAAAATTTATTTTATGCCCTTATTTCATATTAGTTGACTATTAATATTATGCTATGGCCAGGTGTCAACACACACTCTGTATTGGCACCTAGTAGCGAGAACTAGTGTATTGTTTTACTAAATTTGTGAAGGTACATGAGACCTTGTAGCCAAACCCCATTCATCAACACCTTAGCCTTCCTCTTTTCTTTATTTGAGCTCACTTCTTTGTGTTTTAGGCTTCTGTGATGAGTAAGTTTGGTTTGGTTTTTGATCATTAAAAGTACTCCATTTGCTAGTACCGGTAACTCATAAAATCTTGATCATGTGCTAATAGTAGTCCACATCCTCGTCAATTATAATCTGTCTTGATTGAATATATTTGGCTTACTAAGCATGTGCTAGCAACACATTAGCTAGCTTATTTTTTTTTCATGCATTTATATGAATCTACACTTCATATATTTGCGTTTTTCAAGGGCAATCCTTAAAATTGTCCTTGTGTGTGGTCTTATTTAGGCTCAAATTCTTAAAATGCATTTTTCTTCAATTTGTCTCATTGTGCACATACCATATGCCATGTCTTCCTTCAGTTAGTCTAATTTGTTCTCGAGAATATTAATCTTATGAATGTTGTTGATGGAAATAGAAGGAAATGGCAGATATTGAGTCATTGCTAGAGTACAATGACATTGTTAGGAAGTTGTTTGCTAGTGAAGAAGAAGGATTTGAGTTCTATAACAGCTATGCTTATGGCAAAGGATTTAGTGTGAGGAGAAGCTATTGTGAGTGGGACAATAGTCATAATGAGATGACACATCGAGAAGTTCATTTGTAGTCGTGAAGGTTTTCGTGAAGAGAAGCACTTGGAAGAGGGAGATTAAGAAGCGAAGGCTGCGGAAGCTTACCCGTGTTGGATGCCCCGCTAAATTTGTGATTGCACTAGATCAAAACTTAAGGCAAAGTGGTTTGTGAAGGACTTCATCGATGAGCACGACCATCCGATGGCACCACGAGATCTTACTTGTCTGGCTGCGTTCACAAAGAAGAATCGATGATGAGCGAAAGCTGAGATTGTGGAGATGGAGATTCTTTGGGATCCGCAAGCACCGGATAATGGATATTTTGGAAATGCAACGGTGGGTATGATAATGTTGGGTTTACAACAAAGAGACTTGTATAATTTACGCCATCGCTATAAGGTAGAGACAATATCTGGCGGTGACATTCAAACAGTCATCGTAACAGCGGATGAGCGGCGCAAAGATCCCGATTACTTTTTCAAGTATGGTCGATGGGGAAGGGCGCTGAAGGGACTTTTTACGGTGTGATAGTCAATGTTTGCTTGATTACGAAGCATTTGGTGATGTCGTTGTATTCGATAGCACCTACAAAACTAATCGGTACAACATACCCCTTGTTCCTTTTGTTGGGTGTTGGTAAAAGTTATCCTCTGAGAATTATTTATAATTTGTATAGTCGCAAGCCGAGCAGTACGGTGAGCACTTCACCCGAGAAAGGGTTAAATATCGAATCCACGAGGGGAAACGGGTGAGGGTGACTACAATCTAATCTTAATCGGAGTAATATAAGACTTAGAAGGTTGAGGATATAGAGTGGATTACTAAGATAGTTAAATCTTAATTCGGTAAGCAATGTCGATAGTATTCTTTATGGGGATGTACTCAAAAGGAAAGCAAGGCCAAAACTCACTATTCCCCAAGTAACTAGTTCCTACATGTCCTATCCAGCGGGACGTGGAATCCAAAGAAATCAATGGTGCTTTGTCATTACCACGAACTACCACGATCCGGAAGGTAGGGTGTATCTACGAATACCCGAGCCCAAACACCACGTTTGCCTTTGCGAATAATACTCTAATCTAGGGCCCAGATTAAAGTACTCCAAAGAGAGACTCGTAGACCAATAAGAATAATTATAAATAATAACTTACTAAAAGAAGAAGTAAATTTGAGTAACTCCAAGTGTAGATTAACTTCCACCGAGGTACAAGTGTGAAGATAGCACAGGGCGGCACTTCCTCAGAGCTCCTTCCCTCTCTCTATCTCTCTTGTTCTAAAGATTAGAACTAATGAGTTCTAATCCTCTTGTATTAGCTCTTCTAATGATGTTCTAATATGCTTCTAATTACATGTCTAATTCTACTTCACTAATCCCTTAGAGAGTAGATCCATTCAAGGGATCCCTCTACAACTAAGAGTTAATGAGATAGAATGAGATAATAATGAATTAGGGTTTCACCCTAGGCGGGGGTCTTCTTATATAGGCCTTGGCGATGAGCGTGAACCCTTGGATCAAACCGACCTTGGCAGCGGTGTAGATACAACCTCAAAGTCATTAGTAAACCGACCTAGAAAGGAGAGAGGGCGGAGGTGGGACCCACGGCGGGCCCGCCAAAATGAGGCTGGCGGCCGCTAGTGGCCTGTCTTCCCTCGGCCTCTGGTTCCTTCGGTGTTCTACGGTACCTTCTAGAATGTTTTAGTCCACTTTTTTCGGGTTGAGTTACTTCGGCCAAGTCTTGTCATCACATATCTTGTATATTAGGAACTTTCTCCATTATTCTCTGCGGTTATCTGTTAAGTCCCTAAAAAATATATAAATCACCAAAACTCATGGAATTATGTTAGTTAAAGCCCCTAGACTTATGTTGATATTTAAATTAAGTCCTTTTTCATATTTAATTGACTAGTAATTTTATGCTATAACAGAGTGTCAACAAGCTCCCCAAGCTTACCCTTTGCTAGTCCCTAGCAAAGCCAAACTTTAGCAATGGATCGGGAGTTCTTTGCAACGCTTTCACACCTTAAAAGTACACATGCTTTTAAAATTTCTCTCGAGATAGGAATAAAAATTTTTATAACTTTTAACTTACCAATATTACCTTTAACCATGGAGCTTATAGCTTTTCTTGGGATCTTGGGTAATTGAAAGATAGAACAATCAAGTCAAACACCATATCTCAAACTCTTTGTTCAAGCTGTCATACGGAGTTTTGCAAGTTTTCAAAATAAAACTCAAAGTTCCTAGTATGACTCTCTCAAGTCTTTCATTTATGATATTTGTGGATCCTCTCTTAGGTAATAAAGTAATGTTACCTGTCTCTCATAAGATGTAATATTTTTGGCTTAAGCAATAGCACTCTATACTTTCTTTTCTCTCATCCTATACCTAAAGCTTATATGTGGAGTTCATAGGTAGAGAAAACTAAACTTACTTACTAAACATATATTGTAAATTCAAGCAATGGATCCAAAGTTACAAATCACAATCTGATCAAGTGGTGCATGTGTATGGTGGATAGAATAAAGAATATAATAGAGTAGAATAAATAGATAAGGAATATCTTACTTATGCTCCTTAAGGAATTATCTCTCTTTTTGAATTTTTGTAGAGAATGGGCTGTAGCTTTTTCTTTATTTATTTTTAGAGGTGGACTCTGCTGGTCCTAGACTTTTTTGTCTGTTATTTCCTCTCTTTAAAGATGTGGGTTCTACTCACCCTCGGACACTTGTCCATTTTTCATCTTTATTTTAGAGATGTGGGCTCTACTAAGCCCTCGAACACTTGTTTATTTTTCATCTCTATTTTTCTTTTTCTTTTCTTAGGGAGGTAGGCTCTACTGCTTTGTAGGACTTTTGTCCATTTTTCATCTCCCTTTTCTTTTTTTCTCTTTTTTTTTATATATATAAAGAATAGTCTACAACCCAAATCTCTTTTTGCAATATTTGTGAGAGATAAATAAATGCAATGGAGCTTTTGTAAGATATTGGCTAGCAATGAATGGGTAGGAAATATTTTTGGTTGCTCTCTCAGGAATAGGAATAGAATATTTTTGTTAGCTAGAGTAAAGTGATAGTGATATATATATGGTGGATAAGTAGAGTAGATATAGTGGAATAAAGTGGAGTGTACATGATCGGCATGATAAGTTTCTAAGGGTCAACAAAGATTGAACAAACTCAATGCAAAAGCAAGCAGACCTATATATAAAGGTTTTCCTAATCTAAATAGTATGTATATATGGCTGTGGTAGGAGGTTCACACTCTTGTCACACAAGAACTTATCATGTGCACTTTTTAATTTTCAAAATATAAATCTCTAGAAATCTAGTATCACTAAGAGTAAGATCAAATAGCGACTCGGACTATCATATATCATATCCAGTCAATTACCTAGACCTTAGAGCAAGCAATTTGCAACCCACGGGGTTTCAGGTTCAAGGTGAATCTCAACTCAAAGCAGTTTTGCATTTAAGGCTCAAGAGAGATTAAGCTTGAAAGCTAGGTCTTTGAAAAGGAATTACAGGCGGAGCAACTATTCATCATTTCCATGCATGAGATTTTATTTTAGAGATCATTTTATATTTGGTGGAAAAGAAAACCTCTTGGTACACTCCTATTTATTTAACTCTAGTAAAGACTTTTAAACGACTAGACTTTATAAAACTAGACTCCTAACAAACTCTTTTAGCAAACCAAGCAAACTAAATATTTAGCTAATAATAATAATAATATTAATAATAATAATAATAATAATAATAATAATAATAATATTATAGTAGAGATACTTATACGGATAACTGGGGGTGCTCTCCCCAAAATTTGGATTGAAGTGTAGGGTCATTGATGATGAAGAAGTTGAGATAGATGGTGATGATGATGTCGACCTACCATGTCTCTATTCCTTGAATCTGCGAACTCAAATAAACAACAAAGCTAGTGGAACTTGATTAAGCATTAGGGGTTAACCACATTAGTTTCATGTGTCTAGAGATGGATCATGATTATTACATTGTCAAACTTCATTGAGAAAATATTTTTTGGAGTTTTATAAATTTATATGCATGCAAAAGAATTATGATACAAATGCAATTAAATGAATGAATAATTATTTTTATGCCACCACGGTGAATATCTTTATGGGTTGTTACACACCACAGGATTATTCACATGGGGCTTTAAATTTTTTAATGCAATGCTAATGCAGAAATTAAATTTGCTAAAGGAAAATGATTATGCAAAAAGTACATATCTTTGATGCAAGATGCGAGGAAAATAAATATGATATGCAATTAAATATGCAATGCTTAAGAATCGAATATGGATAACTTACCGAGTTACCTTTCGGCGAGGGTTTAATGTTTTAAGTCGGTTGAACAAGACTACTTACCTTGGTTACTCCTTGAGTGTATCATCGATCTTGGTAATGGTGTCACCCATGTTCTTTTTCTGGTCAACATTTAGAATTGATAGTTTGATAGTGGAAGTTGGCGACCTCTTGTTTTTGTGTGCATGCTTTGTGGGTCTAGGACATTCTCTTGTAGAATTTTGGGGAGAGTGAAGACTCCTCCACATGTTGCTCAAATTGTGTCTGTGTGCAAAAGACAAGGCAGAGATCAAGTGCATGGGCCCCTGTTGGTGGGAAAACACCACGAGAACCAAAAGTTCATTCTTCTCTAAAATCTTAGGCACATCAAACAAGATAAAGTTAATATTTATATGTTTCAATTTCTATAACAAAAGGGTGATAAGATCAGGAGATGGAACATGAATGTTGCAAAACATTTACTAGTATGATTATTACTATGAGATCAAGAAGGTGGTGTTAGGAACAACAAAAGAAACAAAACATGTTGAGCTAATGAAATTAGATCAAGTAAGGGTGTTACTCTAACATGTTTGATTCTTTATTTATGAATATGCCATAATTAAGATAAAGCTTATTAGCTCACCTCAAGATGTTACCTTAGTATTGGAGCATGATGGCCTTTGTAGCAACTTGTGGTGGTGCTTTCTTTTTTGAAGCTTTCTTGATTTGTCCTATTGTGTAGCTTTTCCTAACTTGTCTTCTTTCTCTTTATTCCATAAGATTCTTACGTGCATGAACATGTCCTTCTTGTGAAAGATTTATTGTATCTTGCTTCTTTTTGTGGCATTGGTCTTCTTCTTCCATGTGCCAATCATCCTTAAATTCATCCTTGAGCAAGTGCTTTTGTTTGTAGATTTTATTTGTGGCACTCCTCTTCTTTCTCTTGCTTCATCTTTAGTATGAGTTTATCTGGGACCTCCCCAAGCTTAATTGAGAGTTTCTCTTTTTATCTTTTTCTGTAGGGGTTAGTCCAACAAAATATACCAATGTCTACACAAGTAATTCTTAGTTCAATAACCAAACTAGACTCCATGTCTAATTCAATTAAGGAAAGGCGTTCTAACCTAAGCACCACGCTTAATTTAAAAGCCTTTGAAAACATGCTATTTGTACTATAACAACATTCCCAAACTAAAGCATACTATAGTAAATAAAAGGGTAGCATGAAGGCATTATAGAGATTAACTTAAGCGAGAGAGATGAAAAGTATGACAATATTTTTAGTAGATTTAAGCATGTCTCAAAGGTAGAGGCAACCAAGATAGTGTAGCAACATGATAAGAAAATATTTCTATGCATGTGATTTCATGTTGCACAATGATTGGTTAGATATACCTCTTTGTCATCCTTCGCTCTTCTTGTTCTATACGAAATGGTTAGTGATAAGAATACCCGAAGGAATATTTCCTTATTTATATCTCTATGTTTATTTCACAAGGCTATTATAGCAATAGAGCAAACACTCATGTTATTTCTCAAGAAGTGCTTGTTTAAGGGACAGCAAGCTCGTCCTTGGGAAACCTATTGAATTAAGATTCATGGCGATGAAGTGGTTTCCCTTCAATATCAATCTACCTCAAGATTTAATGCCACCGAGATCTAGAATATTTATTATAGATGTATGCATCTACAACCACCCTTTCAAAATCTATAGGAGGAGAAAGAATGAGGGGTTGAAGATCTCATGTGGGATATTGATAGATAAACTAGGTGATTTAGGAAGGTGATCATGTGAACATGGACTAGATAAAGTATCTATGAAGCAGCTCTCATACTCACCGATGTTATCTTCCTTCTCAAACTCCAAAGGTTAATATATCATGGCTATCTAAAGGATCTCTTGGGGTTGTGTCTCTCAAGCAAATAGTGTCTAAGATGTCGTCCCTACAATCAATGGCTGTGGTACAAAGGTCATTAACACTCTCAAGCCATTGTTTGTGGTTCTTCTTGGTGATCTTGATGATTCCTATGCTTAGGTTGTTGTGGTGAATTTCTAGGCTCATCATGAGTCTCGAAGAAGGAAGCATATGTGGATTCATCGGGATCAAGGATGGAGTTCGAGAGATGGGTTCGAATAAATCATCTTGTCTAGACATAGAAGAAAGAGAAGATAAGATTGTCTTCTAGATAGCTTTGCTCTACTTCTATGGCAAAGATCGGACATGCCATCCATTGGTTCTTCCCAATGTCTTTTGAGCGAATAAGCATGTTCAAATACGGACTTCTCCTTAAAGGAATCAATTATAATCACTTGGAGATCTCGTGTAAACACTTTCAATAAGAGACATCTCCTCAAAGGAATTTGAATTGTGGTCACTTAAAGGTCTCTGTCTAGATGAGAATTTATTGATCTCCCAAAATCACTAAGGGTAGGTTCATAAGGATCTTCCAAAGGTGAAATTTCTTCTTCCTTTGGGGGATTTTGGGATGATGATGGTTCGGGATAGATAGCTAGGTCTTGGGATTGGAATTGTTGTGAATTAGCTATCGTGGTTTTCTTCTCCTTGATGGGAGGATGATTCTTCATTTTTTCTCGGGGAAAATTCTAGTGGAGGTGGCATATCCGCAACATCACATCAATGAGATCTCTTGCTTCTATAGCGTGGTGAGCAAGGAATGCACCTCCCCGAAAGCTTACATTAAGGTCTCTTTTATCTTTCCTATTAAGACCCGGATAAAAATATTGAAGGAGGATTGGGTGCGGAATACCAAGGTTTGGGCCAAAGTTGATAAGGTCATTAAAAGCGGTCCCATGATGCATTAAGAGACTCTTCTTCTTTTTGTTTAAAAGTTAAAAGTTCTATATACGAAGACGGGCCACTTTGGAGGTGGGAAAGAAATATGTGCAAAAATTGGACACTAAAAGTATCCCAATCTCCTTTTACTCTCTCTACGTTTAAGTAATACCACTATTTAGCTTTTTCCGTCAAAGAGAAGCGGAAAAAGAACTTCCAACATAAGGTATTATAGGATATGCCTTCCATCACGAAAGCATCCCATAACTTCCTCAAACTTTTCGTAGATGTAAGTGTGGGTTGGCCTCACCTTCTCCGAGAAGGCTAGTTTACGAACCATTCTTATATAACCCAAGCATAGCTCATAGGACTTGGCTAGGATAGGCTCTGAAGATTCTGGTTGCCTAAAGCTTTGGCTAGAGGGTCCAAGATGTTTATAGATAGGCGTGGAATTCATAATGAAAAGGAAAAGAAAAGAATAGATGAGTTAAAAAAAGATAAAATGAATAAAAGAAAAGAATATAATACAAGGATAAGGTAGATTCTAAGTCAATCTCGGCAATCCGTTTCCGACCTTGGCGCCAGAAATGCTTGTTGGTAAAAGTTATCCCCTCAGAATTATTTATAATTTGTATAATTGCATAGCGAGCAGTCACGGTGAGCACTTCACGAGAAAGGGTTAAATATCGAATCCACGAGGGGAAAGCGGGTGAGGGTGACTACAATCTAATCTTAATCAGGAGTAATATAAGACTTAGAAGGTTGAGGATATAGAGTGGATTACTAAGATAGTTAAATCTTAATTCGGTAAGCAATGTCGATAGTATTCTTATGGGGATGTACTCAAAGGAAAGCAAGGCCAAAACTCACTATTCCCCGGTAACTAGTTCCTACATGTCCTATCCAGCGGGGCGTGGAATCCAAAGAAATCAATGAATCTTTGTCATTACCACGAACTACCACGATCCGGAAGGTAGGGTGTATCTGAGATACCCGAGCCCAAACACCACGTTTGCCTTTGCCGAATAATACTCTAATCTAGGGCCCAGATTAAAGTACTCCAAGAGACTCGTAGACCAATAAGAATAATTATAAATAATAACTTACTAAAAAGAAGAAGTAAATTACGAGTAACTCCAAGTGTAGATTAACTTCCCACTTAGAGGTACAAGTGTGAAGATAGCACCGACAGGGCGGCACTTCCTCAGACTCCTTCCCCTCTCTCTATCTCTCTTGTTTCTAAAGATTAGAACTAATGAGTTCTAATCCTCTTGTATTAGCTCTTCTAATGATGTTCTAATATGCTTCTAATTACATGTCTAATTCTACTTCACTAATCCCTTAGAAGTAGATCCATTCAAAGGGATCCCTCTACAACTAAGAGTTAATGAGATAGAATGAGATAATAATGAATTAGGGTTTCACCCTAGGGGCGGGGTCTTCTTATATAGGCCTTGGCGATGAACGTGAACCCTTGGATCAAACCGACCTTGGCAGCGGTGTAGATACAACCTCAAAAGTCGGTAGTAAACCGACCTAGAAAGAGAGGGCGGCAGGTGGGACCCACGGCAGCCAAAATGAGGCTGGCGGCCGCCGGTGGCTTTATCTCCCCTCGGCCTCTCTGGCGGTTCCTTGTGGTGTTCTCTGGTACCTTCTAGAATGTTTTAGTCCACTTTTTAGGGTTGAGTTACTTCACGGCCAAGTCTTGTCATCACATGTCTTGTATATTCCGGAACTTTCTCCATTATTCTCTGCGATTATCTGTTAAGTCCACGAAAATATATAAATCACCAAAACTCATGGAATTATGTTAGTTAAAGCCCCTAGACTTATGTTGATATTTAAATTAAGTCATTTTTCATATTTAATTGACTAGTAATTTTATGCTATAACAGGTGTCAACATTGGGGTGAATCACCATCGAAGCATAGTTATTTTTGGATGTGGAATTATTTTCGTGAGGACTTTGAGTCATATGTGTGGCTGCTGAATACTTTTTCGAGGCCATGATTGAAAAAACATCCGGTCTCGGTGATCAGCGATGGGGACCTTGCTATGAAAGAAAGCAATCGGGCTGGTGTGGCGAATTCATCGTGATAGGCTCTGCTCATGGCATATTGAGCTCAACATTGTGCGTAATGTTAAGGATGATAAAGTCAAGGGTAAAATCAGGACTTTCCTTTATGAAATTTGCTCCATAGAAGAGATTGAGTTGAAGTGGCTGCAATTTTTTGGATAAGGAAAAGGTTAGAAATAAGGACTCATGGTTGTATCGGATGTATGATGTGAGGGAACTCTAGTGTGCTTTGCTTATCATGTTGGTAAGTGCTACCTAGGGCGAGGAGCAACCAACGGAGGCGAGAGCCTAAACTCTAGGCTCCATATGCGTCTAGATCGTAAAATGACGATTGACATGGTGTGCCGCGTGGATCACTTTGTCTTTCAAGGGTGCGCAATAATGAGGCAAAGGCTGGACGTCGATGCATTGCAATCTAATGCATGCAGAACTAGATGCTTCAACTATTGAGATAGAAGGCGCACAGAACATGGTGTGGCTCAACAGTTTTTCCATGGTGCAGTACAGCATAAAAGCCGCCAACAAGTGTCATTCGATTGAGGTTCTATATGGCGATAATATGGTTGAGTATATGGTTGGCAGGAAGGATAAGGAAGGAATCATTTACTATGTGAAATGTGAATTTAGTAGCCGAAGGAAGGCTAAAGGGGATTTGTTGCACTTGTGGTAGGTTACAATCCATTGGAACCCCGTGCTCACACATCTTCTTTGTATTGGACGATCTGAAAGAAGACAAGCTTCCAGACTGTTGTGTTTTGCAAAGGTATACAATGGGGCGAAGAGTGCATTTCCTCGAAAAGAAAGAGCTCCATGTATGAATATTCCGATAAGGTTAAGAGGTTCCGTGACCTTCGCAATGTCGGTCAAGCTGCAGCCTTCGCAGCATCTCATTCACTTGAATCATATCAGCGACTGAAGCGGCGTTATGCATGAAGCTGCTAAGGACTCGCCAAATGGAGGAGATAACACAGGCAAGAGGTATGGACCGGAGGTGGCACAAGCCCCGGATGTTGATTGCATAGCGTTCAGTAATGTGCTGGACCCGTGCCTGTGCCTAGAAGAGGGGCTCGAAGAAAAACTCGAAGTCAGATTCAACGAGATCTGACCAAATGTAGCCTGTGTAAGGGTGAGGGTCATGATCGCCGAACATGCTCCATGCGAGAAGAGGTAGTCCATCAAAGCTACAAACTGCATGTATGTGAGGCATGCGTAATTTATTAGTTTTGACTGATGTTCGTCCTTTTCATTTGTAGGAATCCAAGCTCCCTGAAGATGTGATGGATATGTGATGAAGCTGCTACTTGGTCATGTCATGATATGTTCCTGGTAATATGTGCATCCTTGCCGGTCATTCCTTTTTTTGTTTTATAGGTCGCAGGGTCAGCGAAAGTACAACTAAGGTGAACATCATTAGAGTTGTCATGGAAATACACATTTTTTGGTATTCAATACTAGTATGAGAAAATTAGTTGGTCGTAATGTAGGTAAATGTGACAGGCAGCTGTTATTCTGTGCAGGTCCTTTCATTCAAGCTGCTATTTGTGGTCTGATTCCAGAATGATAGGATCTGTGAGAACAGCTTGGTTGGCCATGGTTCTGATGGATGGCATGCAGCAGTAGTTAGTGCCCACATTTCTTCTGTGTCTACAATGATGGCTCAGCGCCTGCAGCTGTAATTTTTCAGTGTGTGCTCCGATCTAGTTTGCTGTTCCTGTATTGAGTAGGACATATTTCATTTTGTTGATTGATTCTGTGGTGAGGTAGTTCAGTGAACCTTGTACCAATGAATTGTAACGCCCCTCAACTCAAATGTGCCCTGAACATGTGGATTCACAATTGGAGATGAATGGCATGTATTTGTGCGGTTTTGCGGCTCTTCACTTCATTCTAAATACTGTGAAATAATATATTTGCTGGTGATGGCTCCCAGCTTCCGATGTACTCCCTCCGTCCCTTTTTTAGATGTCGTTTTGGGGTGCGTGCGGTCAAACTTTCTCAACTTTGACTAGGTTTGTAGAAAATACGTGTAACATTTATATCTCGGATAAATTTATTAAAAAACTAGACGTAAAGATCTTTTCAATGATACTAATTACTTAGCATAAATATTTATATATTTTAATATATAATTGCGGCGGTTTGAAAAGCGTTGACTTCTCGGGAAGCGAGAATGACATCTATTTAGGGACAGAGGGAGTATGATTCCTAGCATGTATTTTTTTTTGTTGCTGATGAAAAGTGGCATGGTGCACGACTCTACGGTACGAGCGTACATTGTCCCAAAAGTTTTGCTAGGCTGTCAAGTGTCCATTGTCAGTATGGACGCTGGGATCTCTCCTTTTTTTATTCGACGCTGGGATGTCTTGGGAAACAGAAAACTGTGGAGAGGGCAAGCATTTAGCTAGTCACGGCGAGGCGGCGAGATGCACGCTCCTTCTTTTGACCATTGATAAGAAAACCAAAAGGACTCAGAATGGTAGCATGAACGACAGTCGACCGACAGGCAAAGCAAAGGCGACGTCTGAGCAAAATCCAGCCACTGCCCGGTTGCTCAATCATAGCTAAATGACACACTAAATATTGTTACTCATCTCCTATCTGACAGCTAGAGAGCAACAAATCTTTATTGTAACACACACATCTTAAATAAATATATTGAAACTTGAACCTAACTTTATGAAAAAGACACACACTGAATCTAATTTTGAACCAAAACATAATGCAAGCTTCTTAGATGCCATCAACACTATCCCATGTAGTATGGAAAACACGGATCTTCATGGGGACATATCGCCGTGCTCTTCTCTGTCAACGTAGTACTCCATGTCCGCCATGTCCTGCATTAAGTTGTTCACATGTTATTATAACATCAATAGTTGTATCAAGAAGAATATTTGTGAAGACAAACCAATACTCACATCTTTAGGTCCCACTAGGTACAGATGACAAATCTTGGTCCTCTGTTCAGCATGAGCGAGCACCAATTCATTCACCTCTTCTTGTCCATCAATCTTTTTTAACCCAGTTGATGGCTCACTCCCAGGACAGGATTGAGGTAGTACAACTCTGCGTTTCCTCTATATCCAAAATCTCTCAAAAGTCTCCAACATGGCGATGAACTCAACAGTCGTGGCTGGCTTTGTAATTGTAAACTGGCCAAGATATTCTCGACTGTCATAGTTGTCGTGGTCTAATACCACCGTCACAGTAATGGTGGCTAGTGCGGACTCGAATGGCCTAGCTCTGGAGACAATGACACAGGATTTATACTTGGTTCGGGGCAAAGTCGGGCTCCCTAGTCCGGTGTGTTCACTATCAAGCTCAAATGCCCATTACCGGGGTGCGTACAAGCGGAGCGAGAGAGGGAGCGGGCTCCCAAGTCTCTATGATTGAGGCAAGTGCCAATATGAGTGAGGATGCAGGTGCGAGAAGAGCGGGTGCGTTGTTCTTCTTCTTTGCTTGCTTGCTGGCCCAGAAGACCCTACCCCTCCTTTTATAGTAGCAAGGGGGATAGAACATGTGCTCTCTCGAGTTGGGCGGGGTAGGTGGAACAATATGATTTGTGTCTTGTCGGCGAAAGAGCTCTTGGCGAGCTCGTGGGTTAATACTTGGCTACCTCGGGCTCTCGGCGGGCCTTGGATCTTGGCGGTGTCGTCGCCGTACATGGCGGTCGGGGCATGGGGCGGTGGTCATCGCGTCGCCTCGTCCTTGGCCGTAGTTGGAAGCTGTCCCGCCGGTATGGGGGTGCCCATGTCGGCGATGGCGTACGGGTAGTGCAGCGGCGTCCGGTCATGATGGCGGAGTTCTTTGAGTAGACGGATCTGACCTTGATCGAGCTCGGATCGAGCTCTTTGGTTGGCGGGGCCCTCTCTTGAGCTCTTGGCCTTGGATGCCAAAATTGGTCGTCATTTGCAGCGCGGATCGGTCCAGGTGAGGCGGTAAAAAGTGCACTGGCCCCAATCGTGTTAGTTGGAATCGGTCCCGTCGGCGGGGAGGTGTCCATGCGTGGATGAGGCTATCTTGCCGTCGCCTGTACCTGCGCGTCTTGTGGACCTTGTTGGAGTCATCGGGGCATGGCGGGCGACAGGCGGGCCGTCTTTCGCCCGTGTGCCTCGCATGGCCTCGGTACTGTCGGGAGTGGTTGGCCAACTCACATGCCGCGGTCTTCCGCGTGACGCCAGGGGACGAGGCTCGTGGGCGGGCGTTTGTTGAGGCGGTTCGCTCGAGGCTTCCGACTTCGGCGAATCGGAAAGATCGGCGTCGGGAGGCTCTAGGCGCAAACTTGGAAGGGCGTGGCGAGGGACCTCGGCGAAGCGGAAAGAGTCTCAGCCGAGCTTCGATGCGCGTCGAAAAGGTCGGCGGCGGAGACCTCGAGCGGCGGAAAGAGGTCTACGCTTGTAGAAAGAGCTGCGTCGCGCCGTGTAACACCTGCTCTCGCTGATGAGCGACCATGGGTGGAGGAGAGGTCCTTGGATTTAGAATCATCACGAGACATGATGTCGAAGGGTCTTGATTAGCGGATTAGGGTCATCAAAATATTGATCCCCACGGTAGCCCCCGGCGTTTGGGAGAGAGGAGGTCTCTCTCAAATGCTCCCGTTTGGCGCCACTTGGAGCAGGGTTGAGAGTCATGTTACGGTGCGTGGGTGCGCGTGGCGCTCCGGAGTGTAACCCGAGGCTCGGGAGGCTCGTGAGCTCTCGCGGAGGCTTTCTTAATGTTGTGGTGAGCCCCTTTCGACTGTTGTCTTGGTATGTCGATCCCGAGCTTCGCCTTTCTTCGCTTTGATCGGCGTCGGTCGACCTCGAGTATGGGTGCTTTCGGCACCAGCTGCGTGAAAGTCCCCGAGCCATCGGGTGAGCCCGCTCTCCCTTAGTGGATTTTTCAATGAGCGGCCGTGGTAGATTTCGCGGCGGCCTTGTGAGCGGCTCCTTGGGAACCGAAACGCCCGTCTGCCCGTTTTTGTTTTTATCGGTGGTTAATGCGAGCAGCGGCGTGCTCACTGATTGGTCGTCGCGATTACGAGTCGCCGTCATTGGCGGCGGTTCCTCGCGAATCGTGCATGCGTGGGTGGAGATGCGTGGGGAAGCGGCGCGAGGCGCCTCCCAGCGTGGGGGAGGTGAACCGTCAGCGGCAGGCTATAAATACAAGAGCTCGAGTCGTGGAGGTGGCATTACGTCTTCTTCCCCGCACTCTTCTCCTCCCCTCGGAGCCACCTTCGCTTTCGGCGGATGGAGGGTCAAGGATCTTGAGAGCGGGAGGCCGGGAGGAGGAAGCCGAGCGCCCGAGCGGGGAGGGATTCGTCTTCCCGGCGCAACATGCGTCGGCGGGATCCCAGCTCCGCCCGGGGAGCCATACCTTCTCCGCCCGGCGCGGCGCCGCCTCGCCTCGCGCCCGGCGGTGTCGCCGAGCTCCGCCTGAACTTCGAGCTGCGCGCATGTCGGGAGAGATGTGAGCGGCGCTCATCGACACCTTAGAGCGAGAGCTTCGCGTCGCGGCGCATTCGATCGCGAGAATCCCGGCAGGCTGCGCCCGCGGTGGCGTCTCCCCTTCCCGTTTGGTTTTTGAGTTGATGTCCGCTCGCTGATCACTCACAGTAATTCCGTCGCGAGCTACGGAAAGAGCGAATACGCTTACGGGAAGCGGCTCCAGTAATTACGCTCATGGCGCATCGCGGAGAGCGGTGGCGGCTACAGCGATAGCGTGCGTCGGCGGCTCAGCGCCCGACTGGCGAGGATTCGTGGTTTTCGCGGATGGAGACTTCGGTAGCGAGCCGCGAGTAGCCCGGCGTCGAGGAGTTCGAAGTCAGCTGCGGGCGGTGGTAGCCAACATCGGCGGTCGGCGCCACTGGCGGCGGAAGGTAGCCAGCCCGAGTCGAGGCGGCGGCGCCTCCGGTCTGGCGGGGTCGCCGATCCCCAGGCTCAAGCTCGACAAGGGCCGCAGGGGCGAGAAGGTGAGCGGCTCACCGCCAGCGTGGGCATCCACCCCCCTCCAAGGTCATCGTCACCAGGCTCGGGCTCGGCAAGGGACCGCAAGGCGGCTTGCTTCTCGACCGCGAGGCTTTGCGCGCTGTTGGCCGTAGGGCGTCGTCGCCGTGGGCTGTTGTAGATAGGACCTCCCTCGTACCCTTTCATTTTGTAGTTTCCTTCTTGGGTTCATGCACTCGTGCCTATATGTATGTATGCTTTTATGAACAATGAAGCGTGGGGTTAAATTGCAATTTTGTCTGTATGGCGAGGTCTCGGCAGTAGTTAGTATGAGGTCTCGAGCTGTCGAGGCGGGCGTCGGGCCCGGAGTTTGTGACGGGAAGCGTGGGACAATCTTGTCGATAGTGTTCTGAGTCCGTAACACCTCGGCACGGAGGGGCACTGGCGGAGTTACGTCGTCTTTTCGCCGTTCGACCTGTCTGAGTAGCCCCGTGTCTCTCCCTTTGCTTGGGTTTCGTCTCGGTGATGCACGGTGATCGCGGGTGTGCTCGGCGAACTTCTGCGGGTGTGTAGTCCCAGGGCTCAGCGGGGCGAAGGTCAGCGTGGGGGCTTTTATAGGCTATCGTGTGTGTTCGCTTTCCCGTTTATATACGGGGCCGTAAAGGGGGTGAGCTCGGACTTGGTTTTACCTCGTTGGCGAAACGAGTGCTGGGTGAGTTGATAGCCGGGTGAGTAGGGAGGTCAAGCTCGAGCTCGTTCGATGTGGTTATTTGGTGGACCCGACCTCATATTCCGAAGCGCGACTTTTGCGGTTTCGGGCTCGTTCGAAGAGCCGTGGACTCGTGTCCTCCTCGTTCGTGGAGGATAACCTGAAGTCGTCTTTTTGTTTCCTTTGGCGGCAGAACACGCTTAGGTGAAAGCGAGTTCGTTCGAGTTCTCGGGGCAAAATTTTAGCCCGGTCTTGCTTTGCCTTAGCGTCCTCACTCGTGGTGTTCTGGCAGGGCGACCCGTCGAGGCCCTTGTGCTGGAGCCGGCCTTAGAACCCTAGGATGGCGGCTCGTGTATCAAGCTCTATC
This sequence comes from Hyparrhenia diplandra, assembly GCA_015847255.1. Lineage (NCBI taxonomy): Eukaryota > Viridiplantae > Streptophyta > Magnoliopsida > Poales > Poaceae > Hyparrhenia > Hyparrhenia diplandra. The sequence continues at coordinate 624,519 of JADLZK010011066.1, forward strand.
GTTAGGCTCGAAGATTTTCGGCCGGTGTGTCGAGCTCTCGGGCGTCCGCGCGGTAAAATAGCGTTGGAGTTTTTTACGTTGGAATTTTCCGTTGGTGGGAGTTATCCCATTATCTTTGCGACCGCGGACTTCCCGCCCGGATAGGCGGCCGTGGGTTGTTGTGGCGGCGATAGCCGTTAGCGGCGTGGGCCGCGGCGGCGTGGCCCTACCCGACGGTTCCTTCTCGGCGCATCCGTCGCACACGGGCCTTATAAATGGCGGAGATCGGCGGTTCACCTTTCTTCCCCTTCCTTCTCTGAGAAAGCCAAGAGCGGAGAGAAAAAAGCGAGAGAAAGAGAGAGAGAGGACATACTTCTTTGCTTTGGATCTACTTCTCGTCTCCCCTATTCCGCCCGGTGATCCAGCCTCAGCGGCGCAAGATAGAGGACATGGCAGTCGTTCGGCGGCGACCAAGCGCGGTAGGGCTCTGCGGCCTCGTCGGCGGGCTCCGTACGGCGGCGGAGGCGAAAAAGTGGATCCCTCCGCCCGCACGTCGCCGCGAAGTTCCCGATCGCCCGTGCGAAGTGCGTGGTGTCGTTAGTGGCCTTCCGCAGCGCGGCCTCAGCGTCCCCGCCCGGCGATTTCTTCCGAGACTGGCTTGTAGTGCGTGGCGTCGAGCTCCGGCACGGCGCGAAGCGGCATCACTAGCTGTTTTGGCGTTCCGCGATCTTTGTCGCGAGGATGGTTGAGATTCCCACAGCGGGAGCTCTTCGACGCCGTGCTATGCCAGATCCGAAGGGGCTTGAAGAGGCGGCGGCGGAGGTCACGGAGGTGCGGCTCCGATTGCACAGCGTCACGATCGATTCGCGCGGTGGGAAGGTCGCGAGTTCTTTCCCAAGGCGACTTCCGGCGGCAAACCCGGGTGGAGGGAGGAGTAGTTCTACCTTAAGAAACGACGAGCCATCCTGCGCAGAAGTACAGCGGGAAGGCGTTGACGACACATAGCGGCACATGTGGCGTGAGGGTCCGCCGCGATCCGCGTCCTCCGGGCAGGTGGAGGCCCGTGGCGTTGAAGAGCGAAAGCTCCGCGGCGCGGTTTTGACGATGAACCATATCATCAGGCGGCTCGCGAAGGCGGTGCGCTCCAGCGGCGGCGTCTTGGCGTGCGGGAGATGGAGGCGGGCTTCGCGCCCGTTAGGTAGGGGGCGGCGAGCAGCGTCAGCATGAGCCCGTCGAGAGCAGGTGGAATGGTGGATAACTCGGTGGCGGCGCTGAGCGGAGTCGCGAGGAGGCCCTGGAGCCCCCAAAGTTCTCCACGGCAGCGGATCAGCGAGGTCTTTGAGTAAAGGCTTCGCGCTTCTTGTTTGTTCGAGGTAAGCCCCACTTATCGCTTTGAGTTCCGGAAGGATGAGCTTGTGTTTTTGCGAGGTTGGCGAAGTGAAGTCATTTTGGTTAGCGTCCTCCCCTCCACGAGAGGCGGCGCTGGAGAGCCGGCCCGAGCCCAGAAAGCAGAGGCTCGTCGGCGGCGGCCTGTGAGGAGGAAGGAAAAGCGAAAGCGGCGCCCGGCAGCGAGTCCCCTGCGTGCGTCAGCGCGAGCCCGTAGCCGAAGAGATGAGGACCTCACAGAGCTCCGAGCTTGATGCGAAAAAGCGCTTGCCCGTTAGCGAGGAGTGAGCGCCCCGGCCTGGCGCCAGCGCTCAGCGCCGAACTTCGAGCGGAGTTCCCTCGGCGAAAGTCAACGAGAGTCAGAGTACTGAAGCCACAGCTAGGAAAAAGCGGGAATATCGGCAGCGGTAGAGTTCTCTTCCCCCTGCTACAGTGCGTGCAGCGTTGAGTAGCGTGGAGTGCTTAGTTGTCATTGGCGTTGCGAAGCGGCCCCGGTGTACCGGCAGCGCCCTCCGGGCGAAAGTAGAGAGACCTCGGTCAGCCTTGAGATTGAGCCAGCGATGAAGCTCGCCGATACACGCAGCGAAGCTTCGGCCTCCCGCGAAGATTCGAAGTGTAGAAATCATGGCGGCTTCGAGGCTGCAGCGGCAGCTTCAGCGGTAGGGACACCGTCGCTTAGCGGCAAGCGCGGCAGCAGCGGCTGCGGTAAAGAAAGCGCGACTTCTGAGGTCCCGAATGATGGCTGGTCCCGTTCAAAGAGCATACATGCCGACCTACTGCCCATCTAGCCGATGTCGAGCTCCTCCCTCTCCGAGAGCCTAGCATTAAACCTTGGCGCGTAAGCCTGAAAGCGTCGAAAAGAGTAGCCGGACTTGTCGTAGAACTCCGGCCGGCGGCCTCGTTAGAAGGCGAGGGGCACGCCGAGATCGGTAGCGGCGGAGAAAACGGCGAAGTCAGAGATATTCCGGCCATAGGCGAGCTGCCGGAGAACCCAGCGAAGTGGTAGCTCATGCGAATCGAGAACGCCGCGAAATCCACATTATGACATCTCAGCAGCGAGCGAAAAGGCAGCGGAAGCGACGCAATTCTGCGAGCGAAGAGTGAGGAAACCCATCCAGGCTATACAGAAAACGTCGTGGAGTCCCCGAAGGAATCACTGTCGCAGCGCCCGGTCAGCCGCGTGTCAGTGAAAGATAACATGCCGTTCTCCTGCCGACCACGATAGCGCGCGCAGCTGCGGCCCGCACCCAAAGGGGCAGCGTGCCTGTTCCGACTTATGCGAGGTCGAAGATCGTCATAGCCTCAAGCGTTCTCTCCTTTTTCTTGTGCTTCCCCAAAATTTTGCTCATGTGCTTATGCTCTTGGCGTCGCGAGATTCCATCGAGAACACAACAGTGACCGCGGCTTTCCGCGGCTGAGAGCCGTCGAGAAAGCTCATTGAGCATACAAGAGACGCCAGTGAAAGAAGCTTCAGCGCTAGCAGCTTCAGCATCAATTTCTTACGCGCGAGCGGAGAGGCGTCGTTGAGTGCTTATCAGGCGCGGAGCGCTTCGAGGCGGCTTACGAAAACAGCGCTTTCGGCGAAGCGCTTCGGCAAGAAAGAAGCGGCAGCTTCGCCCGAGCAGCAGCGCAAGAAATACGAGAGGCTGCGACACCCTCCACGCTGCTCGAGACAAGAACTCGCGCTCTCAGCGGCGAAACGAGCGAGCCCTTCACAAGGAAAACGAGCTACGCGAAATTACCTCCGTCAGCGAGAGCGACGCGGGTAAGAGTATCACCGCCCATCTTGCGTTTTTGTTTTCTCCGGTATTTAGGAGCTGATTATCCTCGCGGCGAGGCACGGCGTATGATCCTAGTCGCCCGAAATGGCGAGTCTTTGCTGCCCGCGGCGATCGCCGAGAGAAGGGGCCGACTCGCGAGAGCGAAATTTACGGCTGCTGGCGAGCTCATAGTGAGCTGTGGAGGTAAGCGGGCGTCCGATCCACCGCACGTATGCCAGTCATTAGTGACTTCGGGTGTGAACCGTCTTCTTGTCTTGCGAGAAAGGAGAAGTCACGAGCGGCGAGGGCGTCGTGAACATAGGCGGAATCTTGCCTCCCGGTGAGCCACCACAGAGCATACCGGCTTCATGGCGAAGGAAGAGCGGACTTGAAGCGGCGCGTCGAGCTTCGTAGGCGAAGGAAGGAAACTTGGCGTCGCCGGGCTTGTGCCTCTAATACCCGCGGAGAAGCGGCGAGCTGCAGCGGCGCTTCGAGATCAGCTACATGCGTGAGATGTGCGCGGCGTCACCGGTAGTTGAGAGATAAGCGCGGACCAGCGGGCGAAATCTACGTAGTGCCCGTATAAGGTAGCGAAGAGGCGCGGCACGGGTAGTCCCCAAAACGTCAGCGTTATGCTTCGATCACTATCGAAAATGGGCGTAAGGTGAAAAGCGGGATAGGCGAATTATCGGCGGCGGCTCAAAGCGGCAGAAAGATCGCTAACGCGCGCGCTGCGACTCGTGGGGTATCACAGCTCTATAAACACCCGCGAAGGTAAGTCACAGGACTCATCCGCGGAGAGCCCGAAGCGAGCCTGAGCGGATGGGAACGCGACAACGCCATGCGAAGCGATGGGCGAGGACCTCGCCTGCGTAAAAGTAGGAGCTCGAGGGCCCAAGCCCTTTTGCAGTTAGTTTCTAAGTCACCGTAGTTTCGAGGTATCATTGTTAAGGATTTAAAGGACTGCGTATGCGGAATGAAAGATCACTTTCGTGTTCCTTTTCCTATCACAATGTCCTTGTTCCAACTTTTGCGTGAGTTACGATGTATTTCGGAAAGTCCGGATGGCGGGCGTTCTCGTTGCAGCGAAGCGTGTGAGATCGTTAAGCGGTCAGCGCCATACCTTTGTTGGCGAACTTCGTGACTTGAGTATTTTAAGGCGTTAAGGAAAAGAACGCGGTCACCGTGGCGAGCTTCGTTATTTGTGATCTTTGTCGAAAATTTGCGAAAAATTGGTGAAAAGTAAGCCGATGGGGTGTCGCCCCATTCCTTGTAGCGAGCAAAGAGCGGGCCTTTATGAGATGAAGGCGCGTCATTGCTTTCGATAACAAACGTGAGTGAGATGCTTTACCGCGAGATCTTTTGACATCGGCGGTGTCTTATTGAATTTTTCTGATTTATGATACTTCAAAATACATCTTAAGTGTAGAAAGCTAGCGTAGGTCATTCGATATTCCATCGCGTTAGTGAGGATGCGTCGATGGTCGCTGAAGCTATGCGTGCGGCCTCAACACTTGAGTGCGATGACAAAGGACCCTCCATGGCGGAAGCTTGTGCACATCCCTTAGGCTTTGGACTCGTCGTGGGGCGTGTCGCCCGGCTATTTGAAGGCTCGTCCACGGCGTGTCGCTTCGTGGTAGCGCCCGCATGGATTGTAGGTACTTGGCGGAGTGGATGGCGCGATGTCACGAGCCGTCGAGCTGGTCCGGCGTCTTGGCGGCAGCGGTTGTGTGCTCGTCGAAGGTCGAGCTTCGGGGTGGCGCGCTACTCGAGCTGGTAGGAAGAACAGCGGACGAGGCGAGGAAGAAGCGGGGGTTCGTCGGTGGCCGCAGTGTGAGTACGAAGACTCCACAGCGGCGGGGGCTTCGACTAGCGCGGCGGCGTACTTCTCGAGCCTCACGAAGATGCGAGGACTTCCGCGCCTGCGAGGATCATGCCCGTGCTTCGCTCTACATCCCGTTGGTCGAGGTGGCGGCGGCGGCCGTGTCAGCCAGCGGATGCGTGTCGCTGCACGGTCGATGAAGACTTCCCCGCGAAGTTGAGTGCGTTATCGGTGATGATCGAGTTCGGGATTTCAGCGGTGGATAATGCGGTGAAAGAGCAGCGGTCTCCTCGGCTTTCGCGCCAGTAGCGATGGGCATGACTTCGATCCATTTTGGAGAACTTATGCGATGCTGGAGGAGATGCGTGTATCCTCGGTGGATCCTCCGGAATGAGTCCTACCATGTCAAGACCCCGAAGCGTGGCGGCGGTGTGAAGTCGTTTGGAGGAGCTTGAGAACGGGAGGTGTATGCGCTTGGCGGCTGGCAGCCCTGCATAGCGTCGGACGGCAGAGTGGCGTCGGCGGCGGCGGTCGGCTTGATGAAACCTTGGCGGAAGCTTTCGGCGAGCCGTGGTGCAGCGTGATGGCGCAGTGGCCCAGTGGATTTCTTTGATGAGCTCGACCATCTTCCGGCGGTGATGCAGCCTGTAGGATCCCGTTGCCCAGCGTCGGTAGAGCTCTTCCCCTACGAAGCGAAAGCCTTAGCCCCTCCGGGCTGGCCCGAAATCGCGCGACTCCTCTCACCGCCCGGGGGAGGCTGGCATACCCGACCATACGTAGCAGCGGGACCGCGCCCGGTCGGCTTGAGGGTGGGCGAATTCGTGCGACCCGGCGCGGCGGCCAGCGAGTCGGCCCGAGCACGGACTGCCAACAGCGTCGCTGGCGAGGCCTTGCCCATGCCGCCGGTGCGACCCGGCGGATGTGCGGTGTCCATGAGAGTGCGGCTCGAGGGCTTGAGCTCGCACCACCTTCGAGGCGGGCTCCTCACGAGAGCCGTGCTCGAAGGCTTGTGTTGTTACGTGCGCGAAGACTCCCGGAGGCAGAAGCCAGCTGATCTGACAGCCTTGAGCTTGGCGGCGTCGGCGTCGTGTTGAGGTTCGCGGTGGGCGTGGTTGACAGCCTCCGGCCCGAGTGGAAATGTTCCTCAAGTTCACCGGACCTTAGCCGGTGAGTAGCGACCATCTTGAGGGTTAGCCTTGATGCGACCTCTTTCATGACTTAGTGGCGAGCTCGAGTCTCCCACGGACCTCGAGGAGTCGCTTGGGATCTGCAGAGCGTCGCGCGTGCGTAGCGCGATTCTGCAGCCGTGATTAAAGCGCACGTTGTTGGAGCGAGCGAAGTCGCGAGCGTGTCGGTATTTCATGCACACCTTTTGAGGAGAGGTGAAAGGCGAAGGCGCCATGCGGCAGTACTGCCTGCCCTACCGTCCATCCGTGAAGATGTAGGGTCCAGTACTGCCGATGTGCGTCCGGGCCTAGGTAGTGCTGCACAGACCTGCGGTCCGTCGGCAATGAAGTACTGCGAGCACGAAGAACTTGATAAGCGTCTCGAGCAGCGTCACGTGATTCGGCTCGCCAGAGCACCGATAGCCCGCAGCGTGCGTCCGTGACCACCGCTCGCGGATGACGCTCAGAGATGCCGAAGGCGGCGGTCACGGGTGAGTCGAAGTAATGCGAGCACCTGCGCGTCGGTGATGGCTGTCGCGTACCGCGAGCTTTTATTTGTGCAGTAGCGAGTCTTGAGTAGCCGAGTGAGGACACCTCCTGCGGCGAGCGAAGTACACGGGCAGCTGTACCTTGGTCGCGTGCCCTTCCCTCCTACTCTCGGCGCCCAGCGCGTGCTCACCACACTCGCCAGTGGCGAAGATATGAGAAAGGATGGCTCATTGAAACTGCAGGAACGCTTGAGCACCTGTTGAAGCGGGCAAGCAGAGTTGTTCGTCGAGTGAGACTTCTGTGCAGGCCTCAGCCGGTCGAAGGGAAAGCGCCCGGTTTCTTCAGCGCGGCGTGCCTTAGAGAGGGAAAGGCTTGCTCGCAGCTGAGAACTGTGAAAGCGACTTAAGCGCCCAGCGCGAGCAGCCCGTCGAACGCTGCGCTGCATTTGGCGTTCTTAATACGGCCCCATGCTTGCGTGATAGCTGGCGATTTTCTCGAGGTTAGCTTCGATGCGGCGCTCAGAGCGATAAAGCCGAGCAACTTCACTCAGCGGGACCCCGAAAGCGCATACGAGGGTTGAGCTTGACGCCCGTATTCACCGGAGTTTGGCGGAGCCCTGCAGAGTCGGGGCGAAGCTCTTTTCAGCGATACCGTTTTGGCGGCGATATGTCGCCGGCGTAAAGCTTCTACAAGCTTCCCGAGGAAGCTCTTTGAAGACTTTTCTGCGCACACCCCTTTGGAAGGAAGGTAGCGCCAGCGTTCTTCAAACGAAAGAGGCATGCGTCCGCGTAATGCCGGGCATGTCGCCAAGCGAGTGATAAGAAGGAAGTGGCGAAAGCTGGTCGAGCTTTCGTTCATATGCCGCTACTCGGTGAAGTGGCGGAGTAAGCGTCGAGAAAAGCGAGAGGAGTTTACGCACGGGAGGTGGAGTCAATGATTTGGTGCGTCGCGCGGCAAAGGAAGCGGATCGACCGGGCATGCCTTGTTGAGACCCGTGCCAATCAGCACACATTCTCCATTTCCCATTCTTCTTCTTGACTGAGTGCAGTTTGGCTATCCGCGTTTCAGGATGAGTACGCTGCTTGTAAACTGGCGGCTAAGAGTCCAGGTATCTCCTCGCGATTGCTTGGCGTATTCGTCGCCAGAAACATCCCGAGCGGCGCTTCACTGCGTGCAGCGAGACTTAATATTCCAAAAGGACGTGCTGGCGGCTTCCGCACCGCATGCACGGCAAGTCGCGGCTCTCGCGCTTTCACGTCCGAGGTTTCGCGGAAGGAAAAGTCGGCAGCTTCGCGCCTCGCCCAGCACCACTCGGACCCGCGACGGGCGTGGCCGTCATTATCGCGACCTCTATACGCTTGGCGTCCTTCGGGCTCGAAAGTGCCTACGTCTTCATGAGCTCACCCAGGATGAGGCGCCGATCTCCCGAGGCGGTTGGCGAGCCCACGCCAGCGTAGCGGCTGCGTGCCCGCCGGCCTTCTTGGCGTCATTAGGTGTCCCTCGCCTTAGCAGCGAGCGCGCCCATCGCCGGCGGCATACTGCTGTCGATCAGCGGCGGCGCGGCGTCTTTGGGCAGCGGCGGCCTACCGCATCCGGCGCGCGTGCTTTCGTAGGTGGAAGCGGTGACGACCCGCTTGGGCACGAGGATCTTAAAGCTTGAGGTAGGTATGTTGGGGCGGCCGCCGAATTTACGTCGCCGCGGCGGCGCCCACCTGCGGCGCATGGTAGGCGTTCTTGAAGGAGCACCGGCGTGAGGTCTCCTGAGGAAGTTAGCGTGCGAAGGTAGCGAATGGCATTCGCCGGCGGGATCATCACACTTCCCGGTACCTACGCGCCATAGATGGTCGGTGAGGGCGACGGCGCCTGTAGTGATGCCAAGAGGCACTGGAGTGCGTGGGCGTAGAGGAGGTTGAGGCACGCTGCCTCCATCCCATCAACACCTACTTGGCGGCAGTGCCGATGATGGGATACGGCGGCGGCGGGTACCTCCACAGGTGCGCGTCGTGGATGATGCGGCACATGCGAAGGTGTCGCCCGAGCCCGACCGCTTGAGGTAAGCGAGGCGTCGCCGGGCTTCCGGTGAAGAGGACTCGCTGGCGTGAGCTTACGTGCGATGCGTTTGGACTGCGTAGCGAGGCTCCGCCGAAAGGCGGCGATGACGGCGCCGTCCGCCGATGCCAAGCGCGTCGTGCGCGCCCCGCCCTACCGGCTGCCGCCATATGAAGCTGCAGCTGAGTACGCCCTGGCGCCTGCGCCGGCGTGCCCATCCGCGTGCTTCCTGAGCCGAGAGCCAGCAGTCTTTCATCTTGTGCCCAGCGGGACCCTGCGTGATGTAGGCCGCGGGGCCTCGAGCATCTTGTCAGTGCTCCTTGTGAAAGCGAAAGACGCGCACCTGCGTCGGGGCGTATCGCGATGGCGTCAAGCTGCGTAAAATTACCGTCGGGGCGCTGCTCTGTGTTGTGTTCTTCCTCTTGCGGGGTGGAGCTGGACCGCCCACGCGGCCTCGTCGTCGTTACGTGGGCTTGCCCTTTGCGGTGGCCGGCGGGAGGCACCCGCATCCTCTCCCCTCGCGTGTCGGTGGCGAGGTCGAGCGCAGCCTTCACTTCGGACTTGAGGCTTCTTGGCGCGAGCTACGCCGGATGAAAGAAGACTCGCCAGAAGTGTGCGAGAAGGTACTTAGCGATGATGATCGTCCAGTGAGGCTCAGAGAAGGTTGTGCGCGAGTTTGGAGAAGCGCGTGTGTAGTCGCCTTGAAGGCTCTCCCCTTCTTACGCTTGCATCCCACAGGAGATCCCGAGTGCGTGCTCGCAGCAGCGGGGTAGCGCACGCAGAAGTTGCTGGAAACGAGAGCGTCTGCTTAAATCCTCGATGCGCGGATGGTGCCCCTGGCGAGTGCCGAGGCAGAAGCGGGCGAATACGCAAGATAGAGCAGGTTGCGGATGATGAAGTAGTCGCATGCGGCGCCTGCGGCTTGACAACGAGCGGTAGTCGCCGAGCAGTGGCGAGGTCGGTCTCCCGTTGTATACGCACCGAGGTGAGCCGGAAAGCGGAGAAGAGAGGAAAGGGCGTCGTGTATCACCTTGGCCAAAAGCCATAGCCTCCTCGAGCTTTCGAGCTTGGCGCTGCGATCTACGCTGGGAGCGGACTCCGTTGGCGGCGTTCAGTATTTCGCGGCCCTTGTCCTCGTCGGCTGTCGCCTTGGCGCCCTCAGCGGCGATTATGCATTACTAGCGGGGCTGCTTCTACCGTAGTAAATGGCGGTACTTGTCATGCGTCCACAGGGAAACCTGTATACCTTAGCCGCGAGCTTATGCTTCCGTCGGCGTTAATGGTATGCAGCGTCGTCGCGGTTCTGGCGGCTCCAGCAGCGCGTAGACCTACAGATGAGAAGAGGCACCGTGCCTCTTCTGAAACCGGCAGTGCGATGCGAGCTTACCCTGGCATACTGCCGCCTACGCCGCGAAGCTTCTTGATACGCTGCGTAGGCACCGGCGTGCACAAGTCCCTCGAGGGGCTGGCGATTCGCAGCGAAGCAGCAGCGGCCGCCGAATTACAGGAACTCTCGAACGCGGCGGGAAGTTGCTGGCATGCGTTATCGCGGTGTCTGATCACACCGGGCGTCACCAGCGCTCGGGCCGCGCCCTTGGAAGCGCCCTTGCTTCTTGCTGCGGCGAGAGGGCCTGCGCTCACGAGCAGCGCTCTCGAGCTCCCGCCGACTCCTCCAGCGACGACGCCCAGCGTGTCAGCAGGCGGAAAGTCGCACGTTAGCGCCTTGGCGGAAATCTGGCGTCTTCGAGTATTTGAGGAATAGCCATGCGCCGTAGCGCTGCGAAAGCGTAGCACCGCAGCTGCTGCGTGTGTAGAGTACGCTGTCCGTAGAGCTCACATCCCACGCCGGCGGCTTCGAAGCTCGCATGGCCGATACTGCCAAGATTCGCTCGCAAAGAAAGCAGCGCTGGCCGTCGAGTACATCTTGGCGTATGCGTCGTGGGCCCACCCACCCGTCAGCCAGCGTCTTCGCCCGGCTGGCTGAAGAGGCAGCGTTGGCGATGGAAAAGGTGACATCAGCGGAAACGAGCACCGCGTAGGCGCTCGCGTCCGAAGAATAGCCGAGGAGAGAATCGCTTGTCCAGAAGCGCAGCGCGTCTGCCGCGCGCCTACGCAGTATAGAGCTACGCGAGCAGCGAGTCTGCATATGCGATGCGAGAGATAGAATAGCGGTATGCAGCGAGGCGCTGAGGAAGATATCCTCCACGCCGCGCGAGGCGAGTGACGGCTCCGCGTAACCGCGGTCCCGAGAGGCGGTGAGAGTGAAAAGGTACGCGGCAGCAACGGTCGCTTCCGGTGCGGCGGTATCGGCGAAAAGCCATGGCGAGTGGAAGATAAATTAAGCACTAGCGGCTGCTACAGCGCGCCAAGCATGCCGTGGTCTAATACCACCGTCCGCGGTAATGAGTAGCTGATGCGGACTCCAGAATAGCCTTTGCTTCACGGAACAGCGATAGCGGGAATTTACGCACCTCTTGAGATTTGAGAGGCAAGAAATCGGAGCTCCCTAGTCCGGTGTGTTCACTATCAAGAGCTCAAATACCGTATGCGGAATGCGTACAAAGCGGAAGCGAAGAGGCGGCTCTCCCAAAGTCTCTATGATTGAAGGCAGAGTGCCAATATAAGAGTGAGATGCGAGTGCGAGAAATAGGCGTAAGTGCGTTGTTCTTCTTCTTTTGCTTGCTTGCACTGGCGAAGAACCCTACCCCTCCTTTTACCCATAGTAGCAAGGATAGAACATGTGAGCTCTCAGGGGATTGGGAGCGTAAAGTGGGTGGAACAATATGCAATAACGTATGCTTACATGCGTGAAAAAGAAGCTCTTGGCGAGCTTCGTGGAGTTGTGCCAACTGCGGCTACCTCGAGCTCTCAGCGGCCTTGGATCTGCGGCTGGTACGATACGCCCGTACATGGCGGTGGGGAGGCATATAGGCGGTGGTCATCGTCGCTTTCGATGCTTGGCCGTGTTGGAAAACATCCCGCCCGGTATGGGGGTACCCATGCATTTCGCTTGATGGCGTGCAATGGTGATGCAGCGTCTCCAGTCATGATAGCGCGATTCTTTGAGTGAAGCGGGGATCACGACGATAGAGCTCTCGGATCGAGCTCTTTGGTTGGCGG